>QXEO01002112.1:457594-1657594 GCA_007115705.1 Dactylis glomerata | reverse complement strand
AATTTTAGCCGGTGTATCTCCGTCGACACCAGAGTGCACCCGACAGTTCGACCTGGCTGCATCTACTACGCGGATTTGGGTTATATCAGAGAGTATGATGATGATAGAAAGGCCTGGGATGAGTGGCCACGACGTGCGGATAGAATAGGATATGGTCCGAAAAATGAACAAAGGCCATACCGTTTGGAGGATGTATTTGCTGCACACTGCAGACGGAGGGAGTTTAGTGAATATTTCTTTCATCTCATGAATTGTAGCGATGACGAAATATATGATACAGAATGAAGAACATTGTTATTGGCTGCTTTTGGCTGCTGTATACAGTTTATGTATTATACTTAGTTTTCTGGATTTATTATGCTGCTGTGAATTCATCCTATACTAGCTTCTAGATTTGTTACCATATTGGGCAAAAAACGAGGGCCAAAAGGCAACAATCATTGAAGAAAGACAGAAATAGAAGCTTCTCTAGATTTGATACTAATTTGGTGAAAAGAGAGAGAACTGTTACAGAGAGAGAGGGGAAAAAGACGCTCTGAAAAGGTGCTCTGAAAAGGCAATGCCAATTTGGCCCGAGAGAGACAGAACCGAGCTCTCACGTACAACCAAACGCGGTCTCGTCCTGTCCCACGCGGTCCCTTTCTACCAGCCCCACGCGACGCGGCCCCACACGTCAGCACGGAAACGGTCAACTAAACGGGAATCCTCCCGTCCGAGCTCCTTCTGAGGGTTTCAGCCAAGGGCTTGGGGAAAACTGAGGAAAAACTAACGAGCTGGGGAAAACTGAGTAGAACTAACGACCTGAGGGCACGAAAATAGAAATCCCGAAAAAAAATTATTCTTTGGGGACATACACATAATATACGTAGTCTACACACCATGTTGCATCCGCTTAATTCTTCATATATATGTATATGTGTTACAAAAAAGTAACGCAGATCATTGGTGCAGAGGAAGCCAATGATCATATCTACTATCTAGCGCCGGTCCTTATGGGAGGCCGATGGCTATATACATGTCACTGCTGCCCTGCTAAAGTCGCCTCAAAAAATAATGTCGTCCAAGCCGTTTCTTCTTCCTCAACTGAAGAAAAAGAAAATAAATTATATGATTCATATATCACATAATGAGCAGGTAGATTACTGGCAATGCAAACTGTTTTTTTAGAATACACTCTGGAAGGTCTACTAATCATATAGAAGAAAGGCCTAGACGGCCGGTACAACGCCAACAATGGCTACAACTCAACGCAACACCACACGATACACGGCTTACAACGCCCACCCATGGCACACGACAACAAAGGTTCGCCTTGCATCGCCACCCACCAAGAATGGCGAGGGAGGAGGCACAGAGCCCAAGGACCACATCATGCCTGAAGATGGAGATCCCAGAAGCCGACCCCGACTTCAAGAGCCAACGGATCAACGTACTGCAAACTCATAAGGGCCTAGAAGAGTTGGCGAGTGTACAGCAGGATCCGATCAGCCCGGAAGAAGGCACCGACGAAGAAGCTTCACCACGGTGTACATAGCGCCCCGAAGGTTCATGCTCTGAGCGGGCGCCAACGTCGACTCCAACCGCCGTTCGAGGGACTACATGAACAACCAAGATGACGCCTTCAAGAAGGGAGCGACACCATGGTGCCGCCGTCGCCCGATCCGGTCGCTGGATCTAGGGTTTCCCCCGGTGCTCGATGTGAGAACAAGCAATCAGAGCCATGGCAAAGCCTCCAAGGAGGAACACGGCACCCGCGGGTGTCGCCGTTACCAGCAAAAGCAAGGATTTCTCCCGGACTGGCGCTGACCCCGAAGTCCAAAACGGGGCAGATGGACCCGGCAAATGGCCACACCACCATCGAGAGGCTTGCCACAGACGATGCCAACGCAGAGGAAGACATCGACCGCCGCCCACCAAGACCACCACCGGGGACTAGAAGGTGGGATCCAGTCCGCCGCTGCCTGGCCGACTGCCGGCACCGCCACGGTGCCTAGCAGCCAACAAAGTCAGGCGCCACCACGCTTGGGCCGGCCACTGGCACCGCCGAGGTGCCCAGCAGCCAGCGCCACCGCGCTTGCCTGCCGCCATAGCCCAACAGTCAGCTGCACGGGCCCAGATGAGCCACGCAGGGCCGAAGGTCAAGCTAGAGCACCAGGGGCGCCTCCGCCGAGCAGAGGACGCGCATCAGCCGCCGACGCCACGCCGCGCTCATCGTCGGGCCCTGAGACACCTCGTCGCCGGACCACCACCAAAGATCCGCGCCGCCGTCGCCAGAGCTTCTACGCAGCCGCTGCGCGAGGGAGAAGGCCCCGCCACCGCCACCGTTGCCAGGGCTTCGCCCGACGGGTCCTCTGGCAGCGGCGGACGGGGAGGGGAGAGGGAGAGAGGGGCCGGCGGCGGTGGAGCCCCCCGTGTCGCCTAGGGTTAGGCAACGCGGGGGCGGAGCGGTTCATAGACTCAGCCTTTGGTTTAGCTTCATTTTTTTTGAAATAGATATCTCTGTCTACTTCTTAAAAAAACCAAAGGAAAATTATATCTAAGGTACTATATACTGTTTCTTGCACTGTATGCTAAACATAAACACAGCAGTACAGTGCATTAACCATTACTCCCTCCGTTTAGAAATATAAGATGTCTAGATACACTCATTTTACAAAGCTAAAACATCTTATATTTCCGAAAGGAGGGAGTATAAACAAGCGAGCGAGCCAGCAGCACACCAGTAAAGACTAAATTAGCCTCTCATAAATCTAAAGTCACTTTATGTACACATGAGCAACTGGGTTTTATTTGGCCCGAGCCGAGCACCAATTAGTTAGAAAAGCAAAAACCCTCTCGCCTTGTAATCTTGTACCACGCCAAGCTTATATCTTCGTTGAGGTCAAACAACAGGTGCCCTTTCTCGTCGCGGCTGTTCTCCTCAATCTTTGGCACCTCACCTTTGACGGCGGCCATCGCAGGCTGGGCAGCGCCGAGGACATTCACCCGCGTGCGCTTCGCCGGTGAGCTGCACCCCTCGTCGCCGCTGAACGGAGCTCCAGATCTGCTCGCCTTCCGCTTGGCCCCTTCATCCCTGCTCGACGACGCCCCGGATCGAGCGGCGTTGGTGTAGTCGAAAGGGGTCTCCGGGCTCGACGCCGCCATGAAGGCTTCCTTCCCCGCAACCGCCTTGACGCTCACGCGCAGCCGCGCCGCCCGTTCCGCGCCGCTTGTGGAAGGGCCGGATCCGGACGCCGACCTCCGCGCGGACAGGGACCCGCGCCTGGCCTTCCGAACGAGAGGGGCCGACCACGCCCTTTCCTCCTCGCTGGAAGACGCGCCGGGCCTGGCGGGGTAGGGCCGCCACATCAGCTGTGCGTAGAGGCCATCCAGGGACAGCGACCATCCGCTCTCCCGCGCGCGCAGCGGGTCCCGTGGCCGCTTCGGCCATCCCTCCGGCAGCGGCGGCAGCTCAGCCTCCGTCTCAACGGACGGCCGCTCCTCCGGCGTGGGAGCGAGTTCCTTGGACGGCGGCGGCAGGATCCAGTCCGGCCACTGCGTCAGCATCCTGGTGCGGAGGGTGAGTAGTATCTTGGCGGCCGTGACCGCGCTGCCGTCCTCGTGGTAGTCCGCCATGGAGAAAGAGGAACGCACACGCTGCTCACGCCGCCGCCCGAGGCAATGCAAACTGTTAAGCGCGAGGTGCAGCGTCGACTCCTTGCAGATGCCGTACTCGGCCAGGGTTCGGCCGTCCTCCTCATCCTCTAGCTGCTTCCCGGCGAAGACGAGAGACGGTACCTGATGCCGGTCGTCACCGTCGCCGTCGGAGTCGGAGGTGACGATGATTCCTTGCTTCTCCTGGATCTGGGCCTTGACTCTGTCGATTGTATCGGTGCTCTCGACCTCGAGCGTGAGAGTCTCCCCAGTGACGGTCTTCACGAAGATCTGCATCGTCTTGGGTCGCGATGGTGGCGGTGGGATGCGCAGCGCCGCTCCACGGACGCACATATATAGCGATCGATCGAAACGGAAACGGGCTCGCTAGGAAACCGAGTATACCACGGTAACGGGAATACGTGATCGGCACGGATAGTCACAGAAGAGGCAGGGGCAGGCAGGAGATTATTATGGAATGATGGCTGAACCTGAACCGGACGGCGCAGATATTGAATCGATGGCAACATGTCACTGCGCAGCACGTCGCACGCGCGTAAGTGTTCCTCAGCAGCATCTCAGGCGGCCTCGAGCTAGCCCTCGACAACATCAGCGCCTACTCCCTCCAGGTCTCCAGGACAACAATCCACCAAGCGCTCAGCGTGTTGTTCAGGCCGGCGGCGCTGTCTATGTCATCTACAATAACAGCGGCGGGACAGGCCTGCAGTACGGATTTCAGTCGACACTATTCAGAGAGCACAGTAAATAACACCCGAATTCAGAGTTTGATTATGGGAGATCTAAATGATTGCAAGGGAAAGTTCATCCAGCCCTCGAACAGAGGCAGCTACTATAAGGACTAGAAGAACCATGACCATTGACACTAGCAGTTTGTTCAGGAGCCCATGGACGCGCATCTGAAACCCTAGGCGCACGAACTGACAACAATACCGCTGCTACAAACGGAACAAAAAATGAAGCTCCCCACAGGAAGAAGAGCCTGTGCAATAGAAAATCCAGTAAATGCATTTCAGACCACGGCGATCTCCAGAATCCTAAGGAGCTAAACGACTCGCTTGAGCATACACGCACTCAGCAGCAGCACAATTGGCCAACAGTCTCCCAACAACGACAAGAAGGGACTACCAATTAATAACTTTGCTACAACATAACAACATTATCTCTAGGCTTAGAGCATCGCTTCCTCCCACCCATATTACCTTTCGTAAACATAACAACATAACAACATTATCTCTAGGCTTAGATACATTTGTATTTGTGAAAGGTAATATGAGTTGGAGTGAGTAGATAACTATATCAGAATCACACAGAAATAATAAGTGGACGCTTGCCTACATACAGATAGGAGACAATACATGCATGCTGGATAGGATCTTGGATCCGGTGATGCACATCACACAAGAGTTTAAGGACTTGTCTGGTGTGTTGGAATTCGCCCACGGATCAATCACATGAAGCTACACGGAGACAAAATATATCGCCAAGGACACGTGTCGCACCCGTTCTTTTTCTTCTTTATTTCTCTGTTTTTCTGGCGGTATTACAATCTGGTGACCTTGGTGCATGTATATATACATGCACAGCTACGTTGGACCAAAATCAAGTAGGACACGGCCTGACTTAATCCTGATCCGATTCTATTACAACTGATGCTGCCTGAACTAGTAGGACTCCTATTTCCTATTACTGCACTTACCTAATTAACTAGCCTTAACCGATCTAGACTAGGACTAACTCACGATGCATACCACAACTAATCAAGATTAGTGCTAACAATCTCTTCCTAATATTGATTTATCATCTCCTTGTACTTCTTCTGGTCTTTGACTCCTTTGCAGATTCGCGGCTTGTCGACTCAACTCAACGTATGATCCAGACTACCAGCCCACACGATCGCATCTTCGTGTGCAACGTGCAAGACTGGACGCATCTTCAGTCTCCACATCGTAACAAACTTAACTGGTCACCGTCTTACTACGCACCGAGCTTGATCTCCTCACCGAGACACGCAGATGGCCACCTCGCCACCTTGTCTTCGCGCACGTCTTCGCCCTTTGTGATACAACTCACTGGATCCCTCGATCGTGACACGCTTCAACTGCAACGCCTCGCAGACCAGCACTTGGACACAACGACACCTCCACACACCACTTCGGACTACCGGTCCACGCTGTCGCATCTTAGCGTGCCACATGACGACTAAACGCATAGCCTCATGTAGGTAACTCATCTTAACCGGTCCGCGTCCATATCTTTGTTGTCGGTGACGCATCTTACCGAACAACACTTCACCTTCGGCGGCAGCACAACTTGTCATGTACGCGCAACGCATCTTTCCGTACATGAACTCGCTGAAACTCATCCACCACGAACAGAACCGCAAGGACATTGTATCCTTTTTCCGCTCGCTCTCGCACACACACTTCTCTCCCCAAACGATGATCTTCATGAGACTTCCGGTACCACACTTCGGCACCACCTCTCCCATCAATGATCATCCTTGTCTATCACCTTGCCGACGACAGCTCCTCGCCGTCCCTTCCACGTCACTTCGCCCAATGACGATCGACCGCCGCATCGCCCATGACGGTGTTATCGCCATCTCTTCCCGGTCGCTCCGCCGACCGATGATCGCCCGCCCCGAGGTGCTAGCACAGGTCGCCTCCCCGGGGCAAGCGTAGCTTCAGATCTTCGACCTCGCTCTGATACCAATTGTTGGAATTCGCCCACGGATCAATCACATGAAGCTACACGGATACACACGGAGAAAAAATATATCGCCAAGGGCGCGTGTCGCACCCGTTCTTTTTCTTCTTTATTTCTCTGTTTTTCTGCGGTATTACAATCTGGTGACCTTGGTGCATGTATATATACACGCACAGCTACGCTGGACCAAAACCAAGTAGGACACGGCCTGATTTAATCCTGATCCGATACTATTACAACTGATGCTGCCTGAACTAGTAGGACTCCTATTTCCTATTACTGCACTTACCTAATTAATTAGCCTTAACCGATCTAGACTAGGACTAACTCACGATGCATACTACAACTAATCAAGATTGGTGCTAACATGGTGAACCTCTAGAGATGCTTTCGTTGGAGCTAGGCACTTTTGAGGCCTTACCGACCTTGCCACCGCAGTCTGCCTCTTTGGTTAGTGGAGCAGTGCTCGCTAGTTTAGAGGCCATCTAGACCTGGATATGGCAGGAACATTGCCTGGACATTGCCTGGGTCTTGGCGAGGTAGGCTTTAGAGGACTTAATCAAGAAGATGGAGAACTCTCTCAAGAAGGTAATTATTAGGGGCAAAAGAAAGAAGACAGGCGTACGAACGAAAGCTTTGGCGGCTGCTTGACTGATCTACGATCTTTGGGTTGTCTGTCATGTGGATCTTCTTTGCGTCGTGGTGCTCTATGTGTCGTCAATCCACAGTTGTAGGTTTTCAGTGCTTGTTGGTGGAGGTAGCGTGTTTTTGTTGTTATTATCTTGTGATTTGTTGTAACAGTTTTTGCCAGTTTTTTATTAATTAAATGGGCAATCTCCTTCTTAACTAATAGATTGATGCAAAGGTTTTGCCTCCATTTCAAAAATACATGCATGCATCCATGGTGCCTTGCCTACATACATGAATGACATCCGAAACTTTACCTCCCGAGCCGCACGTGAGGCGACTTGGGAGGCAATCTAGATCGCATTGATACGTTGCAAACGTATCTATAATTTTTGATGCTCCATGCTTGTTTTACACCAATTGCTTTGTGTTTTGTTTACATTTCATGGCATTTTTATGCATTTTCTGGAACTAACCTATTAACAAGATGCCACAGTGCCAGTTCTTGTTTTCAACTGTTTTTGTGTTTCAGAAAAGTTACACAGGAAATATTCTCGGAATTGGACGAAACAAAAGCCAGAGTTCCTATTTACCTGACACGAAGACGGAGTCCAAAGGAGAGACGGAGAGCAGCTAGGAGGCAGCCGCACCATAGGGTGGCGCGGGCCACCCCCTGGCCGCGCCACCAGGTGGCGTGGGCCCCTGGTCCACCCTCTGACATCGCCCTTCCGCCTATAAATTTCCTTCGTCGAGAAAACCCTAAGGCCCGAACACTTTTGCATGAAACATACTGCAAGCCGCCGCCGTCGTTAACCCGAGATCGGGAGGGTCCAGAACCTCTTCCCGGCACCCTGTCGGAGAGGTGAATCATCACCGGAGGCCTTCTTCATCACCATGCCAGCCTCCGGAGTGATGTGCGAGTAGTCCACCACTGGACCATGGGTCCATATCAGTAGCTAGATGGTTATCTTCTCCTCCATGCACCTCATGTGTAGATCTTGTGAGCTGCCTATCATAATCAAGATCATCTTTATGTAATTCTACATATTGTGTTTGTTGGGATCCGATGAATATTGAGTACTATGTCAAGTTGATTGTTGATTTATCATGTCTATGTTATTTGTGATCTTGCATGCTCTCCGTTGCTAGTAGATACTTTGGCCAAGTAGATGCTAGTGACTCTAAGAGGGAGTATTTATGCTCGATAGTAGGTTCATGCCTCTAGTAATCTGGGAGAGTGACAATAACTTCTAAGGTTGTAGATGTGCTATTGCTACTAGGGAGAAAAAAACAATCTTTTGTTCAAGGACATTTGTATTGTTTACATTACACACTTTGCTTAAGGCGATAATATGTTGCTTGTAACTTAATACCCAAGGGTTATTTGGATGATATCCTGCGGGTGGATTATTAGTCATAGATGCAGTTGGATTATGGTCTATGTATTATATTGTAATGCCCAAGTGAATCTCATAGTGATCTTCATGACATGTACATGCATTGTTATGCATTCTTTATTTTGTCAATTTCCCAACTATAATTTATTTACCCAGCATGTTATTTATCTTTATGGAGAGACACCTCTAGTGAAATGTGGACCCTGGTCCATTCTTTTACATTTATACTACCATCTACTGCACGCACTATTTACTTTCCGCAAGTATTATTTACTTTACCGCAAACAAACATCTATTTCCACACTATACGTCTAATCCTTTGTTTATAACAAACCGGTGAGATTGACAACCTCACCGTAAGTTAGGGCAAAGTAGCTTGGTTGTGTTGTGAGCAGGTTCCATGTTGCTGCTGGCGCCGACACCGCGCACAAGACTGTTTTCAGGTGCCGTCAACTATCTCTGGCGCCGTTGACTTAAAGTCAGCTAGCAACAACCTTCAGAAGTGGTTTCTTTCTCTTACTGGTCGATTAAACTTTGGTTTCATACTGAGGGAAAACTTACTGTTGTGCTCATCATACCTTCCTCTTGGGGTTTCCCAATTGGTCCCGTGAGACATCAAGACTTTTTTTGGCGCCGTTGCTGGGGAGAAAGAAGATTTCTGCAAGGGGAGTTCTCACTTCCAATCTTTTTTACTTTGTTATTGTTTTGCTTAGTTTCTTTACTTTATTTTGTTTGCATCTTGTTTATCAAAAATACAAAAAAAATTAGTTCCTTTTATAGTTGGTACTTTGTTACTCTATTTTTAGTTCATTATGTTGATCCCTGAGTACGTTCTGAAAGACCTGTCAGTAGGTAGTGGTTCTATCATTGGGATAGATAACATTGAGGAATTCTTTAATCATGTTAGTAAGCACAAATATATTGAGGATAGATCCTTAGCCGAATTTGCTCCTAATTATGAAACTGCTGCTGCTTACTTAGTTCACATGTTGGAGGATAGGTTTGTTAACCTTAACCCCACAATACAGCAAATGTTTCTTACACTTCATGATGTTGAAGACGCTGAAAAGAGGGATTTTATTTTGGAAACTTTGCATAAAGAATTTAGAGATGTTGTTATAGAAGCTAGGAAAGTTTTTGATAGTTTTAATATGCTAGGCTCATGTGTAGATGTTATTGGTACAAAGGGGGAGTAAATCAAAATACCAGTACCTTTTAAACTCTTAGGAATGCATGAAGCTTTGGAAAAGAATTTTGATTGGATTGTTCCTTAAAACCCCTTTGATGAAAGTAGTGAACCCAAGAGTGTGGAGAGAGGATCTTCTAAAACTTATATTGATAAAATACAATTCCTTGTTGAAAAGACTTCTGGTATTGATCTTGATGCTTCTTCGCTTGAAAATACTTGATTCTTACTTTCTGCGCCTAGCTGAAAGACGTTAAAGAAAAGCACTCTTGGGAGATAACCCAATGTTTTCTTTTCAGTAATTTTTCTTTTTGTTGAGTCTTGGAAGTTGTTACTATTGTAATGACCTCTCCTTATCATTTTTTATTTCGTTTTTGTGTCAAGAATAACCTCTAATTGGAAGAAGGTAAGATTTGGGGAAGTTGCTATCCCGAAATAGATTTCTGCGGTTTGCTGTAAAAATTTGTGAAAATTCCCAGAATGTCGTATAGATATGCGATTTCTTGTGCACATGCCCCAGGTTATTATATAACTTTCATTAGTTTTGCACTTTTGGATTTGAGCAATAGAAGATTTTCAAAAAAAATTATCTTTACCTGCTGTTCTGTTTTGACAGATTTCTGCCACTATTGGCATTTGCCTCTTGATCTCTTTCTTTTTGAGTTCTTTTGATCACGAAACTTTTGAGAGAAATTGCTACAGTAGCTAATGTTTTAATAGGTGTTGTACTTGAGTTGAAACTGAACCAAAAGTGGATCTACTATCTTGCATACTAATGTTGCTCATGAGAATTGTGTGAAGTTTTGTATGAAGGAAGTTTTCAAGTGTAGGGAAAGGAGAATGATGAGATGAAGTATGGACAAAAGCTCAAGCTTGGGAATGCCCATGTCACCCCAAGAAATATCCAAGAAGTACAAGCGTCAAAGCTTGGGATGCCCCATGGCACCCCTTCTTCATCAACAAAAATATCAGGTCATCTTTCAAGACACTATATTTTTAGGGATTTCTATTTTCGTGCCTTCGGGTCCTTAGTTTTGCTCAGTTTTTCCCAGCCGCTTAGTTTTTCCTCAGTTTTGCCCAAGCCCTTGTCTGAAACCCTCACAAGGAGCTCAGACGGGAGGAATCCCGTTTAGTTGACCGTTGGTTGGTGCTGGCAAGTGGGGCCGCTATTGGTGCCCCGCAGTGGACACGTCTCCACTTATCCAGATCATCGTGGGACCCACAACTTGTCCATGTTAGCGCGCCGGACCCACAGCTTATCCAGGCGACCGTTGAAAAATGGGAGCCCAAGCCAGCCCCGTGCACGTGCCCATGCCCGTGCCATTGCTTCCCCTTTCTTTCCCCGCGCCCCATTATTCTTCTTCTCCACCAGCGGCAGCCCTTCTCCGGCAGGCAGGTGATGTCTAGTTTTTCTTCGACCTCCCGTTCTTCATGGCCACGGTATGGACCCGTGTCTTTGACAAGATGCCATGACTGCCCACGCCAGGAGCCTCTGAAGTGGTCAATCTGTAAGACGGACGACAACGGCAACCGTGGACGTGAGTTCCTTGCATGCGAGAGCTTGCCATATAGAGAGGGGGATAAGGTTAGATCTCGCTCCAATTGGTGTGTTTTCTCTCGATTTTCTTGTTATTCCCTTGAATTTGGGATTTAGGGTTCACATTGTTGTTTTCAGATCCTGAAGAAATGCAGGTATTTCGAGTGGATCGATGTGTATGTTCAGAGGCTTCAATTGCAGGCATCAATTGGCGCTATTGGGGAGCGTAATTTGGGAGGGGGGACTTGCTGTAGAGAATGCGGTGGAGAGAGGAGACGTTCCGATTATGCCTAATGCTCCCAATGCAGAACTGGTGGAAGTGAAGGGAGAACTGAAGAAAATGAACAAGCAGTTAAGGCAGCTGATCGAGTTGAAGAAGCAAGGTAATCTGATGGCTGGTTGTTTTTTTTGTTGTATAATTACGATCGGATTCTTATCATTGCTCATCAGGCGCTAGAAGTTGTTACAAGGGATCCCTTGTTATAAATCCATTATTCAGTTACATGTACTTGTAGTTGTTTTCAAAGTTAGTGTGTGCATTCACCAAAATTACCAAAAAAAAAGTGTTAGGGAATATAGGAATGCAAAAGATAGTTGATAATTGTTAGAGGGGTGACAAATAATGCATTCACCGAAATCCCACAAATATGTATGTCTCATGTTTATACCAAAATTATACCACTTTTGGGACATTTCAAATAACCAAAACTATATCCCAAACTATATTCCCTAAAAGAAAAGGAATGCTAAAGAAAGTTGATAATTGTTAGAGGGGTGATAAATAATCCATTCACCAAAATCCCCCAAATATGCCAAATATATATGTCTCTTGTTTCTACCAAAATTATACCACTTTTGGGCCATTTCAAATTACCAAAATTATATTCCCTAAAAGAAAAGGAATGCTAATGAAAGTTGATAATTGTTAGAGGGGTGATAAATAATACATTCACCGAAATCCCCCAAATATGCCAAATATGTATGTCTCATGTTTCTACCAAAATTATACCACTTTTGGGCTGTTTCAAATTACCAAAACTATATTCCCTAAAAGAAAAGGATTGCTAAAGAAAGTTGATAATTGTTAGAGGGGTGATAAATAATCCATTCACCGAAATCCCCCAAATATGCCAAATATGTATGTCTCATGTTTCTACCAAAATTATACCACTTTTGGGCCATTTAAAATTACCAAAACTATATTCCCTAAAAGAAAAGTAATGCTAAAGATAGTTGATAATTGTTAGAGGGGTGATAAATAATCCATTCACCGAAATCCCTCAAACATGTATGCCTCATGTTTATACCAAAATTATACCACAAACTATATTCCAAACTATATTCCCTAGAAGAAAAGGAATGCTAAAGAGAGTTGATAATTGTTAGAGGGGTGACAAATAATGCATTCACTGAAATCCGCAAATATGTATGTCTCTTGTTTACACCAAAATTATACCACTTTTTAGTTTAACATTTTTAGATCATGGAAAATAATGCATAAATAGAGGGAATATAGTTACGTGGCAAACTCGTTATTGCACATAAATAGAGGGGTGGCACTGTCCACCGACAGAGAGAGAGAGGGGTGGCCACAAAGAGAGAGAGGGGTGGCCATGAAGAGACGGAGAGGGGTATACTGCCCGTTAGATCAGTGGATCAACGGTTGGTGGAGTCGATCTGTATGACAACGGCTCAACCAATCAGGATAAGTTTGGGCTTCTGTGAGCATTTGTGACAGTACTTGAGGACAAAACTGAGTAGTACTAAGAAACCAAGGGCACATAAATAGTAAATAGACTAAGGGATTCAAACAAAAGAATTACAAAATGAAAAATGCGTGTTTTGTACAATATAAACCATATTGGGCTACATCAAATTATTTGCAATTCAAATATACATGAGTGTGACAATTATGGCCTCATTTAGACAAACTATGTTTTGGGGAAGATGTTTTGCAAAGGGGTTTGAGTGGAAAACCATGCATCTTCATAGCTACTAGTGATTCTGAGAAGTGGCAATTTATGGTAAAACTTGATTTATCTATGTTTGTTAAGGTTTCCTAGGTGGCAGGTTGCGTAGGAAGACTCCATGAGTAGGTGCCACTATGTTTTTATTTTTTTTGGATTTTTTTGCGCATGAAATGACTCAATTAGCTATGTTAATCTCATTTGTTGACTCTCTGTTGACCAGCTACTTGAGGGTAGAACTGAGTATATTGCACTTGCCAGTCTAAGTACTCGAGGGGAAAACTGAGTACAGATAAAATTTCTGTATAAGGCCCGAGGTTATAACTGAGTACACCAAACGTCCCAGGGTTAGCCTCGTGTCGCGGTGCAAGCTGCAGCCGTGCATAGCGGACGCGTGTTGCGGTACAAGCCACCTTCGTCTTTATAGAGACCCTCTTTCTCTCCCTCGACGCTCGCCCACTCTCTCATTCTCACTGCAACCGCCTCTCCTGCCCCATCATCTTCTCCACAACCGAAGAGAAAACCCCGAAGAAAAAACCCCGGCGATGGAGAAGAATGAGATGCCCATTGTCGGCGCTTCCGACGTAGCCGCCAGCGCATCAGCCGCCAGCGCATTGGCCGCCGCCCCCGTCCAGGCCCCCGTCGCTACTTCCAACGTAGCCGTCGGCGCATCAGCCGCCAGCGCATCGGCCGCCGCCGCCGCCGTCCTGGCCCCCGTCGCTGCTTCCGACGTAGCCGCCGGCGCATCAACCGCCGCCCCCATCCAGGCCCCCATCCAAGCCCCCATCGATTGGGACCCATACGAACCAGTGCCGTACGTCGCACCGGAGAACCCCTATGACACCAGCATCGTCGAAGACGAGCCGGAGGTAACCCTTTGTTCCCTTGTTCTTATCCCATTTCAATCCTTTTGTGTTAGATCTTGCGTTATTAGGGTTCGTCTATTCCTAGTTCAATCCTTTTGTGTTAGATCTTGCGTTATTAGGGTTCGTCTATTCCTAGTTCAATCCTTTTGTGTTAGATCTTGCGTTATTAGGGTTTGTCTGTTCCTAGTTATATCCTTTTGTGTTAGATCTTGTGTTATTAGGGTTCGTCTGTTCCTAGTTCAATCCTTTTATGTTAGATCTTGCGTTATTAGGGTTCGTCTGTTCTTAGTTCTAGATGTTGCATTATTAGTGTTTGTGATTTGCTTTTGTTTAAGATTCGGTTAACTTATGTGAGTAATCAATCCCATCCAGTTAATTTGTGCCGATGATGATGAATATTTGGGCACAAATTGATTCAGGGTTTGGTCAGTGAATAATTGGTGTGTACGAAATTGTTGTGCATGATCTTTGGTTCACTCACTCAAATCCTGGATATAAGTGTGTCCAATGTAACTGAGGCTACCTCTTTTTTTCGTGCCCATATTATCATGCATGATCTTTTGTTCACTCTCTGTTCCATCATCGCTGCAATTGACTCCGTGTTTTTCGATCTTTGGTGCTACGTGACAGGTGCAGAGCAGCGACGTCGACAGCGATGACGAGTCCTTCCACACCAAAACTCGTCACGTCCTCAGGAGGCTGCAGTCCGGCCATTACGATGGCCACTTTGCTCGAGGCGTTTACAGGTGCCCCTTTTGCAACAAGAGGCTCCGCGCCACCGACTTCAACTGCCTGGTGAACCATGCTGAATCCATTGGCAGATCCATTAGCGGCACTAGAGTTGGAACGACCGTGAACGTGCATGCGTTCATGGCCAAACACAAAGCACTTGGGATTCACCTGCGCAGCCTCCAATCTTAAATTCATGTAAAATGTAGCTTATGTTGGATCTATCGGTAGTATTGTTGGATCTGTCATGAATATATCTATGCTATGTTGGCTGCTGTATATAGCTTATCCTATATTTTCTCTGGATTTGTGCCCTAGATTTCCTACCTAATTGGGTAAAAATGAAGGCATAAAGAAATAAATGGCGTTAAAAAACAGAAGGAGAAGCTGCTCTAGATTTGCTACCAATTTGGGCAATCAAGAATGAATGAGATCGAGCAAGAGAGAGATAAAAGGTGCATTGAAAACTGCTAATCTGGGCGAAAGAGACAAAAACCACTCGTGCCCACGTCCTGAACCCACACGGCTCCACACGCTATGGCTCCACACGCTACGGCCTCAGCTCCGCTCGTATGACCAAACACGGTCTCGTCCTGTCCCACGCGGTCCCTTTCTACCAGCCCCACATGACGCGGCCCCACTCGTCAGCACGGAACGGTCAACTGAATGGGATTCCTCCCGTCCGAGCTCCTTGTGAGGGTTTCAGACAAGGGCTTGGGGAAAACTGAGGAAAAACTAAGGAGCTGGGGAAAACTGAGTACAACTAAGGACCCGAGGGCACGAAAATAGAAATCCCATATTTTTATTGCTTCATATGCTATGTGTTTTTCTTGGAGCGTCTTTATTTTTGCTTTCAGTTTTCTTTTGTTTTTTTGCTGTAATAAATGGTTGGACCCCAACATATTTCTTTTGGGGAAGACACACTCTGTTTTTATTGCCTAGAATACTCTAGTTTTCACTCTTATCGTTCTACGAGTGTTCTCTTTTTCTAGTACTGCGTTTAGCTTTTGTTTTTCGCCTTTATTTTTGTTCAGAACTCGTTAGTTCTTTGTAGCTAGGTGTGTTTACACCTTTGGTATTTTTTGCTTTTCATCGTTGAGAGTTGTTTCAAATAGGTTGATTGGTGTTGGAAATGGGTAAAATGTTTCATGCTTATAGTGGTGCAAAAGGGAGCATGTTTAGACTGTTGCTTAGACTTTAGCATGTCATGCTAGATATTATTTTGATTATATGCTTAGTTCTTATCATATAGAAGCATAATATTGTGGTATTCTCCTTTGATGCTTTATTTGGGTTGACTTGGCGCATGCTCACACCATGTTTTGACTTTAAACCAGTCGCCTCAAGCCTCTATGATCATTTGGTTTTTGACTTGTGATATCACTTAATGCCTTGGTTAATAATGTTTTGTCACTATGCATGATTATGGCCGTTATTGCTCTCTTAGTTGGTCGCTCCCAGTCTTTTGCTAGCCTTCACATGTACTGAGTATGAGCTCTACTCGTGCATCCAACTCCCAAAAACCAAAGTTATTCCAAAGAGTCCACTATAAATTCCTATGCATGGCATTTCAAACCATTCCAAGCAAATTTTCATGTGCTACCTTTCAAAACCTTCAAAATACTTCTCATTTTGTGACACTGTTTTTAGCTCATGAGGACATAGTGGTCGGGTTTGTTATCTTCCATATTGAATTATGTACCCCTCGACTTGCATGTTTCATCTGCACGTCACTAATATGCAAGAGAGCTGGTCAGACCATTGTATCTTTTAAAAAAGAAAAGAAAAAAGGCACTCCTCCATGGTATGTGATTGTTGGCAGGCACCCGAAGGATTCGGTTAGCCATGGTTTGTGAAAGAAAAAGTGGGGAGGAGTGCCAAACTTTATAAAAGAGCATGAAAATGCCAAATTTTTAAGAACTCGGAACCACTCTCAACTTGTTTAGTATGGAAGATAACAAGAACCCCATTGCCATTCGTTGACAGGAATAACCACCTCCCAAAACAATTTTTATCTCTGTTTTACAAATGAAAAGCTCTAGCACATGTTAAATCCCTGCTTCCATCTGCGAAAGGGCCTATCTTTTACTTTTATCTTGAGTCTTTATCTTATATCTTTATGCACCGATTAAGAGAGCATAGTTGTCATTCTGAGTATAATGTGCATAGTCCCAAAATTTATTATTGATTGATTCATGATTATGGTATTGCTTGTTCTCAAATTATTTATATCCAGTCACCCTCTTGAACTTTGAAGGTGTCCTATGCATTTATGTTTTGCTACTCCATGAGGGACAATCTAAATACCACTTTGCTATGTTTTCTCTATGCTCGAAACAAACAAATACCTTTTAATGCATTATTATTCATGATCTTTTGTTTGTGTTACTCTTCATGTTGTAACATGGTTGCTAAGTTCTATTGTTAAAGTTATATCTCTTATGCCCATGTTTAAAGTACTTTGATCTCAGCTAGCAATGCTTTACATCGATTTGATCAAGGTTGTGTTGGGTGCATGTCACCTCAAAAATTATTATTTTGTTATCACTTACCTTCTCGAGGACGAGCAGGAGTTAAGCTTGGGGATGCTGATACGTCTCAAATGTATCTATAATTTTTTATGCTCCATGCTTGTTTTACACCATTTGCTTTGTGTTTAGTTTACACTTCTTGGCGTTTTTATGCATTTTTCGGGACAAACCTATTAACGAGATGCCACAGTGCCAGTTCTCTGTTTTCTGCTATTTTTGTGTTTCAGAAAAGTTACACAGGAAATATTCTTGGAATTGGACGAAATAAAAGCCGAAGTCCCTAATTATGTGACATGAAGATGGAGTCCAAAGGAACGACGGAGAGGAGCCAGGAGGCAGCCGCACCTGTTGGTGGCGCGGGCCACCCCCTGGCCGCGCCACTAGGGGTGTGACCGCCTGGTCCACCCCCTGACATCGCCCTTCCGCCTATAAATTCTCCTTGATGACAAAACCCTAAGGACCTAAACTCTTTTCCAGAAAACATACTGCAAGCCATCGACATCGTCGACGCAAGATTGGGAGGGTCCAGAAGCTCTTCCCAGCACCCTGCCGGAGAGGGGAATCACCACCGGAGGCCTTCTTCATCACCATGCCTGCCTCCGGAGTGATGTGTGAGTAGTCTACCTTGGACTATGGGTCCATAGCAGTAGCTAGATGGATGTCTTCTCCTCCATGTGCTTCATATTCAGATCTTGTGAGCTGCCTATCATGATCAAGATCATCGTTATGTAATTCTACATGTTGTGTTTGTTGGGATCCGATGAATATTGAGTACTATGTCAAGTTGATTTGTGATTTATCATCTCTATGTTGTTTATGATCTTGCATGCTCTCCGTTGCTAGTAGATATCTTGGCCGAGTAGATGCTAGTGACTCTAAGAGAGAGTATTTATGCTCGATAGTGGGTTCATGCCTCTAGTAATCTGGGAGAGTGACAACAACTTCTAAGGTTGTAGATGTGCTGTTGCTACTAGGGAGAAAATAACAATCTTGTGTTCAAGGATATTTGTATTGTTTACATTACACACTTTGCTTAAGGCGATAATCTGTTGCTTGCAACTTAATACCCAACGGTTGTTCGGATGATATCCGGCGGGTGGATTATTAGTCATAGATGCAGTTGGATTACGGTCTATATATTATGTTGTAATGCCCAAGTGAATCTCATAGTGATCCTCATGACATGTACATGCATTGCTTGCATTCTTTATTCTGTCAATTGCCAAACTGTAATTTGTTCACCCAGCATGTTATTTATCTTTATGGAGAGACACCTCTAGTGAACTGTGGACCCCGGTTCATTCTTTTACATTCATATTACCATTTACTTTCTACAAGCATTATTTACTTTCTTGCAAAAAAATATCTTTTACCACACGATACGTTTAATCCTTTGTTTACGGCAAACCGGTGAGATTGACAACCTCACTGCTAGTTGGGGCAAAGTACTTTGGTTGTGTTGTGTTGTGTGCAGGTTCCACGCCCAGATAGGCACCATAAACAAATTGTCTGGAGCCGTCGCCAAGCCAGCTAGCATCAACCTTTGGAATTTGTTTCTTTCTCCTACTGGTTCGATTAAACCTTGGTTTCATACTGAGGGAAACTTGCCGATGTGCTCATCATACCTTCCTCTTGGGGTTCCCAATTGGGTGGCTAGCACCGCCGAATCAAGCATTTTTCTGACGCTGCTGCCAGGGAGAAAGAGGATTTCTGCAAGGGGAGTCTCTCGCTTCCAATCTTTTACTTTGTTATTGTTTTTCTTACTTTCTTTACTTTATTTTTGTTTTCATCTTTTTTATCAAAAATGCAAAAAAAAAGTTCCTTTATAGTTGTTATTTTTGCTTGTCTGCTTTTAGTCTTGCTAGAATGGGTACTCCTGAGAACACCAAGTTGTGTGACTTTACTAGCACAAACAACAATGATTTTATCTGCACTCCTATTGCGCCACCTGCTCCTGAGGCAAATTTTTATGAGATTAAACCTGCTTTGTTGAATCTTGTTATGAAACAGCAATTTTCTGGTGCTAGTACTGATTATGCTGCAGCTCATCTCAACAATTTTGTTGAGCTATGTGAGATACAAAAGTATAAGGATGTAGATGGTGATATTATTAAGCTTAAGTTGTTTCCTTTCTCTTTAAGAGGAAGAGCTAAGGATTGGTTGCTATCTTTGCCTAGAAATAGTATTGATTCTTGGGTTAAGTGTAAGGATGCTTTTATTGGAAAATATTATCCTCCTGCTAAGATTATATCTTTGAAAAGTGATATTATGAGGTTTAACCAGTTTGATAATGATTATGTTGCACAAGCTTGGGAAAGAATGAAATCTTTGATAAAGAATTGTCCCACTCATGGACTAACTACTTGGATGATTATCCAAACCTTTTATGCAGGACTAAATTTTTCTTCAAGAAATCTCTTGGATTCAGCTGCTGGAGGTACCTTTATGTCCATCACCTTGGGCGCCGCAACAAAGCTTCTTGATAATATGATGGTAAACTATTCTAAATGGCAAACCGAGAGAGCTCCACAAGGTAAGAAGGTAAATTCTGTTGAAGAAACCTCTTCCTTGGGTGATAAGATTTTCTTTTGAATTTTCACCGGGGGGAAGAATCCCCACCTGAATTTGTATTCAGTTGCCTATAAGACTTTGCAGTCTAATGCAAGATGGGTTCAAAGGAACCAGAATTACAAGGGGGGACTGAAGGAGAGCATAAACAAAAAGCACACACACCAACACACAAAAAGAGAGAGAACCGCTGGCGTAATCGACAATCCCAATCAACCGAGTCCAAACTGGGGCACCGTGCCAACAACGGAGTCTAACGGAAGTGCGCGGACAAGACCACACAACGCCACGACACCACCTGCATTGGGGGTGTGGTCGATAGGCCACACACAGCAAGCGACGCCACAGCAACCATCAACGAAGCCTAACGGAAGCGCACAGCCGAGACCACCCAACGCCGTGACACCATTTGCATCGGGGGGTGGTCGAAGGCTACGTGCAGCGAGACGACGCCACGGAACCCGAGTGCCACCGGCGTAGACAAAGGGCTTCACGGCACCAAGACACACAAGAACCATCTCCAAGCTTTCACAGCAGATCAGAACAAGGACATGGCAGCACCGCGAGGCCAAAGCCTCGCCGCTGAATGCACCCCCAATGAGCAGCAGCATGAAGTTCCAATGTGACGCCCTCAAGAGGGAAGAACAACGCCAAAGGCGTCGTCGTCACTGAGCTTTCGCCCAGAACCACCACACTAGGGAGAGAGTCTCTCAAACCACGCCCTCAGGAGGGTATGCGACACCAATCAGCGCTGCCGTGGTCCGCTCAAACAGAGTTAGAGCAAACGGATTTCTCCGAAGACACACCTGAAGCCAACCGACGTTGAAGTCACACAGAGGCCCCCACTGCTAGGATGTGAGGGAATGGCAGCCAGACTCCCCAGCCAAGACGACCCTGGATGGAGAAGCTGACCCCGGGATGGAAAGGAGCAAGATTGCTCTGGCCAGAACCCACTCGATCTGGCCCAGACGGCCAGACCACACCACCACCCAGCCAGAGACGGCAGATCCAGGCGAGCCCAGGTCTGCAGTCGACTGGCACCACCTCCCGGGCCACCAAGCAGCCCCCGCAGCGAAGGGGAAAGACTCCATCAGGGATGGTGGCTGCGCCGCCAGGACGCAGCACGAGGCCATCCGAGGGAGTCACGGTCGCGTGCTGCAGCACCCGACGCCCAGGTGCACCTTGCCACACCCACCGTCGATGCCGGTGCGCAGCCGGGGAAGGGCCAAGGAAGAGCCCGCCGCGCAAAAATGCCCGCGCCCACCACCTCAAGTAGCCGCAGCGCGAGATGAATGAAATCCCGCCGCCGCCAGCCACCAGCGGCCTTTGACCGGCGGTGTATGCCGACGGCTGCGAGGGGGATGGAGGGAAAGGGGGCGGCGACAGTGGCGCTAGGGTTTCCCCGCCCAAGCCGCCCATGGGAGCGACGCGGGGGGTTGTGTTCCTCAGTGATAAGATTGATACCATTATGGCTATGCTTGTTAATGATAGAGCTCATTTTGATCCTAGTAATGTTCCTTTAGCCTCTTTGGTTGCTCAAGAAGAGCATGTTGATGTAAACTTCATTAGAAATAATAATTTCAACAACAGTGCTTATAGGAACAATTTTTCTAGCAACAATTATAGGCCGTATCCTTCTACCAATGGTAATGGTTATGGTAATTTTTATGGTAATTCCTCCAACAACAATAGGGGCTCGCCCTCTGATCTTGAAGTCATGCTCAAGGACATCATTAGTAAACAAACTACTTTTAATAAATCTATTGAGGAAAAGCTTGGTAAAATTGATGTTCTTGCTTCTAAAGTTGATAGCCTTGCTCTTGATGTTGAACTTCTGAAACTAAAGGTTTTGCCTCATGATGTGAAAGAAAGCAAGACTTTGAATGCCATTTAGGTTAAGATTGATAATAATGTTAGGATGTTAGCAGAATTGCATGCTAGGTGGGAAAGAGAAGATGAGATGGCTAGAAATATGAAGGTTTGTACTATTACCATCACTAGTGATGTTGTTTCAAATGCTAGCAATCCTCTTACCATGATTGTTGTAGAGAAAATTCCTACTCCTTGTGCGAAATTGCCTAAAACTACAGAAAATTTTTCTAATAAAAGTGCTGAATTTTTTCGGAGTATGGGTGACAATAGCTCTACTACCTTTAATGATTTTGATGTTGATGGTTGCAATATTTCAGAAGTAATTTTGTTCTTGCAAAAGCTTGCTATAAGTCCTAATGCTAGTTCTATGAATGTTTCTTTTACAAAACATATTACGAATGCTCTCATGCAAATTAGAGAGGATAAGTTGAAACAAAAAGTTTATATCCCCAAAATTTAGAAGATGGTTGGGAGCCCATCATTGAGATGAATGTGAATGATTTTGATTGCAATGCTTTATGTAATCTTGGTGCAAGCATTTCTATTATTCCTAGAAAAATTATGATATGCTTGGTTTACCACCTCTTGAAAATTGTTATTTTGATGTTCCTCTTGCTGATGTTGCTAAGAAGAAATCTTTGGGAAGGATTAATGATGTTCTTATTATGTTTAATAATAACCTTGTTCCTGTTGATTTCCTTGTTTTGGATATTGAATGCAATGCTTCTTGTCCTATTATTTTGGGAAGACCTTTTCTTAGAACTGTTGGTGCCATTATTGATATGAAGGAAGGCACCATGAAATATAAATTCCCACTCAAGAAAGGTATGAAGCACTTCCCTAGAAAGATAAAGAAATTACTTTTTGACTCTATCCTTAGAGCAAACTGTGATCTTGATGCTTCATCACTTGAAATTACTTGATTTCCACTTTCTGCGCCTAGCTCAAAGGCGTTAAAGAAAAGCCCTCTTGGGAGATAACCCAATGTTTTGTTTTCAGTAATTTTTATTTTTGTTGAGTCTTGGAAGTTATTACTACTACAATGACCTCTCCTTATCATTTTATTTCGTTTTTGTGCCAAGAAGAACCTCTAATTGGGGGAATGTAAGATTTGAGGAAGTTGCTGTCCTAAAACAGATTTCTGCGCTGAACCGTAAAAATTTGTGAAACTTCTCAGAATGTCTTTTTGATCTGCGATTTCTTGTGGACATGCCCCAGGTTATTGTCTAACTTTCATTAGTTTTGCACTTTTCGATTTGAGAAACAAAAGATTTTCAAAAAAATTGATCTTTACCAGCTGTTCTGTTTTGACAGATTTCTGCCACTATTTGTGTTTGCCTCTTGATCTCTTTCTTTTTGAGTTCTTTTGATCACGGAACTTTTGAGGAAGTTGCTACAGTATCTTATGCTTTAATGGGTGTTATACTTGAGTTGAAACTGAACCAAAGTGTGAATTTACTATCTTGCATACACTAATGTTGCTAATAAGAATTGTGTGAAGTTTTGTATGAAGGAAGTTTTCAAGTGTAGGGAAAGGAGAATGATGAGATGAGATGAAGTATGGACAAAAGTCAATCTTGGGGATTCCCATGTCACCCCAAGAAATTTCCAAGAAGTACAAGCATCAAAGCTTGGGGATGCCCCGAGGCACCCCTTCTTCATCGACAAAATATCAGGTCATCTTCACGACACTATATTTTTATTGCTTCGTATACTATGCATTTTTCGTGGAGAGTCTTTATTTTTGCTTTCAGTTTTCTTTTGTTTTGTTTGCTGCAATAAATGGTTGGACCCCAACATATTTCTTTTGGAGAAGACACACTCCGTTTTTCATTGCCAAGAACACTCTAGTTTTCACTCTTATCGTTCAACGAGTGTCCTCTTTTTCTAGTACTGCATTTAGCTTTCGTTTTTCACCTTGATTTTTGTTCAGAACTTGTTAGTTCTTTGTAGCTAGGTGTGTTTAGAACTCTGGTCTTTGTTGGTTTTTATCTTTAAGAGTTGTTTCAAAAAGGTTGATTGGTGTTGGAAAAGAGTAAAAAGTTTCATGCTTATAGTGGTACAAATGGGAGCTTATTTACACTGTGGCTTAGACTTTTGCATGTCATGCTTGATGTTATTTTGATTATATGCTTAGTAGTTTTTGCTGTAGCATGAATTTTCTCAAATGACTGAGATTGCTTAATGTGCCTTTGAAAGAATCATGCGTTGTTTTTATTATATGGGAGCATAATATTGTGGTATTCTCCTTTGATGCTTTATTTGGGTAGACTTGGCGCATACTTACACCATGTTTTACTTTAACCAGTTATCTTAAGCCTCTATGATCATTTGGTTTTTTACTTGTGATATCTCTTTATGCTTTGGTTAATAATGTTTTGTCGCTATGCTTGATTATGGCCGTTATTGCTCTCTTAGTTGGTCGCTCCCAGTCTTTTGCTAGCCTTCATCTATACTGAGAGGGAATACTTCTCGTGCATCCAACTACCAAAAACCAAGTTTATTTCAAAGAGTCCACTATAAATTCCTATGCATGGTATTTTCAAGCCATTCCAAGTAAATTTTCATGTGCTATCTTTCAAAAAACTCTTCAAAATACTTCTCATTTTGTGACACTGTTTTCAGCTCATGGGGACGTAGTGGTCAGATTTGCTATCTTCCCTATTGTAATCTTTCAAAAAAAGAAAAAAATGGAGAAAATAAAGAAAAAGGCACTCCTCCATGGTATGTGAAATTTGGTGGGCACGTGATGGAATCGGTTAGCCATGGTTTGTGAAAGGAAAAGTTGGAAGGAGTGCCAAGCTTTATAAAAGAGCACAAATGTGCCAATTTCTCTCAAAACTTGTTTAGTATGGAAGATAGTAAGAACCTCATTGCCAGTCGTTGACAAGAAAAACCACCTCTCAAAACAAATTTTTTCTCTGTTTTACAAATGAAAAGTTCTAGCACATGCTAAATCCCTGCTTCCCTCTGCGAAGGGCCTTTCTTTTACTTTTATTTTCAGTCTTCACCTTCTACCTTTATGCACCGTCTAAGAGAGCATAGTTGTCATTCTGAGTATAATGTGCATAGTCCAAAATTTATTATTGATTGATTCATGATTATGGTATTGCTTGTTCTCAAATTATTTGTATCTAGTCGCCCTCTTAAGCTTGAAGGTGTCCTATACATTTATGTTTTGCTACTCCATGAGGGACAAGCTGAATACCACTTTGCTATGTTTTTCTATATGCTCGAAACAAACAAATGACTTTCAATGCATTATTACTCATGATCTTTTGTTTGTGTTACTTTTCATGTTATAACATGGTTTCTAAGTTCTATTGTCAAGATTATATCTTTTATGCCCATGTTTAGAGTACTTTGATCTCAGCACTCAATGCTTTACATCGTTTGATCAAGATTGTGTTGGTGCATGTCACCTCAAAAATTATTGTTTTGTTATCACTTACCTACTCGAGGACGAGCAGGAGTTAAGCTTGGGGATGCTTGATACGTCTCAAACGTATCTATAATTTTTTATGCTCCATGCTTGTTTATGCACCATTTGCTTTGTGTTTTGTTTACACTTCGTGGCGTTTTTATGCATTTTCTGGGACTAACCTATTAACGAGATGCCATAGTGCCAGTTCCCTATTTTCTACTGTTTTTGTGTTTCAGAAAAGTTACATAGGAAATATTCTCGGAATTGGACAAAACAAAAGCCGAAGTACCTAATTACCTGACATGAAGACGGAGTCCAAAGGAGAGCAGGAGGCGGACTAGAGGCCGGCCACACCTGTTGGTGGTGCCCCTGGCCGCGCCACCAGGGGGTGTGACCGCCTGGTCCACCCCCTGACATCGCCCTTCCACCTATTTATTCTCCTCGACGAGAAAACCCTAAGGGTCCGAACTCTTTTCTAGAAAACATACTGCAAGCCACCACCGTCGCTGATGCAAGATCGGGGGGGGGTCTAGAAGCTCTTCTCGGCACCCTGCCGAAGAGGGGAATCACCACCGGCGGCCTTCTTCATCACCATGCCTATCTCTGGAGTGATGTGTGAGTAGTCTACCTTGGACTACGGGTCCATAGCAGTAGCTAGATGGACGTCTTCTCTTCCATGTGTTTCATGTTTAGATCTTGTGAGCTGCCTATCATGATTAAGATCATAATTATGTAATTCTACATGTTGTGTTTGTTGGGATCCGATGAATATTGAGTCCTATGTCAAGTTGATTTGTGATTTATCATCTCTATGTTGTTTATGATCTTGCATGCTCTCTGTTGCTAGTAGATATCTTGGCTGAGTAGATGATAGTGACTCCAAGAGGGAGTATTTATGCTTGATAGTGGGTTCATGCCTCTAGTAATCTGGGAGGGTGACAACAACTTCTAAGGTTGTAGATGTCTTGTTGCTACTAGGGAGAAAACAACAATCTTGTGTTGAAGGACATTTGTATTGTTTACATTACACACTTTGCTTAAGGCGATAATCTATTGCTTGCAACTTAATACCCAAACGGTTGTTCGGATGATATCCGGCGGGTGGATTATTAGTCATAGATGCAGTTGGATTACGGTCTATGTATTATGTTGTAATGCTCAAGTTAATCTCATAGTTATCCTCATGACATGTACATGCATTGCTTGCATTCTTTATTCTGTCAATTGTCCAACTGTAATTTGTTCACCCAGTGACGAGGGTTAACTCGACAAATGTCCTAGATGAAGGACTTAGGATCGGGGAGATAGGGCGTCGGATGAACTCGAAGGTAAAGTTAGTCGAAATAGGTGTGTGTCGAAAGTAAACTTTGGGTGTTAAACCTGGCTTGCTTTCAATCTGGCCTACACCGTCCCCTCCTGGCCCCTATATATAGATGGCCAGGTCTCGAGGATCGGGTAGGGTACGATACAGATTACAATATCGACATACGGTAAGAACTCGTATTCGACTATCATTACAATTGGGCCTAGCTTATCGGGCCTCAGGGGTACTCAACTAACGGGCTCTATTAGCTATACCCTTGTTAGTAGCCCCTGAGATTCTACCAGAATTGCAGATTCAGGTTGAATCTCTAATCTTCAAATCTTCGACTTGATCAATTCTTCGACTTCTTCACATCTACAAATCTTTGACTTGGTCTTTCTACTTATTTTCATGATATTCTTTCGCAAGGGGTTTTGATGAACAAGCCTGACAACTCTGACGGATCAAGAGGTCAGTTAACTGCCGGAACAGATACTTGTCGCCTACTTCAAATTCAATCCCCTTGGACTTGAATTCGGGATACCGGTCAAACCCACTCTTTTGCCGCATTTAGGACTTACAAAGAATGAATCCCAGTGAATCTCAGGGTACCCAGTGCGTCCACCAGGATTTTCTTCGCGTCGTAGACACGGATACATACCAGCAGAGCGCATCCATGTGCGTATACCAGGCCACACAGGACGGATCCCGGGGTCTTACCTTCGTGATAAATCACGGCATTCGAGTTTCGTTGCGATAACGCAACTCGAGAATCTTATGTCGCAGCCAAGTTTTTGACTGATAAAATCAAAGTATTTCGGATTTTCAAATTGACCTTCTTCGCTCCCGATGGGAGTAATCTCTCTGCGCTTCTCCAACTGTGTAGTCGAAGTTTGTACATTAATCCTTCTTCATCTCCATTATTGATTATCTCATCCTCTATCGGGTGCGCGCTCAGCGCTCCCGATGGGAGTAGCCCCCGAGGCTATGTTTGGATACTTGTAGTCAAGCATAGGCTCAAAGTTCAGCTCTTCTTTCTCCTGCTGACGTCTACTGTTGGCAAGCCCCCGAGTCCAAGTCGAGGTTTTCATATCGTGCAACCATAGTCTCCTCTTCTTGTTTTTCCTCTTTGGTATTATCGTCTGCTGTGTGCAGAATTTAACTCCTGTTGTAAAATATGTTTACGGGCCTTGCTGTAGCACGGGGGCCCGATAATATGTGCTTATAAATAAAGCATCTTCTGGCAAGGGTAAAAACCCTAATCAGATTCCTCCCCTGCCGCATCATCGTCTCTCCCCATCTAGGGTTTTCCTAGGCTTTTCCCTTGTTCTCATGGCTGAGGCTGATGGTTCTCGTCTGAACCTTGGCTCTCCGGTGGCGCCGCGAGGTCGGGGTCGCCCTCGTGGAAGTAAGAACAGGAGCAACACCACTCCGGCGGCAGCATGATCATCATCGGCCGCTCCTGCTAAGCGTCGCCTCGGCCGCCCACCTGGTAGTAAGAACAAGCCCAAGGTGACTGGCGCTGCTCCAGGTCCCATCGCTCCTCCTCCTGCTGCTCCCGCTGCTCCTGCTGCCCCTTGCCGAATCTTCTCTTTCTTCTGCATTGCCATGGCGCAGTGCCGCGAGATTCTGCGCCTGCCGCTGAATTTCACCAAGTTCATGGATGGGCGCGAACTGCGAGAGGCGGTTCTCCGCGAACAGTCTGGTAGTGGTATCCGATACGAGGTGGAGGTTTTGTATGATGGCGACGGCGAGCAGTACTTGAGAGGTGGCTGGTCACAGTTTGCAGAAGACCACGACATCCACCAAGGCTTCTTCATGGCCTTCGACTTCCATATCGGCACATCGAAGTTCGACGTGAAGATCTATGACGGCACCCAGTGCCAGAAGAAATATGAAGCTGAAGTCCACTTCCATTAGGATTTTGCTTTTTATGTAATTTTGTTTGATAATGTCCTTGCTTGCCATGTTATCTGTAATGAATATTCGTACTCTGTGTCGATGTTTTTGCTAGTACCAGGAAAACAAGTCATTGTTCTGAGGTACACTTTCCATCTATCGGGTTCTTTGTGAACCAATTTATACCAAGAATATCGGGTTCCCTTGTGAACCAAGTTGTTTGAATATTTATCGGGTTGTCTGCACAACCTTACAGTGAAAAAAAAAGTCTTCCAAGTCGCGATAAAAATTCCTTTCGTACGACCCGAGGGTTGAAGCCCCCGAGGCGAAGAAATAATTGTACAATTTTGTCGAGTTCAACCCAAAGAACCCGACATGTGGCCTCATGCTCTGGGTTCAGAAGGTTAACTCGAATTTACTGATACCACTATATTTATTCTACGCGTAAAAACGCCGTAGCTGCTCTGCATTCCATGGGTTGCTCTCATCCTTCCCAGTCTTCTTGTCTTGTAGTCGATATGCTCCTCCTGGTATTACTTCGGTGACGATGTAAGGTCCCACCCAAGGGGACTCCAATTTGCCTTGGCTATCTTGCCTGAGTCGCAAAACTAGGTCTCCCACCACGAAGGATCGTGGACGAACTCGACTACTATGGTAGTTTCGTAGGCTTTGTTGATACTGCGTAGCCCTTTCTAATGCTTTATCTCTTTCTTCATCTAGTGCATCGACATCATCTTGCAATGCTTCTATTGACGTTGTCTCATCATATGCTGTCACTCTTGGAGCCTCGTGTGTAACTTCGACTGGAAGCACGGCTTCTGCGCCATGGACCAGGAAGAAAGGAGTTTCTTGAGTTGCTGCATTAGGCGTAGTTCTTAGACTCCAAAGAACGGAGGGATATTCTTCTACCCAAGCGCTCTTGCCTTTCTCGAGAGGTGCTAAGAGCCTCTTTTTTATCCCACTACATATCAGGCCATTGGCTTTTTCGACTTGCCCGTTTGTCTTCGGGTGCGCCACAGATGCGAATTTGAGCTTGATCCCTAATCCTTCGCAGTAACTCTTGAATTCCTTTGAAGTGAAATTTGTCTCGTTGTCTGTGATGACGTTGTATGGTACACCAAAACGGAAAAATATTGACTTGATAAAGCTGATTGCTGCTGTAGAATCTTGAGTTGTTACCGGGGCCGCTTCCACCCATTTGGTAAATTTATCGACTGCCACTAGCATGTAGACATGCCATCCTGGCCAGGATTTGTGCAACTTTCCCACTATATCGAGGCCCCATTGTGCGAAGGGCCAAGATAATGGTATTATTTGTAGCTCCGCTGCTGGTGCATGCGGTCTAGATGCAAACCTTTGACATGCTTCACACTTTCGAACTATATCTTTTGCGTCCTCGATGGCTGTTAGCCAATAGAATCCTGCTCGGAAAGTTTTTGCCGCTATTTCTCTGCTGCTAGCATGATGGCCACATACTCCGCCGTGTATGTCTTTTAATATTGTTTGTCCTTCCTGGGGCATTACACAACGCTGCAAAACGCCGGTAATACTTTTCTTGTATAATTTCCCCTGCAACACGACAAACGCTTTCGATCTTCGAGTTATCCTCTTGGCCTCCACTGCATCTTCTGGTAATTTTTTATTTATTATGTATGCAAGATATGGCTGCATCCATGTTTCTTCTATCATCATAACCTCCTCTGGTTCTGACGTAGCCCCCGAGCCTGCTGTAGTAGTCGAACTTTTTTCACTTTTTATTGATCTTTCCACTATTTCCTCCCAAAATACTTCGGATGGCACAGGTAAACACTGTGACCCGATATTTGCTAAATTGTCGGCTTCTTCATTGCTGTTCCTGCTTATGTGCGAGACTTCGCATCCATCGAACGTTCCTTCTAGATAATGGTACAAATTTTTGTAGGCCATCATGTTGTCATTGATTGTGTCACATCTGTTCATAACTTGCTGGACAACAAGGTTGGAATCTCCAAATCTTTTTAGGCGAGTTGCTCCACATGCTTTAGCCATCTTCATTCCGTGCAACAAAGCCTCGTACTCTGCTTCATTGTTAGAAGCCTGTGGAAAGATCATCCTTAAGACGTACTTCAATTTGTCGCCATGAGGTGATATCAACACTACTCCTGCGCCTGCACCTTGGACTCTTTTAGAACCGTCGAAGTACATTGTCCAAACACTGGATAAGTCTGGTGGTCCTGTGCTCTGCAGCTCCAGCCACTCTGCCGTAAAATCTGGCAAAACTTGCGACTTGATCGCCTTCCTTTTTTCGTACGTGATGTCCATGGGAGACAACTCGATTCCCCACAAAGAGACACGTCCTGTTGCTGAAGGATTATTCAATATGTTCGACAATGGCGCCTCGTTGACCACTATAATTGGGTGCACCGTAAAGTACTGTCGTAGTTTTCGTGCTGTTGTGAAGACACTGTATGCCAACTTCTGATAGTGCGGGTACCTCTGTTTTGTTGGAGATAACACTTCACTGATGAAATATACCGGCCTCTGGACGCCATGGGCTTTTCCTTCTTCGCTTCTTTCGACTAATAATACTGTACTCACCACCTGATGGGTTGCGGCGATGTACAATAGTAGTGGTTCTTTTTCTTTTGGTGCGACCAGCACTGGTGGCGTGGAAAGCACTTTTTTCAACTGTGCAAACGCTGCGTCTGCTTCTTCTGTCCACTCGAATTTATCGTCTGACTTCTTCATAAGTGCATAAAAAGGAAGCGCCTTCTCCCCTAGTCGAGCAACGAAGCGACTTAGTGCCGCGACGCGTCCTGCAAGTTTCTGTACGTCGTGTAGTTTCGTGGGTTTCCCCATTGTTAAGATTGCTTGAATCTTCTCTGGGTTTGCCTCTATTCCTCGTGCTGATACCAAGAACCCCAAAAGTTGTCATGCTGATACGCCGAAGGAACACTTTGTCGAGTTAAGCTTAAGCTTGTACCTGCTCAGGTTGTCGAAGATTTCTGCCAAGTCGCTGATTAAAGATTTCTCTTCTCTTGCCGTGATGACTACATCATCAATGTATACTTGGATATTGCGTCCTATTTGGCTTCCGAGGCAATTTTGCATCATCCGTTGATAAGTTGCTCCTGCATTTTTTAGGCCGAACGGCATTACTTGGTAGCAAAACACTCCGTATGGTGTGATGAAGGCCATTTTTTCTTCGTCCTCTCTCTTCAATTTGATCTGATTGTAACCAGAATATGCGTCCAAGAATGAAAGCCTCGCGCATCCCGCTGTGGAATCGATTATCTGATCGATGCAGGGTAGAGGGAAGGGATCCTTTGGACAATGCTTATTGAGAGATGTGTAGTCGACACATACTCTTTGTACGTCTGTATTCTTCTTGGGTACTATGACTGGGTTCGATACCCAACTCGAAGTTTTGATTTCTCTGATAAATCCGGCATTTTCTAGCCTGTGCAATTCTGACGCTATCGCCTTTCTTTTAGGTTCATCAAATCGCCTCAATGGTTGCTTGACTGGTTTTGTCTTGGGATCTACATTTAGTGCGTGCTCGACGAGTTCCCTGGGAACCCCTAGCATGTCCGATGGACACCAGGCGAAGATTTCCCAGCGCTCACGGAGGAACTCGACGAGCGCGCCTTCCTATGCGGGATCCAAGTTCGCCGCAATTGATGTCGTCTTGTTTGGATCTGTAGGGTGGACCTGGATTTTCTTCGAGTCATGCGTTGTGTCGAAAGCCTGATCTGGCAGGGATCGTCCAACGTCGGGTAGCACATTGTGATCCGTTTCTCCTTTTAACCTCTCATATTCTGCTGTCATGCCGAAAGTTTGCGCCATCTTGTTGAATTCTCTGTCGCATGTGTTGGCTACTTCAAAGCTCCCTTGTACTGTAATTGTTCCTTTGGGCCCTGGAATTTTTAACGTAAGATACGCGTAGTGTGGTACTGCCATGAATTTTGCAAATGCTGGGCACCCCAGGATTGCATGATATTGTGACGGCCAGTCCATAACTTTGAATTCCAGCTTCTCTTTTCGGTAGTTGCCGCTACTGCCAAAGCAAACATCGAGTTCTATTCTTCCCAAAGGGTAGTTTGCGGCTCCTGGTACTATTCTGTGGAAGGAGCAATCTGTTGGCTTCAGACTTGTCGGCGAGATGCACATTGCCTTTACGGTTCTAGTGTATATTAAGTTTATGCCACTTCCTGCATCCATGAACACTCTTCCGATGTCGTACCCTCCTATCTGCGCCTTTAAAACCATTGGCAAGTGGCCTGGCCTGGGAACTTTCCTTGGGTGGTCTGCTCTACTAAACTTAACTGGTTGATCTGACCACCGTAGGTACTCTGTTGTGGCTGGTGGTGATGATATTGCTAGGTTTACTTGCCTGGATATGCTCTTTCGCTCTTTCTTTGACTTGGGCACCGGTTGAATCATGGCCGATATGTAAACTTTTGACTCTAGGTGCCTTGCCAACCTTTGCATTTGATATCCTTGACTTCTGTGTCTTTCTCCTTGCCTCCCTTCTTGGCTTGAGCCCATGACGCTTTGCAACCTGATCCCTTGTTGATGGCGCCAGAAAATTAGCTGATGGCGACCAGTTGATGTGGGAGCAAACTGTCCTTGTGCGTGGTGAATAACCAGCCCGTTGGGAACCCCAAGAGGAAGGTGTGATGAGTATAACAGCTAGTTTTCCCTCAGTTAAGAAACCAAGGTTTAATGTCGATCTTGAAGAGGAGAGATGGTGACGACTGAAGGTGATGCAGACTGGCTTAATAACACTCCAACAAGGGCGCCGTTAACGATACTTGTTGACTCGTCTTCGGCCAGTAGCAACGCGGAACCTGCACACAACACAACCAAGTACTTTGTTCCCAACTTGCGATGAGGTTGTCAATCTCACTGGTTTGCTTGAAACAAAGGCTATGAGCGTATCGAGTGGAAAACAATATAGTATGCGAGTAAAGTAAACAGTACGAGAAAAGTAAATAGGTGATAGCAATATGATGTAAATAGGACCGGGGTCCACAGTTCACTAGTGGTGTCTCTCCATAGATAAAATAACACATGCTGGGTAAACAAATTACAGTTGGGCAATTGATAGAATAAAGATAACGTGATATGTCAAGAAGATCACTATGAGATTTACTCTGGGCATTACAACAAAATACATAGACCGCCATCCAACTGCATCTATGACTAATAATCCACTCCCGGGGATATCAATCCGAACACCCCAGTAGTATTAAGTTGCGAACAACAGATAATTGCATTAAGCAAAGTGTGTAATGTAAACAAAGCATATGCCCTTGAGCATATGAATGTTGTTTTCTCCCTAGTAGCAACAGCACATCTACCACCTTAGAGGTTTCTGTCACTCCCCCAGGTGAAATAGAGGCATGAACCCACTATCGAGCATAAATACCCCCTCTTGGAGTCACTAGCAACTACTCGGCCAAGATAGCTACTAACAACGGAGAGCATGCAAGATCATAAACAACATAGATATAACAAAAGATATAATTCAGTACATCAACTTAATCATAAACACCAATTTTCATCGGATCCCAACAAACCAAACATGTAGAATTACATAACGGTGATCTCAATCATGTAGGGCAGCTCATGAGATCTAAACATGAAGCACATGGTGGAGAAGACAACCATCTAGCTACTGCTATGGACCCATAGTCCAAGGTAGACTACTCACTCATCGCTCCGGAAGCAAGCATGGCGATGAAGAAGACCTCCGGTGACGATTCCCCTCTCCGGCAGGGTGCCGGGAAGAGCTTCTGGACCCTCCCGATCTTCGGGTCGACGGTGGCGGCGGATCGCGATGTGTTCTGGAAATCTGATCGGGTCCTTAGGTTTTTTCCGTCGGGGGGTCTTTATAGGCGAAGGGGCGATGTCAGAGGAGGGGCCAGGCGGCCACACACGGGGGTGGCGCGGGCCAGGGGCTGGTCGCGCCACCTGTGCATGTGGGCCCCTGGTCCCTCGCCTCCTACTCTCCTTCGGATCTCTGGAAGCTTCCGGGTAAAATAAGACTTCAGGAACTTGTTTCGTCCAATTCCGAGAATATTTCCTGTGTATCAATTCTGAAACACAAAAACAGCAGAAAACAGGAAACTGGCACTGTGGCACTTGTTAATAGGTTAGTTCCGGAAAATGCATAAAAGTGCCACTAAGTGTAACGAAACAATAGGCAAATGGTGTAAAAACAAGCATGGAGCATCAAAAATTATAGATACGTTTGAGACGTATCAAGCATCCCCAAGCTTAACTCCTGCTCGTCCTCGAGTAGGTAAGTGATAACAAAGAAATAATTTTTGAGGTGACATGCACCTACACAATCTTGATCATATATGTAAGCATTTGTGAGCTGGGATCATAGAACTTAAAACATGGGCATGAAAGATATAATCATGACAATAAGAACTTAGCAACCATGTTGTAAACATGAAAAATGAATACAAACAAAAGATCATGATAATGAAACAATGAAAGTCAAACGTGTGTTCAAATCATAAGGAAAAAGATACAAATGGTTTTCAGCTTGTCCTTCAAAGAGAGCAAAACATAAATGCATAGGACACCTTCAAGTTTAAGAGGGCGACTAGATACAAATAATTTAAGAACAAGTGAAACCAATCATCATGAATCAATCAATGAACTTTGGGACAATGCATATCACACTAAGAATGACAACTATGCTCTCTTAATGGTGCATAAAGGAAGAAGGTGGTGAGTCAACATAAAAGTAAAAGAAAGGCCCTTCGCAGAGGGAAGCAGTGATTGCAAGTTTTATAACCTTCAAAAATTATGGTACTTACCGGCTTTGAGCTCTCATTGCCCCCATCATAAGCATCTTGAATGGTTAAAGTTAATGCGAGAACAATTATGATGCATATGCTTGACAAATCATAAGTTGAAAACCTCGTGCCCCATGAATACGAGTACCCAAACCTCTTGCTACTTTACTTAGAGTCCCAAGCAAGGCTCGTGTCATTGTAAGTATATGCATATCATTGAGAACCGCCAATGGGGTACCTCCGTGCCCGATGACATGGAACAAGCCCACACCAAAATGACAGGACAAGCAGACAATGAACACCTCGACATCTCTTTTATTTGCCTTTTGTTTAGCTTTTTATTGTGAGATGCGTCGTCGAATGTTCACCATGGGTATGCTGCAAATTTCCACCATGAATTATGCATGGCTTAGATTGGCGGCCCGGCGTTTCCCTAACACATATACAAACTCCATGATCCCCACAAGATTCCCAATTCATTTCACACCGCGGGCATCCATAAACAAAAGATCACGATATCAACTCAAATAAGAAGTGCAATGTTGAAAGCTTGCCCCATGACAGCATGGATGGGCTAGAATCCAACTTACAACTTGCAAGCATAACAACTCAACATAAGAGACCACAATGTCAAATTTTTAAGAACAGGAAAAAGTAAAGTGTGCCTTCCGGTTCGTGAGAGCTTTACTGACCGAATTTCGCATAACACTAATAAGAGTTTAATTTGAAGAGAAAATAAAAGCAAGTCAAATTTACTTGGAATAGCAAATTGCTAGTAGGTATGTATGGTGGACACTTTGGAAAACTTTGGCTTTTAGGAGTTGGATGCACGAGTAGAGCTCATACTCAGTAGAAGGCGAGGGCTAGCAAAAGACTGGGAGCGACCAACTAAGAGAGCAATAATGGCCATAATCATGCAAAGCGACAAAGCGACATTAAAAAAAGCATAAGATGGCATCAAAAGTCAAAAACTAAATGATCATGAAGGCTATTGGCGACTTTGTAAGAGTCTAACATGTGTGAGCATGCGCCAAGTCAACCCAAATAAAGCATCAAGGAGAAAACCAAAATAATGCTTCCATACAATAAAAACAACGCATGATTTTTTCAAAGGCTCATTAAGCAATCTCAGTTATTTGAGACAAGTCATGCTACAGCAAAACCACTAAGCATACTATCAAAAAGACATCAAGCATGACATGAAAAAGCCTAAGCCACAGTCTACACAAGCTCCTTCTTGTACCACTATTTTGCACAAAGCTTTTTCTCTTTTCCAACACCATTTGAAATTTTTATAAGCACCTCTTTTGATGAAAACCAATAAATATCAGAGGCAAAAATACACCTTGATGAAAAGATATGACAAGGTCTGAACGCAAATCAAGGCGAAAACAAAAACCAAAAGCAGTAGCAGAAAAAGAAGAACGCTTGATTTTTAATGAGAGTGAAAACTAGAGCGTTCTTTGCAAATGAAAACGAGTACATCTCCTCCAAAGGAAATTTGTTGGGGTCCAACCATTTATTGCAGCAAACAAACAAACTAAACCAACTAAGAAAACTAAAACAACTGACGCTCCAAGAAAAACACATAGTGCATGAAGCAATAAAAATATAGTGTTTTGAAAGGTGACCTGATTTTTGCCGATGAAGATGGGGTGCCTCGGGGGCATCCCCAAGCTTTGACGCTTGTACTTCTTGGATATTTCTTGGGGCGATTCATGGGCATCCCCAAGCTTGAGCTTTTGTCCATTCTTCAACTCATCTCATCATTCTCCAATCCCTACACTTGAAAACTTCCTTCATACAAAACTAAACACAATTCTATTAGCAACATTAGTGCAAGCATAACATATAATCAATCCTCTATTTGCTTCAGGTTTCAACTCAAAACCACCACATATATAGCAAATACTACTGTAGCAACCTCCCCAAAAGTTCCGTGATCAAAAGAACTCAAAAGAAAGCGATAAAGTGGCAAACACAAATATAGGCAGAAATCTATCAAAACTGAACAGCTGACAAAGGTCGAATTTTTGAGGCATTTTCTGTTGCTCAAATCAAAAAGTGTTCAACTAAAAAAAGTTTGGATATAACCTGGGGCATATGCACAAGAAATCGCAGGTCCAAAAGATAAACAGAGAATTTATACGAATTTTTACGGTGCAGCACCGAAAACAGTTTCAGGACAGCAACATCCCCAAATCTTTACCTCACTCAAATTAGAGGCTTCTCTTGGCACAAAAACGAAATAAACAAGATAAGGAGCGGTCATTACAGTAGTAATGACTTCCAAGACTCAAATAAAATAAAAAGTACTGAAAAGAAAACATTGGGTTATCTCCGAAGAGTGCTTTTCTTTAACGCCTTTGAGCTAGGCGCAGAAAATTGCGAATCAAGTATTTTCAGCGGAAGCATTAAGATCAACAGCAGAGGTCTTGTCAATAAGGCATTGTATTTCATCCACATAAGTTTTTGAAGACCCTTTGTGATGATGCTTTGGTACACTATTCTCATCAAAAAGATTTTCAGGACAAATCCAATCAAAATTATTTTCGAAAGCTTCATTCAATCCCAAAAGCTTGCAGGGTATAGGTATCTCGGCCTCCTCATCATTTGTACTAATAACCGTTATAGGTGAACCGAGTTTATTAAAACGTTTAAGAACCTTCCTAGCTTCAATAACGACATCCTTAAATTCTAAACGCAAAGTTTCCAAGATAAAAGCTTTCTTTTCGGGATCCTCAATTTCATGAAGCTTAAGGAACATGTATTGCATAAAAGGATTAAGACTAGCAAACCTAGTTTCCAACATGTCAATTAGATAAACAGAAGCAACTTCAATACTAGGAGAAAGCTCAACCCAAGACTTTTCCTCAACTTCCTCATGCATACTAATGTGATTAAAGAACTCCTCAATGTTACTTTTGCCAATAATCGAACCACTACCTACTGAGAGGTCCTCCAGAACGAACTTAGGGATCAACATGATTAACTAAAGTAAAGAAATAACAACTACCAAGGATTCTAATTTTTTTGGGTTTTTGATAAAAAGCAATGCAGGTAAAATAAATAAAGTAAAGCAAAACAATAAAACAAAGTAAAAGATGTGTGTGCGAAAAACTCCCCTCGCAGAAGTCTTCTCTTCCTCTCCGGCAACGGCGCCAGAAAATTAGCTGATCCCTTGTTGATGGCGCCAGAAAATTAGCTGATGGCGACCAGTTGATGTGGGAGCAAACTGTCCTTGTGCGTGGTGAATAACCAGCCCGTTGGGAACCCCAAGAGGAAGGTGTGATGAGTATAACAGCTAGTTTTCCCTCAGTTAAGAAACCAAGGTTTAATGTCGATCTTGAAGAGGAGAGACGGTGACGACTGAAGGTGATGCAGACTGGGTTAATAACACTCCAACAAGGGTGCCGTTAACGATACTTGTTGACTCGTCTTCGGCCAGTAGCAACGCGGAACCTGCACACAACACAACCAAGTACTTTGTTCTCAACTTGCGATGAGGTTGTCAATCTCACCGGTTTGCTTGAAACAAAGGCTATGAGCGTATCGAGTGGAAAACAATATAGTATGCGAGTAAAGTAAACAGTACGAGAAAAGTAAACATGTGATAGCAATATGATGTAAATAGGACCGGGGTCCACAGTTCACTAGTGGTGTCTCTCCATAGATAAAATAACACATGCTGGGTAAACAAATTACAGTTGGGCAATTGATAGAATAAAGATAATGTGATATGTCAAGAAGATCACTATGAGATTTACTCTGGGCATTACAACAAAATACATAGACCGCCATCCAACTGCATCTATGACTAATAATCCACTCCCGGGGATATCAATCCGAACACCCCAGTAGTATTAAGTTGCGAACAACAGATAATTGCATTAAGCAAAGTGTGTAATGTAAACAAAGCATATGCCCTTGAGCATATGAATGTTGTTTTCTCCCTAGTAGCAATAGCACATCTACCACCTTAGAGGTTTCTGTTACTCCCCCAGGTGAAATAGAGGCATGAACCCACTATCGAGCATAAATACCCCCTCTTGGAGTCACTAGCAACTACTCGGCCAAGATAGCTACTAACAACGGAGAGCATGCAAGATCATAAACAACATAGAGATAACAAAAGATATAATTCAGTACAGCAACTTAATCATAAACACCAATATTCATCGGATCCCAACAAACCAAACATGTAGAATTACATAACGGTGATCTCAATCATGTAGGGCAGCTCATGAGATCTAAACATGAAGCACATGGTGGAGAAGACAACCATCTAGCTACTGCTATGGACCCATAGTCCAAGGTAGACTACTCACTCATCGCTCCGGAGGCAAGCATGGCGATGAAGAAGACCTCCGGTGACGATTCCCCTCTCCGGCAGGGTGTCGGGAAGAGCTTCTGGACCCTCCCGATCTTCGGGTCGACGGTGGCGGCGGATCGCGATGTGTTTTGGAAATCTGATCGGGTCCTTAGGTTTTTTCCGTCGGGGGGTCTTTATAGGCGAAGGGGCGATGTCAGAGGAGGGGCCAGGCGGCCACACATGGGGGTGGCGCGGGCCAGGGGCTGGCCGCGCCACCTGTGCGTGTGGGCCCCTGGTCCCTCGCCTCCTACTCTCCTTCGGATCTCTGGAAGCTTCCGGGTAAAATAAGACTTCAGGAACTTGTTTCATCCAATTCCGAGAATATTTCCTGTGTATCAATTCTGAAACACAAAAGCAGCAGAAAACAGGAAACTGGCACTGTGGCACTTGTTAATAGGTTAGTTCCGGAAAATGCATAAAAGTGCCACTAAGTGTAACGAAACAATAGGCAAATGGTGTAAAAACAAGCATGGAGCATCAAAAATTATAGATACGTTTGAGACGTATCACAACCTTAGGAATGTTCTGCAATCCTTCATCTGGTGATTTGAGACCCTTTTCCCGTCGAGATACGCCTAGTGGATTCGACAAGGTCCGTATAGCATATCCTCGGCCGAAGGACCAGAGTATCTCGATTTTTCTACTCCTTTTGCCTGAAACCAACTACTTTCATTACCTTCCTCTTCTTCTAGTACGTAATCCACGGCTACCTGATTTTGCCTTCCTTGGTTATCCCTGCTGCGGTGTCGTCTCCTCTGTCTACTTATTCTGTCGACTTCTGGTGAACGTCCTCTTTTGTTGTTATACGTGTCCTCTCCATCAGCGAATTTGTTGGCTTGTTCCATTAGCTCGGCTACTGTCGTAGGTCTTGTCCTTCCTATTTCTTCCACGAGATCTGAGCGACGAAGTCCGGCAGAAAAGGCGTCTATTGCTCGTTCGTCGGAGACGTCCTCTGCTAAGTTTTTGATTATACTCCAGCGTTGTATATAAGAACGTAGCGTTTCGCCTTTCCTCTGCACACATGCTTTAACTTCCTCCAGTGATGCTGGGCGCTTGTAGGTGGAACAAAAATTTCTTGTGAATTGACTTTCGAGTTCCCCCCAACTTCCGATGGATTCGTTGGGTAGGGTATTCAACCAGGACTGTGCGGCGCCGGTGAGGTGCAGCTGCAAACTTTGCATTGCAGTCGCCTTTGTTCCCCCTAATATCTGCACTGCCTACAGATAATCCGATAGCCATAGGGTAGGTTCTTGCGACCCGTCATACTTATGCTGGTCGTGTGGTAATTTGAATCCTTTGGGTACCCGCGTTTTGCGAACCCTGCGGGTAAAGCATAACGCACCCATATCTTTATCGTCGTCCTCGTAATTCTCTTCCCTCCAAGCATGACGCGATTTATTTACTCGAGCTTGTGCTATTACACTTCTTGCGTCCTCCTTCCTTTTCTATCGCTTTTTCTCTTCTGATGACTCGCTATACTCGTTATCTGTGAAATTGTATCTGAACTTCTCCTTTTGATTTCCCTTGTAGCTTGTCGACTTTGTCTATGGGCCTTGTTCCCTGATCTTTCCTTCTACTATTCCGAGGCTTCGTATCGCGGCTCGGTGCATATCTTCTCGTGGGTCCCCAGGTTCTGGTCTTGTAGCTAGTAAATACGCTTGTGCTGCTACTAATGCTGCTTCTGGCGTTTTTTGTATGAAGTCATCTTCCTCCTCTTCTAGCTGTGGGGTAGGGATCCTTGAGTACCCTTCTTCTCTGCCGCATGCTGTCGCCCTCCTGTTGTGTTTTGGGTCTCCGCGCCTTTCTCTGCTGTATTCTGAATCTTCACTATAGTCTTCCCAGTATTCCTCCCTTGATATACTGTTATTGTCTTGAAAAACCATGTCTCTTTCCTCCCTTAGTTTCTTCTTGTGTTGGTATAATGCATACTGATATCCCATTATAACTTCTCTTCTCGATCCTTCGGGTACTTCTCTACCATGATTGATAGCTGACTTGATCATCCTCCATTCACCAGCCGAGACATGGACTTTCTCCTTTTCCTTTTTGTTGTGATCTTTTATTTTGTCAACTTGCCTGTCGACCTTTTTTACTTCCTTCGCTGTTGTTTTCTTCTTATGCTTCAGTGATAATAACGCATAACTGATGTACTTTGGAGACGCCGCTGCTTCCCCCGGCGAAGTCCTTTGCGTTGTTGTGCGTCTGACACGCTTTTTCTTCTGGGTCGAAATTTTCCCGCATTTTGTCGCCTTCTGCGATTGATGCTTTTTCTTAGCTGATCGGCGAGTTTACCTCACTGGAAGAGCCTTCTGATGATTCCAATGTTTCCTCTGTTTCGGGCTTGTTTGCCGACGGATTTGGTTTCGTCGAATCCGAGAGGCGGGATGAACCCGATGGCCCGACGATGATGCTCAAGCTTCCAATGGTTAATTTCATCTCTTGACTTCCGTCGAGTTCTGAACTGCTATTGGCTAGAAGCGAAAAAGCCGTCGAATTCATGATTCCAACGCCCAGATCCCCACGGTCGGCGCCAATTGACGAGGGTTAACTCGACAAATGTCCTAGATGAAGGACTTAGGATCGGGGAGATAGGGCGTCGGATGAACTCGAAGGTAAAGTCAGTCGAAATAGGTGTGTGTCGAAAGTAAACTTTGGGTGTTAAACCTGGCTTGCTTTCAATCTGGCCTACACCGTCCCCTCCTGGCCCCTATATATAGATGGCCAGGTCTCGAGGATCGGGTAGGGTACGATACAGATTACAATATCGACATACGGTAAGAACTCGTATTCGACTATCATTACAATTGGGCCTAGCTTATCGGGCCTCAGGGGTACTCAACTAACGGGCTCTATTAGCTATACCCTTGTCACCCAGCATGTTATTTATCTTTATGGAGAGACACCTCTAGTGAACTGTGGACCCTGGTACATTCTTTTACATTCATATTACCGTTTACTTTCTACAAGCATTATTTACTTTCTTGCAAACAAATATCTTTTACCACACGATACGTTTAATCCTTTGTTTACAGTAAACCGGTGAGATTGACAACCTCACTGCTAGTTGGGAAAGTAGTTTGGTTGTGTTGTGTGCAGGTTCCACGTTGCTGCTGGTGCCAGAGCTACGCCCAGATAGGCGCCATAAAAAAATTGTCTGGAGCCGTTGCCAAGCCAGCTAGCATCAACCTTCAGAAGTGGTTTCTTTCTCCCACTGGTTCAATTAAACCTTGATTTCATACTGAGGGAAACTTGTCGCTGTGCTCATCATACCTTCCTCTTGGGGTTCCCAACTGGGTGGCTAGCACCGCCGAATCACTCAGCGTCGTTCTCCCTCTTAAGGGCACCATTTTGGAGCAGCTGCTAGCTGAAGGGGTCAGAAGGTGGGGCGACATCACAGATACCTCATCGACGACAGTGACTTTTGGTGGCATGGTGTCACGAGGTCTCAATGGCGGACGTGTGATGGTGGGCGCACGCAGGCAAGTTGCGCTGTCTGTTATCATGGCGACATCGACGGCAGGCCGAACAAGGTCAATGCTTTGATCCATGTCCTGAAGATGGGTCGGCGGAAGACAGGGGCAGCAACTTCTAGAGCGTGTGCAATGGTGCGTGCTGAGGGTTTGCTGGACCGGTTTGTGCACCCGGCTCGCCATGGGGTAGGTTAGTGAGGTCTCCAGTTTTAAGAGGATGTGCGTAGGTGTGAGGTCCGGGCATACGACCCCGACATGTCCACCCCCTTCATCAAGTTTGTCGATGTTGCGACAGCTGTCACTTGTAAGGTGGCTTCTGATTGATCTTTGTATTTTATTTGTTAGCCTTTGTTGCATATTATAAATAAATAAGGCCGTGTGCATCATTTTGATGCAGAGGCTGGAGTTTCAACCTCCATTTCAAAAAAAATGATTACAATGTCATCTCGCGCGAGGCGGCTTCGGAGAGCCCGCATCCCCAGAAAAACTCCCACAGATCCGTGCTTGCTTTGGCCGATGCCGCCGCCGCTGCCGGCGGCGGTGGCGGCACCCTACCGCCAAAGGTGGAGTGAGAGGACAGCACGACCCCTGAGCCCCCTCTACGCAGGGTGAGACGGTGACTGGCGGTGGGCGCGGCAAGGCGCCGTTGCCCATCCTGATGTCATGGTGGTGGTGCCAGACGGGCATGGCACCGCTGTGCCAGACCGGCATGGCACTGCTGTGCCATCCTGGTGGCGGCGGAGGTGGTCTGCGGGGACTGCACTTGACCCTGCGCAAGGGCTCGATCTAGGCATCACGGGCTCAATTTGGGCATTGCGGGCCTGATCTGGGTGGCTGTCGTCACGCGTGGTTGGTGATGCTCTCTTCATGCGGCCTTTGCTGGGCGATGAGGTGCCGCTGGTGGATGGTCGTGGCCTCCAAAGGCAAGTGCGGCTAGAAGGCTTGATGCAGAGGCGCGTGCAGTGCTTGTGGGGATCAGTGCGGCCGGCCGAGGTCAACTGGCGGGCGGTGGCGTGGGGGCCTATCGATATGCCTAATAAAGGTGGCTGACCTAGGGTTCCTCTTGTGCGAAGATGGTAACTTTCCTGAGGCCGGTCTTTTTTGATCTGGCCGAAGTGGTGCGTTCCGGAAGGCTCCGCCGATGAATGTTATAGTGCATCCTATGCGTGGAGTTTGCTGGATCGGGTGGTATTCGGTCGTGCGTTCCCATGCTTTTATTCCAACTGTTTGGTTCTGGAGGGAGTGGTGTGAAGCTCCGTTCTTTGTTGCCATCTAGTGACATTTTAGTCCATCATGAAGTGAGAGACGGAAAAGATCATGAAGACCGGATTGAAGGACTAGCAATGGAAGTTCGAGTCTCTGCACTGCTGAGGGACTTGCTTGGTGTTCTGGGTTTCGCAGCAGCAGTATGCAAGTGAGGGCGGCAGCATAGGTGAAGTTTAGAGACTTACCTTTCAGAGTGAAAATCTAAGGTCTGGCCTTAATTGGTTGTGCCTAGCAGTAGCCTTGTTGAGGTATTATTTTTGAGAGCGGAGACTATCTTCAGGGTAAAAACCTAAGATCTTTGACCGGGCGACGGCGGTGTTTGTGCACTGTTTCCTTCTTGAAGGCGTCGCTTTTGGAGAGCTGAATTTCAGGTGTTGTCTTGGTGGTGGATGTATTGTTGCTGCTACGGCTAGAATACCGTAGCGGATATTTTTTTTCCTTAGTTTTCTTTTCTTTTTTCAGTTGTGTGCATCCGTAATGTCATTTGGGTATTGCGTTGTTGCAGAGACTGGGTGTAATTGGTATCTCTCGGTAGTAATATATTCTTTTTATCGAAAAAAAACCACATCTAGCACTATAAAAGAGTTTCTCAACCAAGGACCGATCTCTAGTTCTCTACTATTTAGACCCACATGTGTATACCTATTCCACACTGAGGCTTACGTCTCAAATTATTCAGTAAGTTGTGAAGGAATCATGTCTAGAGAGTTATCTGCTAACCGCCTTGGTTTCTCATCAGATGGCAATATAGTTAGCACTTTGCAGCTGAAGATCAACTCCATTTTCACCACTGTGAAGCTTCCGCAAAGTCGATACAATATGCCCTATCCTACCGTTGTCCACCTGCATATCGCAAGCAGAAGCTGCTTCAGCCCCTAGCCCCCTACGCCATCAAACTCAAAGGGAGACCAAGCGTGCCTGTTTCACTAGGTGCAAATAGAGATTTCACAGTATTCATCAGCACACCACGATTTAGACACTGACCTCAATCTTAAAATAGAGGAACAACAGGAGAAGCATGGAGCCTAAGACTTCAGAACCATCCGCTAATAAATAAGGAGAAAATACAGAGAGCAAAAACGGCAATCCCCTTCCTAGTATATATTTACGCCAAGCAAGAAACGCGGATCATTGGTGCAAAGGAAGCCTATGAATGATCATATATATGCACCAGTCCTTATTTAGTTATGTGAGGCTGGTGGCTTCACCAACGATGTCGTCCAAACGGTCTCTTCTTCCTCAGCTGAAGAAAAAGAAAATACATCAGATCACAGAATGAAGAGATACAAAACTGGTAATCTGAAGCTGAGGAATTACGTCGCTGCTGCGGCCGCACTTCTTCTTGCGGCAGTTGGTAGCCCTTGGAGAAAGGCGTGCATAGCACCTAATTTTAAGAAGGAATGAATGGCGGAGAAAAGTCAGGTAATATGTCACTGAACCGAGATGGAAAAAATCAAGCATGTATAGGCACGTACCTGCGACAGACCAGCTTGTTCTCGTTGTAGCTGATCGCAAGATCTCGGAGGCTGGGCTCCATGAAGCCCCCGCGGAGGCCGAGCGAGAGGTGCAGGGTGGAATCCTTGCAGATGCCGTAATCGGCCAGGGTTCGGCCGTCCTCCTCCGCTAACTTTTTTCCGGCGTAGACGAGAGACGGTAGCTGATACTCGTCGTCGTCAGACTCAGAGGTGACGATGATTCCTTGCTTCTCCTGGATCTGGGCCTTGACGCTGTCGACCATGTCGCTGCTTTCGACCTCGAGCGTGAGAGTCTCCCCGGCGATGGTCTTCACGAAGATCTGCATCGTCGTGGCCTCGTGGGTGGGCAGCTAGCGATGGTGTGATATCCGCGCCGCGGACGTATGTATGTGGGGAACGGAAACGCGCCCGCTACGCTACCCGGGAATACGCGATCGCTACGCTACGGATAAAACTAACAATTCCGAACAAACTATTTCGGAATAGTTTGAAATTTGTAATTTTGTAATTCAATGGTGTTCGGCATGCAGCTTCACCTGTTTGGAAACCTTTGATTTCTTGGTGGACGGAGATCCCGGCCCTCGGGCAGCAAGTTCGTCACTTCCTACTCACCAATAAGAACTTCAATTTTGATGGCATTTAACAAACATACACACAACCTCGTTTGTACTCGACTTGAGGAATTTCTTGAGATGTATCGTCGGATTTCTGACAAGTAGGTTCACTCTTAGCTTCAAGATGTCATGGAGCACTGTAGATTTTTGAATTTGTTTGAACTATTTGGTTTGTACTTTGTTGATTATCATGCTTCGCATTTTTTGTGTTCAAAAACACTGAATTCAGATGTACACTACAGCGTTTACATATTTGAAATGTTGGCAAAGTATGCGGTAGATCATAGAATCCAAACGTTTGAACTACAGTGGTGCTTCAGGTAGTTTGCGTAGACTATATAAAATTATGCCCCATGTAAGACTACGTAAAAATCTGGCCCTGCTAACTGAAAAATAATTATAAATCTGGACCTCAATCTTGTCTTCAGGGACTTCGGCGCCGAAGTGCAACATTTCGGGACTATACAACGCAGACACCGCGCGGGGGGGGGGGGGGGGGGGGGGGGCAGAAAAAAGGCTGCTCCTTGTGTCACCTCCTCCAGGTGACCGGGGGGCGAAACCCTAGCCGCCTCGTCGCCGCTCACCTCCTCCACTACTCCCTCTCCTCAACGCCGCCCGAGGCCGCCACCAGACAAAGCCGGCGTCGTCGGGGAAGGAGACGACGGGATTCTAGTGCCCGTCGACGCCTGGCTCGGTGGAGAGGAGGGATTTCGCCGTGTTTGGTTTCAGGGGTCGTCGACGGCGGTGCTGATGCCCGCACCTTGCACTACAGCGGCGTCAGCAGCTCCCATCCCGCGTCTCCTCTCCTAGACCCTCCCCGCCGCCCCTTTTCCCTCGCCGCTGGCTACACCACCAGGGGCCACTCGCGCGAGTTCTGGCCGGGTCGCCATCTGTAGATCTGGGATGCTACCTCTGCGCCACCAGGGTGGTGCACGGTAGCTCGGTGGGAGTCCTGGTGTTGGTGTGTGTTAGACAAGGGTCAGGCTTCCTGTTGGCGGTGGGCGTGGTTGATATGATCTGGTCAGATCTGTTCTTGGTGAGATTCGTGTGGCTGATGGAGTTGTCCGTGGGTCTATCGGCTATGCTCATCACAGTTGGAGGCTGGTTGTCACGTCTCCTAGTCATTTCCGACGCCGGCTACGTGTTGTTAGTGTGCAAGGTGGTGTTGTCGGGATGTGCACGCGTGGTCAGAGTAACCCGCTTGGCCGCTGGTGCCAGAGCAGTGGTCTCTCGGTTCCCCCTTCTTCATCCTTGCCCTCCTCATAGTGTTGCTCGCTGTCTTGCGACAAACCCATTTCGCTGCTCCTCCCTCTTCCCTTTTGGATTCTATTAGACCTCAGGAAAAGTTGGTTCCTTGGTGCTTCGTTCTTCTCGGGTTTGGCCATGGTGTGCTGGCCTCCACTTTCGGTGCCCCTTTGCTTGTCGTGCATCTCTAGCCAAGTTTGTGTGTCTTCAGCGAGCCTATTACCCTCTCTTGTATGGCAGCAGAGGCTGGTCGTGAAGGGGATTGTTGCTCTGGTTTGAAGCTACGAGGTTGCTTGGTGTGAGATGGGAGATCCAGAAGGCTCGGGTGAAAACCATGCCTGGCATCGCTGGTGTAACTGACGATGATACCCAAGGGTGTCTGACAAGGGTATAGCTAATAGAGCCCATTATCTGTGTACCCCTGAGGCCGGTTAAGCTAGGCCCAGACATAGTCATAGTCGAAGTACGAGTCTGTATCGTATAGGGATGTTGTAATTTGTATTGAACCCGATCGGTTCCTTGAGACCTGGCTACCTATATATAGGGGCCAGGAGAGACCGGTCAGGGACAGATTGAGATTGAGCCAAGTTCGATACCATGCTTATTCTCGATACACACCTTGTTTGACTGATCTTTACCTTCGAGTTCATCTGACGCCCTCTTCCCCCGATCCTAAGTCCTTCATCTTGGACATTTGTCGAGTTAACCCTCGTCAGTGTCATTTCCCTTCCTGAAGGTGTCATTGAGATGCCTTAGTCTTTCTCCCATTCTTGGTCTCGTGTTTCTTGGTGAAAACTTTGCCCTCTCTGGGCAAGCAATGGTGGGCATTCTGGTGCTTGGAGGCGTTGCTTAAGAACCTTGATCCTCGACGTTCCCTTATTCTGCACTTCCGGTGATTTCCATGTTTAGATGGCCAGAGCTCGAGAAGAAGACGTCAAGGTGATTCCGGGGAAGGTTGCGACTGGACCTGGCAACGCCCTATGCTCTTCAATTGCCGTAGGATGAAGCTCTCAAGCCTAGGACATTAGATTTCTTTTCTTTCATTGATGTGTGTAGTCTTCCTTTATGTTGTTTTGGCGTTGTTCTTATCTTCTGTTCTTCATTTGGTATCCCTAGTAGGGTTGTAATCGTGGAACTAGCAATTCGGGGCTCTGTTAATTCAAAGTCAGGCACTGCGTGCCTTATGTCTCAAGCGCAACATTTCAGCTCCATGACATTTGGAGCCACATGGTCCACGGTGGTGTACGTTTGTTGGCCCTGTAGCTGCCTTGTTCAACTATAAATACCATTATGTATGTTTACTTGCATTGAGTAATACTCCTTTTTAGGGAATCGTGCACTTTATTGATCAAATCATCAAAATTTCATTACAAATAGCCTCACAGATGCAATCCAGAGGAACATCACGCCACAAAAAACTAGCACACGTTCTAGCTAAGACATCAGCTGTAACATTCAAACCACGAAGGACATGACAAAACTCACAGGAGGAGAGCCAATGCCAATCGCTTGATGTCCTTGATCACCGCCCCACGCAATGATCTGTCAGTGGTAGTAGATAACACACGGTGAATCACCGAGAGACAGTCAGAGCCGATGATAATTCTTGAGAAGCCCTCTTCCTAGGCAAACAAGATCGCTCGATGAAGAGCTCTAGCTTCCGTCAACTCAAGTCTGCAAGATTAGATCCATTGTGGTCTCGGATTATAATGCCCGCACCCACTTGCCTAGAAGATGCAAATATAGCCGCATCAACGTTAACCATCACCGACCCTTCTGGAGGTGGAGTCCATTTGAGCTTGGACGTAGAGGGCTCACACATGTGTGCAGGGGCAGGCTTGTCGAGGTGTTATATGATCATTTCAACATAAGATTTCACCTTCGTCGTGACCGACTGGGGATGCAGTATACCTTCTCCCTCACGGGCCTTGTTCCATGCGTCCCAAATATGCCACATGGTTCCATGCGTCCCAAATATGCCACATGGTTCCATGCGTCCCAAATATGCCACATGGTGACCATGACCACAGTGGCTTCAACTTTCGAGCACCGATCAAGGAAGTCCAACACCCAGGTTCTTGGAGAAGTGAAAGAATGGCGTCATAGATGGACCTCAAAAACACTCTTCACCTGTTGCCATACCTCAGAAGCAAACTGGCAGAATAGTAGTGCATGCTCGATCGTCTTGTTTTGGCTGCAGAATATACACAGAGGTAATGCCGGTATGTGTCTTTTCTGCAATTGGTGGCCATACGGCAAGCAGTCGTCGGCCTGATTGAACGGCCGACAGCTTCCCACTTGGCTCCTCATTGCACACATGCAAGCAATATCATATGCATGCTAAATACATATTGACATTTTCACTATTAGCACTTCAAATTAGGTTACACTAGTGGAAAACAGGGCTTCAGTCCCGGTTCGTTTGGGGCTTCAGTCCCGGTTGCGCAACCGGGACTAACCAACCGGGACTGGAGCCCAATCTTTAGTCCCGGTTGCTATACGAACCGGGACTAAAGAGAGAGCACGTGGCAGGGGCTGGGTGCTCGTGGGCGTAGGTCTTTAGTCCCGGTTCGTGTTAAGAACCGGGACTAAAGTGTCCACACGTGGCAGCATCTGCTGCATCTTTATTTTTCTGGATTTCAATTGTTATTTAGGGGTTTAGGGTTTAGGGTATATTTGTATTTTGCTCCATTCAATTGTTTGATTCATTTCAAATAAGTTTTCTTATATACTTATTCATACAGCATTACAACATAATATATAAAACGATACATATATATATAATATATTTGGTTCACCGAGCATATACATGCATACAAGTATATATACAACTTGTTCACACACATAAGATCACGACTTGTGTTTAATTATAAACATTGTCTAATCGAAACCGGCATGAAATTCACCCTTTGGGTTAATGACATGTTCAAGCAGAAATCCGGCTAATTCCTCTTGAATTCCTACTACGCGTTCAGTCGGTGAGAGCAGTTTCCGCTTTGCTTCGAACTACGAAGAAGAAGAACAATATGAATATGAATCATCATAACAAAATTGATGCCAATAAAATGAATTTGTCAGTATATTGTTTACTTACTGTTTGAAAATCAATTCCTTCAGTGACCTGCGCACGAAGGTTCTCGCAAGTGTAGTATGCACATAGATTAGTCCCCGAAGGCTGCCTCGCACACTTTACGAGAATAGATTTTAGTCAGTGACATATCAAGATTGATATACTTAATGGTATTTGAAACTAGAATTAAAGGGATGTGTGGACCTAGCTCGTACGACTTACCTCGATCTGACGGTAAATCAGCTCAGTTTTCCATTCACCTTTAACTGTGCGTATAAACCGTTTCCAAACACTGCCGAGCAAACAAAATGAATAGATGAGTTATAGATGAACGAAAGAGACCGATATAATGCCGTAATGATTGAAATTACCTATCCATCACATCAATGATGCTTTTGTATTCATTAAGTGGTTTATTCATCGAGTCAAAGATTTGAACCCTTCCATAGTCAGGTTCAATCTTTAGCAAAATCCAGTGGTAACTGCGTGCAAGTTTGATTATGTAAGTTAATAAACTCATCAATTACACTTATAACATCGAGTAAGGAAAAGTAACTGTGTATAAGATAGTAACACTCACCTGATGTTGTACGGAAAGAGTATTCTAGCTCGGTATTCCTGCATAAGTAGGAACTCTAGCAAGTTATCCTCCGTCTCCTTGCGATTCCTCTGTATCATCGCTCCGTTAACTCGATTTGGATCAATGAATCCAAGTTGGAGGTCATTCCTTTTCTTACATTCCATACTCTTCATTCTGCATAATAAACAGCGTAGTGAGAAAAATTACATGCAAAGAACAAGTTGAGCTAGAGACTTATAGAAATAATGAATCACTTACAGAACATAGGCACTGACGAGAGATTTGTCGAGCGCGTCTTGATTGAATAGCTGAAAGAATTCATCAAACTCAATATGCACCAAGTCTTGACCTAAGAAATGGTCCTTTGTGATTTTCATAAGGAGAAAATCTTGCGTGCCCTTTGCGGCTTGCAGGTACCACTTATGCAATTTTCGCATTTGCGTTGGTAGATTCATTTCAATCTCAGGTGGGACCAGACTCTTCCCCTTTTCATATTGCCGTGCTATATGCGCCTTTGGGGTGATACCTTCATCTAGCAATTGAGAAAGAGTCAAACCAGCTTCTTTAGCAAAGTCGGCGGGATTGGGTTGAGCAACACTCCCACCAGCATCACTAGCAAAGACCTTTAGCGGGGAGATTGATTTTTTTGGTCTGTGCTCCAAGCTGGGCAACGTCTCTTTTCCCTCTTGCAGTTACGCTTGTCTTATTAGCTTCTTTTTTTGCATCTACCTGCTTATCCAAACAACGCTTGTAGTCATCTGGCTTACGCAATTCATATTGCGAAGGTTGGGTAAGCATATCAAAGGCCCACTCCTTCTGTTCCAGAGTATATACCTGCTTCGGTGTAGGGGTCGGGCGTAGGGCTGCGAGCTTCCTTTTCACTTTGGCTCTGTCCTCCGCCTCAATTTCTTCAGCAGTCTTCTCGATAGGAGGAGGCGGCACCGCCTTAGCTATCTTGGCCCGTTTCTTCGGAGAGACATTGCTAGTGGACATAGCAGCGGACTTGCCACAACTCTGGGACTTACGAGTGGGCTGAGGCGGCGGAGGTGGCGGAGGCGGCTGACATTGAGGTGGAGATCGATGTGGACTCGGGGTATGGTGGTAGTCGTCCCTGTCGTCGTCGGGAGGTGGTGAATTGCGAGGACTTGGAGGAGAGGGTGGCCGCCTTGGCGCCGAGCCTGGAAACACGATGTGTTTCTTATCCCAAAGAATTATACCACCCAATACTTCTCCCAGTTTTTCCTCCTCTTCAGGTCCAGCGACGTCAAGAAGGAGGGACTCGTACCCCCTTTCAATTGCATCCACCCCGACCTTAGCATAGCCAGGTCGAATCTCACGGCCATGCCAGGTTTGTCCAGGTCCAGATGGCAACACATAGCCAACCGCCACCTTCATCGATATGTTCTTCATGGGATAATGCAGCTGACAGTCTGTCTTCTTGGTGATATCATCCACGGGGTAGTGAACCATCGGTACCTCCGTGGAAGCCACGCTGCTTCTCCGCTGAGATCGGTCGCCTGATGCATGTTCTAGGTGTTGCTGATGCTGAGTTGCCCCTTGCGACTTTAATTCCTCCAGTGCCTTCTGCTGCAGCAAATACAACTCTCTCAGCTCAGCCTGTTGCCTTTCTATGCTCTCTATCCGTGAGGCCTCCTCCTGCGCCTTCCGCTTCTTCGCTCTCTCTCGGCTTCTATAAGTCTGGCTCTCTTCGGAGAACCCAGACCTCCACGGAATAGCAGAACCCAGACCCCGTGTTCGTCCTGTGTGTTCTTTGTTCCCGAGGGCCTTTGTCAGCTCGTCGTTCTCTCTGTCCGGCTTGAACGTCCCCTCTTGAACCTCGGCGATTGTCTTGACAAGTGCTCCCAGGGGTTCAGCAATTTGTTTCTTCTCTTCAACTAATTTCCCTGTTCTCTCATCATAGACAGCTCCATGGGCAAGTGCCCAATTTCTTGACCTTCTGGGCCATTGTTCTGTTTCTGGTCCGATGCCTTTTTCTCGTAGGGCGGCCTCTTGCATATCCCACTTAGGCTCGGCCCTTTTGTAACCACCTGGACCCAACTTATGGTGATATTTCTTTTTTGCAGCATTTGCCTGATTTTTCTGACTCCTTAGCTTACCCAGCTCTGACTCCTTGTACTCCACAAATGCGTCCCAGTGATCCCGCAGGAACTCATTGGGGCCAGTAAATTCTGGAGCTTGTCGATCGGCGTTGACATAGGCGTTCCATAACCTCTTCTTGTGGTTATTGAACTGTGCAGCCATCTTCTTGAGAGCCCACTCCCTGACTTTCTCCTTCTGTTTTTCTGCTTCTTCCAGGGACTCGGTGACCGGCAGATTGAAATGTGGAATGAGGGAATCCCAAAGTCTGTCTTTCAAGACCTTGGTGACATAGTTGACTGCTGCACCCTCTTCTGGCTCTGGCTGTGCTGGCTCTCCTTTTGCCGCCTTGGGCTTATACCAATACTGAATGCTTATCGGCACCATGTCCCTGACAAGACATCCACATTGTTGTGTGAACGCATTTGCGACACTCTTGGGTTCCAACGGTTCGCCTTCATTTGAGAGACGCCCAATCGTGTAATGCTGATTCGATGCCAGCCGTTTGGCCGGGCCTCGCTTTTTTCTAGAAGATTCAGAGGTCTACAATAAGAAAACACTCGTTAATATATATACCACATAATACATCGTCATCTACTGATTCATGAATAGAGCTAGTCTTCATATATATATATACCTCGCCGGTCCGTGTTATTAAGTCACGTCCAGTCCCTTGTGAGCCGTCCTCGCAATCATCATTCTGCTGCTGCTCCTCCTCCATTCCCTCACCCGACTCATTCAAAAATTCCGAGCCGTCTCCTTCTGCACGGGTGGTACCCTCTTCTTGTGCACGGGTGGTACCCTCTCCTATAATCTTCAATATCTCTTCTTCACCTTCTCTTCCGGCGCCGAAATCCATATCTGAAATCCATATAACATATAGATCAACAACATTTCGATCTATTCACTTTCTATTCATTTTTATTACTATTACTAATAGTAATAGCATTTTTATTACTATTACTAATAGTAATAGCATTTTTATTACTAAGAATAACTAAGAAACTAATCTAACTAAGAAACTTAATTTTATTACTATTACTAATAGTAATACCATTTTTATTACTATTACTAACTAGCTAGAAATTTTACTAATAGTAACAGTAATAAAAATGCTATTACTATTAACTAAATATTCTAACTAATAAACTAATCTAACTAACAAACTAATCTAACTAAGAAACTTAATTTTATTACTATTACTAATAGTAATACCATTTTTATTACTAATAGAAACTAATTTTACTAATAGAAACTAATTTTACTAATAGAAATTTTAATATTTCTAAACTTAATATACTTCCTATTTCTAACATGCAAATTTACATATAACCCTATTTTCTAACTATTTTTCTAACCCTAATAAACTTAATATATTTCCTATTTCTAACATGCAAATTTACACTATTTTATAACTATTTTTCTAACCCTAATAATATAACCCTAATAAAATCTAACATAATAATAATAGTAATAGCATTTTCCTAATAAATTCCTAATTCTCACATTTTCCTAATAATTCCATTTCTAATATCATTTCTATTTCTAATAAAATCTAACATATATATTCTAACTACCTAGTATATGCTAACACTAATTTGCATATTCTAAAATCTAACCTAAAATCTAACCTAAAATTTCTAACTACATTTTTCTAAAAATTTCTAACTACATTTTTTCTAAAAATTTCTAACTACATTTTTCTAAAAAAAATTTTTGCAGCAGGGTGCTCACCTGCAGGCGCGCGGGGCGGGTGCGGGGGCTCGGCGGTGGCGGCGCGGGGGCTCGGCGGCAGCGGCGCGGGTGCTCGGCGGTGGCGCGGCGCGGGGGCTCGGCGGCGGCGGCCCGGGCTGCGGTACGGTACCTGCAGGCGGCGGCGGCGGTGCGTGCGCGGTCTCGGCCGGGGTCGGCGGGTAGGGCGGGCGGCGCGGCGGCGCGGTGGCGGGCGGCGGCGCAGTGGCGGGCGGCGGCGCAGTGGCGCGGTGGCGCGGCGGCGGTGGCTCGGCGGCACGTATTTCGGCGACCGCAACGCTCCCGCGACGAGAGCTCCTCCGCGTGCGTCGATCGAAACTGCTAAGTGTTGGAGAAGAAGGGGCGGCGCGGGGCTTATATACCCCCCCCCCTTTAGTCCCGGTTGAAGCCACCAACCGGGACTAAAGGGGGGTCTTTAGTCCCGGTTGGAGCCACCAACCGGGACTAAAGGGTCTTTAGTCCCGGTTCGTGTCTCCAACCGGGACTAAAGAGTTTTGGGCGGTTCGCGCCCAGAGCCCAGACCTTTAGTCCCGGTTACCAACCGGGACTAAAGACGTAATAAATGCGCGCCAATGCTGCATATTTTTTTAGATTTCATTTGAATATGAATTTTGAATTTCAATTTGAATATCTTCTATATATTTTAGAATTTGATAAAACTTTAAATATGAAAAGTGTTTGAAATTGAATAACTAATTCAAAAATATTTTCTATTTTCAAAATCAATTATTCTAACTATTCAAATAATTAACTATTTTGCCATTTTCAATTAAAACAATATTGATTAAAATTCTTTTTGCATATTTTAGAATTTGATAAAACTTTGAATATGAAAAGTGTTTGAAATTGAATAACTAATTCAAAAATATTTTCTATTTTCAAAATCAATTATTCTAACTATTCAAATAATTAACTATTTTGCCATTTTCAATTAAAACAATATTGATTAAAATTCTTTTTGCATATTTTAGAATTTGATAAAACTTTGAATATGAAAAGTGTTTGAAATTGAATTACTAATTCAAAAATATTTTCTATTTTTAAAATCAATTATTCTAACTATTCAAATAATTAACTATTTTGCCATTTTTAATTAAAACAATGTTGATTAAAATTCTTTTTGCATATTTTAGAATTTGATAAAACTTTGAATATGAAAAGTGTTTGAAATTGAATTACTAATTCAAAAATATTTTCTATTTTTAAAATCAATTATTCTAACTATTCAAATAATTAACTATTTTGCCATTTTCAATTAAAACAATGTTGATTAAAATTCTTTTTGCATATTTTAGAATTTGATAAAACTTTGAATATGAAAAGTGTTTGAAATTGAATTACTAATTCAAAAATATTTTCTATTTTTAAAATCAATTATTCTAACTATTCAAATAATTAACTATTTTGCCATTTTCAATTAAAACAATGTTGATTAAAATTCTTTTTGCATATTTTAGAATTTGATAAAACTTTGAATATGAATAACTAACCCAGAATCATACATTTACATAATAGGTTTAATACATTATTACACATCACCAACATCCCCATCTAGTGTTGGGGTTTCTTTCTGCACCGTAACCATGGAGTATCTTCTTTGTTTAAGAGGAGGGTTGGGTCAGTGTTCACTCTGAAGGGCGGAATTTCATCAAACTTGTTATAATCTTCTGACATATCTGTCTTGTCCTCCACTCCCACGATGATTCTTTTTCCTGAGAGAACAATATGTCGCTTTGGCTCATCGTGTGATGTATTCGTTTTCTTGTCTTTTCTCTTTCTCGGTTTTGTAGACATATCCTTCACATAGAAAACCTGAGCGACATCGTTGGCTAGGACGAATGGTTCATCCATGTACGCAAGATTGTTGAGATCCACTGTTGTCATGCCGTACTTTTGGTCTACAACTACCCCGCCTCCTGTCAGCTTGACCCATTTGCACCGAAACAAAGGGACCTTAAAAGACGGTCCATAGTCAAGTTCCCATATCTCCTCAATGTAACCATAATATGTGTCATTTGTCCCATTATCGTGTAATGCATCAAAGCGGACACCACTGTTTTGATTGGTGCTCTTTTTATCTTGGGCGACCGTGTAAAATATATTCCCATTTATCTCGTAACCTTGGAAAGTCAGTATAGTTGAAGATGGTTTCTTGGCCAACATGGATAGCTCATATCCAACAGTGGCATCATTTATGAGAAGTGTTTGCAACCAACCACCAAAAGTCGCCATGTGCAACTTTGTAATCCAGGAGTTTGATTGCCCAGGGTTTTCCGAGCGTACAATATTCTTGTGTCGCTCCATATACGGCTCCACCAACGTGGAATTTCGTAGAACTGTGTAGTGTGCTTCACTCAAAGAATGTCCGTCCATACAGTATGCTGATTTCATTCCTAGCGTGCCTTTTCCAATTAGTCTCCCCTCATGCCGCGATTGAGGAAGACCAATCGGGTTCAGGTCAGGAACAAAGTCAACACAAAACTCAATGACCTCCTCTGTTAGATAGCCCTTGGAGATGCTTCCTTCTGGCCTAGCACGGTTATGCACGTATTTCTTTAAGACTCCCATGAACCTCTCAAAGGGGAACATATTGTGCAAAAATACTGGACCGAGAATGGTAATTTCTTCGACTAGGTGAACTAAGAGATGCGTCATAATATTGAAGAAGGACGGTGGGAACACCAACTCGAAGCTGACAAGACATTGGGCCACATCATTCTGTAACCGTTGTAGATCTTCTGGATTGATTACCTTCTGCGAAATTGCATTGAGGAATGCACATAGCTTCACAATCGGTACTCGAACATTTTCCGGTAGAATCCCCCTCAGTGCAACCGGAAGCAATTGCGTCATAAGCACGTGGCAGTCATGATACTTTAGGTTTTGGAATTTTTTCTCGGCCATATTTATTATTCCCTTTATATTTGACGAGAATCCAGATGGGACCTTGATACTGCTCAGGCATTCAAAAAAGATTTCCTTCTCTTCTTTGGTAAGAGCGTAGCTCGCAGGACCCTTAGAATCCTCCGGATGCATGCCGTCTCTTCTTTTCATACGGTGCTGGTCCTCCCGTGCTTCTGGTGTATCTTTTGTCTTCCCATACAAGCCCAAGAATCCTAGTAGGTTCACGCAAACATTCTTCGTCACGTGCATCACGTCGATTGCAGAGCGGACCTCTAGGAATTTCCAATACTCAAGCTCCCAAAATATAGATTTCTTCTTCCACATGGGTGCATGTCCGCTAGCGTCATTCGGAACAGACAGACTGCCAGGACCCTTTCCAAAGATTACTTCTAAATCTTTGACCATATCAAATATATCATCACCAGTATGGCGTTTAGGCTTTCCCCGGACTTCTGCCTCGCCCTTGAAATGCTTGCCTTTTTTCTTCAATTGATGTTTGGGCGAAAGAAATCGACGATGCCCGAGATACACCACCTTCTTACTTTTATCCAAATATATACTATCGATCTCACCTAAACAGTGCGTGCATGCATTGTATCCCTTGTTTGTCTGTCCTGAAAGGTTACTAAGAGCAGGCCAATCATTGATGGTCACGAATAGCAACGCTCGTAGATCAAATTCCTCTTGTTTGTACTCATCCCACACACGAACACCTTCAGTCTGCCACAGCTGTAAAAGTTCATCAACTAATGGCCTTAGATGCACATCAATGTCATTGCCGGGTTGCTTCGGGCCTTGGATAAGCACTGGCATCATAATAAACTTTCGCTTCATGCATAACCAAGGAGGAAGGTTATATATACATAGAGTCACGGGCCAGGTGCTATGACTGCAGCTCTGCTCCCCAAAAGGATTCATGCCATCTGTACATAGACCAAACCTCAGGTTGCGTGCGTCTTCCGTAAACTCCGGAAAATCTCTGTCGATTTTTCTCCACTGCGACCCATCAGCGGGGTGTCTCAACATCTCGTCACTCTTACGGTCTTCTTTGTGCCACCTCAACAACTTGGCATGCTCTTTGTTTCTGAACAAACGTTTCAACCATGGTATTATAGGTGCATACCACATCACCTTGGCAGGAACCCTCTTCCTGGGGCGCTCGCCCTCAACATCACCAGGGTCATCTCGCCTGATCTTATACCGAAATGCACTGCACACCGGGCATGCATTCAAATTCTCATACTCACCGCGGTAGAGAATACAGTCATTAATGCATGCATGTATCTTCTGCACCTCCAATCCTAGAGGGCAGACAATCTTCTTTGCTTCATACGTACTGGCGGGCAATTCGTTATCCTTTGGAAGCATCTTCTTCATAATTTTCAGCAACTTCTCAAATCCCTTATCAGATAAACCACTCTCTGCTTTCCATTGCAGCAATTCCAGCGTGCTTCCTAGCTTTTTCTGGCCATCTTCGCAATTTGGGTACAAATCCTTTTTGTGATCATCTAACATGCGTTCCAACTTCTCCCTCTCCTTTTCACTTTCACAGTCAATCTGTGCATCAACAATGACCTGACCAAGATCATCAGCGGGCATATCTGATGCCCGTTCTTCACCTTCTTCTTCTTCATTATCTTCCATTGCGGTATCGGTGGTTTCAGTGAACTCAGGATAGTTGTCATCATTCTCTTCTTCATCGTTGTCTTCCATCATAACCCCTCTCTCCCCATGCTTGGTCCAATAATTATAGCCGGACATGAAACCGAACCGGAACAGGTGGATGTGAAGGGTCTTTGTGGAGGGGTAATCCTTCTCATTTCGACAACCACCGCATGGACAACACATAAAACCATTCCGCTTGGTTGCCTCAGCCACCTTGAGAAAAGAATGCACGCCTTTAATGAAATCTCCAGAGCGTCGATCGGCGTACATCCATGCTCGGCTCATCTGCATTATATAAGTACATATCAAACGCAAATCAAATATACAATTTCTATTTCTATCTCTAATTTTAGTTTGATAAGTAAGAATAAGTTAACAAAACTTTAGCATTTCTATTTCTAATAAAATCTAACATAAATAAAATCTATATAGCATTTCTATTTTTACCTCTATCGGTATTTCTATCTCTATTTCTATCGGTATTTCTATTTTTCTATCTCTATCTCTATTTCTATTTCTATGTTAGCTATGTCTACTTCTATTTTTATTTTTAATTCTAACATTTCTATTTCTAATAGCATTTTTATTTCTAATAAAATCTAACATGAATAAAATCTATATAGCATTTCTATTTTTACCTCTATCGGTATTTCTATCTCTATTTCTATCGGTATTTCTATTTTTCTATCTCTATCTCTATTTCTATTTCTATGTTAGCTATGTCTACTTCTATTTTTATTTTTAATTCTAACATTTCTATTTCTAATAGCATTTTTATTTCTAATAAAATCTAACATGAATAAAATCTAATATGAATAAAATCTAACATGAATAAAATCTATAAAATCTAACATGAATAAAATCTAACATTAAAAAAATCACAAATCTCTCTACTTTTAGAGCATTAAATGAGCTAAATTACCAATGAAACACAAAAGCACAAAGTTTCTCACCTTTTAGTCCACTTAGATTCAAGTGGGGACATCAATTTGTGATAGAAAATGGTGGTCAAAGAGGATAAACTCGAGGTAGGTTTGTTGTATGAAGAACACTTGAGAGTGGAGAGGGGGAGTGGCCGGCTCGGGGAGGAAGAAGGGACTGTTTTATATAGGGAAGTCATTAGTCCCGGTTGGTATTACCAACCGGGACTAAAGGTCCGGTCTTTAGTCCCGGTTGGTGTTACCAGCCGGGACTAATAATCCTGGCAACGGCCGGATTGCGACCCAGAGCATTTAGTCCCGGTTCGTAATACGAACCGGGACTAGAGGTTCAAAACGAACCGGGACTGATGAAATCTCCGTTCCAGCGGCCGAAAAAGCGGTGGGGCCCTGGGCATCAGTCCCGGTTCAAAGAGCAACCGGGACTAATGCCCCAGGATATTAGCCCTGTTTTCTACTAGTGTTATTGTTTCTTTCCAGATTTGCCTATGGTTGATCTGTTGGGATACTTCACATCCCTCTTTGTTTGAGCGACATCACTAAAAAATATTCGCATTATTAGATTTTTTGTTGGTTGTTTCCAGATTTTCCGATGATGGATTTTTATGAGGCGGTTCACATTCTTCTATATGCAGACAATCCCACAAGCAAATCACTTTATTTTTTTAGATATATATTTGTCCATGATTGATTTTTTTGGACTGGAAGGTTCCATTGTCGACAGGGGATACACAAATCTTGAAATTCATCGTGTCCATTGGATTGTCATTTGTTCATTGTGGAGTTGCTGGACTGAAATGAGAGCATTGGTGTAGAAGCAGATTCTGACAATGGATATGATGAAATCAACGTGAATATATACACCATTGAGCGGCCTAGTCAAACGAGACATTGCAATGCTGATTCGTTTGATGGACAGCCATGTCAATAATAGTTTCACACGTTGAAATAAGCTCATTTGTTTAACGTAGCAAGGCACAAGTGTTCACCAAATTTGTTTTATTCTTAAGAAACACCGAGTACAAGTCAACATAAAGCACATGAACCGCTGCATAATTGCCCTATTTTTTTCCTAGGACGTTTGAGAAGCACCCTCACTTTCTTCCATTTCGAAAGTGAATCCTCTGGTACAAGGCTGCATAAGCCAGGTTTTCAGCGGCCCGGTACTACCGAATCACAGGGGCGGTACTACTGCACATGGAAGAAGTACCGGCTTAGTACCGAAGGCACCCGAAGCTCACTCAGCTTGGGTCAACCTCCTTCGTACCTACTCGGTACAACCAATCCTAGGGCGACCCCGGTACTACCGAGGCCAAAGCCCTGTACTACCGGACCTGGAGATAGTGCACATAACGGCTAGGTTTAGGGGTCTCTCTCGATCAAAGAAGGATGATGGTTCATGGGTGCAATTTTTTGGGTTGTGTTTGTGACTTGATTCCACCGTAACCATCCGCAGTGAATCCCCCTCTTTCTTGTGCCACTACGACTCAATAAAGTGAAAAACCGTCGAAACCCAATCATCTTCCTTTCACTCTTCAAGGGTCGACGATCTGTCTTGTGTCGTTTTCAATAGAACCTATATATGGCTTAAGAACACGATTAGTACGCACAATATGTTTTCATTTACACCAACACAATTAGGGAGGGAAAATGCCCTTCAAACTTATAAAGCGGTCAACTGAGTGCACTCCCCCCCCCCCCCCCCCCCCCCCAAACGGATCGGTTTTCATTGTAAGTAGTCTCAGGTTGTCTCCTCGTTCATGCATGTTTAAACATTATCATGCTATCTGCTTTTCAGTGTTCATTATTTTCAATATTGAGTAGTTTCGTGTATGAAACTCATTTGAATATACTTCTACATGGGTCCTCAAAATTAGGAAGATGAAGTTGTACTGCCACCACAAGTGAAAAATCTGTATGCTTTGGGGATATACACATAATATACGTAGTCTACACACCATGTTGCATCCGCTGAATTCTTCATATATATGTATATGTGTTATAAAAAAGAAACTCAGATCATCGGTACAGAGGAGCCAATGAATGATCATATCTAGCGCCGCTCCTTATGGGAGGCCGGTGGCTATCACTGCTGCCCCGTTAAAGTCGCCTCAAAAAATAATGTCGTCCAAGCTGTTTCTTCTTCCTCAGCTGAAGAAAAGGAAAATACATCATAATCACGTAATGAGCAGGTAGACTACTGCCAACAAAAACTGTTAATAAGAAGAGCGAAAATTACCTCGCTGCTGCGGCCGCACTTCTTCTTGCGGCAGTTGGTAGACCTCAGAGGAAGGCGTGCGTAGCACCTGATTTTATCGAGAACGAATCAGTGGCGTAGAAAAAAAATCAGGTAATATGTCGGTGAACCGAGATGGGGGAAAAATCGAGCACGTACTTGCGGCAGACCATCTTGTTCTCGTTGTAGCTGAGCGCAAGCTTTATGAGGTTTGGCTCGATCATGTATGGGTAGCCTCCCCGCTGGTAGCCGCCGCGGAGGCCGAGCGCGAGGTGCAGCGTCGACTCCTTGCAGATGCCGTATTCGGCTAGGGTTCGGCCATCCTCTTCATCCTCTAGCTGCTTTCCGGCGAAGACGAGAGACGGTACCTGATGCCGATCGTCACCGTTGTCGTCGGAGTCGGAGGTGACGATGATTCCTTGCTTCTCCTGGATCTTGGCCTTGACGATGTCGAGGGTGTCGCTGCTCTCGACCTCGAGCGTGAGAGTCTCGCCGGTGACGGTCTTCACGAAGATCTGCATCGTCCTGGGTCGCGATGGTCCCTGTGACGATGTTGTTGTGGTGGTGGGATAAGCGGCGGTGCGGACGTACATATACAGCGATAGTCGATGAACCGATCGACTGGAGGAAACGGAAACGCACCCGCTACGAAACTACCACGGTAACGGGAATACGTGATCGCCACGGATAGTGACAGAAAAGAAGAGGCAGGAGCAACCTGAACCTGAACCTGAACCGGATGGCGCAGCTGTTGAATCTATGAGCGATCCGTCTAGCAGTACTCACGACTCAGGAGCTTAGCTACGAGCTCGCCACGGATAAGGATCGAGAATTCCAAACGAGCTACTCCCTCCGATCGGAAATAAGTGTCGGTGATTTTATACTAACTTAGTATAAAGTTCGTACTAGGTCACCGACAGTTATTTCCGATCGGAGGGAATACTTTTTTTAAAGGGAAAACGAGCTACTTGAGTAATTGGAGATTAGTTGAGTTTGGAAATGGTGTTTGCCATGCAGCTTTACCTGTTTGGAACGTTTGATTTCCTGGTGGACGAATCAAAACCGATCTGAGAGACACCCTCGGGCCGCTCTCTCTCCCCTTCTCCACCTTCGCCTTGAGAGTCGCCGGAGTTTTGCCGGCTCCCCTCCCCCCCTCCTCCGGCGGCTTTGCCAGCCGGAGTGACTGGGAGAGGGGAGGCCGGCCCCCTGTACAGTCTCCGTTTTAGTTTTTCTTCTTGCTGTTGGTATCGGCGCTGTGTCGCCAGGCGGTATGCCTCTGCCAATCTCGGGTCTCGGCGGAGGAGCCGCGGCTTTGATCTTGCAGGCAGATTGGGCGTGGTGCCCCTAGCCATTCTGGAGGATCTGTGAGCTGCTATCGCCTCAGAATAAGCTCGTGGCTGGAGTTCTGCTAGATCTTGTTCCAGATCTTGTTCCAGATCTTGTGGATCCAGCGAGTCCCGCTGCCTCTTCTTTGTCGTTTCTGGCAAGATCCCCTGCTTCCCCTCCGGCCGGCCATGGTGGCGAGGGGATGGGAATCAGTTTCGATCTTGCTCGTATGGTGGAGCCAGGGCTGGTGGGGCTTGAGGGCGTCTCGTTTCCTTGGCGAACGGGGCGTGCCTCGGTTGCTGTGATGAGGATGCTTCGTCCTGGTGGGTGTTGCCTTCCCCGCTCCGGTCATCTTCGTCTGCCTCCTCCTGCCCGTGGCAGGTGCAGAGAGTTTGACGGCAGGCCGCTTTGCCTCGTCGGAGGCGGTGAAGAGCTCCCTGTCATCTTCTCCGTCTAGCAGTCTTGGAGTTTGGAAGATCTTTGCTTGAGCGCCTTCTCGATGGCGGGTCAAAGTCGTCCATCTTTTCCAGCCAGATCTTGGCTTGTGCAAGCGCCGGCGATGTTGCCTGGCATAAGTTTAACCTCCAGTAGGAGGCCCTCCAGGAGATCAGCTTCCGCACTCTGCGTCTACACGGCGGCAAGTGGTTTCGTCCCCGCCTCTATGCTCGACGGCGGCGGCCTCGGTCTCCAGCTCTGGCTCGACGGTGGTAAAAGAGAGGGGCCTGATTGCTTAGTTCTATCTTTTGCAAGGTCTTTTCTACTTTTATCAGGGACCCATTTGTATTATGCTTATTTTATGGGGTCCTCTGTAAAATCTTGTACTGCCACCGCCGCTTGGTCTTGGTTTTAATGTGAAGCTTCCTGGCCCTTCGGGCCACTCCCTGTTCAAAAAAAATAAAATTCCTGGTGGACGGGGATCTCCTCGAGCAGCAAGTACCCGCTCACCTATGAGGACTTGAGTTCATGTCAACAAAAAGTAAGGACTTGAATTTTGACGGTATGTCACATATGGTCATACACAAGTACCTGTACTCCGATTTGAGAAATTCTTGAGATGTACATCGTGGATTTGTGACAAGTAGGTTCACTCTGATCTTCAAGATGACATGGAGCAATGTAGTTTTTGGATGTGTTAATTTGAACAAAATATATTTGGTTTGTTCTTTATTGACTATCATGCTTCGCATTTTGTGTGTGCCAAAACAATGGATTCAAATTTGAACTACAATGTTTAAATATTTGAAATGTTGTCAAACTATATGAGATACTACCTCCGATCAAAAATAAGTATATCAATGATTTTGTACTAACTTAGAAAAAATTCCTCTATATACATAGATATAATCACTTCTCCAGTTCCATGACCATCCAGCACTGTCGTGCAAAAGGGGCATTCTAAAACCAATGAGCAAATTTTCCTTCTTAGCCACAAAATGGTCACACAAAATTCCTCTAATTCTATTTCTTACCTTAAGGGCATTATTCCAAGAAAATTTGCAAACATAAACACTAACAGAATTTACATGCAATGTTACGAGAAATGGGCAAGTTTTCTCGTTAGTAAGTAGGTACAAACACTCAACACATAATGTAATTTGGTTTGGCCAGCGCAACAGATTCTGGAAGGGTAAAAGATGCACAGAGCATCCATTTCCCAGGAGCAACAAGCCGTACTCTGTGCATTTCAATGTTGGCCACGTTATCGCACAATGCTAGATTTATCCTCTGCAATTTGGGGCATATGTGTTAATTTGGTTAACAGAGTTAAGCAAATAAGTGATTCCATCGTAAAGAATAATGTTCTATTACCACATCACACTTACCTCATTAAAGTCATACTCAGGATCTTCAGCTTTGGAGAATCCATACACGTGGATCTTCGGCATAACACAAGGTTGTCCTGCTTGCCGGTTTCTTAAGATCCCTCTGAAGATATCTATGAATAAAGGAGACGAAGAACATAAGTACATTTCTCTCGTGAGAATAAAAAAATAGTTCTATTAAAAATTGGGCCCGGATGAATATGAAAAGACCGGTTAATTATTTCTTTATGACAGCATTTCCAACAGTATAGCATCTTTCTTCGCTCTAAAAAACATATTAGTAGTTGTCTAAAACAAGGATCGCCGTCTCCAGAATCGCTGCTCAGAGTGGAATACCATTTCCTGCCTCTTGGATCAACTTATTTTGAAACCAGGTCATATAACTATTTAGTTGCTTGATTTAGTCCCTCTCAAGAATGGATTGGTGGAAGTACAAGTCGGCCCCATGCCTATCTAATCTGAAACACCTGCTCCTTACTTTTTTTATTTGTTCTCGGTTAGGTCTGTAACAAGGTAAAGAGAAGGGACGGAGCAAAAAATATACTATGGTAATAGCAGCACTTCAGTAAGGACTGAATGTCTACAGCACGTTACAAATTTAAGCAGGGCACACACACATGTGTGTTCAGCGGTGAAGTGAGTTTGTGCCTCCATAAAATTTAGTGTACCTGCATCTGAGTGTACTATGTAGTGGACTATGACCCTTCGCAGTACAAAGAAAAATAGAAAGTTTCATCTACGAGTATCATTTGAGAGAAAAATAGCTAACTATTCAGAAAACTACTAACCTAGAAATTCCGCAGCATCCTTGGGCAAATTCATTACCACTTGTGTGACCGGACGCACATGTTGGCTTGAGTATATTGCAGTAACAAACCTTCTAGCATCCATGTTAAATACCTGATTTAATAAAAACCATTTGAACATTCCAGCTAAAGTTCATGCAGAAACGATAAACAAAAGACAAAATATCAAACTATGCACTCATCAGTACAAAGTGAACATAAATACGAGAGAATTGTGATATTATATATCCACAGAAAACGCAAGTTTTCAGAATGTTTAGTTGTAACTTGATTGATATTGTAGTACTAGATTAGCAAAAGAAATGTCGGTGCTATCTATTATATATTTATATTCCAAAGTTTGATTGTCAAATTACCTCAATTTTCCTCTCAAGTTTGTTAAGAACAATGTTTCTTTCAAGGTACTCGACTGCAGTTGGGTTCAAGTCATTTGCATAGACATATGTGACCTTTTTTGCAGCTGAAATTGCTATTGGACCGACACCAGAGAACACATCACCTGCATCCGGACGTTAAAACGAATAGTTAGTTATGTGGTTAAGTAAAACCTTCTGAGTTTAACAAAATGGTCAACCACAAAACATGACATTGACAATGGTTCATGATTGCTCTAAACTGTGGTTCACTATGAATACACAATACATTATTAGGTGTAGACCATATTAGTAGCTCTATCATAGAATTGGACCCAAAAAAGGCATTCAGCTTTGTTATCGATTAGGTATCAGTTCATTCGTTCCCATGGTTCGATCCTTCCCAGTAAAATGAGGCCATATCACATTCTAGTTGTATGATGACCGGAGCGTTGCGACAGAAGGTAAGGTGGACAGACCAGAGGAGTAGGTAACACCATTAAATTATTAATTGCATACAAGCACCAGTAATGATCTACAAGCTTGCCAGAATAGATCCCACAATTGACGATTGATTCCTAGTGGCACAATGGTTTGTTAACAGAACATAATCATGATAAAAAAATACGCATTCAGATAGATTATCAGTGTTAAAACATGATTTTACAATGATTGGCAAATTGCTGGGAAACTGATACATTCATATCAAATATCCTTTTTAGGTGTGATGGCAAGCAATTTCACAGTGCTTTCAAAAAATACTTTCAACACCAAGAAGCAAAGCAATAGGGTGTATAACCTTCCAGCATAGATGATTATACGAATTGCTCTAAATGATGAATCAGCAGATTCTATAAGGAATGTGTTACTAAAAAGAAAAATACACAATGGCTCTGATTACAAGATGTACAGAGAAACTTACAGACAACATCAGAACTTGTAAAGATGCTGTTAATGAGCCTCTGCCTTTCGGTTGCTAATCTAGAATTCCAATAGCTGCACCAGATAATCACTAGATAAGAGATCAAACAAACAATTGAACCATCAACGCATGCATAAGAAAGAGAAAACATATTGGTGTTATGACTATTATTCCAACGTTATCTGGAGAACACCGGTGTTGACTTGACAAAGGTTTGATCTATTTATCGTTATGGATTAAAAGGAAAGCACTAGAAATGTACAAGATTGGAACTGTGCTAAAGAGTGTTACTAAAAAACAGTACTCCCTCCGTTCCAAAATATAAGATGTTTTAGCCTATCATTACCACACATGTATCTAGATGCTTTTTAGTACTCCCTCCGACCCATAATACTCTTTGCAAATACGGATGTATCTAACACTAAAATGTGCCTAGATACATCTATATTAGCGAAGAGTAATATGGATCGGAGGGAGTATATAGGTTCACTCCTTTTGCTTCTAACCTACACACTAAAAGATGTCTACATACATGCATGGCAATGATGGGCTAAAACATCTTATATTTTGGAACGGAGGGAGTACTAGTTTGTTGGCCACTAAAACTATGGCACAATAAAGTCACTGAAACTGAAGCCTTAGAATCAACTATTGATGAAAGTGATTTATTTTTGTATGCTAACACTGAAAATCTCTGGTGACTTTATGATGGCAAATAATCTGAATTCTCAAATAGTCAAAGAAAAATAATATGCATGTAAGGATAAGAACATACACTGTCGCAAGATCAACTTTAAAACGAAGGCCACTCTCAATGACTGTCGTAACAAGGGAATCATGACCAGCTAAAATTTCAAGTTGCATTGTTCTGTAATCATTTTGAATAGCATCAGTCTTATTGACAACAGTTCGGATCTTTGGCTTGTTTCTGTCTAGCACCACCTGCACTCTGAATCATGTTATATTACAATTCAAGAAAATATATTCAAAATAAGGTTGACAAACCAACATATTATGTAATCAGATATTACCTGAGCTATAAGTTCCTTGTATGGCAGGTGTTCATCCCTCAAGTTCAAGTGGGCAATATGCCCTACTGTCTCAAAGCCTGCAGGGATGATTATTCCTTCAGGAAGTAACGCCTCTAAAACCTACAGAAGATAAGCTGGGAATCAAAATAGATAAAATAATATATAAGGACATAACGACCAAGAGCACAATGAAGATTCTTATATGTGCACCAACGTAGATAAACATATCTGACGGAATAATGATGTGCTAACATACTATACAAGTATTGGTAGATGTTTCTTTAACAGTGCATTAACTTCTGAATATAAAACGACCATTGCAGACTTTTTTGGTGTCAATACAATGATACAAAAGCATATATTGATGCCATTATCATGGATCATATATCTGAACAAGTGAACACGGATTTTACCAGCACTAGAAACCGACACAGGTATTACAGCATTACAATCTAACCTGGACAGATTGATTTTTTTGCCAGAATCCTGAATTTGCAAGGGCAGTGTTACCTGGACAGCACAAGCATTAAATACCAACATAAATTAGAGGTACGACAAATCAGGTTCCAGGAATGAGGACTCTAGAATACTCATAACACATCAAGAATTCGGAATCAACCAAGTTAAAAAATTCCAAATTTTAATCAGCGTTGAACTCAGATTTTCTTTTACAAGAAAAAACAGAGTGAATTTCTTTGAGTTTTCACACATTTCAAAGAAGTAAGTAGTTTTGCCAGGTCTAGGTAACACTGCCCATAGAAACTAATTCTGCAACCCGATATTTGTCTGATCCTGGAGCAAGCTTGTGAGTATAAGATTGCGTGTGTAAAAGAATGTGGGTTGCGTTGAAAAATTGATTGAACATGCTTCTTAGGCTGGTTTCAGGCTCAGAAAACAAAAATCATATTTCCTTTGTTTGCATGCAATGAAACTTTGATTGTTATGACAATTCTATCGTTTCTTTAATTTGAGTAAACTATATTTATAACTTAAAACAAGAGCAAAATATATAACGAAGGCAGACAAATGTTAAGGTACCTCATTCATTGGCCAGTAATTATAGAACAAAGTTAGCTGACATTGTACAAGCTCATAGGCGGAAGATCCACCCTGCTTGGTTTCATCGTCTAACACACCCTGTATAAGTAAACAAAACCAGTAAGCAAAAAATTGCCGCTTGGATGAAGTAGAGTGCATAGTTACAACAAAAAATTATTACATGACCAGAATAGATTCCTAGAAATACTGGTCATACCAATGTGTAGTCAACAACAACGAGTACATGATACATCCGTAAGATTAAAAACCATAATGTCTTGAGTTCAAATCAAGTATGATAGAATTGGGTATTTAACTTCATCATTTCGAAACATGCCCAACTGCGATCTTCCTCATTTGATGTCAAAAACAGAGTTTGCACTATGCAGTCAACGATTCTGGTCTAGACAGACTGTCTCTCTAATTCAACAACTGTTACTATGGAAGTCATTAGTAGTTATTATCACCTTAACAGCCTCCGGGAGGTCGTCGACGATCCTCTTGGCGTAGCTCTCGTCCAGCAGCAGCAGTCTGGTGGGTTCCCCTCTCCACGCGCCCCTCCCAAACCCTTCCTCCCCGACCAAGCCCTCCCATTCATCGCCGTCGTCCTCCTCCTCTGGCACCTTCACAACATACACCGTGTCCTTCCCACGCTTGGCCTCCTTCTCGCCGCCTCTTCCTTCCCCCTTCTTGTCCCTCCGGGTCCGCGCGGACGGCCGCGACATCTTAGCGAGGTTGGGAAACTGCACGAATCCGCGGGCGTTGAACTGGCGGGCCAGCCTGTCACGGCGCGCCACCGCGGTGAGCGGGGAGGCGGCGGGGAGGGCAGGCGCGGAGGGGGCGTGGAGGAGGGCGTGGCCGTCGTCGTTGGGGAGGCGGGCGATGTTGCGGACGCGGGGCCAGTTGAGGAGGTGGCCGCGGAGGCGGCGCTCGAGCGGCGCGCAGGCGGCGGCGGGGACGCGGAGGGCGGCGAGGTCGAACGTGCGCGCGAAGGAGAGGAGGGGGTCCTCTTCGGGGTGGTCTGGAGCGGCCCGTCTGCCGCGGCGGAGCGAGGGACCGTGGAGAGGCAGGGGCTGAGGAGGTGGGGTTTGCCCGGCTTGAGAGGAGGAGGAGCAGCAGAAGGTTCTGAGGTGGAGGTGGAGGCGGAGGAAGAGGCGGCCGGAGGTGGGGAGGCAGAGGTGAGGGAGGAGGCGGCGCGTGTGGAAATGCTGGAGCGGCGGCGCCATGGGACGGGATGATGGGAAGAGGGGCGGCGGACCTAAGAGCATCTCCACTCATGAGCCCGAGGAGGCCCCCGGCGCCCTTATTTTTCATCCGGACGGCGAAAAACGGCACAGTCGCGTCCCGGATCCTCGATTTCGTCCGGATCTGGGCCTTCATCCATCCGACGAGCCCAGGCCATCCCCGGCCTTTCGGGGCGCGCTCGGGGACTCCGGACGAAACAAACTGGCGCGAAACCGCCGAGAAGATTCGCGCGCGTTCCCGCGGGTCGTGTGGCCCCGACCTGTCGGCGAGAGTGGGCGGTCGTCGTCGTCATCGTCTCGTCTTCCGCGCATCGTCTTCCCCGCACGCATCGTCTTCCGCGCGCTGTAAAGGCTGCCGCCGCTGGCCGGCCAGCCACGCGGCGAGGCGAGTTAATGCCAGCGCGGCCATATAAACGCGGCCGGCCGCGTTTGGCCGGCCACATTCGCCACCATTCGACCAGAGCAGCACACCTCGCCCACTCGCCCACGCCGACGATCCCCGAGACCATGGCGAACAACTCCGGCGACGGCGGGGCGGCGAACAACGGCTTCGGCCGCCGCTCCCTCCACCAATGGGAGGGCCGCCTCCTCCATGCCGCCGGCTACATGGCGCCGCCCGACTTCCGGGCGCCCGGAGGATGGCGCCTCAGCGCTGGCGGTATCCCCATCCCGCCGCCGCCGACCGGAGCGGCTCTCGACGCCGCCATCGATGAGGTGCTCGAGACGATGTCTGATGAGCAGCGCGCCGAGCCGCGCTTCTTCCCGGACAACCGGGAGGCGTGGACGGCGTTCTTCCGCCGCCGATACGAGCGGGAGCTGGCGGCCTACGACGGGCCGCCCCCTCCTCCGGCGCGGAACAACGCCGGCGTCCGTGGAGCGCGCCCGGCAGGACGCTCGAGTTCGTCCTCGAGCACATCGAGAACGGGAACGACCCCGTTCTCGAGATGCCGCCGGCGCCGCGGCCGACGATCTCCCGCCGCCGCGGGAGCAGCTGGGTGCCGCGCCGGATGGCGACGTCCGGCTCGTCCGGGACGGCGTCGTCCGGGTCGGCGACGAGATCCGGCTCGCTGCCCTCGGCATCGACGCCGAGGACAGTGAAGAGGGAGCCGGCGAGCGCGCCGAGGCGGAACAGCGGCGCCCTCGTCATCCGCGACGGAGGGGCGCGCGCGTCGCCGCCGTGCCGTCGCAGAAGGCCGTCGCAGGTGGACGCCGCCCAGAGGGCCGCCGAGCTCGCCGAGGCGGAGGCGAGGCGCGCCGAGGAGGCGGCGACGGAGGAGGCGATCCAGCGCTCCCTCCGCGACGTCGTCCCCGCCGAGAACACCATGCCGCTCGACGCGGCGCTGGAGTGGTCCCGGCGGGAGTGGGAGCGCGAGGAGGCGGAGCAGCAGCGGCGGCTGCTGGACCTTGCCGCCGCCCAGCGTCGCGCCGAAGCCGCGACCCTTCCTCGCCGCGGCGCGCCGCCCGTCGTCAAGCTGGAGGAGTCCAGCGACGACGAGCTGTACCGCCCAACGCCGCCTCGTTTCGGCGATGCTGGGCAGGGCTCCAGCCGCCAGGCGGCGCCGCCGCAGGACGACGACTCCTCCGACGACGACGGCGGCGACTACACCCGTTTCTACCGCCATTTCGGCATGTAGAACGGGTGTTCTAGTTTAGGTTTCGGCCGAATTCGAATATATTACGAATTCGGCCTATATATGTAAAATTCCTATATATTTCGCCTTATTAATATAAATATCTATCAATTTTGTCAAAATTCGCCGAACTTGATCGTTTTTCGTCGGACTGCTTATGAATTCAAAAAAAACCCTTGGGCTCGCGGCTAGAAAGATGGGCCTCCCCAGGCCGAAAGTTACATCCATCCGGCGCTAAATAGCGCCGGATTTCGGCCTGGGGGCCTCAAACGGCTAGGGATGCTCTAATGTTGTGCAGCCATGGAGGCCGGCGCGCATGCTCGGCCTCGAGGATTAGGCTTCTTCTTCTTTTTAAGAAGAATGCTCTGGGGTTAGGCTGTATTGGATATTCTCATATCCGCAATGAGGAACTGGGCCGTGGGCTCATCCCATTATTTCGTGCCCATACAACGAGATCCGAAAACTGTTCTGCTTGCCCAATTTGCCGTACGGTGTTCTGTATGCCAATTTCAAAAGAATTAAAGGTGTTATGCCTGCCGTTCGAATGATTTCAGTTATATACCTCAGCCAGGTTTCAAACACTTATGTGTCTATCTTCTTCTCATGCAAAACTTTTAAATCACGATCAAATAAATTTTCATATTCCATACAAAATCATGTTACACTCGCAACCACGGAACAAAAACGGAACAAAAATTTCATCTCGCCAACGACGTGCTCGAGAGATCATACATGACGATTTGCAGCAATTGCCATCAGCCCTTCAGCCTAGTGCTACGGCTGACATTTGCATTGATGCCCGACATTTCGCCTCCATATGGACCGGAAGGCTTCTTCACCTTGCGCACTTGACCTCCCCGAGCAGTCACCTTCTTCTCGTGCTTAAGCTGAACAATAAATAAGACACAAAATGAGTTCACTCTGAATACCCCGGTACTCAAGTCAGTTGCCACGTATACCATGTTACTGACCCTGTATTTCTTTCGCGGATTCTTGAGCTTCTTGTTTCTGGAACGAGTCAACCCCCTGTTCTTCTCAATCTGCATGGGTTTGGATTTGTTTGTTTAGACAGACTGTCAGGGAACTTAAAAAAGAAGGGATAAGATACAGTTCAGTCAGGCAGCAGAATTTACCTGGTATGAGATCTTCCTCTTGCCATCTCCTTCAGTTTCCTCCTCCAGTGGTTCGTCGACAGGAGCTCTGTCATAACAGATATAGACAAATGTCGTTACTGGAAGCATCTAACAATCTTTATCTTATTCTGCAGGCGGAACAAACAATGAGTACCTCTGTTTGCTCAAGAGTTTTTCAGTCCTTTGCCTTTTTACATCCTTGTAGAATTCATCTTCAGATTCTGCCGAGCCTCCATCATCATCATTGTCGTCTTCATCACTGGATTGGTCAGGCTTCTCTTCAGCATGATCGCCATCTTCTGGCAAATCATCATCTTCAACTCCTACTCTTGCAAGAACACGTAGCTCATGTTTTCGCCGTCTTTCACCAATATCATCTCGCTTTGGAACGTCGTCGTCGCCAGAAACAAACTTGAATGTATGCCACATGGGCAGGGAAGAAAAAGTTAGGAGCAGCTCCAACCATCATAACCACAAATTGCATACAAAGGCACAGAATGATGGATATCCAAACCGTTAGTCGGCGTCAAAATGGTTGATTAAAGCTTGTAGATAGAAGTATTAAATTAATAATCAGTAATTTATAACCTCATTAAATATTTCAGAAAGTATCTTCAATAAGACAAGGGTAACTACGTCTACCATTTGTATCAAAGACAAATTTATGCAGTCGAACTTTTGAAGGTAGATTTAGAGATTGTATTGAAGCTAAAAATATCTAACTATAAAGATATCCAACAAAAAGGGAAACCTGTAGCATAACAGCGCATATATTTGATACCTTGTTTTTATTTGATTTAGCTCCATCTACCAAGAGCTTTCTAGGTCTGATCACTTGATTGTTTTTCTCCACCTCATCATCAAAGTCAGCCAACGTTTGCAAATCTCTCCTAAATATCAATAAAACATTTTGTTAAAACCATAAAAAATGGAAATTATTAGGAAACTGAAAAAAGAGAAGGTATTAACTAATAGCTCACTTATTATTAGATGCTCTGGTGTTTGACAGCTTCTCCGACTTCAACCCCATCGATTTATAAAGCCCCTTTTCTTTTAACCTCTCTTCAAGATTTGCTCTTACTTTCAACATTTCCAGGCTCTGCAGGCCTATGTACTCATCCTGCATTTTTAGATTTATTCAATTTCAATGCATTTACACCCTGATTTAACTGAAAAAAATATACAGTATAAAAAGAGTATCCTTAGCAGTTCAACCTTGCTCTTTCCTTTGGTAATTTCATGCTGACCATCAGAAGGATCGTTCTTTGTCAATTCTGAAGCTCCACCACCCTGAATTTTTGTCATAATGAGTCACCAGCTAGATTATTATTAGTAACAAATCTAATAAAGTAGAACAAGTAACTGTTTACTTTATTCAGTGCCATGCTAGCAACGCCCTCCTCTTTTTCAAAAGGAAGTTTGTTATTCACTTTGTCCAGGGCGCTGCTGTCAGGCATACGATGGTCATCAGTGTCCCCCTTTTGCCTTGTAAAATTTATATTGGCCAGCTTCATCTGTAAAAAAGAAAGATATTTTAACTAGGAGTAATGAAATTCTTGAGAACTCCACGTGAAGTCAGAAGCAAGAACTGTAATACAAAGACTAAATAATGAAATATGGAATATGGTACTTCCGAACAGAAAAGACAAGGTTGTAGAAATCATACCTTTTCTACCATACTCTTGGTCTCTACAAGACGAGCGATTACAGGATGATCCTGTACAGACAATCCCTCGGCTCTCATAAGGAGGTAGAAGGTAATAGCTTGGCAATGAGCCAGCAGACAGGCTCGCTTTACTTCCAAGGACTGGATTGTACCCTTATGCTTGGCCTGCCCAACTGTCGCCTGCAAAACAGACTCTATTATTACAAGGGCAATCGTAACTGAAGGTACACCTAAACAAATTAATCAAATGGACTAGCCAAAACAACTAGCGTCCATCAGCAATCTTTGTGTTATCTTCAAAAGAATGCAGTAAAAAACACAGAAGAACATCAGAACATTCTAACAGCAAACTGCATGCACACACACCAAATGCCCATTTATATTACAATTACAGTAGATATGCTGGTCAGAAAGGCACTAGCACTAAGAATCAAAAGGGTCACAATTTGACATTGATGGGGGTGCAATTGGGTTCTCAAAGGCTTTCCATGCACAAATTCAATTGAAAAATCAGTTAGGAATTGCATTGCTTTGCAATTTACAATAAAGTTCCTTCTCTAGCGCAATATAGATAATTGGCTTGGTGCCGAATACGCATCATGTTTTATCAAGATCATAGCAACCAACTAAAGCCTCTGTTGGGGTAGTCTACTGCTAAGACAATAATTGCATTGACCCTTAATTTTTTAAATAAGTTTTTGCTAAAGATTTGCGGAATGGTCACAAGATGAGCTATTTGACAGACCATAGATACCTTTTTGGAGGACAAAAGATGCTAACAGAAACGCTCAAGTTAACTTTTGGCTTAGGATTCACTCCATTGCCTCAGGTGGCCTCAGCATGGAAGAGTGGTGGAACAGAAGCGCAAGGGATATGGATAGGAAGTAGAGAAGGTCCTTTGCGGGGTGCCTTTTCACATGTTCTGGAACATTAGGAAGGAAAGAGAAAAAAAATCTGAGGAACGAATTCAATAGAAAAAAATTCTGAGGAATGCATATACATGTCCTGGAGATTCCAAACGAAGGATGAACTTTCCAAACATGGGTTGGCGACAAAAGAATGTAGGTGTTCTAAAGTTTTTAGCCGTTGTAAATTAGTTGACTGTTTTGATTTTTCTATTTTAATTAAAATGGCAGTGCCTACCCTTTTCGTTGAGAAAAGGATCTCCCCCCCCCCCCCCCCCCCCCCCCGACCCCCAGGTATAATGTCATGGCAGCCGGCGGTGCGATACCACATGGTAGCGAGCTGAGCTTTCACAATAAAATATTACCAAATAGTTAGCCGAGAAGGATAGAACTACAAAAATATCCAAGCAGCATGCAAATTTAGCCAAAAGGATCTTAAAGTTAAGCCTTCACAGTTCTCTTAAATATGTAGAATGAAGCTAATATATGATTCAGTAAATTCAAGTAGAACAGGAAACAAGCAAGTCAATTCAGAAGCAAGCAATAACAACAAATTACCGCCACATTGGTGACTGGTCCTATGGCCTTCAGCTCTTCTTGGGCCTCGTTTAAGTCAGACAATAATCCCACCAGTTCAGGAGCGGAACTACATTAAATTCAACATACACATGTCGATCCAATCAGTTCAGGAGCAAAACTACATAGTCTGCTTTAAATTCAGTATATATATGCCATCATGGGTCAGCACTGAGATACATAACAACAATATCATTTGCAATGTACCAAATTTATATATTACTACAGGCACTAGAAATCTAATAGTTTAGGTCTTTGAGAAAGCTACTTAGCAACTTTCATTCAATGTAAGCACCACAAAATGGAAATACTGATAAGTGTCGTCACAAACATTACCAAGTTCGAAAAATGGTATCCAATGATTCACTGACATGCAGCCCTGGGCCTGGCACATCTCACAATGGATTGGATTTTCAAAAATATTATATTTCTTGCAAGGGCACAGAGCAAATGCTATTTGTAAATGACCCTCAACATAAGTAACTTGAAGTTACTGTTTCAATTACCAGAACAACATTTAAGAAATTAGAAATAAGTTCAACATTGCAAAAGCAGAATGAAAGCATACCTGTATAGCGCACTCAATTTTTCATCTCTTGACAGCACAGCAAAATCTTTTTTCATTTTTGCATAGCTTTCAAAAGAGGATGCCTCATCGGTAACCTTGATTTGAGGGCTAGATGCCTGCTAGTACAGAACAACCATATGCAAATATTATTACCAGTTAGCTTCGTATTCAGACGCACACCACTAAATATATATGCTCTGCAAAGTATTGGAAGAGATAAACAAATCTATTTTATGTAAGAAACAGTACACCAGCTAGCAGTTAAAGATAGCCACTTAAGTGAAACTAATGCTGTGCACACCGACATTGTACCTTCAATTAGTAATCATATAGCAAAATATATCAGAGAAAACTTTGGATGATGTCCTCTGTAAAAGCTAACAAGAAATATAACAAAAGGGCACAGTTCAGGCAATCACCTTCAGTGGCTTATCCTCTTCGTTGCTCTCATCATCTTCTACTTCTAATCCAAAATCTTTCATCGACAGCTCACTATCATTCTCCTTTTTTATCCTTAATAGCTCTTCATAGTTTTCTTCGTCCCCAGAATGTTCACTATCCTCATAGTATGTTTTCTTTCCTTTACCCCAGAAGTTCTCATCTTTCTCGTCTTCCTCACTTTCATCCATGTTGTCGTCATCCCCAGCAATTTTTTTATTCAATTCCCTCTGTGTTCTTTCTACTGCACAGACACGTGTTAATTTACACAACCATTTTAATCATGAAACAAAGGAGCTAATAGTATAGTTTTTTTTTTGGACCGGGAGCTAATAATATAGTTGACTGGTGCACTAAGAAATTCTGCAACTAGAAGCGAAACAGGGTAATAACAATCTGACAGAATTTAGTTTGGCTATTTGAAGGATATGGTGTCAGAAGATTCCATTTCCTTGAGCATCAAGGATTGACCATAATCGGTATTTAGGAAACTACTCAGTTCTCGCAAATTAAGTTTGCAACATAAGATATGTGCCAAGGTACAAACTTCTTGTACAAAGAAGAAGCATGTTATCGTTATAGGCTGATAGCATCGCAAAATCCAATTGCACAGTGAAAGTCAAAGCATCTCTTGTTCAAGACAGCAAGACCTCAGCCCAGCTATTCATGACAAACGTGCAAAGTTCTTTGTACATGGTCAAAGCTCAATGTAGAAGTTCTTCCCGTTATTATATTATTCTCTAATACTCTGTTTGGATGTATAAATTGGAGCCTGGAATGGCCCATTTGGAATTGGATGGCCCAAATTCCATTGTTTGGATGGCCACGGTATTCGGGTCTGGAAAGCAAAGCGAATTCCAAGCCCAGGCCCCACGGGCGTTCGCCTGGCCTCGCACGATACCGAGCGTCTCAGCTCAGAAATTGCTGGAATCGTCCCGCACGTACCGCACCGGGGATGCTATCTTATGCATGATGGGAGAGATGAGGACATCTTTAAATGATGCTTTGAGGACAACCGAGCCACTTCCTATGCCAAAGGTGACTTCCCCAACTGAAATCCTTGATGCACTAAAAAGTCATCATATTTGGAGGATTAAGATATGCTCAGAGCTTATGGGAAATTGATCATCAATGAGCGCTTGTTTAAAGCACTCATGGTGCTCCCCAAGAACTTAAGGAAGCCATGGCTCTTGACCTTGCCTTGATGGTTACTATCATGTGTCGTTGTTGTTATGGACTACTATGTACTTTGTTATTTATGAACTGCCCACTTGTGCAATGTTAAAGAGACATAAAATACCCAGTTGTGCTATTTGTTAGAGAAAATTATTATCCATGTCGTAATTGTTGTTGGTACTTGAAAACTATTTTGTGTCATGCTTCGAATACGTGTTTTCCATGATTTTTCCTACTTGTGTTGTTGCTCTGACCTTTTTCAAACTATTTTAAAATGTTATTATGTGTGAAAAATAATATATACACATAACTATTTTTCAATACATGTAGACAACTTCATATTGTCAAACTCAATAAAACATCAAATTCCAGGGTTTGTACATCCAAAACGGAATTGGAATTGGGTGCCACCCTTTGATTCCAACAGCAAATAACATGCACAGCAAAACGACAAAATTGCGATTGGAGGCCATTTCCTTTCCATCTCAGATTTAGTATTCCCACTCCCATTCAATTCCTAGGTTGAATACATACATCAGCAAAGCATAAGTTCAAGTTGAACTGCACTTCAAACAAGGACTCATTGCACCAAAACCACTCAAGATATTAGAAAATAAATAGTTCAAATCTTGAAGAAAGGGAATTGAACACATGAACGTGGTGAGCAGCACACATTTTCACAGAGACAGGACAAAGAACAAAAAATATGTAAAGAACATAAAAATCAGAGCTATCTTGAAATGTCTAAGCCAGCTATGACAACATCTACAGTGTAAACTTTAGTTCATAAATAGAATATGATGATCAATCAGTAATTCTTCTCCAGAAAGGAATAAATGCCAATAACCTACCATAACATTTACATTGGCATCTAACATAGAGCATGTTTTAACATATTAGTATCTCAGTGCAAAGGTACCACAGACCACAATTAAGTATACTTATCGGGTCAACTTCTATCATTGAATAATATAACGTTGAAAAAGTAATAAATTAATATCAATCAGTCACAACAAGTTCAGCTAACTGGATAGTAATTTGACAGTCTTGGACTTACATTGTCTGATATATGCTTTGTCCCATCCAGCATAATCGGCTTTGCCTGTGTCAGCATCCTCATCTCCTTCACTGTCCCCAGTTTCATCATCAGAAATTCCCTGAAGGTAATGATCAAGATGATAAAAGATGTCAAACAGGCATGAAACAAAATGATTACAGGCAATTAACAGAAGGATAAAAAAAATGATACTCGCTAGAAAACAGGCTACAACCACAGCTTGCTGGAAATGACTAATATCAGGCAGCAAGGTAACTAAATGAAGTGGAGAAACTGTTAGGTATCACAAAATGACGGTTAACAGGGTTGCCCTGTCTGTGCAGCCTCATTACTGGGTTACTTGCATTGCAAAATCCGACAAAGACCAGCAATGAGAATGGGCACTATCTGCCTTGCATTATAATCTGTACTTGCGGATCAGAGAAATCCTCAAGGAGCGCAGAAATCACCTCAAGGTCAAAAACGGGTTGCTCCAAATCATCATCCTCGGACTCCCTCGCTGAAACCCATGAAAAGACAAACGTCACGAATGTTTCGAGTGAGCTGCAGGCCGCAGGAATCGACCAACCGAACAGAAATTTCTAGCACTGACCGTCGTCGACATCAAGGGGAATGACGTCCCGCTGCTTGTGGACTGCGAAAACCAGCACACAGAAACAGGAGTCAGAAACAGGAAACTAGCCAGCTAGCAATAGCGAACAACAAGCACGCTCTTGCGGAGAGATGGAAGGGGGCCAGGTGATGACGTATTACATGCGTCGATCTCGTCGTCGTCGGAATCGAGCATCGCCGTCGGCTCGGCGGCGCGCTTGGACTTGGGGAGGTCCTGCTTAGGCTGCCGTGTCCTCGGCCTCTTCCCCATGTTGAGGGACGGTGTCTTGACTGGAGACCGGAAAGCTCGGTCGGGGAGGCGGGGATGGCTAGGCGGCGGCGGCGGCGGGTGGTGGTGGTTTGGGGCCTAGGGTTTTAGCTAAGGCGAGGAGAGCCGGCGGCGGGAGGAAGATTTGTCGGCTGGGAGTGGGAGGTAGGCCTGGGCAAGCGGTTTAACCAGCCAAACCGTTCGGTTTTGCCGGTTAAAATGCTAACCGATCGGGTTTAGAGAAACCGACGCTTCGGTTCACGGAAACTTCGGTGCGGTTTTTTCGGTTGCCAGCTGCCAGACCACCGCTGCTTGCTGCTGGAATGGAGAGCGTGGGCGGCTAGGAGAGGGATGAGAAAGCGCCGCGCGCCGGTCGCCGGCCTCCAGATCACCGCCGTTGTCTGCTGGGATAGAGAGCAGCTGATCAGGGGCGGCTAGGGCTATGGTCTATGGAGGCAGGAGACTGATGCCGTGATGCGGAGTTGGGCTAGCGTGGAGGATTTGGGACGTGCTATACCCCGATCATTGCGGGAGCGATTGGCTCCAGGCAATTCCTATTTAACGCTCTTTGCGTCGGATTCCCGGTCGACGCGTACCCCTATCTTTCTTTTTCTCTCTTATTATCGCTCCATGCGGGCCGAGCCCAGTTTACTGCTTCTCTCTTCCTTCCTGAAGCTGTATCTCGTGAGCTCCACTTTTCCCCTTTCTCCCCTGACGTAGATGGAGATCTCGCTTCTCATCAACGTCCTCCTGCGGTTCTTTCTGGGTTCGTGCACTGGATCTCGCGCTGCTTCCGTTCCTGGGCGATGGTTCAATATCTGAAATTTCGCGCTGCTCCCGTTCCCGAGTTTAGGGTTCGTCGCTGTCCATGGCGACTAGAGGTGCGACAAATTTTTCATCGCTTCTTTTCTATCCTCATGCTCGTAAGCTTGTAGTCCCTGTATAGTTTTGTCCAGGCACGCATGTCCTTTTTGTACGCACCGTTGACTGATTACTCATCGGATGATACACCTTCTCTGTATGTGTTAGCGCTTATAGCGGTTAGTGTTTTCTAATGTGAGCTTGTATTGGCGCTTGTATATGTTGTTATTTTACAATCCGATGTAGTTTTATTGAGTAGTATACGTGGTCATTTTCCACCATATTTCCTTTGGTGGCCATGGTGCTTGAAGCATGCTGCAGTATAATCTTGAGTATGTAATTAAGTTATTATGATTGTTGGAGCATATATTTCCATTTTACCAGATAGTACCATGTCAATTGTTTCAACTTGATAGGATTTTTGTGGGCTGCTAAACTTTGTTTTTCCTTATTCTATGATTGACAACTTTTTGTTCTCGAGATTATGATACAAATCCATTCTTTTATTGTTTTCCTTTTTGGCTGTTGTCTCCTTTGGTTCTGCTTGGGAGCGTTACTTTAGCCTGTTGTGGTTGTTGTTCTCTGGTTTTTCTTTGGGATTGTTGATTTCAATGGATTTATAATTTCTTTTTTATTTGCTTTGTATGTAGGAGAAAATATTGACAACATGACACATATCCTGTCTCATTTGATGATATCGATGCATTTCATGCAGTGGTTAGCTTACCGTTCAGCTTGTACTGATGGAAGGTTCTTTAAAAATAGAGATAATGTAATCCATTTCAACAAGGACATTGTCGAGACGACTTTTGGATTCGCAGATGGTACCATCCCTTTTACCATGGGCAGAATAATCCTGATATTCAGATGATAGAGGTAGAAGTTCTTTGCAAACCGTACCGTGTAGGCAACAAGTTCCTGATACAGAAACTGGAGTCTGTACTGCTTGGCTATAATGATGAGTTGGTTTTTATTAGGAGTTTCATCCTCTTCTTCATTACTACTGTCTGTGCCCTACAACTTATAACTTTATAAAGTCCAAGTACCTATACTCTTTGAGGGACGTCAATATTCCTCAAACTGGAAATTTGGACTTTGCAACTCTTTATCTTGATCACCTATGTGATGAGATGGGATTGTGGCTGAATAAAATTTTTAAATTTGTCTCGGTTTAAATCCGTTCAATTTTATGTTTTTTATTTTTCAAACCAGTTCAATTTACAAAACCGTTCCCATATTCAAAATCGTTCATTTTCCAAATCCGTTCCATTTTAAATCTGTTCATTTTTTCAAACCCATGTAATTTGCAAACCCATGCAAGTGCAACTTTTGTTCATTTTAAATTTGATCATTTATTAAAAACGTCTTTTTTCAAAACCGTTCCCATCTTGAAAATCGTTCGTTTTTCAAATTTGTTCCCATTTTCAAAATCGTTCAATCTTCAAATATGTTCCAGTTTAAATCTATTCATTTTTCAAACTCGTATAAATTGCAAACCTGTGCAAGTTCATTTTTGTTCATTTTTATATTTGATCATTTATTAAAAATGTCTTTTTTCAAAACCGTTCCCATCTTGAAAATCATTCATTTTTCAATTTTGTTCCCATTTTCAAAATCGTTTAATTTTCAAATATGTTCCATTTTAAATCTGTTCATTTTTCAAACTCGTATAAATTGCAAACCTGCGCAAGTTCATTTTTGTTCATTTTTAAATTTGATCATTTAGTAAAAACTTCTTTTTTCAAAACCGTTCCCATCTTGAAAATCATTCATTTTTCAAATCTATTCCCATTTTCAAAATCGTTCATTTTTCAAATATGTTCCAAATTTAATCTGTTCATTTTCAAACTTGTATAAATTGCAAACCTGTGCAAGTTCATTTTTGTTCATTTTTAAATTTAATCATTTGTTAAAAAAAGACCTGTTTTTTTAAAAAAACTTGTTCACAATTTTCAAAATTGTTCATTTTCAAATTCGTTCTCATTTTTAGATTGTTCAAATTCAAATCTGTTCGAATCTTCAAAATCATTTAGTTTTCAAATCCGTTCTCTTTTTTAAAATCATTCAATTTTCAAATCCGTTCTCATTTTCAAATCCGTTCTCATTTCAAAATCATTCAATTTTCAATTATGTTGTCATTTTAAAAATCATTTGATTTTCAAACCCTTTCTCATTTTCAAAATTGTTCAATTTTCAAATCTGTGTCATATTTCAAAATTGTTCAATTATCAATTCCGTTTTAGTTAAATATGCTACTTTTTCAAACCCATGCAAGTACAATTTCTATGCATTTTTTAATATGTTCATTTTTAAGTTTTCCATACTAGTTCAACTTACAAAATTGTTCCCATTTTCAAAGTCGTTCATTTTTTGAATCCGTTCCAGTTTAAATCTATTCATTGTTTTCAAACCTGCATAATTTGCAAACCGGTGCAAGTATATTTTTATTCATTTTTTAATTTGATCATTTATAAAAAAAACTCGTCTTTTTTCAAACCGTTCCCATTTTGAAAATCGTTTACTTTTTTCAAATCTATTCCCATTTTCAAAGTCGTTCTATTTTCAAATCTGTTCCAGTTTAAAACTGTCCATTTTTAAACCTTTATAAATTGCAGACCCATGCAAGTGCAATTTATGTTCCCATGTCCAATACAACTGTTTTTTACTTTTTTTTTCAACAAACATGACCCTGGTGTTTTTTTTTTTTTGAGAAGGAACACAAGATTCCATTAACCACTGGCCACAGCTAAAGAGCTGGCCACCATAACACACCATAACACGTACATCCACTGGCGGACCTTAGTGGAGAGAAAAAGGGCCATGGCCCCCCAACTAATTTACAATTTGCACAATACTACTCAATACATACCATTTTTCACCATGCAAAATGCAAAATAATTCAAATTAGTCCCCCTCAACTTAGATCTAATGTCTTTTTGCCCCTCCAACAACTTTGGTCAAGGTCCACCACCGCGTACATCATCTGGAAGTGAGTCCGGCCATAATAGTTTTAGTTCGTGGCGACTCGCTCCATACACAGCAAGAGAGTGAGCAACAGTATTACACGTACGTGGAACATAGGAAAACTCAAACGAGTTGAAAGTCAAACTCCAAGAAATGAGCGGAACGTTACGTTCACACGATCCGCAGGAGAAAACAGTAAATGGACTCGGCCCAGCAAAATTCGTGAGCGCGCGGGACCGGTACGCGTCGACTGAAAAAACAACGCAAAGAGCGCTAAATAGGGACACCCAGCCTAGGAGTGTTTTTTTACTGGGCCAACCCAATTCGGCGCAACAGTTACGTTCTCTTTTTTTCTTTTTTTTGTTTGAACAAATTTTTAAATGTGCATATATTTTAAATTTGAACAAATTTTAAATTCAAATAAATTTAAAAATTGAACAAAAAAATATAATTTGAACAAATTTTGAATCCAAAGAAAATTTCAATAAATTTTGAATTTGAACAACTTTCAAAAAATCCACAAAAACTTGAATTTGAACAAAATTCAAAACTGAACAAAATTTGAATTTAAAAATGAAATTGAACAAAAAATAAAAACAGAAAGAAATTTTAAATTGTTTAGATTTTATAAAAGGACAAAAAGAAATAGTGAAGAAAAGAGAAAAACAAAACAAAAAACCTTACTTGGGTCAACCCAGCGGGCAGCGATGGGGCTGGATGGAATCGCTTCCTCAACGAGCAAGAGTTACGATTTTCGAGAAGATTTGGGCTATAGCCCTATAGGTGCGGCAACCTGAGGTCTTCTTCCTCTGACAGGAAATAAGTGTCGGTGATTTTATACTTAGTATAAAGTTTATACTAAGTTAGTGATACTTATTTCCGATCGGAGGGAGTACAATAGGTTGGTATGTTTACAGTTTGATCCCATGTTCGGTGTATTCGGTCACTCTAGGCCCAAAACCAAACTAGCCAGAGTTATTTCGGTTTTGGTTATCTGACTATAATTATTGGTTTCGGTCTATTCGGTTTTGGTCTTAATTATTTCGGTTCAGAAATTTGGTCATCGGTTAATATGCCCACCCCTTAGTGGGAGGTGTGTGTGGGTCGGGACTCGGAGACTTAGGACTAGACTGGGGCAAGTAGCTGCCAACATAGGATTGGGCTATGCCTTGATCTGTTCGACGGATCTTAACTTAGAACCTCGCCAACCCAAAATTTTCAATTAAAACTCATTTTTTATATTTATATTTGAAGAAGTGCTTGCACTTTTGGGGTTCGGACTTCGTGTATCGAGTTTTATGCCAGCCCGGTGGACTAGTGGTAGATGGTAGCGTTTGACCATTGACGTGTGGGTTGAAAACGGATGACGCCAAGGCCCTAAATCATGTTTGTGTGCCGATCAATGATACGGGTATGATGCACGTTGCGAAAATGGATGATTGTAGACACGGAGGACTATAAACTGGCTTGGATGCTTCATCATGAGACCAATGTTTGATCCGTATCGAGCGATTGTCAACTTGAGAGATGTATAGAACTAAGATATCACCTTTACATATCCATGAGAAGAACATGGCAGGAAAGGGACATGAAGAGGACTATGGCATCTTAGAGTGTGTATATAAGATGGTATCTAACAATAAGAAAGAATTTGTTGCAAACTAGTTTAAAACCAAAGACATTTGTGTTTAAATAGAAATCATAATTCATTAGCGTATTTTCAATTCCGTAGCAACACACGGAACTCGTACTATAACTCGCTAAGCCTCTCTTTGAATTCATAGAATATAGAAGTATAGGATTGAATGGTATGCTATCATTAATCCTTGGGATTCATAAATGATGAGTGACAGAGTATACGAAAACCATATGAATTCTAAAACGAGGTTGGAAGGGATAGAAACTTTCCTTCAAATATAGTACAGTACAAATATATTTTTTAGTATTTCTCGAGAATTGCAATCATGCAAATCAAAATGGCTACGATTGGAAAATTTCACAATGAATAGAATCCTCCAAATATCCTTTGAATCAAATGGGCCCTAAGTGTATGATTTATTTCTTCGTTACGTGAGGCGTCGGCTTGCCACCATACCATTAATCCAAGTATTATTTTTCATGTAAAAAAAAGTATTTTTTTAGGGACACCAGTTATCCAAGTTAATTCTGCAACTGTTGGGCCTAAGTTTATTCTTTCAAACCAGAACTAGTGCTTGCAGAGCTGCAGTTACTACTCCCGGATGTGGCCTGGAATTCTGGATTATGTAGGTGCATGTGACACTGGTTTTACTCTCAAATAGAGGAATTCAGGAATGCTTCACACGCTGCGCAGGAATCTTGCGCGCCTCGTGTGCCGGTGATAAGCTAATGCAGTGCCTTGTAGAAGACTGCAGGCTACTGCTATGCTCAGCTCCAGTGCAGTACGTGTCCCCTTCCTTGCTCCTGCAGTGTAAGGGGTCGAGACTGAATTTGTTTTTTGTGAACTGAAGAGGCTGAATTGTATGATGAATTGATGATTGTATATGGATCCTGGTCTTGTGAGCTATTAATGTTCTTTTTGGTACCAAGTCAGGAGTAGACTGATTGGATTCAGTTGCATTCATCATTAGCTCCTTACTACTTGTATGTTACAACTGACACTTCACCAATCACTACAGCAGAGAATAGCTATGCCGACGGCCCAAAGCCGTCGGGTTAGGCCAAAATTGCCGTCGGCATAGCCTAACCCGACGGCTTTTTCCTGATGCCGTCGGGTCAGGTGCCGTCGGCGTAATCAGGCGTCGAGGCAGGCCTAAAAGCCGTCGGGTTAGCCTTTGCCGTCGGCGTAGGCTAACTCGACGGCCTAAAAATGCCGTCGGGTCAGGTTATTTTCAGTTTTTTTGAAAAATTCAAAATTTTGAAAAAAAATCAAAAAAAAATTTTGTATTTTTTCTTTTCTTATAATTTTTTCTTTTTCTTTAACTTTTTTTTGTTATCTCTCTAATTTGGTTATCTCTCTAATTACCCCGGAACAATGACTTCCCGCTCGGTCACCCATCCTCAGACTACTACAAGCCCAGCACGCTTAACTCCTAAGTTCTATTTGAATAAGCTATCCCTATACTACTAAGTCTTTATTGATATTAGTAGTATATCAATCCTCTTAAGGCATATGTGTCTATATGACTGTGTATAAGTATATAAGTGTATATGTCTACGTGTGTGTAGGTATATATATATATATATATGCATGTATATATGTGTTTGCTAACATTTTGAAAAAAAAATTAAAACTTTTAAAAAAATTAAAAACTTTCAAAAATATTAAAAATAAAAACATTAAAAAACTAAAAAAATCAAATTTTTTACAAAAATTAAAAAAATCATTTTTGGATCCGCAACATGTCATTTCTTCACTAAACTTTGCCCATTAAAGTGGGACTCCGCACCGGCTGGCCGTGAGCGCCAGTTTCGTGCGTTGTCATGTTCATGCGGGTCAAGAATTAGGCGTAACTAATTCAAAAAAAATCGAAAAAATATGAGACCTTCGCGTGGCTTCATTTTATATTACCTAGATGTGGGAAAAAAATTCAAACCATGATAAAAGAAATTTACCAGAAAGTCTCTTCATAAAAATAACCTACCATGATCGAGGTTGCATGACTTTTAGGTCAAATATGCTAGATTTATCCCTGATCATGGTATAGTTTGTCGAAACGAGGCCATATCGGACACACGCGTGGCCCTTGGGATGGAGAGGAACACCATGGAGGCCAATTTTTGTTTCGTCCAACGAAAAGTGCGTTTTCCATTTTCGAAGTGCTGAAATCGAGTTTTTTTGTGAGACAGCTACCGAAATGGCAGACGAAATACTAGGCACAACACCCCTCATAAATAGTGCGTTTTCCATTTTCAGAGTGTCGAAATAGGGTTTTTTTAATTTTCCTAATTCAAGTTTTTTGAAAAATATTTCAAAATTCAAGTTTCTTAATTTTCCTAACAACTAGATCATGTAACATAACTACACCTCAAATGATATTATTTTTTGAATTTTTTACCATTTTCTTTTATTTTTCACAAAACAGAAAAGGCGATCGGAAAAAAAGGAAATACCTAACCCGACGGCCGTCATACCTAAGCCGACGGCCAAATTTCGGCCACGTCCGAGGCCAAGACCTATGCCGACGGTCCCGATAAAAAGCCGTCGGCTTAGGTATTGGCCGTCGGCATAGTGATTTTGTGCTGTAGTGAATCCGTTTGGATAGTAAAGAGAAACGGGGCGTGCTTGCAGAGCTAAGAGCTTTATTCACAGAGTCTTATCGATCTTCTGAGAGAAGTTCAGACTAGGTGGTTCCCCTGGCACATCTTTACCTGAACATTATTGTACTTGCACAGCAGTTTTGGAACAGCTACTCGCCGGATGAATCAAAAATGAAGAGAAATTAAGAACATAGGAATCGACCAGAGTGAAAAGCGTTTGCGCCTCGCGGCCTTAATATTGAGCGCAACAGTATGGTCACTATGGTGTAACAATACACAAAAGCTCTATACATTTGCAGGAGAAGAGGGTGAGCTATAGTCAACACAGCCCACCTCGCATGTTTCTTTACCCTAACCCTCCATTTCTTTTGAACAGAAAGAATCACAGGTTAACGAACACGGCAGAGCTTTACGCAACCAACAGAAAAAAATGGTGGAAAGAGAGAGGGGTGGCGGGCAGGCATCCCCTTTGTTTTCAACTGCCCTTTGCTCTTTTCTCTTGTACACGACACCGGAGGAGCCTCGTTGCAGCTCCGTTTTACCTAAAAATGGTGGAGCCAGAGCCTAGGACGCCTGGGCGGTCCACGGCCTGGACACGATGTGTGCGTAGAGGAACTCGTTCCAGGTGTCCGGCAGGCCCGGCAGGCACCAGTGGATACAGTCGGCGTACGTCTGGGGGTCCGCCTGCTGCTCCGGCGTGAGCAGCTTCCCCTGCCGGAGTGTGTGCACCGACGTGTGCGCATCCTTGCGCAGCTCCGACAGCGCCGTGATGTCCACGAAGTGCACCGGCACTCGCCGGAACGTCTGCATCACGTCCTGGGCGCCGGCGTAGAGGCGCCAGTCCGTGCCGACGTCGAGGGTGGCGCTCCGGTTGCTGATCGGCTGCGTCTCCATCGCGCACTTGATGCCGCCCTGGTTGCCCCACGCCTCCGGCCTTTTTTTTTACAGATCAAAATGCAAGTGAGTATTCCAGTCAAAAACAAAATGCAAGTGAGTGTCCGATCGAAATAGGTCGCACATGTGCATCGTCGAAGGTTCAAGGGTCCTCTCTCAGCACCTACTTAGTTAATCTAAAAAAAAAAGCACCTACTTAGTTAGTAGAGCCTAAAGTAAGTGTGACTTCTTGGTTAACATCTAACAATCCCTGTCACTATGTCTATTTTCCCTTTTTTGCGAATTAAGGCAATGCCGAACACAACACCTACTGGGGACAATTGAAAGAGAAAGATCACTCTGCTCTTGGGTCTTGATCTACCTTTCCTTCCCTCGATGAACTAATCCTCAAGGAAACCAAGTATTTCGAGCATACATTGCACATGCATACACTGAATATGAAACTGAAGTAAAGAAACTCCTACCGATCGAGAAAAGAAGAACAGAAGCAAAGATAAGATGGCAAATGTAGAATGCAAGCAAAGGCTATGCCATGGTAGCAGTAGGGTGGAGCTGGAATGGCCAGCTTACGTACGTTATGTGGTTGGGTGACATGCCCATGAAGAAGACGGTGGTCCTGTTGGGGTCAATGTTACGGTCCACCCATTTTGCCCATGTCTTGAGAACCTCGCTATACGCCAGGGGCCGGTCGACCTCCTCGTACTCGGTAGCACCCTCCTCGAACGACCCTTTCCTGTCGTCCAAAACAAGCCAGTGCCACATTCAGTTTAAATTTGAATTACAATCACGTCAAGAATTATGACAGAGCTTGGGACTTACAGGACTTTCATGCTGAGCTCGTTGAGCCACCAGATGTAGGTGTTGAAGACGAGGTAGTCGACGCCGACCCAGTTGTGGGCGTGCTTGGCGATGGAGTGCCACTGGATGATCCGGTTGGGGACGCTGTGCACCTTGGGGTTGTCGGAGTTGGACTCCACCAGGAAGGGCGCCCAGTAGAACTCCACCGTCGCGTTGTAGTCGTGGGCGTAGAAGACGTTGCTGGAGCCGTTGTTGACGAACTTGGTGAGGGTCTTGTGGCCCTTGGGGATCACCGACTGCACCAGGCACACCATCGACTCCCACTGGTTCCGGTTCAGCGAGTCGCCCACGAACATCAGACGCTTGTTGCGCAGACGCTCCAGCAGCAGGCGCGCGTCGAACCTGCATTTTTTGGAACTTTCAGGTTCAGAATCCGTAACATCCGGTTCCCAGTTTGCCACTGACAGCAGTGTCAAGACAAGACGGCAGGAGTAGTATAGTGCGAGGCTGTCACAGTGTCACATGCTCAAAAGCTCGACGCTGGGCTTACTTAATTAACCCCAGTGAGTGAGGCTTAACATGACTGTTATTCTATAAAAAAGTTGTCGTAACAAGACTGGAGGGCAGTACACTAGTTGATTAGCACAGTCTAGGAAAGTGGTGTTTGTCTCTTGCTCCGGCGTATGCAGAAACCAGCACCAGAGAAAACTGCGTCAGTTTCCGGAACTGACGGAGTTCCCGGAAACGGATGCTGATCTCCGGCGCGTATCAGTGCGCACGTTCACAAACAGACCGGCCATTCAGCCTCAAGTTCCGGCGTGGAACCCGAATCCCAAGTCGCTATCCTACCTCCCCGAAAATCGCCGGAGAAACGGCGGCAGTAAAACGGTCACAGAGAAAGGAAGGAACTTACCGCGGGAGGTCGCAGTCGGTGGGCTGCCACCGCCACTTCTGGTACGAGTCGTCGCGGCGGCCGTTGCGCATGCAGGTGACCTGCTCCGTCAGGAACTCGCACTTCGACTCCTTGTACACCGGCGCGTTCACCTCGTCGTACACCCAGCTGCCGCGGTACAGGTCGCACGTCTCCGGCACCCTCACCACCGTCCGCAGCGCCGCCGTCGCCGCGGCTGCCTTCGCCGTGGACGCCCTCTCGGCCGCCTCCTCGTCCTCGCGCCGCTTCGCCTCGTCCGCGCCGCCGCCGCCCAGCACTCTAGGCAGCGTCACGTCCCTGTCCTTCTCCTGCCCCTCCTCCTCCTTCGCGACGGCGGCATTGATCTTGGCCACTCCCACCCCCACCCCCACCCCGGTGGTGGTGTTAGCGTTGGCGGCCGGCCGAAGGGGCGCGTCGAGGACGCGCACGATGACCTCCTCGCCGCGCTTGGCGAGGGTGGTGACCGCCTGGTGCGCGGCGGCCTCGGCCTCCTGCAGGAGGTGGAGGTCGGGGGACTTGGCCCGGAGCGCGCCGGCGCTGAATGGGAAGTCGGCGATGGACTTGATGTCCTCGTTGTACAGGAACGTCGCCAACACGAACAGGAAGAACACCACCGCCGCCATCGACAGCGGCGTGCCGTTCTTCCGCGCCGCCACGCCCGCGCCCAGCGCCGCCTGCTTCATCGCGTACGGCGCCGACCCGAACACCGACTTGCGCCGCTGCTGCATGCTGGGCGGACTCCTGCTGCCCGCTCCCGCGCTTCAAAGAAAACTTACCGCCACCCCGGCCGGCCGGCCCTTTGCTTGCAAGCCAGGGAAGGGAAAGATCAATCTACCGAGTAAACAAAAAACTTCTTTGAATCCTTTGCTTTCCTCCGATAGCTAGCTCCCTATCAAAGTATCTACTCTCTAGCTAGCTCTCTCTATGTGAACCAAAATGGAGCTGGTTCTTCTCCCGCGCTCCTTCTCGCGGTTGCTGTGTCTTGGCGCTTGCCTGTCCTTCTCGCCTGGCTGCCTAGTCTCCCTATATACCAGCCTATCACTTTACGAGTTTGGTGCCCTTTTGTTAGAGTCTGCCTTTGCTTCCCTTTGGTATGTTTGGTTTGGTTCGCCTGCTTCCTTCTTTTATTGTTGCAGGATCTCTCCTCTCCACCAGCACTCCAGATTACTCTCTCTCTCTACTTATTTTGTGGATTTAATTCCCTTTAATTTTCTCCCATCTTTTGAATTTGATATATAGTACTACTAGCTTACAACATTTATCAAGTGGCTACTCAATTTCCTCCTTATTTTCCTTGGTATGCTTTACAACATTTATACCATGTGATCCTCAGTTTCCTCCATTTGTATGCACAAAGAAACAAGTTACTTGGGGGTGTCATGGAGTAGCATCCAAATATGTAAAAATTCCACCGGGGTTTTGGAGGTTAGGATCGATGCTGCCCTTTGATGTACATGCAACATCTTTCCGTTCCTTGCCTTTGGCGTGCATGTCTATTCTGGATCGGAGTATTGCTATTCAAATGTTGCTTCTTAATTGCTACACCTTTTTTTACACCCTTTTCGTTTTTGGTACGAGATGCAGATTGTTGAATGGTCGCAGGTATGTTCTTTTGTGACATGGAGTGGTTAGACCGTGGCTGTCTCTCGTGGTCATGGGAGGTAAGTGGTGGCGAGATCGGGAAGCAAGCAATGGCGAGCGTAGAGACCAGCAGGCAACCCCACCCTTGCGCGCGGGGGCGGCGTCGTCGCTACTCCTTAGTCCTTACTGTATTCTTGCACGAGATCATTCTTCTTTGGTGTATTTGTATGCGTCACGTCGTATTGTATTCTGTACAGATCAATCAAGAATCATGATGGAATGAACCGGACAACGATGCGGCTAGCTGAATTTTTCAGGCTTCAGAGTCCATCAGAATATTCAGATAGCGTTAGCTCAGTGGAAACGCAAGCAATAGAATTGCACATACTACATGACAACTAGCTTAATGCCCGTGTGTTGTTACATGTCATTAAATTTATTGTAGTCGCATGTTTAAACATAAAAAATGTACATGAATACTAGTGGATATATTAAAGATAGCCACAAATATTTCAAAAACGTAAACAAGAATTATTGCCACGTAATTCAACATCATAGGCCCAGAAAGATAGGGGCCAACTAATTATCTCTTATTAACTAAGATGTACTCCCTTGACTTGCTTAAGATATTCTCGTACGACATCAAAATTTGGAATGTTGTCTTTGATTTGCTTAAGATATTATCGTATTATCATGACTTTTTCATGCCAAATATGTAAAAGAGTGCAATATCGAATACTTGCGTGCAAACTGATTGAACCACTTCTTTACCATCAAATCAAAACATAAAACCAAAACCAAAATAATCAGACAGTCCATCTTGTAGATCAATATGCATTATAAATACGCGTGTAATTCTGCGAGATATGATATTTCACGATGGTGCGCGACGAGGTGTAGTTTCTCCTGGTTTCCTATTGGTAATATATCCAGTATTTTTGTTGCGATTCTCCTCCTTGACACCTATATAAATAACATATTTTTGTGTTACCTTCATACACACTTCTCCCTTCCCTACCCCTCCCCTTCTTTCCATCTTTGTCATCAAATTTTCCTCCTCCATTTCAAGAAGAAGATAAACATGTGTCCTCTCTCTTCCTCACACTTCGCCCGTCCACTCACCACTGAATAAATCCACTACATTTTGATCCACTACCCACATCACTATTCATTTCCCCCCAGTTTTCTTCAACTTTGAGGATTTCCTTATTGGCCCCATTGTTTCCATCGACAAATGCCGCCATATTATAAAATATAGCCGCAAATATTTCAAAATCGTAAAAGTAATTTTTTCTGCTAGTTTTAAAATATTTCCTTTTAAAAGTATAAATACCAAAACGATCTCATAGTTTTAACGACCGTGTGTGTGTTTTACTCTATTTAGCATATACACTTTGATACTCAGTTTATTATTATTATTTTGATATTAATATTAAGATGACACCAATTTCGCCTAGTCTCGGCAACAACATAATGTCCATAGCAAGCCGAGACATCAATGATGCAAATATCCAAAGAAATAAAAAAGATAGAAAAAAGTGCAATACCCCAGCCAAAGGGAGAGCTCCTGCAACATTTCGTCGGCGCACAGACAAGAAGAAGGAGAGATTTTACCTAGGTTTTGGCCCCTCCGTAGGAGGTAAAGACCTACTCATGCTTGTCTGATCTTGATGGATGATGATTACAAGGTTGCCTTGATGGCAATGGTGGTGCTCGAGCGTGATATTGCATTTGCCCTCCCCGGCGTCCCCTCTCGGCCTTGTATAGGAGGCCAGGTCTCAGGTACCATATCCGGGTCAGTTACAGGGTAAAGTGAACCCTAGAATCAACTAACTCTAATATAGTTCTTGCACCGTACACCTAGTTAGACCGGCTTCTTGGGCTTTGTAGCCACCAGTCCTTTCCTAGGCTTCACATCGTTGGCTGTCATCATGCAGGCCTACCGTTGGATCGCACCTAGTATATCAATAGTGGGTACTGATGCTACCGAGTTGATGAAGTAAATAACCGGCCAGTTGGGAAACCCGAGAGGAAGGTGTGATGAATATAGCAGCAAGATTTTCCCTCAGTTAAGAAACCAAGGTATGTCGATCAGGAGAAGAGCGGACAATACGACTGAAGGTGATGCGGACTGGCTTAATAGCACTCCAACAAGGGCGCCGTTTACGACACTTGTTGACTCGTCTTCGACTAGTAGCAACGTGGAACCTGCACACAACACAACCAAATACTTTGTTCCCAACTTGCGATGAGGTTGTCAATCTCACCGGTTTGCTTGAAACAAAGGTTATGAGCGTATCGAGTGGAAAACAGTAGAAGTATGCGAGTAAAGTAAACAGTGCGAGTAAAGTAAACAGGTGATAGCAATATGATGGAAATAGGACCGGGGTCCATAGTTCACTAGTGGTGTCTCTCCATAAGATAAATAACACATGCTGGGTAAACAAATTACAGTTGGGCAATTGATAGAATAAAGATAACGTGATATGTCAAGAAGATCACTATGCGATTTACTCTGGGCATTACAACAAAATACATAGACCGCCATCCAACTGCATCTATGACTAATAATCCATTGTGGCGAATCAATCCGAGAACTCCACAAGTATTAAGTTGCGAACAACAGATAATTGCATTAAGCAAAGTGTGTAATGTAAACAAAGCATATGCCCTCGAGCATATGAATGTTGTTTTCTCCCTAGTAGCAACAGCACATCTACAACCTTAGAGGTTTCTGTCACTCCCCCAGATTAAATAGAGGCATGAACCCACTATCGAGCATAAATACCCCCTCTTGGAGTCACTAGCTACTACTCGGCCAAGATAGCTACTAACAACGAAAAGCATGCAAGATCATAAACAACATAGAGATAACAAAAGATATATTTCAGTATAGCAACTCAATCATAACACCAATATTCATCGGATCCCAACAAACCAAACATGTAGAATTACATAACGGTGATCTCAATCATGTAGGGCAGCTCATGAGATCTAAACATGAAGCACATGGTGGAGGAGACAACCATCTAGCTACTGCTATGGACCCATAGTCCAAGGTAGACTACTCACTCATCGCTCCGGAGGCAAGCATGGCGATGAAGAAGACCTCCGGTGGCGATTCCCCTCTCCGGCAGGGTGCCGGGAAGAGCTTCTGGACCCTCCCGATCTTCGGGTCAACGGTGGCGGTGGATCGCGATGTGTTCTGGAAAATTGATCGGGTACTTAGGTTTTTTCTGTCGGGGGGTCTTTATAGGCGAAGGGGCATCGTCAGGAGTGGACCGAGGCGGTCTCACACGTAGGGGGCGCGGCCAGGGCCTGGGCCGCGCCGCCCTGGTGTGTGGCCACCTCGTGGCCCCACTCCGTCTCCTTTTCGGATCTCTGGAAGCTTCCGGGAAAAATAAGACTTCACGAACTTGTTTCGTCCAATTCCGAGAATATTTCCTGTGTATCATTTCTGAAACACAAAAACAGCAGAAAACAGGGAACTGTCACTGTGGCAACTTGTTAATAGGTTAGTTCCGGAAAATGCACAAAAGTGCCATGAAGTGTAACGAAACAGTAGGCAAATGGTGTAAAAACAAGCATGGAGCATCAAAAATTATAGATATGTTGGAGACGTATCAAGCATCCCCAAGCTTAACTCCTGCTCGTCCTCGAGTAGGTAAGTGATAACAAAAGAATACTTTTTGAGGTGACATGCATGATACGTCTCCAACGTATCTATAATTTTTGATGCTCCATGCTTGTTTTTACACCATTTGCCTATTGTTTCGTTACACTTCGTGGCACTTTTATGCATTTTCCGGAACTAACCTATTAACGAGTTGCCACAGTGCCAGTTCCCTGTTTTCTGCTGTTTTTGTGTTTCAGAAGTGATACACAGGAAATATTCTCAGAATTGGACGAAACAAGTTCCTGAAGTCTTATTTTGTCCGGAAGCTTCCAGAGATCCGAAGAGGCGAAGGAGAGGGGCCACATGCCAGCCTCACACTAGGCCGGCGCGGCCCAGGCCCTGGCCGCGCCGCCTAGGTGTGAGGAGGCCTGGGGCCACTCCTGACGCTGCCCCTTCGCCTATATAAAGCCCCGGGACAGAAAACCCTAAAGGAGTCGGCGAAATTTCCAGAACAGTTCCGCAGCGCCGCCGCCGTCGAAGCCAAATTTCGGGGGACAGAAGTTTCTGTTCCAGCACCCTGCCGGGACGGGGAAGTGCCCCCGGAGCCATCTCCATCGGTCTCCATCGCCGTCTCCGCCGTCTCCATCGACCTCACCGCCATCTCCATCAACCTTGCTGTCTCCTATGATGAGGAGGGAGTAGTTCATCCTCGGGGCTGAGGGCTCTACCGGTAGCTATGTGGTTCACCTCTCTCTCCCATGATGTGATCTTTATGTGATCGTGAGCTTTGTATCATATTGAACAAGTAGATGTTATTATTCAGATATTATGTGTACTCTAGTGGTGTTATTAAAGTAATCTATTCCTCCTGCCATGGTGTAACGGTGACAGTGCGTGCATCATGGTGGTACTTGGTCTAGGCTACGATTGTGATCTCTTATGGATTATGAGAATAATTATTGCTATGATAGTATTGAAGTGATCTTTTCCTCCTTTCATGGTGTAATGTTGACAGTGTGTGCACCGTGTTAGTACTTGGTCTAAGTTGCAATAATATCTATCTTGAGTTGTGATTTGATTTGGATATCTCTATGAGTGGTGTTTGTCAAGTACTTGATGAACTTTAAGGGGTGCTTCTGTAGCCACTACGCAATGATTAGTGTTATTCAATAGGAGAGTAATTCAGAGTACCATAGTGAAGAGAAGTTATTTATTTGTTCATTTATGTTATATTGTTGGGAGTGTGTCCACTAGTGAAAGTATGATCCCTAGACCTTGTTTCCAAGCATTGCACACCGTTTACTTCCTGTTTTGTTACATGTTTGCTCGCAGCGATATTTATTTCAAGTCACATTTGCTACTTATAATCATCACTACCGCTTGTATTTCACTATCTCTTCGCCGAACTAGTGCACCTATACATCTGACAAGTGTATTGGGTGTGTTGGGGACACAAGAGACTTTCTGTATCGTAATTGCAGGGTTGCTTGAGAGGGATAGCTTTGACCTCTTCCTCCCTGAGTTCGATAAACCTTGGGTGATCCACTTAAGGGAAACTTGCTGCTGTTCTACAAACCTCTGTACTTGGAGGCCCAACACTGTCTACAAGAACAGAAGCGTGTGTAGACATCAAGCTCTTTTCTGGCGCCGTTGCCGGGGAGGTAAGGTAAAAGGTACTCGCATCCTCCTGTGTGAGTGCTCGAAGTTATTTCCTTTAGATTCTGCAATTACATCTTTTTGTTTCTTGTTTTTATTTTCACTAGTTAGGCTTAATGGAAAATAAAGAGTTCTTTAGTCTTTTTCCTGAGTTTAGATTTGATGAGAAAATTGAAAAACCTTTGGATCTTAATTTGCATACTAATAGTGTTGTTAGTATGAATGCTTTAAATACCGTTATTACTAATGCTATAGAAAAGTCTAAGCTTGGGGAAGCTGGTTTTGTTAAGCATGATATTTTTAGGTCCCCAGCTTTAGTGGAGAAAATTTGCTCTGATGATATTTTATCTCCCATATGTGATGTTCCTTCTTATGATGATATGTTTGAAGAATATGCTTTGCGAAATAGCTGTTCTTTAGCTTGTGATGATACTAAACCTCTAGTTTATGATGGCTATGATGATGAGTATAATATTTTCAGTTCACCTACTATTGAGGAGGAAACAAGGTATTACTACAATATGCCTCCTATTTTTGATGATTATGGTGATGAGAATAATTATTCTGTTAAATCTGCTCCTACTACTATTGTTCCTGTGGTGAGTATTAATTCTTTTATGCATGTGGCTCATGATAGGGGTGCTTTATGTGATAGTTATATTGTTAATTCTATTCATGATGCTACTGAAAGTTATTATGAGAGAGGGAAACATGGTTTGATGGATCTCAACAATATTAAGTTTCCCCTCTTTATGTTGCAAATTTTGAAGTGGCACTTGTTTTATCTATCCATGCTTTCTACTATGTGCCTCGTTGATTTATTTTCTTACAAGATTCCTATGCATAGGAAGTGGTTCAGATATAAATGTCTTTAACATTTGCTTTTTGATGCTCACTATTGCTTTAAGTTCCTATATGGCGCCTTTGCCTCAAGCTCTTATATGGCGCCCACATGAGCATCTTTGCAAATTACTGCGCCTAGCTCAAAGGCGTTAAAGAAAAGCACTCTTGGGAGATAACCCATTGTTTATTTTCAGTACTTTTTATTTTGAGTCTTGGAAGTTATTACTACTGTAATAACCGCTCCTTATAATTTTTATTTTATTGTTGTGCCAAGAGAAGCCTCTAATTTGAGTGAGGTAAAGATTTGGGGATGTTGCTGTCCTGAAACTGTTTTCGGTGCTGCACCGTAAAAATTCGTGAAAATTCTCTGTATATCTTTTGGACCTGCGATTTCTTGTGCATATGCCCCAGGTTATATCCAAACTTTCATTATCTGAACACTTTTTGATTTGAGCAACAGAAAACCCCTTAAAAATTCGACCTTTGTCAGCTGTTCTGTTTTGACAGATTTCTGCCAATATTTGTGTTTGCCGCTTTATCACTTTATTTTTGAGTTCTTTTGATCACGGAACTTTTGGGGAAGTTGCTACAGTAGTATATACTTTATATGTGGTGGTTTTAGGTTGAAACCTGAAGCAAAAAGGGTTGATTCAATGTTATGCTTACACTAATGTTGCTAATAGAATTGTGTTTAGTTTTGTATGAAGGAAGTTTTCAAGTGTAGGGATCGGAGAGTGATGAGATGAGATGAAGAATTGACAAAAGCTCAAGCTTGGGGATTCCCATGGAACCCCCAAGAAATATCCAAGAAGTACAAGCATCAAAGCTTGGGGATGCCCCCGAGGCACCCCTTCTTCATCGGCAAAAATCAGGTCACCTTTCAAGACACTATATTTTTATTGCTTCATGCACTATGTGTTTTTCTTGGAGCGTCAGTTGTTTTAGTTTTCTTTGTTAGTTTGTTTTGTTTGCTGCAATAAATGGTTATATCACATCATGTTTATTTTGGAGGAGATGAACTCGCTTTTCATTTGCTAAGAACACTCTAGTTTTCACTCTTATCGTTCAATGAGTGTTCTCTTTTTCTGCTGCTGCGTTTAGCTTGCATTTTTTGCCTTGATTTTTGTTCAGATCTTGTTTTATCTTTTCATCAAGGTGTATTTGGACCTCTAGTATATGTTGGTTTTCCTCAAAAGAGTTTCCTCAAAAAGTTCGAATGGTGTTGGAAAGGAGAAAAAGTTTTATGCAAAAAAAAAGTGGTACAAGAAGGAGCTTGTGTAGACTGCGGCCTAGGCTTTTGCATGTCATGCTTGATGTCTTTTTGATAGTATGCTTAGTGGTTTTGCTATAGCATGACTTGTCTCAAATAACTGAGATTGCTTAATGAGCCTTTGAAAAAATCATGCGTTGTTTTTTATTGTATGGAAGCATTATTTTGGTTTTCTCCTTGATGCTTTATTTGGGTTGACTTGGCACATGCTCACACATGTTTTGACTCTTACAAAGTCGCCAATAGCCTCTATGATCATTTAGTTTTTGACTTTTGATGCCATCTTATGCTTCTTTCAATGATGCTTTGTCGCTATGCATGATTATGGCTGTTATTGCTCTCTTAGTTGGTCGCTCCCAGTCTTTTGCTAGCCCTCGCCTTGTACTGAGTATGAGCTCTACTCGTGCATCCAACTCCCAAAAACCAAGTTTGCCATTGTGTCCACTATAAATTCCTATGCATGGTATTTGCAAGCCATTCCAAGTAAATTTTCATGTGCTACCTTTCAAAAAACCTTCAAAATACTTCTCATTTTGTGACACTGTTTTCAGCTCATGGGGACGTAGTGGTCGGATTTGCTATCTTCCATATTGCTTATTCCATAAAGAAAAAAAAGAGAAAAAAGAAAGAAAAAAGGCACTCCTCCATGGAATGTGAATGTTGGTGGGCACCCGATGGAATCGGTTAGCCATGGTTTGTGAAAGGAAAAAAGGTGGGGAGGAGTGCCAAGCTTTATAAAAGAGCACCAAAGTGCCAATCTCTCTCTCAAAAACTTGCTTCATTTTTGTATGGAAAATAGTAAGAACCCCATTGCTAGTCGTTGACAAAAGCAACCACCTCTCAAAACTCAAGTTTTATCTCTCTGTTTTACAAATGAAAAGCTCTAGCACATGTTTAATCACTGCTTCCCTCTGCGAAGGGCCTTTCTTTTACTTTTATGTTGAGTCACCACCTTCTACCTTTATGCACCATTAAGAGAGCATAGTTGTCATTCTGAGTATAATGTGCATTGTCCCAAAGTTTATCATTGATTGATTCATGACTATGGTTTCACTTGTTCTTAAATTATTTGTATCTAGTCACCCTCTTAAACTTGGAGGTGTCCTATGCATTTATGTTTTGCTCTCCATGAAGGACAAGCTGAAAACCATTTGTATGTTTTTCCTTATGATTTGAACACACGTTTGACTTTCATTGTTGCATTTTCATGATCTTTTATTTGTGTTCATTTTCATTTTATTACATGGTTGCTAAGTTTTTATTGTCAAAGATTATATCTTTCATGCCCATGTTTTAAGTTCTTATGATCCCAGCTCACAATGCTTACATATATGATCAAGATTGTGTAGGTGCATGTCACCTCAAAAATTATTCTTTTGTTATCACTTACCTACTCGAGGACGAGCAGGAGTTAAGCTTGGGGATGCTTGATACGTCTCCAACGTATCTATAATTATGGATGCTCCATGCTTGTTTTTACACCATTTGCCTATCGTTTCGTTACACTTCGTGGCACTTTTATGCATTTTTCGGAACTAACCTATTAACGAGTTGCCACAGTGTCAGTTCCCTGTTTTCTGCTGTTTTTGTGTTTCAGAAGTGATACACAGGAAATATTCTCGGAATTGGACGAAACAAGTTCCTGAAGTCTTATTTTGCCCGGAAGCTTCCAGAGATCCGAAGAGGCGAAGGAGAGGGGCCACAGGCTAGCCTCACACTAGGCCGGCGCGGCCCAGGCCCTGGCCGCACCGCCTAGGTGTGAGGAGGCCTGGGGCCACTCCTGACGCTGCCCCTTCGCCTATATAAAGCCTCGGGACGGAAAACCCTAAAAGAGTCGGCGAAATTTCCAGAACAGTTCCGCAGCGCCGCCGCCGTCGAAGCCAAATTTCGGGGGACAGAAGTCTCTGTTCCGGCACCCTGCCGGGATGGGGAAGTGCCCCCGGAGCCATCTCCATCAGTCTCCATCGCCGTCTCCGCCGTCTCCATCGACCTCACCGCCATCTCCATCAACCTTGCTGTCTCCTATGATAAGGAGGGAGTAGTTCATCCCCGGGGCTGAGGGCTCTACCGGTAGCTATGTGGTTCACCTCTCTCTCCCATGATGTGATCTTTATGTGATCGTGAGCTTTGTATCATGTTGAACAAGTAGATGTTATTATTCAGATATTATGTGTACTCTAGTGGTGTTATTAAAGTAATCTATTCCTCCTGCCATGGTGTAACGGTGACAGTGCGTGCATCATGGTGGTACTTGGTCTAGGCTACGATTGTGATCTCTTATGGATTATGAGAATAATTATCGCTATGATAGTATTGAAGTGATCTTTTCCTCCTTTCATGGTGTAATGTTGACAGTGTGTGCACCGTGTTAGTACTTGGTCTAAGTTGCAATAATATCTATTTTGAGTTGTGATTTGATTTGGATATCTCTATGAGTGGTGTTTGTCAAGTACTTGATGAACTTTAAGGGGTGCTTCTGTAGCCACTACGCAATGATTAGTGTTATTCAATAGAAGAGTAATTCAGAGTACCATAGTGAAGAGAAGTTATTTATTTGTTCATTTATGTTATATTGTTGGGAGTGTGTCCACTAGTGAAAGTATGATCCCTAGGCCTTGTTTCCAAGCATTGCACACCGTTTACTTCCTGTTTTGTTACATGTTTGCTCGCAGCGATATTTATTTCAAGTCACATTTGCTACTTATAATCATCACTACCGCTTGTATTTCACTATCTCTTCGCCGAACTAGTGCACCTATACATCTGACAAGTGTATTGGGTGTGTTGCGGACACAAGAGACTTTCTGTATCGTAATTGCAGGGTTGCTTGAGATGGATAGCTTTGACCTCTTCCTCCCTGAGTTCGATAAACCTTGGGTGATCCACTTAAGGGAAACTTGCTGCTGCTCTACAAACCTCTGCACTTGGAGGCCCAACACTGTCTACAAGAACAGAAGCGTGTGTAGACATCAATGCACCTACACAATCTTGATCATATATGTAAGCATTTGTGAGCTGGGATCATAAGAACTTAAAACATGGGCATGAAGATATAATCTTGACAATAGAAAATTAGCAACCATGTTGTAAACATAAAAATGAACACAAACAAAAGATCATGAAAATGAAACAATGAAAGTCAAACGTGTGTTCAAATCATATGGAAAAACATACAAATGGTTTTCAGCTTGTCCTTCAAAGAGAGCAAAACATAAATGCATAGGACACCTTCAAGTTTATGAGGGCGACTAGATACAAATAATTTGAGAACAAGTGAAACCAACAATATGAATCAATCAATGAAAACTTTGGGACAATGCACATTATACTAAGAATGACAACTTTGCTCTCTTATGGTGCATAAAGAAAGAAGGTGGTGACTCAACATAAAAGTAAAAAGAAAGGCCCTTCGCAAAGGGAAGCAATGATTGCAAGTTTTATAGACCTTCAAAAATTATGTTACTTACTGTCTTTGAGCTCTCATTGCCCCCATCATAAGCATCTTGAATGGTTAGAGTTAATGCGAGAACAATTATGATGCATATGCTTGACAAATCATAAGTTGAAAACCTCGTGTCCTGTGAATACGAGTACCCAAACCTCATGCTACTCAACTTAGAGTCCCAAGCAAGGCTCTTGTCATTGTAAGTATATATGTATCATCGAAAACTGCCAACTGGGTACCTCCGTGCCCGATGACATGGAAGAAGCCCACATCAAAATGACAGGACAAGCAGACAATGAACACCTCGACATCTCTTTTATTTGCCATTTGTATAGCTTTTTATTGTGAGATGCGTCATCGAATGTCCACCATGGGTATGCTGCAAATTTCCACCATGAATTATGCATGGCTTAGATTGGCGGCCCAGGCGTTTCCCTAACACATATTCAAACTCCATGATCCCCACAAGATTCCCAATTCATTTCACACCGCGGGCATCCATAAACAAAAGATCACGATATCAACTCAAATAAGAAGTGCAATGTTGAAAGCTTGCCCCATGACAGCATGGATGGGCTAGAATCCAACTTACAACTTGCAAGCATAACAAATCAACATAAGAGACCATGGTACCAGTTGATGGTGTGTGGTTGACGTGGGAGCAGATTGTCCTTGTGCATGGTGAATAACCAGCCCGTTGGGAACCCCACGAGGAAGGTATGATGAGTATAGCAGCTAGTTTTCCCTCAGTTAAGAAACCAAGGTTTAATATCGTTCAGGAGAGGAGAGACAATGACGACTGAAGGTGATGCGGAACCTGCACACACACAAACAAATACTTTGTCCCCAACTTGCGATGAGGTTGTCAATCTCACCGGTTTGCTTGAAACAAAGGTTATGAGCGTATCGAGTGGAAAACAATATAGTATGCGAGTAAAGTAAACAGTGCGAGTAAAGTAAACAGGTGATAACAATATGATGGAAATAGGACCGGGGTCCACAGTTCACTAGTGGTGTCTCTCCATAGATAAAATAACACATGTTGGGTAAACAAATTACAGTTGGGCAATTGATAGAATAAAGATAAACGTGATATGTCAAGAAGATCACTATGAGATTTACTCTGGGCATTACAACAAAATACATAGACCGCCATCCAACTGCATCTATGACTAATAATCCACTCCCGGGGATATCAATCCGAACACCCTAGAAGTATTAAGTTGCGAACAACAGATAATTGCATTAAGCAAAGTGTGTAATGTAAACAAAGCATATGCCCTTGAGCATATGAATGTTGTTTTCTCCCTAGTAGCAACAGCACATCTACCACCTTAGAGGTTTCTGTCACTCCCCCAGGTGAAATAGAGGCATGAACCCACTATCGAGCATAAATACCCCCTCTTGGAGTCACTAGCAACTACTCGGCCAAGATAGCTACTAACAACGGAGAGCATGCAAGATCATAAACAACATAGAGATAACAAAAGATATAATTCAGTACAGCAACTTAATCATAAACACCAATATTCATCGGATCCCAACAAACCAAACATGTAGAATTACATAACGGTGATCTCAATCATGTACGACAGCTCATGAGATCTAAACATGAAGCACATGGTGGAGAAGACAACCATCTAGCTACTGCTATGGACCCATAGTCCAAGGTAGACTACTCACTCATCGCTCCGGAGGCAAGCATGGCGATGAAGGAGACCTCCGGTGGCGATTCCCCTCTCCGGCAGGGTGCCGGGAAGAGCTTCTGGACCCTCCCAATCTTCGGGTCGACGGCGGCGGCGGATCGCGATGTGTTCTGGAAAACTGATCGGGCCCTTAGGTTTTTCTCGTCGGGGGGTCTTTATAGGCGAAGGGGCGATGTCAGAGGAGGGGCCAGGCTCCCTCACGCGGGCCCGGCGCGGCCAGGGGGCTGGCCGCGCCACCCCTGCGTGTGGGGCCCTGGTGGCCCCCCTCCTACTCCTCTTCGGATCTCTGGAAGCTTCCGGGTAAAATAAGACTTCAGGATGTGGTTTCGTCCAATTCCGAGAATATTTCCTGTGTATCACTCTGAAACACAAAAACAGCAGAAAACAGGGAACTGGCACTGTGGCACTTCGTTAATAGGTTAGTTCCGGAAAATGCATAAAAGTGCCACTAAGTGTAACGAAACAATAGGCAAATGGTGTAAAAACAAGCATGGAGCATAAAAAATTATAGATACGTTTGAGACGTATCAAGCATCCCCAAGCTTAACTCCTGCTCGTCCTCGAGTAGGTAAGTGATAACAAAAGAATAATTTTTGAGGTGACATGCACCTACACAATCTTGATCATATATGTAAGCATTGGTGAGCTGGGATCATAAGAACTTTAAAACATGGGCATGAAGATATAATCATGACAATAAGAACTTAGCAACCATGTTGTAAACATGCAAATGAACACAAACAAAAGATCATGAAAATGAACAATGAAAGTCAAACGTGTGTTCAAATCATAAGGAAAAACATACAAATGGTTTTCAGCTTGTCCTTCAAAGAGAGCAAAATATAAATGCATAGGACACCTTCAAGTTTAAGAGGGCGACTAGATACAAATAATTTAAGAACAAGTGAAACCAACAATATGAATCAATCAATGAACTTTGGGACAATGCATATCACACTAAGAATGACAACTATGCTCTCTTAATGGTGCATAAAGAAAGAAGGTGGTGACTCAACATAAAAGTAAAAGAAAGGCCCTTCGTAGAGGGAAGCAGTGATTGCAAGTTTTATAACCTTCAAAAATTATGGTACTTACCGGCTTTGAGATCTCATTGCCCCCATCATAAGCATCTTGAATGGTTAAAGTTAATGCGAGAACAATTATGGTGCATATGCTTGACAAATCATAAGTTGAAAACCTCGTGCCCCATGAATACGAGTACCCAAACCTCATGCTACTTTACTTAGAGTCCCAAGCAAGGCTCTTGTCATTGTAAGTATATGCATATCATTGAGAACCGCCAATGTTGTACCTCTGTGCCCGATGACATGGAACAAGCCCACACCAAAATGACAGGACAAGCAGACAATGAACACCTCGACATCTCTTTTATTTGCCATTTGTTTAGCCTTTTATTATGAGATGCGTCATCGAATGTTCACCATGGGTATGCTGCAAATTTCCACCACGAATTATGCATGGCTTAGATTAGCGGCCCGGCGTTTCCCTAACACATATACAAACTCCATGATCCCCACAAGATTCCCAATTCATTTCACACCGCGGGCATCCATAAACAAAAGATCACGATATCAACTCAAATAAGAAGTGCAATGTTGAAAGCTTGCCCATGACTGCATGGCTGGGCTAGTCTCCAACTTATAACTTGCAAGCATAACAACTCAACATAAGAGACCACAATGTCAAATTTTTAAGAACAGGAAAAAGTAAAGTGTGCCTTCCGGTTCGTGAGAGCTTTACTAACCGAATTTCGCATAACAGTGGTAAGAGTTTAATTTGAAGAGAAAATAAAAGCAAGTAAAATTTACTTGGAATAGCAAATTGCTAGTAGGTATGTATGGTGGACACTTTGGAAAACTTTGGCTTTTAGGAGTTGGATGCACGAGTAGAGCTCATACTCAGTACAAGGCGAGGGCTAGCAAAAGACTGGGAGCGACCAACTAAGAGAGCAGTAATGACCATAATCATGCAAAGCAACAAAGCGACATTAAAAGAAGCATAAGATGGCATCAAAAGTCAAAAATTAAATGATCATGAAGGCTATTGGTGACTTTGTAAGAGTCTAACATGTGTGAGCATGCACAAAGTCAACCCAAATAAAGCATCAAGGAGAAAACCAAAATAATGCTTCCATACAATAAAAACAACGCATGATTTTTTTCAAAGGCTCATTAAGCAATCTCAGTTATTTGAGACAAGTCATGCTACAGCAAAACCACTAAGCATACTATCAAAAAGACATCAAGCATGATATGAAAAAGCCTAAGCCGCAGTCTACACAAGCTCCTTCTTGTACCACTATTTTGCACAAAGCTTTTTCTCTTTTCCAACACCATTTGAAATTTTTATAAATACCTCTTTTGATGAAAACCAATAAAGATCAGAGGCAAAAATACACCTTGATGAAAAGATATGACAAGGTCTGAACGCAAATCAAGGCGAAAATGAAAACCAAAAGCAGTAGCAGAAAAAGAAGAACACTAGATTTTTAATAAGAGTGAAAACTAGAGCGTTCTTTGCAAACGAAAACGAGTACATCTCCTCCAAAAGAAATTTGTTGGGGTCCAACCATTTATTGCAGCAAACAAACAAACTAAACTAACTAAGAAAACTAAAACAACTGACGCTCCAAGAAAAACACATAGTGCATGAAGGAATAAAAATATAGTGTTTTGAAAGGTGACCTGATTTTTGCCGATGAAGAAGGAGTGCCTCGGGGGCATCCCCAAGCTTTGACGCTTGTACTTCTTGGATATTTCTTGGGGTGATGCATGGGCATCCCCAAGCTTGAGCTTTTGTCCATTCTTTAACTCATCTCATCATTCTCCAATCCCTACACTTGAAAACTTCCTTCATACAAAACTAAACACAAATCTATTAGCAACATTAGTGCAAGCATAACATATAATCAATCCTTTATTTGCTTCAGGTTTCAACTCAAAACCACCACATATATAGTAGATACTACTGTAGCAACCTCCCCAAAAGTTCCGTGATCAAAAGAACTCAAAAGAAAGCGATAAAGTGGCAAACACAAATATTGGCAGAAATCTGTCAAAACTGAACAGCTGACAAAGGTCGAATTTTTGAGGGATTTTCTGTTGCTCAAATCAAAAAGTGTTCAACTAACAAAAGTTTGGATATAACCTGGGGCATATGCACAAGAAATCGCAGGTCCAAAAGATGAATAGAGAATTTTCACGAATTTTTACGGTGCAGCACCGAAAACAGTTTCAGGACAGCAACATCCCCAAATCTTTACCTCACTCAAATTAGAGGCTTCTCTTGGCACAAAAACGAAATAAACAAGATAAGGAGCGGTCATTACAGTAGTAATGACTTCCAAGACTCAAATAAAAGAAAAAGTACTGAAAAGAAAACATTGGGTTATCTCCCAAGAGTGCTTTTCTTTAACGCCTTTGAGCTAGGCGCAGAAAATTGCGAATCAAGTAATATCAATAGATGAAGTGCTAGTTACCTCAGTAGGCTCTTTGAAGGTTCCCGAAGATGATTCAACCTGCAAGTCACCCTTAGTGGAACTAAGAGTCTTACCAATTTTAAGAACATGTTGAGATTTAAGCGCAGAAACCTTGGGAACATACATAAAATTTTGCTCTTTTCCAACAAACACTTTCTCTTTTTTAAATTTAAGAGAAGAGAAGATTAAGCTAAGAGTTTCCATAGACTCCTCTAGTTTACCAATCCTTAAGTTTTGATTGTCATGAGTAGTGCTAGCCTCTAAAATGGTAATTCTCTTACCCATGTTTTCTATTAATTCACTAACGCGGCTAGCATTTTCTAGGATACTTGGCAAACTTTTCTCTAAAGAGCTGAGCTTTCCTACCACCTCCTCCAGGGTGGTCTCAGTTTTAGCAACATGATTAGGTGGTATTCCCACTAAACTTTCAATTATAGTGCATGTTTCTCCAGTGGGAGTAACCAGAAAATTACCTCCTGTAAGAGTATCGAGAACATACCTATTCCAACTGGATATACCAACATAAAAATTTCTAAGGAGGATCGTGGTAGAGTACTTTTTGGTACACCTATGATGAGCATTGTTAATACGGTACCAAGCATCTTTTAAACTTTCTCCCCCTTGTTCCTTAAAACTACAAACTTCTACTTCAGGATTACTCATTTTAACAAAACTAAAAGCAGATAAGTAAAAACAGCTACCAAGGATTCTAATTTTTTTGGGTTTTTGATATAAAAGCAATGCAGGTAAAGTAAAATAAAGTAAAGCAAAACAATAAAACAAAGTAAAGAATGTGTGTCCGAAAAACTCCCCTCGCAGAAGTCTTCTCTTCCTCCCCGGCAACGGCGCCAGAAAATGAGCTGCTACCAGTTGATGGTGTGTGGTTGACGTGGGAACAGATTGTCCTTGTGTGTGGTGAATAACCAGCCCGTTGGGAACCCCAAGAGAAAGGTATGATGAGTATAGCAGCTAGTTTTCCCTCAGTTAAGAAACCAAGGTTTAATATCGTTCAGGAGAGGAGAGACAATGACGACTGAAGGTGATGCGGAACCTGCACACACACAAACAAATACTTTGTCCCCAACTTGCGATGAGGTTGTCAATCTCACCGGTTTGCTTGAAACAAAGGTTATGAGCGTATCGAGTGGAAAACAATATAGTATGCGAGTAAAGTAAACAGTGCGAGTAAAGTAAACAGGTGATAACAATATGATGGAAATAGGACCGGGGTCTACAGTTCACTAGTGGTGTCTCTCCATAGATAAAATAACACATGCTGGGTAAACAAATTATAGTTGGGCAATTGATAGAATAAAGATAAACGTGATATGTCAAGAAGATCACTATGAGATTTACTCTGGGCATTACAACAAAATACATAGACCGCCATCCATCTGCATCTATGACTAATAATCCACTCCCGGGGATATCAATCCGAACACCCTAGAAGTATTAAGTTGCGAACAACAGATAATTGCATTAAGCAAAGTGTGTAATGTAAACAAAGCATATGCCCTTGAGCATATGAATGTTGTTTTCTCCCTAGTAGCAACAGCACATCTACCACCTTAGAGGTTTCTGTCACTCCCCCAGGTGAAATAGAGGCATGAACCCACTATCGAGCATAAATACCCCCTCTTGGAGTCATTAGCAACTACTCGGCCAAGATAGCTACTAACAACGGAGAGCATGCAAGATCATAAACAACATAGAGATAACAAAAGATATAATTCAGTACAGCAACTTAATCATAAACACCAATATTCATCGGATCCCAACAAACCAAACATGTAGAATTACATAACGGTGATCTCAATCATGTACGGCAGCTCATGAGATCTAAACATGAAGCACATGGTGGAGAAGACAACCATCTAGCTACTGCTATGGACCCATAGTCCAAGGTAGACTACTCACTCATCGCTCCGGAGGCAAGCATGGCGATGAAGGAGACCTCCGGTGGCGATTCCCCTCTCCGGCAGGGTGCCGGGAAGAGCATCTGGACCCTCCCGATCTTCGGGTCAACGGCGGCGGCGGATCGTGATGTGTTCTGGAAAACTGATCGGGCCCTTAGGTTTTTCTCGTCGGGGAGTCTTTATAGGCGAAGGGGCGATGTCAGAGGAGGGGCCAGGCGCCCTCACGCGGGCCCGGCGCGGCCAGGGGGCTGGCCGCGCCACCCCTGCGTGTGGGGCCCTGGTGGCCCCCCTCCTACTCCTCTTCGGATCTCTGGAAGCTTCCAGGTAAAATAAGACTTCAGGATGTGGTTTCGTCCAATTCCGAGAATATTTCCTGTGTATCACTCTGAAACACAAAAATAGCAGAAAACAGGGAACTGGCACTGTGGCACTTCATTAATAGGTTAGTTCCAGAAAATGCATAAAAGTGCCACTAAGTGTAACGAAACAATAGGCAAATGGTGTAAAAACAAGCATGGAGCATCAAAAATTATAGATACGTTTGAGACGTATCAGACCACAATATCAAATTTTTAAGAACATGAAAAAGTAAAGTGTGCCTTCTGGTTCGTGAGAGCTTTACTGACCAATTTTCGCATAACACTGGTAAGAGTTTAATTTGAAGAGAAGATAAAAGCAAGTCAAATTTACTTGGAATAGCAAATTGCTAGTAGGTATGTATGGTGGACACTTTGGAAAACTTTGGCTTTTAGGAGTTGGATGCACGAGTAGAGCTCACACTCAGTACAAGGCGATGGCTAGCAAAAGACTGGGAGCGACCAACTAAGAGAGCAATAATGGCCATAATCATGCAAAGCGACAAAGCGACATTAAAAGAAGCATAAGATGTCATCAAAAGTCAAAAACTAAATGATCATAGAGGCTATTGGCGACTTTATATGAGTCTAACATGTGTGAGCATGCGCCAAGTCAACCCAAATAAAGCATCAAGGAGAAAACCAAAATAATGCTTCCATACAATAAAAACAACGCATGATTTTTTCAAAGGCTCATTAAGCAATCTCAGTTATTTGAGACAAGTCATGCTACAGTAAAACCTCTAAGCATACTATCAAAAAGACATCAAGCATGACATGAAAAAGCCTAAGCCGCAGTCTACACAAGCTCCTTCTTGTACCACTTTTTTGCATAAAGCTTTTTCTCTTTTCCAACACCATTTGAAGTTTTTAGAGACACCTCTTTTGATGAAAACCAATAAAGATCAGAGGCAAAAATACACCTTGATGAAAAGATATGACAAGGTCTGAACGCAAATCAAGGCGAAACCAAAAACCAAAAGTAGTAGCGGAAAAAGAAGAACACTCGGTGAAATTGTAAGAATGAAAAACTGAGTGTTCTTGGCAAATGAAAACGGGTACATCTCCTCCAAAAGAAATTTGTTGGGGTCCAACCATTTATTGCAGCAAACAAAACTAAACTAACTAAGAAAACTAAAACAACTAACGCTCCAAGAAAAACACATAGTGCATAAAGCAATAAAAATATAGTGTCTTGAAAGGTGACCTAATTTTTGCCGATGAAGATGGGGTGCCTCGGGGGCATCCCCAAGCTTTGACGCTTGTACTTCTTGGATATTTCTTGGGGTGATGCATTGGCATCCCCAAGCTTGAGCTTTTGTCCATTCTTCAACTCATCTCATCATTCTCTAATCCCTACACTTGAAAACTTCCTTCATACAAAACTAAACACAATTCTATTAGCAATATTAGTGTAACATAATATATAATCAACCTCTTTTTGCTTCAGGTTTCATCCCAAAACCACCACATATATAGCAAATACTACTGTAGCAACTTCCCCAAAAGTTCCGTGATCAAAAGAACTCAAAAGAAAGCGATAAAGCGGCAAACACAAATATTGGCAGAAATCTGTCAAAACAGAACAGCTGACAAAGGCCGAATTTTTAAGGGGTTTTCTGTTGCTCAAATCAAAAAGTGTTCATCTAACGAAAGTTTGGATATAACCTGGGGCATATGCACAAGAAATCGCAGGTCCAAAAGATATACAGAGAATTTATATGAATTTTTACGGTGCAGCACCAAAAACAGTTTCAGGACAGCAACATCCCCAAATCTTTACCTCACTCGAATTAGAGGCTTCTCTTGGCACAACAATAAAATAAAAAGGATAAGGAGCAGTCATTACAGTAGTAATGACTTCTAAGACTCAAATAAAATAAAAAGTACTGGAAATAAAATATTGGGTTATCTCCCAAGAGTGCTTTTCTTTAACGCCTTTGAGCTAGGCGCAGAAAATTGCGAATCAAGTAATACTGAAAGGGGCTTCAGGATCCACTATAGGAACAAAGAAATGAATACTATCCAATTGAGGTTTTGAGTACCCCTTGTAGTCACGCCTTGGTACACTATTTTCATCGAAAAGATTTTCAGGACAAATCCAACTAGAATTAGTTACCAAGGCATTATGAATTCCTACAAGCTTACAAGGTATTGGCATTCTAGAATCTTCATTGGGTGTACCAACAATTTCAACAGGCGAGCCAAGCTTATTAAACTTCTTAAAAACTTTCCTAGCCTCAATTGCAACATCTCTAAATTCTATGCGCAAAGTTTCCAAGATAAAAGCTTTCTTTTCGGGATCCTCAATTTCATGAAGCTTAAGGAACATGTATTGCATAAAAGGATTAAGGCTAGCAAACCTAGCTTCTAACATGTGAACTAAATAAGCAGAAGCAACTTCATAACTAGGAGCTAGCTCAACCAAAGATTTTTCCTCAACTTCCTTATGCATACTAATGTGATTAAAGAACTCCTCAATGTTACTTTTTCCAATAATTGTACCACTACCTACTGAGAGGTCCTCCAGAACGTACTTAGGGAACAACATGATGAACTAAAAGTAAAGAAATAACAACTACCAAGGATTCTAATTTTTTTGGGTTTTTGATATAAAACGATGCAGGTAAAAATAAAGTAAAGCAAAACTTAAAACAAAGTAAAGGATGTGCGTGTGAAAAACTCCCCTTGCAGAGGTCTTCCACTTCTTCCCCGGCAACGGCGCCAGAAAAGAAGCTTGATGCTACCGAGTTGATGAAGTAAATAACCGGCCAGTTGGGAACCCCAAGAGGAAGGTGTGATGAATATAGCAGCAAGATTTTCCCTCAGTTAAGAAACCAAGGTATGTCGATCAGGAGAAGAGCGGACAATACGACTAAAGGTGATGCAGACTAGCTTAATAGCACTCCAACAAGGGCGCCGTTTACGACACTTGTTGACTCGTTTTCGACCAGTAGCAGTGTGGAACCTGCACACAACACAACCAAATACTTTGTTCCCAACTTGCGATGAGGTTGTCAATCTCACCGGTTTGCTTGAAACAAAGGTTATGAGTGTATCGAGTGGAAAACAGTAGAAGTATACGAGTAAAGTAAACAGTGTGAGTAAAGTAAACAGGTGATAGCAATATGATGAAAATAGGACCGGGGTCCACAGTTCACTAGTGGTGTCTCTCCATAAGATAAATAACACATGCTGGGTAAACAAATTACAGTTGGGCAATTGATAGAATAAAGATAACGTGATATGTCAAGAAGATCACTATGCGATTTACTCTGGGCATTACAACAAAATACATAGACCGCCATCCAACTGCATCTATGACTAATAATCCACTTGTGGCGAATCAATCCGAGAACTCCACAAGTATTAAGTTGCGAACAACAGATAATTGCATTAAGCAAAGTGTGTAATGTAAACAAAGCATATGCCCTCGAGCATATGAATGTTGTTTTCTCCCTAGTAGCAACAACACATCTACAAACTTAGAGGTTTCTGTCACTCCCCCAGATTAAATAGAGGCATGAACCCACTATCGAGCATAAATACCCCCTCTTGGAGTCACTAGCTACTACTCGGCCAAGATAGCTACTAACAACGGAGAGCATGCAAGATTATAAACAACATAGAGATAACAAAAGATATATTTCAGTATAGCAACTCAATCATAACACCAATATTCATCGGATCCCAACAAACCAAACATGTAGAATTACATAATGGTGATCTCAATCATGTAGGGCAGCTCATGAGATCTAAACATGAAGCACATGGTGGAGGAGACAACCATCTAGCTACTGCTATGGACCCATAGTCCAAGGTAGACTACTCACTCATCGCTCCGGAGGCAAGCATGGCAATGAAGAAGACCTCCGGTGGCGATTCCGCTCTCCGGCAGGGTGCCGGGAAGAGCTTCTGGACCCTCCCGATCTTTGGGTCGACGGCGGCGGCGGATCACGATGTGTTCTGGAAAATTGATCGGGTACTTAGGTTTTTTCCGTCGGGGGGTCTTTATAGGCGAAAGGGCATCGTCAGGAGTGGACCGAGGCGGTCTCACACGTAGGGGGCGCGGCCAGGGCCTGGGCCGCGCCGCCCTGGTGTGTGGCCACCTCGTGGCCCCACTCCGTCTCCTCTTCGGATCTTTGGAAGCTTCCGGGAAAAATAAGACTTCAGGAACTTGTTTCGTCCAATTCCGAGAATATTTTCTGTGTATCACTTCTGAAACACAAAAACAGCAGAAAATAGGGAACTTGCACTGTGGCGACTTGTTAATAGGTTAGTTCCGGAAAATGCACAAAAGTGCCACAAAGTGTAACGAAACAGTAGGCAAATGGTGTAAAAACAAGCATGGAGCATCAAAAATTATAGATACGTTGGAGACGTATCAGGTACCCGACGGGTTATACCCACGCCAGCTTCCTCTTCTCCTTGCAGCATAGGTTGTACAAATCCTTCCTTGTAAATCCAACTTTACAACCATATTTGCCGATGAAAGAAGCCATAATCATGTGCTTTCTATCCCCGCGGTTGCCATTGCTAAGATCTCAGCAACTGGAAATCCTCTACCTTCCTATATGACCACGGTAAATGGACCTTGTCTTGACCTGCTAAGCTATGCATGTGTTTCTCAACAAACTTTGCAACACACCAACGCCCGCAGTTTTTATCCCATCGCCATTATCTCTGCTTTGTAGTTGCATCGAGAATTGGGTTGTAACCTAGGTGTGCGGTTATCCATACTCAACAAGTTGTTATTACGTTTCTGTTCCCTAGAACATACCATCAACCTCTTTCGTACTTCTTTAACATGACCTTTGCTGCTCTTGGTCTTCGATAATCTCACACCGAATCCCTGTTCTCTAGCATAGTTGTTGTAGAAATCATAAGCCGCAACTTCAGAAACAAACATCATGTCCATTATTGTCCAGTACATCATCTCCCACCTATCTTCAGAATCCCCAATATCATCCCACATTATACCACTGAATCATTCTTGTCCGGAGCGTCTGAAGTGACCTATGCATTAAAATTATACACAAGTAAACCACTGGTATATTACATCCATTCATTGCTTGACATACAAAATAAATATCATACACATACCGCACTCTTGTTTACTGAGTGTGATTTGCTAGAATCTTTAGCTGTATCCAAGTTTGAATCACCATAATAGTCATACGAATTATCTGCCCCAACTAACATCTAAACAAAAAAAAATAGATTAGTTATACTTATGAGCCCATCGATGATCCCATCACCTGGAGCTATGTTCTCATACAATGATTGATCACCCTGTTATGAACTAGAATCTTCATCGTCTGTGTACCCAGTATCTTGCTCCATCCTACTTGAACTACCATCCGCGATTACCTACACCACTATAATAGAAGCAAAATTCATTGCTATAGAGAGGGACTACATGTGACCAACAAGATGTGGGAGGAGAGTTTACCTTAGGACACCACCAATGAAGGAGGAGGACAAACCACTGACGCCTCAAACCCTAGTGGTGATTCATCCAACAAGGTCACCTCCCACGCGGCAACCAGGCCACCTCCCACGTGGAATAGACCGTCTCTGATCTAAGGCGCCTCCAAGAGTGGTGATGATGTTGACCTTGATTTGCATCGCCTGGTCGTCGCTACGTTAGGGTTCCGGTCCTCGGTACTATTCACGATCGGATTAGAGTCCAACAGAGGCGTCAATGACATGCATTATCACCGGTACCTTAAATTTCCAAAGCTCAAGGCGTGAAACTGATTGCAACGTGAATCACGATTAACGGACGTGGGACTGATACGTCCATATTGCATCACTATTTTGTATCACAATTTACTGTTATTCATTGATATATTTCATATTTGGATATGATACTTATGTTATTTCCTTTGTTTTTACATGTTTGATGATCATTGGAGGATTTGCTGCCGGAGTCAGGATTCTGCTGGAAAAGGACCGTCAAGACACCATATTTTGGAAGATCAGGAAAATTCCAGAAAAATACCAGAAAATTCTATTTTACCAAAAGACTCCGGAAGCCAGAAGGAGAAGGAGAGAGGAGCCAGGGGGCAACCTCACGCACAGGGGGCGCGGCCTGACCCCTGGCCGCGCCGGCCCTATGTGAGGCCACCCTGGCCCACATCTGGTCTCGCCCCTTCGCGTACTTCATCGTCCCCGAAAACCTAAGTCAAGGGGGGCTCAGAGAGAGACACAGCCGCCTCTGCGGGGCGGAAAACACCAGAAAGAGAAAAGCTCTCCGGCAGGCAGAAATCTGCCGGGGAAATTCCTTCCCGGAGAGGGGAGATCGTCGGCACCGTTATCACCATCGCACCGGACTTCATCGGGATCATCATCATCATCATCTCCATCACCAGCACCTTCATCTCCACCATCACCACGCCATCCCGCTGTAACATCTTGAGTTGGATCTTGTTATATTCATAGGGGAAACTTTCCTGGTGTTGATTACTCTTGTAGTTGATGCTATTGAGTGGAACCGTTGAATTAAGGTTTATGCTCAGATTGTTATTTACCATTATTTCACCTCTGATCATGATCCATATGATGTCTTGTGAGTAGTTCGTTTAGTTCTTGAGGACATGGGAGAAGTCAAGATGTTAGTAGTGAATTATTATTGAGAAATATTTAATGGTTTGATATTGTTGTGGTGCTATTTCACTAGTGGTGTCATGTGAACGTCGACTACATGATACTTCACCATTTATGGGCCTAGTGAGATGCATTGTGTATTTGGCTACCAATTGTGGGGTTGCTGGAGTGACAGAAACCTAAACCCCCGTTGGGAAACCATTGCACCAGGGAGCGTAGGATCTTAGAGTTTAAGGTTGTGGTTAGATTTGTCTTAATTACTTTCTTGTATTTTTCGAATGCTTGCAGGGGGTATAATCACAAGTGTGTATTTATCCTCGTAAGGGTAGTGCGCTAGCATAGGTTCACCCCCATAACACCTATCAAACCAATAAAGACTATTAGCGGTATGAAGCGAAAGCTCTTGACAGAAACTCCCGTGTGTCCTCGAGAACGTTTGATTATTATAAGTTACACAACCGGCTTGTCCTTTGCTGAAGAAAGGATTGGGCCACTTGCTGCAATTGTTACTACTGTCTTTTATTTACTCGCACTTTATTTACTTGTATTGCCAAATACCCCTGAAAACCCGTTTGCTAGTATTTACAGTGAAACCTTGATCAAAACCACTAGTCAACACCTTCTGCTCCTCGTTGGGTTCGACACTCTTATTTAGCGAAAGTACTACGATACACCCCCTATACTTGTGGGTCATCAAGACTATTTTCTGGCACCGTTGCCGGGGAGTGAAGCGCTATTGAAGAGTGGAATTGGTAAAGGTAACTGTCACTGTGAGTATTGTTTTTATTTTGTCTTCTATTTTTATTTTACTCTGCTATGGAGAACTCTCCATTTGGTTTCCTATTTGGAAACACATCTACTACTGCTGCACATGTGGATGAACCACCACCGCCACCACCTGCTGAAATTGATCCTTTTAAAATACCTATGAAAATTGTTGGGCGTATTATGGATAACAGCTATTCAGGAGATGGAACTGTCCATCCGGGTGATCACTTACTATTTATACATGAATTATGCGAGTTGTTCAGGTGTGCAGGTATTTCACCAAGCCAGGTCAAGAAGAAGCTATTCTATTTATCATTGAAAGGCAGAGCTGAGGAGTGGTATCGACTACTCCAGGATGGTCCATCTATGGCATGGGAGGATATTGTACCTCTCTTTTATTCCAAGTTTTATCCTCCAAGTGAAATCCATAAAGATCGTAATCGGATATATAACTTTTGGCCTCATGATGGAGAAAGTATTGCCCAAGCGTGGGGGAGATTGAAGTTACTAATGCTCAAATGCCCCATTCATGAGCTCCCCAATAATATTGTTATTGATAATTTTTATGCGCGGCTTACTCTTCCTGATAAGGATTACTTGGATGCTTCTTGCTTTGTATCATTTACTCATATGAAAGAAGATGCTAAGTGGAAACTTCTTGACCGTATACAAGAGAATGCTGAAGGATGGGAAAATGACAAAGGTAGGAAGTCAGGTATAAACTATGATTATGAATACATTAAATCTTTTATGGGAACTGATGACTTTCATAGTGTTAGCACTGCTTATGGTCTTGATTCTCAAATACTTGCTAATTGTCTTAAGGCCTTTGCCTCTTATCTTGATGTTCCAAAGAAAGATTGGAACAAATATCATGCGCCTTATAAAGACTCTATTAGTCATATACCTGCTGCAGCTACTGAAGTTTGTACTGTTGATAGCATTGTGCCTAAACCTTATTTTGAGAAGACACCTTTCCCTGCTAAGGTAAAAAAGTATTCTACTTTGGTAAGTGTGTCTAATAAAAGTACTAAGAAAGCTGCAGAACCTGATGAGCAAATTACTATCAAGTCTCCTGTAGCTATATTGAAGGATCTTGTTACTAAAGATGTAGGGGATGAATATATTCTTTTTTGTGAAGATGCTTCTAACATTCTCTCACATCCTAAAAGGCATAGGAAAACAAGTGTTCCTGTTATTTCTGTCAGGATTGGAGATCATTGATATTATGGTTTATGTGATATTGGTGCTAGTGCAAGTGCTATTCCCTTAGAGCTTTACAAAGAAATTATGCATGAGATTGGCGCTTGTGAACTTGAAGATATTGATGTGGTTGTTCAGCTTGCTAATAGAGAGACTGTTTGGCCTCTTGGTATTGTTCGAGATGTGGAAGTTCTTTGCGGTAAGACTAAATACCCTACTGATTTTCTAGTACTTGGTAAGGAGGCTAGTAAAACTTGTCCCATTATTTTTGGTAGACCCTTTTTGAACACCTGTGGCGCCGTGATAGATTGTAAGAAGGAGAATTTTTTTACTAAGTTTAATGGAGAGTCTTATGAGTTTAATTTTTCCAAGTTTGCTAAGACTTCTTATGAAAATGACACGCCTAATGAAAATTTTCGAGTTGAACAGCTTGCTTCTATTGCTCTTGCTCCTAATAATGCCTTGCAGCAATTCATGGAAGATCACGAAAGTGATGTTTTCAGTAGGGAAAGAGAAGAGATTGACGATATTCTTCTTCGTCAACCACCATTAATCAATCACAATCTACCTGTGGAGGATCTTGGTACCACTTTGCCACCTAAGGAAGATCCTGTGTTTGAATTAAAGCCTTTGCCTGATAATCTTAAATATGCTTATATAGATGATAAGAAAATATATCCTGTTATTATTAGCTCTAAACTTTTAGGAAAGGAAGAAGAAAGATTATTGGAGATATTGAGGAAACACCGAGGAGCTATGGGATATACTCTTGATGATTTAAAAGGGATTTCTCCCACTTTATGTCAGCATGCCATTAATATGGAGAAAGACGCGAAGCCAGTCGTGGAGCATCAACGCCGCCTAATTCCCAAGATGAAGGATGTGGTAAGAAATGAGGTATTAAAGCTCCTTGATGCTGGTATTATTTATCCTATTGCTGATAGTAGATGGGTTAGTCCTATTCATTGTGTTCCTAAGAAAGGAGGTATGACTGTTGTGCCTAATGAGAATAACGAGCTTATTCCTCAAAGGGTAGTAGTTGGTTATAGGATGTGCATTGATTATAGGAAGGTAAACAAAGTTACTAAGAAAGATCATTATCCTTTACCGTTTATAGATCAGATGCTAGAAAGGTTATCTAAGAAAACTCATTTTTGTTTCCTTGATGGTTATTCTGGTTTTTCTCAAATTGCCGTTAAAAAGGAAGATCAAGAGAAAACCACTTTTACTTGTCCTTATGGAACTGATGCTTATAGACGTATGCCGTTTGGTTTATGCAATGCTCCTGCTACTTTTCAAAGATGCATGTCTGCTATTTTTCATGGCTTTTGTGAAGAAATTGTGGAGGTCTTCATGGACGATTTCTCCGTCTATGGAACTTCTTTTGATAATTGTTTGCACAACCTTGATAAAGTTTTGCAGAGGTGCGAAGAAACTAACATTGTTCTTAATTGGGAGAAATGCCACTTTATGGTGAATGAAGGAATTGTCCTTGGACATAATTTTTTTGAAAGAGGTATTGAAGTTGACAGAGCAAAAGTGGAGGCAATTGAGAAAATGCCCTGTCCCAGAGATGTTAGAGGTATTCGTAGTGTTCTTGGTCATGCTGGTTTCTATAGGAGGTTTATTAAAGATTTCTCTAAGATTTCAAAGCCTCTTACTAGTCTTCTTCAAAAATATGTACCATTTGTCTTTGATGATGATTGTAAGGAAGCTTTTGAAACCCTTAAGAAGGCTTTAACTACTGCTCCTATTGTTCAACCACCTGATTGGAATTTACCTTTTGAAATTATGTGTGATGCTAGTGATTTTGCTGTTGGAGCTGTTCTTGGACAGCGCGTGGATAATAAGTTGAATGTTATTCATTATGCTAGTAAAACTCTCGATGCTGCTCAGAAGAATTATGCTACTACTGAGAAAGAGTTTCTTGTTGTTGTTTTTGCATGTGATAAGTTTAGATCTTACATTGTTGATTCTAAAGTTACTATTCATACTGATCACGCTGCTATTAGATATCTTATGACTAAGAAGGATGCTAAGCCTAGGCTTATTAGATGGGTGTTGCTTTTACAAGAATTTGATTTGCATATCGTAGATAGGAAAGGTGCTGAGAATCCTGTGGCTGACAACTTGTCTAGATTGGAAAACATTTCTTTTGATCCTATTCTTGTTAACAATAGTTTTCCAAATGAGCAGTTGGCTGCAATAAATGTAACTTCGCGAGACCTTCCTTGGTATGCTGATTATGCTAACTTTATTGTTTCCAAGTATTTGCCTCCCACTTTTACAGCTCAGCAAAGAAGAAAATTCTTCTATAATTTGAGGCATTACTTTTGGGATGACCCACACTTATATAAAGAAGGAGTTGATGGTATTATGCGAAGATGCGTACCGGAATATGAGCAACAAGAGATATTAAGAAAATGCCATGGGAGCGCTTATGGAGGGCATCATGCTGGAGATAGAACCGCACAAAAGGTTCTACAATCAGGTTTTTATTGGCCAACCCTCTTTAAAGATGCCAGAAGGTATGATTTGTCTTGTGATGAATGTCAAAGAGTTGTTAATATTTCTAGACGCAATGAAATGCCTATGAGTTACACTCTTGTTATTGAACCATTTGATTGTTGGGGATTTGACTTTATGGGTCCTTTTCCTCCTTCAAAAGGCTATACCCACATACTTATTGCTGTTGATTATGTTACTAAATGGGTAGAAGCCATACCTACAAAGAGTGCCGATGGTGAAACCTCGTTAAAAATGCTTAAGGATGTTATTTTTCCTAGGTTTGGTGTGCCTAGATATCTTATGACTGACGGAGGTTCTCATTTTATTCACGGTGGTTTTAGAAAAACTCTTGCTAAATATGATGTTAATCATAGAATTGCTTCTGCTTATCATCCTCAAACTAGTGGGCAGGTAGAGCTTTCTAATAGAGAGATCAAGTCTATCTTGCAGAAGACTGTCAATAGATCTAGGAAAAATTGGGCTAGTAAGTTAAATGATGCTTTATGGGCTTATAGAACTGCTTATAAGAACCCCATGGGTATGTCTCCTTATAAGATGGTTTATAGAAAAGCGTGTCACTTGCCCTTAGAATTAGAACACAAATCTTTTTGGGCAGTGAGAGAGCTTAATAGAGATTTTAAACTAGCCGGTAAGAAAAGGTTGTTAGATTTGAGTTCTCTAGACGAGTGGAGAAACGAAGCGTATGAGAATGCCAGGCTTTTTAAAGAGAAAGTCAAACAATGGCATGATAAGAGAATTCTTAAGAGAGAGTTTCATGTTGGTGAGAAAGTTCTATTGTATAGGTCTCGTCTCAGATTTTTTGCAGGGAAATTACTCTCTAAATGGGAAGGACCATATGTTATTGTGGAAGTGTACCGCTCAGGTGCTTTTAAGATTGCTTCATTGAAAGATGACTCTACACAAGTGGTGAATGGGCAAAGACTCAAACATTATATTTCTGGAGATTCTTATAATGAAGATGTCGATGTAATTGAAACCGTTTCTCCAGAAGAATTTATCCAAGACAAATTGCAGGTACCTGCAGAGTTCGTTTTTGAATAGGTAACAGTTCTAGTCAGAAAAGTTTTGCGAAAAACTCTTCCTTTATTATTTTTGCTGCTTTTACTAAATAAGAAAAATCACGAGACGAAAACGGGCAGGAAAAAGAGTCCGTGTGCTCCTCACACACAGGGGGCGCGGGCCCACCTCTGGCCACGCCGCCCTGGTGTGAGAGCACATCGGAACTCGTTTCCGTCTCGGTTTCCTCCTGCGATTTCGTTTCGATGTATAATTTTCGCCTATTTAACCCCCCGGAGTACTCGAAGTCTGTATATCGTTTTCTCGTCGTGTTTTGTTTCGAGCTGTTTCTGTCAGGAGTTGATCTTAAGCTTGGGAGCACCATGGCCTCTTCAAGTGACGACAAGGGCAAAAGGCCCTGGATAGATAATCACAAGAAATCCTATTTTTGAAGGACCAACGAAAGTTAGACGTATCTTTTCTCATGATATGCAGGGGCCAACACTACACGTTCTGGATCTAAACTCCATGCCTATTATAAAAGAGGGTATGCTGGTCACTGATGAGTTTTGCGCTCAATATCGAGTTTTGAAGAGGGAGGTAGAGATGCTTCAAGAAGAGAATATTAGGCTTCGTCGGATGCTGGAATACTTTGTTAATCCAAGGCTGCTTCCACTACCGCCACAAGAATAATTCGTCATCGGTATAGGCATCCCCTTGGCTTGTTCCAAGCTTGGGGGAGTGTCGTGGTATCACTTCATTACCTTTTTACTCATTTACCTTTCAAAGTAGAGTCATATCATGAATAGAGAAATTATCCTATAGAATAGTTTGCAGTGTGGAAGTATCCTCCTTATTTGGTTATCTATGTATCCCTTGGTGTGAGTTGCGGTAATGAAATATTAATGAGAAGTTCCATCGTTTACTTTCCGCACACTTTATTTTAGTTTGCAAAGTCTCTTATATGATTAGTCTTGTTGATTAGTATTGGTATCACTTTGGGAGCATGAGTAAATTTAGTTGGTTTTGGCAAACTTAGCTTGGTCAATAGCAGCATTACCTTGAGGTTTGAGTAGAAAAGAATAAAGAAGTGTTTGTAGTTACATCACTTCAGTTTTCCTTATGTTTGGCTTATAAGCATTGTTATTCTCAAAGTTAAAATCATTGTACCTTCAAGGGAGTTTGCATGATTGTTCTTATTATATGTATGCTTGTTTGTTTCATGCAACTCTTATGCTTGCTACCTAGCCTTGCTAGCCAAAGACCTGTACTGAGAGGGAATACTTCTCGTGCATCCAAATCCCAAAGCCAAGTCGCTTCCAAAGAGTCCACTATAAATTCCTATGCATGGTATTTTAAGCCATTCCAAGTAAATTTTTCATGTGCTACCTTTCAAAAACCTTCAAACACTTCTCATTTTGTTTCACTGTTTTTAGCTCATGAGGACGTAGTGGATGGGTTTGTTATCTTCCATACTAAATTAAGTACCCCTCGACTAGGCAGCTTCATCTGCTCGTCACTAATTTTGCAAGGGAGCTGGTTAGACCATTATAATCTCAAAAAGAAAAGAAAAAGAAGCACTCCTCCATGGTATGTGAAAGTTGGCCGGCACCCGATGGAATCGGTTAGCCATGGTTTGAGAAAGGAAAAAGGTGGGGAGGAGTGCAAAGCTATAAAAGAGCACCAAAGTGCCAATTAATCAAACATTTCGGAACCGCTCTCACTTGTTTAGTATGGAAGATATCAAGAACTCCGTTGCTAGTCGTTGACAAAAGCAACCACCTCTCGAAAACAATTTTTACCTCTGTTTACAAATGAAAAGCTCTAGCACATGTTTAATCCCTGCCTCCCTCTGCGAAGGGCCTATCTTTTACTTTTATGTTGAGTCAACCTATTCCCCTCTATCTCAAGCAAGCATTTGAGTTGTTATGTTTCACTCATCCATATGTTGATCCGTTTAATCATGTTTACTATCTTCCTTGTTTTGTACAATGCTTTTGTCTGAAGGAATATATCTTTAAAAGCTTTCTATGGATGCAAAAAGTTTGTTTCATTGAGCATATGGTTTTTGCTATATTAGCTCTGTTTTAAAAAGGCTCCATTCAAAAGGCTAGTATAGTTGTTCATTGTTCTCTGACCAAGAACTAAGGTTTGCCATCACCAATTATAGTTTACTTTGTGCATCTTTATATGTGATTCTCTTTACTTATTGCAAGTCTATATTATATAAAGGGAAGTTGCTGTCTATTATAACTTGTGCCTTTGGTGAATGTGATGCTTCTTGTCCGTATTTTGATTATCGACACTTCACTCCATAAACCTGTGGTCATGTTTACCGAGTTTAGTTTTCGCTTGGGGACTAGCGAGGTCTAAGCTTGGGGGGGGGGTTGATACGTCCATATTGCATCACTATTTTGTATCATAATTTACTGTTATTCATTGATATATTTCATATTTGGATATGATACTTATGTTATTTCCTCTGTTTTTACATGTTTGATGATCATTGGAGGATTTGCTGCCGGAGTCAGGATTCTCCTGGAAAAGGACCGTCAAGACACCATATTTTGGAAGATCAGGAAAATTCCAGAAAAATACCAGAAAATTCTATTTCACCAAAAGACTCTGGAAGCCAGAAGGAGAAGGAGAGAGGAGCCGGGGGCGGCCTCACGCACAGGGGGCGCGGCCTGACCCCTGGCCACGCCGGCCCTATGTGAGGCCACCCTGGCCCACATCTGGTCTCGCCCCTTCGCGTACTTCATCGTCCCCGAAAACCTAAGTCAAGGGGGGCTCAGAGAGAGACACAGCCGCCTCTGCGGGGCGGAAAACACCAGAAAGAGAAAAGCTCTCCGGCAGGCAAAAATCTGCCGGGGAAATTCCTTCCCAGAGAGGGGAGATGGTCGCCATCGTCATCACCATCGCACCGGACTTCATTGGGATCGTCATCATCATCATCTCCATCACCAGCACCTTCATCTCCACCATCACCACGCCATCCCGCTATAACATCTTGAGTTGGATCTTGTTATATTCATAGGGGAAACTTTCCCGGTGTTGATTACTCTTGTAGTTGATGCTATTGAGTGGAACCGTTGAATTAAGGTTTATGCTCAGATTGTTATTTACCATTATTTCACCTCTGATCATGATCCATATGATGTCTTGTGAGTAGTTCGTTTAGTTCTTGAGGACATGGGAGAAGTCAAGATGTTAGTAGTGAATTATTGTTGAGAAATATTTAATGGTTTGATATTGTTGTGGTGCTATTTCACTAGTGGTGTCATGTGAACGTCGACTACATGATACTTCACCATTTATGGGCCTAGTGAGATGCATTATGTATTTGGCTACCAATTGTGGGGTTGCTGGAGTGACAGAAACCTAAACCTCTGTTGGAAACCATTGCACCAGGGAACGTAGGATCTTAGAGTTTAAGGCTATGGTTAGATTTATCTTAATTACTTTCTTGTATTTGCGGATGCTTGCAGGGGGGTATAATCACAAGTGTGTATTTATCCTAGTAAGGGTAGTGCGCTAGCACAGGTTCACCCCCATAACACCTATCAAACCAATAAAGACTATTAGCGGTATGAAGCGAAAGCTCTTGACAGAAACTCCCGTATGTCCTCGAGAACGTTTGGTTATTATAAGTTACACAACCGGCTTGTCCTTTGCTGAAGAAAGGATTGGGCCACTTGCTGCAATTGTTACTACTGTCTTTTATTTACTCGCACTTTATTTACTTGTATTGCCAAATACCCCTGAAAACTCGTTTGCTAGTATTTACAGTGAAACCTTGATCAAAACCACTAGTCAACACCTTCTGCTCCTCGTTGGGTTCGACACTCTTATTTATCGAAAGTACTACGATACACCCCCTATACTTGTGGGTCATCAGGGACCGGTAGCACGAGGAGACGTCGTGTCTCTAACTTGTATAGACAAAAGAGGGCTTCGATTTGAGTTCGGGCGGGCCAAAACCCACGACAACCCAGGCAATGTACCTCCTCAATGTTTTTTTTGGGGGGGGGGGGGGGGGGGGGACGACGACACGGAAGCAAGGCTCGTTCTTCTGTTTTTTGCAGAGTAACACATTCCGTGCTTACACTACATTTCTTGTCTAATCATTTCAGTACACTTAATCTGAATATATATCCCTATCTACTAGACCGTTTCTTCCCACTTCGGTTTTATTTGTTTCTAGAGTATTTGTGGCGATTAGTAAGAATAATCCTCAAGGGGATTGGGTGGACCCCTACCTTCATCCAATCCCCACTAATCACCTATCCCTATCAACTAGGTAGGGGTAGAGTACCGAATATGGGAAAAAATACACTTATATTTGGGAGAAGGTGAGGATTGAATTGGCCCAATACTTTAGAATCAAACATACTTTAGAATAAGTGGGGATTTGAGGGTTTGATGGAGATTATCTCTATAAACCAGAAAAATACTCTAGTACCAAACAAGATCGTCTAGTTCTCACCAAATACCATTTGAGAATGTATTTATTTGCCTACTGTAAACATGACGCTTTTATATACTTCACGTCGGTCAAAACACTACTTCGGAGAAATCGATCTGAGAAAACGCCGAAACATCTTGGACCCAGCTAGCTCTTCTGTTTGTTTTAGGAACTCCTGCGCATTTCCCAACGATCTGCGTTTGGCTTTTGGAGCTAGCCTGACCCGGTACACGCCGGATGGTTCCATCTTCATCAGGATTATTTTTGTTTGGCAAGGATCAGGATTGTTGTTATGTTTCATTTGGTTGCTACATAGATTTCTTCTTCTGACAGAGACACGGAATGTGGCAGTGTTCCCTGTGCAAACTTTCCGTTGCAAAGAAACGAGTGGAAAGGAATCAAGGGAAGGTACACAATATAACAGATCCATGGATACAAGCTTCAGTCCACACTTGCGACACTCCACATAGGTGCAGTAGTTAGCACTTACAACACATAGTTTAATCGTCCAAGGTACAGAACAAACAACTAATCATCGAGAGCCCTGAATGTCTAACCTAAACAGCCTGTTGATATAATTAATCAGAGCACCCAAATAATTGTATGAGACCAAACTTATACTGAGCATCCTCTGATTATTATGACCCTTCCGAGTGAAGCGGAGGTAGCATTCTGAACTCAACGAACTGGTAACGATTATGTCCTAATTGCCCCCATTTTTCGCTCCTCGACCGAAATACAAGTAAACTATATATGTTACGTTCAAGATCCGCTACAGTGTTCTGGGTTTCGCGTGTCCATCAGTCCATGCATAGCTTGAGTGAGCGGTAGGAACCCAAGGTATTTTGGCGCGGTTCGCCAAGGGAACACATGCAATTCATATGTAGCTCTATCTCTGGATGAAGCTTCAGAAACAGTTGCTTGACATGTTTTGGGTGCTTCCGATTGATGCATTCATGTCGTACACTTCCATCGCACCTAATTCTGATAGAATGTCTGCAGTCCAGATCGATGTGCAGTCTCCAAAAGTGAATTTGGTGAAGTCTCTTTTGGAGCAGTGAATAGAAAGTTAGAAACATAGGAGCTTTCCGAGAATGCCCTAGGAGGTTTGTATGTACTCCTAATAATGTGTTTTGTTGGTTTGACTACAAGTGGAGAGAGTACTGGTCACCTACGGTTCTAGTACTACTATATTTTGTGGGAAATTAATGGATGTGATACTGAGATACCAATCTTTCACTAGTGTTTGCGCAAAACTGTACATGTGTACATATAGAGTTTCATTTGGATTGGTTGGATTGCATTGCATATTTGATCCAATGTTAGATCATACCAATAGCTTATCACCGCAAAAGAAAAGATCGTAACAACCAGAAAATTGATCAATGAAAGAGACAGCTTCCTATATATATATATATATATATATATATATATATATATATATATATATATATATTAGCTACTTTATGGTACTAACAGATCTGACAATATCTTGTGAAAATGTTGCCTAACGAGTTTGCTTTGATCAAATTGAAAAGCTAGCTCACCCGACCCACTGGGAAACGTAAAAGCATCGATCTTGCTGATACATTGCTAGCTAGATCGACGCTTAACCTTTTTGCAAAATAAAATGCCAAGTAATATTAACCTTGTCGCTCAAGAACACCAAAACCCACTTTTCTCGGTCTCTCACGTATGGGTCAACAAGAACAATTATATTCATAGTGTTTGGTGTACGTGCGCCGGCCTCCCCAATCCCCATTGGCCGCTAGTTCGGTTAGTACTGCTAGCTAGCTAGTACACCTGCTGCAGCGCGCAGCTGCTTCGACCTGCACCCACGAAGAAGCTGGGGGCTGAGTTTGCATGCATGATTAGTTGTGGTACGACGAAAAAACATCTGGTCATCTTCTCCACCGCATGTATGCAGAGAGATTAACAAATTCAGGCGGCAGCACATTCAGATTCAGAGTGGTGTGTGGTGCAACCGCACCAACCAATCTTCTTGGGCAGCCAAACCCGAGGGGGAATTCGGTCACAATGTCACATGTCAAAGGTTAGTTGGCATTTGTCTGATAAATCGATGATGCGATAGATATATTTTGATGGATGGAAGGATGATGTAGTTAAAGCTACATATATGAAGGGGGACATAGCTTAGGGTTTGCACGAAGTGAAACCGAAGCAACCGATCGGTCTTAATTAACTATGTTGATATCCTTCATAATTCAATACAGGAAACAAGTGTTATATCCATGGTTTTTTTATCAAGGCCATCGACATAGAGGGGGAGACGACGGGATTCAGCTTTAAAAAGCCATCGACATAGAAAACCCGTCCGCTTAGCTTTATCGTAGGATAACTAGCTATTCCAACGGGAAAGCCGTCGACTTAGCCTAGCCGTCAACTTAGCCTAGCCGTCAACACAAGTCACATGTTGATTGGTCTGTCTAACGGTGCCATACCTATGTCGACCACCTTAACGGAGGGCCGTCGGCTTAGGCTATGCCGTAGGCATATGTATTTTGCCATTTTACTTTATTTTGCATTTTTGTATGGTAATTTATTTTCCAGTAATATATATCACAATGACATAATAACCTGAGATACGACACTTTTTCTAAGTTATTAGTAATATGATGAGCACTTACATTAACATACATCGCATGTTCTTCACATTTTTCTTACTTAGGTACACATCAGTTCTTAGAATTGAAATTTATGTTCATTTGCCTAATATTGCAGTACCCCCATGGCTGACAAAGATAACCAACAAAATCTGCCAGTGGACTGTTTTATTTCCTTCAGCGATCAATCATGTTCTGATCAATGAGTATCAGTTTTTTTTCTTTATTTAGAAGTGAATAACCCAGTTGAAGGGTAATGATCATACGTCTGTAATGCATTGTATGTCTCAGAATAGGTCCTATTCTTCTACCTTTTCCAGGTAGTCGATGGCTATTCACAGCTACTACCTTAACATCAAAGAAGAGTTCGACTCAATGATTTATTTCTGTCTTAGTGAATCCTGATTCGACATTAAAAGTATATTGATTCTTTCCCAATAAACGAAGACTTTTTTCTATAAATACCGCGTATTTGATTCCATCCACAAATCAATTTTCCCTCCTATGCTCTAAGTTCCAGTATCAATAATAATTTAAGTTCTTATTGTTCTTATGTTATGAATATACCATACCAATTCGTTATATATGGATGATGGATGAGGTTCTATGGATAGAGAACCAGTTCCAATAGACTTATAGAACGTTCCCGTTCGTGTGCATCCAACAGGAATTGAACCCGCAAATTTACCAATAGTGAGTTAGGCGCTTTAACCATTTAGCCATAGATGCTTAACAGGGATCATCGTACATCATAAATAACCAATTTTCATATTGAATACATATCATAGATAGTCAGTAATCACCATGTCCTTATTGTTTGTCTGGTTTGCTCTTCACTGATGTACAATAACGTTGTACTCCCTCCGTTCATAAATAAAAGATATTTTAGCTTTGTGAAGCAACTGTATCTAGACATCTTTTAGTGTGTAGGTTCACTCGAATATACATAATAAAACTTGTGGAGATACATTTTCTTCACAAACCTAAAGCATCTTATATTTATAAACGGAGGGAGTATCTTTCAGCCACACCAACACGGTCCTGCCTATTTCCCTGTTGTTGCTATCATATCCCTTGCTTCGCCGGTTGTGATTGATTTCACACCCCAGGGAAAGCAGGGCAGGAATATACATGTTCAAACCGTACAGTCCGATGAATTGCAGGAGAGTAATGGTTCCTATAAGGTTGAATACACAAAGGAAGCTGATCATGCTTCTTTGTCACTTCTACTAATGCCATGCAGCATGTTAATATTTAAAGATCGGGCTTATACAGGTTAGCCTCTGGTTTCTTTCTTGAGTTAGCTAGATAACCATCTTCAAATTAAGTTATTTATCTTTTCATGACATTTGCAGACTGTCTACGGTATACAAGATAATGAGCTACATAATATAGACAAGGTAAAACATCTCCCGCCTGCAAATTGCTCCAAATGTAAATGATGCAGATAGTTAATATAGCTCGAGATCCCATCTCAACTAAGCGTGGCGCGACTGCAACTCCCCGACGACCTCCAGCCCCACAACTCCCCGACGACCTCCCGAGCTGCTCCCGCTGGAGTGGCTCTGGAGGATTCAATTCCGCGGCGAAAAAGACCCGGCACGACCACGAGGCCAGCGGGTCTCGGCGCCGGTCGCCACCTCGACGCCGGTCTCCACCGCGCCGCGCCAGGACGGCCTCGCCGCAGCCACCGCGCCAGCGTGATCGCCGGTACATTCCGGTGACTCACTGCCAGGCGCTGTACCGCTGCGGCCAGAGCGTCGACTGGCCGGACTGCAGCCTCCCCGGCGGGTGGCACCTGAACAGCCGGCGCGTGCCGGTCCCGCCGGTGCCGCGCTTCGGCCCGGACAGGGTGACCGAGATCCGCCGCCGCCGCGCGCTGATGCCGGCACGCCTCCACGCCGATCCCGCCTTTGGCTACGATAGTCAATGGTGGGACAACTTCGGGCCGCGGGAGCGCGACCCGGTGCGGCGGGCGGCCTTCCTAGGGGAGGCCGACCCCAACCTCTTCACCGGCGTGTACATGCCGGAGCCGGGGCCAGAGCCGCCGCAGCGGGAGCCCTTCATCGAGGAGATGGAGGAGGACGACGACGAGGAGGAGGCGCCGCCGGAGGTCCACGTCAAGCAGGAGGTGGGCGGCGACGACATCCCTGGCGAGGAGCCCAGGGACGACACAGAGGACTTCTGCGGGTGCGTCGCCTACGGCATCCTCGACGCAATGGAGCGCAGCGAGGCGCCACCGTCCCCGCCACCGCTGACCGAGGAGGAGCAGCTCCGAGTCGCCCTCCTCGTCTCCGAGGAGGAGGAGAAGAGGCGGTGGGCCAGCTACGAGACTGCGTTGGCTATTTCAGTGCACCAGCAGCACGGCCGGCCACCGTCGCCGCCACCGCAGCGTGCCGCGATGCCACCGCCGCCTCCTCCTCCAGGCCCTCCGCCGCCGCCACCTGCTGCCCCTGGTCCTCCTCCACCGCCTGCGGCCAACTGGCCGTGGCCGCAGTCGCCCTACATCATCCTCGCCGACGAGGACGACGACGCCGCCGCCCCCTGTGCCCCCAAAGCCCTTGCTAGGGCTTTGTATGTTTTTTTTCTATGTTTTTTTTAATTTTCTATGTATTATATAAGTAATGAAAAAAAATAAAAAAAAATTGCGAACGTCAATTTAAATGAGTTTACAAAATGCAATAAGATTTACAAAAAAATTGGCCAAAGGGCCGGCCGGCCGGGCCGGGAAGCTCCCTCCCGAGGAGCTCACCGTCGAAGGAGGGCGGCGGCGCTGGGGGGCGGGGCGGCCACAGGGGGGCGTCGGGGCGGCGTTGGGGCGGCGCAGGGGGGCGGGGCGGCCGCAGGGGGGCGTCGGGGCGGCGTTGGGGCGGCGCTGGGGGCACGGGGCGGGCGCACGGGGCCGGGCATCGCGGCGGCGCTGGGGGGCGGCGGTGTTGGGGGCACCTGCAGAGAGAGAAGGTAATGAGCGGCGGCGCGGGGGGAAAAGGGAGAGGTCGCAGCGGCGGCGGCGCTCACCGAGGACGGCGGCGGCGGCGGCGCTCTCCGAGGACGGCGGCGGCGGAGACGGGCAGCCTGCCGGCGTTAAATCGCTCCGCGCGCAATTTCCTTAGCCGTTTTCGCGAGATTGAGGGGGAAGTGGGGAAGAAGAAGCTGGCAGTTATATTTTACGGGGTCATTGGTCCCGGTTCGTGGCATCAACTGGGACCAATGGATCAACGGTCCCGGTTGATGCCACGAACCGGGACCAATGACCTGGGCGGGGGGCGCTGCTGAGCCGCCACATGCCCAGGATCATTGGTCCCGGTTCGTGGCATCAACCGGGACCGTTGATCCATTAGTCCCAGTTGATGCCACGAACTGGGACCAATGTTTTTCTTTTTTGTTTTTCTGTTTTAACTTTCTGTTTTCATTTTAACAGGAAAAAACTTTCTTTTATTTGAAATTTGAAAAAACTTTCAACAGGAAAAGTGTTTCAATTTAAATAACTAATCCAAAACCATTTACTGTTTTCAAAATTATTAATTCTAACTAAACAATTTTACTATTTTTAATTAAAAATGCACTAACGCGTTTGAAACGGGCATAAGAAATTAAAAAATGACCCAAACAATGTGAAACCTTCGCGTGGTGTCATATTATGTGTCATAGTTGCAAGGAAAAATATTGAACTTTGAAAATTGCAAACGTCATAAAAAATCCTTCACAAAATGACCTATCATATTCGAGGTTTCATGGCATTTAGGTCAAACCACCAATGTTATGGCTAGAATCAGGGCATAGTTTGTGATAATATGCCCATATTGTGCACACATGTGCATCTTGGGATGGCTTACGATGTTGCAGGAGGAAGTTTTCCTTTTCGACGCACGAAATAGCCAATTTCCATTTTTGAGGTGCCGAAATTGGGGTGTTCTATGAAGGAACCACCAAATTAAAGTTTGGCATTGGCACCAACCCATTTTTCAAAAATACTAGACCACCTTAGATGGTCCAATTCCCAACTGGTGTATCAGAAACCTTACCGTCCATCCCTCATGAAAAAGACAAATTCCTGCCGATTCGATAGGAGGGTGCCCAGATTTGAACTACAAGTACAGGATATAATGCTTGTGAATTTTTTTAAAATCATTTATAGGTTCACAACATGCTATTTCACCAGAGATCTACTTCAAGTTTAGCGAGGCTCGGCCCCGGGCTAAGAAGCTTCATGCCCGCCGTTTTGAATATAGTTTGAAACGGGCATAAGATATTCAAAAATGATCCAAACAATGTGAAACCTTCGCGTGGTGTCATATTATGTGTCATAGTTGCAAGGAAAAATATTGAACTTGGAAAATTGCAAACGTCATAAAAAATCCTTCACAAAATGACCTATCATATTCGAGGTTTCATGGCATTTAGGTCAAACCACAAATGTTATGGCTAGAATCAGGGCATAGTTTGTGATAATGTGCCCATATTGTGCACACATGTGCATCTTGGAATGGCTTACGATGTTGCAGGAGGAAGTTTTCCTTTTCGACGCACGAAATAGCCTAAACATCTTCGAGAAGCTCCGCCACGGGAGATTTCCCAACCCTGTCCTCCATCCATGGGGATGAAACTCTCCCTACCTTCTAGGTTGGCTTGTTGAGCTGCTTGCCATGGCGTATTGATGCTCCTTTTATAGGCACGACGCCGCTTCTACTTTGTCTTGTTCCTCCGACAGGGGCGTCGTGCGCTACATGCTTTATCTCATCGAGCAGTGCATCCACCCATGCGTCCTTATTCTGCCGACAGCTTTAGTCCCGGTTGTGTCCACCAACCGGGACTAAAGGTTACCCACACGTCCTTATCCCACCGACCGTTTTGTTAGATGACACAAAAACCACCTTTAGTCCCGGTTGTACCCACCAGCCGGGACTAAAGGTTAGATGGTTTCCCGCGCCACTCCGTTCCCGCCTATTTTCTTCCCGCGCTTTCCACCTTTACCCGCCTCCGTCTTCCCGCCATTTTTTCACTATATATATGTAGGCTTGGCCTCCATTTACATATCACATCTAGACTCATATCTGCAAACCTCATCACTCTCTCCCATGGCCTCCATCGTATCTCTAACCCCCAGGAGGCGGAGGCGCTTTGCGCCTCAAACTACCCCTGGCCGCTGGGCTACCGCGTCCCCACCGGCTGGATGCTGAGCGTCGGAGGCGTACCGGTCCCTCCTGTCCCTCTAGGTGTGGCGCGTCAGATGGCCATCACGAACCACTACTACTTTGAGCTCACGCCAGAGCAGCGGAGGAATCCCCAGTGGCATCCCGACTACAGCCCGACTTGGGATGCCTTCTTCATCAATCGGCGTGAGAGTGCGCTTGCCAGGCACGAGGAGGACGGCCCACCTTGTTTGAACTTCAACGAGGCCGGCCGTCGGCTGTGGTGGCGCGGCCGGACTCTCCAGAGCGTCATGGCCTACCGTGGCCCCCGCCTGTGCTACCCTCAGTCTCAGCCCACGCGTGCTCACCCGCCGAGGTTCGACTACCACGACTCCGATGCCAGCGACGACAACGTCGGCGACTACGACGACTACAGTGGCGACGTTTATAGGGCTAGGCACGACTATGACTGAATCACTCCAATATTATGTGTCATAGCTGCAAGGAAAAATATTGAACTTGGATAATTGCAAACATCATAAAAAATCCTTCACAAAATGACGTGTCATAGTTTTCATACATTATATAGATTTACATAGTAGGGTTTAGGGTTTAGGGTAAGAATCCTTCGTCGCGTATGTCGATCCCTTGCCTATGATCGCTTCTTAGACCGTAACCATGGAGCATCTTCATTATTTAACGGGATGCAAGGGTCAGTTTTCACGGTGAAGGGCGGAATTTCTTCAAACTTATCATAATCTGCTGACATGTCTGTCTTGTCCTCGACTCCCGCGATGTTTCTTTTCCCTGAAAGAACTATGTGACGCCTGGGCTCATCATCTGATGTATTCGTTTCCTTATTTTTCCTTTTTTTCGGTCTGGAGGACATGTCCTTCACATAGAAAACCTGAGCCACATCATTGGCTAGGACGAATGGTTCATCTCTGTAACCTAGATTCTTGAGATCCACTGTTGTCATTCCGTACAGCTGGTCCACCTTTACCCCTTCTCCATTCATGTTGACCCAACAGCACCGAAACAAAGGGACCTTAAAAGTAGGTCCATAGTCAAGTTCCCATATCTCCTCTATGTAACCATAGTATGTGTCTTTTTTCCCATTGTCACATGTTGCATCAAAGCGGACACCACTGTTTTGGTTAGTGCTCTTTTTATCTTGGGAGATCGTGTAAAATGTATTCTCATTTATCTCGTACCCTTGGAAAGTCAATACAGTCGCAGATGGTGTCGCGGCCAACAAGTAAAGCTGATCTCCAATAGTGGTGTCATTCATGAGATGTAATTGCAACCAAGTGCCAAAAGTCTCCATGTGATTTTCTTTAATCCAGTAGTCATCCTTCCCCGGGAACTTGGAGCGTACAACATTCATGTGTTCCTTGATATACGGAGCCACGAAGGTAGAACTTTGTAGAACTGTGTAGTGTGCTTGATTCAAAGAATGCTCGTCCCTAAATATCATTGCTTTCTTTCCTAGCGTGCCTTTTCCACTCAGTCTCCCCTCATACCGTGATTCAGGAACACCAATCGGCTTAAGGTCAGGAAGAAAGTCAACACAGAACCCAATGACCCCCTCTGTTCCATAGCCCTTGGAGATGCTTCCTTCTGGCCTTGCATGATTACGAACATATTTCTTTAAGACTCCCATGAACCTCTCGAAGGGGAACATATTGTGCAGAAATACAGGACCGAGAATGGAAATCTCATCGACTAGGTGAACTAAGAGATGTGTCATAATATTGAAGAAGGACGGGGGGAACACCAACCCAAAACTGACAAGACATTGGACCACATCCTTTTGTAGCCTTTCCAGACTTTCTTGATCGATCACCTTCTGAGATATTGCATTGAGGAATGCACATAGCTTCACAATGGGTACTCGAACATTTTCCGGTAGAAGCCCCCTCAATGCAACCAGAAGCAACTGCGTCATAATCACGTGACAATCATGAGACTTCAGGTTCTGGAATTTTTTTCTCTGCCATATTTATTATTCCCTTTATATTTGACGATAACCCAGCCGGGACCTTGATACTGTTCAGGCATTCAAAAAAGATTCCCTTCTCTGCTTTGGTAAGAGCGTAGCTGTTTAAGTATTGACGGCCTTTATCAGTATGCTTGTTGTATGGGTCTTTGATACGTTGCTGGTCCTCCCGTGCTTCTGGTGTATCTTTTGTCTTCCCATACACGCCTAGGAAGCCTAGCAGGTTCACGCAAAGATTCTTCGTCACGTGCATCACATCGATTGAAGAACGGGCCTCTAGGCCTTTCCAATACTCAAGCTCCCAAAATATAGATTTCTTCTTCCACATGGCCATGTGTCCGGTAATGGGGTCTTTCGGAACAGATTGACCGCCAGAACCCTTTCCAAATATTACTTCTAGGTCCTTCACCATACCAAATACATCAGCACCTTTAGGGAGCTTAGGCTTCTTCCGGTGATCTGCCTCACCGTTGAAATGCTTGCCTTTTTTCTTACTTGATGATTGGTCGGAAGAAATTTACGACACTCCAGGTACATAACCTTCTTACATTTATCCAAATATGTACCTTTAGTCTTATCTAAACAGTGCGTGCATGCATTGTATCCCTTGTTTGACTGTCCTGAAATGTTACTAAGAGCAGGCCAATCATTGATGGTTATGAACAGCAACGCTCGTAGGTCAAATGGCTCCTGTTTGTGCTCATTCCACACCTTTACACCTGGTTCTGCCCACAGCTGCAATAGTTCATCGACTAATGGCCTTAGGTACACATCAATGTCGTTGCCGGGTTGCTTCGGTCCTTGGATGAGCACTGGCATCATAATGAACTTCCGCTTCATGCACAACCAAGGAGGAAGGTTGTAGATACATAGAGTCACGGGCCAGGTGCTGTGACTGCAGCTCTGCTCCCCAAAAGGATTCATGCCGTCTGTACTTAGACCAAACCATAAGTTCCTCGCGTCACCTGCAAAGTTCGAGTACTTTCTCTCGATGTTTCTCCACTGCGACCCATCGGCGGGGTGTCTCAGTTTCCCGTCTTTCTTACGCTCTTCTTTGTGCCATCGCAACAACCTGGCAAGCTCTTTGTTTCTGAACAGACGTTTCAACCGTGGTATTATAGGAGCATACCACATAACCTTAGCAGGAACCTTCTTCCTGGGGGGCTCGTCATCGCCCTCAACATCACCAGGGTCATCTTGTCTGATCTTGTACCGACATGCAGTGCATACCAGACATTTATCCATATTCTCGTACTTCTCACCGCGGTACATGATGCAGTCATTAATGCATGCATGTATCTTCTCCACATCTAATCCTAGAGGGCAGATAGTCTTCTTTGCTTCGTACGTTATCTCGGGCAGCTCGTTATCCTTTGGAAGCTTCGGCTTCATTATTTTCAGTAACTGCTCAAATCCCTTGTCAGATAAACCAGCCTCTGCCTTCCATTTCAGTAGTTCAAGTGTGGTACCGAGCTTTGTGCTGCCATCTTCGCAATTTGGGTACAACAACTTTTTGTGAACCTTTTGCATGGCCTCCAACTTCAGCTTCTCCCTTTCTGTGTCGCATTGTTGCTTTGCATCAGAAATGACCCGACCAAGACTATCAGCGGGCTCATCCGATGCCCGTTGTTCTTCTTCATTGCCGCCTCCCTCTTCTTCATTGTCTTCCATTGCAGTATCACCGTATTCTTCAGGCGACATAGGATAGCTGTCATCATCCTCTTCTTCATTTTCTTCCAGCCTAACCCCTCTTTCTCCGTGCATGGCCCAACAATAATATTCGGGCATAAAACCTCTTCGAAGCAGATGGCTTTGAAGGATTCTCAGGGCAGAGTGCTCCGTCACATTCCGACAGTCGACGCAGGGACAAGGCATAAAATTATCCACTTTGTTTGCCTTAGCCACATCGATAAATTTATGCAGGCATGCAATAAAATTAGAATCACGTCGGTCGCCGTACATCCATCGCATCCGCGCATCGATCTGCGTTATAATAATTAACTATTACAACAACATCGTGAATAGTGAAATGACCACCCGCATGGACACATATGCAAGATTTTTGTATCAGTTACAGATGAAGAAGATAAGGTTGCTAACCTCGGCGGAGGATACCGTGTTGTGCGAACTTAAATGTGGCATGGATATTTTGTCAAACACCTTGTGTGCAATCAAAGGAAAAAAAAAAGCTAGCACCCACACCTCACACACAATCCAGCAAATTTTTGTGGCAAAGGGCAAAGGGTTGGGTATAAATTTATAGCCAGGGGAGGGTCTTTGATCCCGGTTCATGCCATGAACCGGGACCAATGCTCCGCAGAGAGCCACGTGCCATGCTGGGGAGGCATTGGTCCCCATTGGCGAGCCAAACCGGGACAGATGACATTTGGGTGCTGGACCAAAGACCCTTTTTCTACTAGTGAGTCCTAGGCTGTATTATATTTCGTTGGCTTATACATGTGGCCACTTTGTGCGACGCGTGATTTGTAAAACTCTGTTACTGCTACAGTCTTCAAACTCTAAATAAGTTAATAAAGACCATATGTATCAACTTTGATTGATGCAGAGGCTGTGGCTTCCCTATTTCAAATAAAAATAAAAATTATAAGTAGTAGGTAGACCGTATACTTGGGCTAGTCGTCGGGAAATTCCAACTTTCAAAAAGTTAGACCGTGTTCTAGCAGGTGTTGAGTGGGAGCAAAAGTTTCCTTTAGTTTCGGTTCGTGGCCTTTCACGGTCAGGGTCCGACCATACTCCATTACTTTTAGACTCAGGTGAACAAGCTCACCTTGGGAATAAAGCTCAGTTTTCATTTGAACTCTCCTGGTTACGCGAGGAAGGTTTTTATGATCTTATCAAAAGGGAGTGGAATGCTGAAAATAAAGGAACCACGCCAATTGATGTTTGGCAAAATAAAATCCGTCACCTTAGACGTTTCCTTCGAGGCTGGGCAAAAAATAAAAGTGAAATTTATAAAAAAGAGAAGGAAAAACTTTTATTGATTATTGATGATCTCGATATAAAAGTGGAAACTTGCCTGCTAAATGCTTCTGAGAGAGAAAGTTTGAGAGCTGCAAATGACCGATTAGCTAAACTCAGACGTGATGAGGAAGCTAAATGGGCCCAATGTGCAAAGGTCAAACATGTACAAGAAGGAGGAAATAATACGAAGTATTTTTACCTTATTGCAAATGGCAAACACAGGAAAAAGAAAATTTTCCAATTGAAACAAGATGAAGGGACAATTGTAGGGGAAGAAAATCTAAAGGTTTATATAACTCAATATTATAAAATGTTGTTTGGGGCGCCGACCCATAGCTCTTTTTCCTTGAGGGAAGATCTAGTTGATGATATACCTCAGCTTTCGATGGAAGAAAATGAGATGCTTACGACTGATTTCACCGAGGAGGAAGTTCTTGAGGCAATTTTGGAAATGGAACATAACAAGGCTCCCGGACCAGACGGGTTTCCGGCGGAGTTCTACAAATTTTTTTGGGATGTTATTAAAAAAGACCTGATGAATTTATTTGTCCAACTTAAACAAGGAAACATTCCGCTTTATAAACTAAATTTTGGGGTAATCACGTTAATCCCAAAAAAGGAAGATGCGGTTCAGATCCAACAATACCGACCTATATGTTTACTGAATGTGAGCTTTAAGGTGTTCACTAAGGTCGCTACAAAAAGGATAACAGGGATCGCCCATAAGGTTATCAAGCCTACCCAATCTACCTTCATGCCTGGGAGACATATACTTGCAGGAGTAGTGGTTCTCCATGAGAATATCCATGAATTACATAGAAAGAAACTAGATGGTGTTCTGTTTAAAATCGATTTCGAGAAGGCTTATGATAAGGTCAAATGGTCCTTTCTTCAACAATCGATGCGAATGCAAGGATTTTTGCCTGAGTGGTGCAAACTAGTAGCTAGTCTTGTACAAGGCGGATCGGTTGGAGTAAAGGTCAATGACGATATTGGCCATTATTTCCAAACAAGGAAGGGTTTGAGACAAGGTCATCCCTTATCCCCTATCCTTTTTAATATAGTGGCTGACATGTTAGCCATTCTAATTGCACGTGCTAAAGAAGATAGACAAGTCGGGGGTCTCGTTCCTCATCTAGTTGAGGGGGGAGTCTCTATTCTACAATATGCCAATGACACAATCCTTTTCATGGAACACGATTTGGCAAAAGCCGTAAACATGAAACTGATTCTCTGCGTTTTTGAGCAGCTTTCCGGCTTAAAAATCAATTTTCACAAAAGTGAGATTTTTTGTTTTGGAAAGGCAAAAGATCAAGAGGAACAGTACAAACAGATCTTCGGTTGTAAGGCTGGTTCTCTACCTTTTAACTACTTAGGTGTACCTATCCATTACAGAACGCTCCTTAATAAAGAATGGAATCCAGTCGAACATCGGTTTGAACGCAAACTGGGTTGTTGGCAGGGTAAGTTACTATCGTATGGAGATAGACTTATACTGATCAGTTTCGTTCTAACTAGCTTACCGATGTTCATGTTGTCTTTTCTAGAGATACCTAAAGGGGTTAGGAAAAGACTTGATTTCTATAGGTCGCGATTTTTTTGGCAAACTGATCAGTTAAAGCGAAAATACAGACTTACAAAATGGAATATAATCTGTAGACCTAAGGATCGGGGAGGTCTAGGGGTTGAAGTTCTTGAGATTAAGAATCGATGCATACTTAGCAAATGGCTTTTCAAACTCCTACGCGAGGAGGGAGTTTGGCAAGAACTGTTATACAACAAATATTTAAAGAACAAAACCCTGTCACAAGTGACTGCAAAACCTAATGATTCTCCATTTTGGAAGGGCCTTATGGGGGTAAAAGAAGACTTTTTCTCCAGAGGTTTTTTCAAAATCGGTAATGGTCAAAGTACTCGGTTCTGGGAGGACGTTTGGTTAGGAGAGATACCCCTTGCCCAGCAATATCCGTCTCTTTATAACTTAGTTCGCCGAAAAAATGTTTTGGTGGCTGAGGTTTTAACGGGAAACCCTCTGAATATTGAATTTAGACGAAATCTTTTGGGTAATAATTGGGATTTGTGGCTCGCTCTAGTTCAGAGATTAATGGCGGTGAGACTTACTGATAATCCAGATAATTTTGTGTGGAAGCTCACTATATCTGGTCTCTTTACTGTCAAATAAATGTATGCGGATTTGATGAATGGACATACGGTCTTCCTAAGAAAGTACATTTGGAAATTAAAAGTACCGCTGAAAGTCAAGATTTTCATGTGGTTTCTTTTTCACAAAGTGATTCTTACTAAGGATAACCTCGCTAAAAGGAATTGGAATGGTTGCAAAAAAATGTGTGTTTTGTGACTCTGAGGAGTCTATCAACCATCTATTTTTTCCATTGTCCCTTTGCTAGGCTTATTTGGAGAACTATTCAGTTTACTTTCAATATCCCCCTCCGGCCAATGTGACGAATATGTTCGGAAATTGGCTTAATGGAGTTGACAAAAATAATAAAAACAATGTTGGAATAGGGATTTGTTCTTTGATGTGGGCGATCTGGAATTGCCGAAATGACGTTGTTTTTAACAAGAGAACACATGCAAACTTTCTACAGGTTATCTGTATGGTTACACATTGGATCCACGAATGGTCCTACCTTCAACCGGAATCACGGCGGGCACATATAGATATTGGATGCAACCAACTGGAGATGGTTGCACTGGCTATTTACAATCAGGGTGGCTGGCAGCTTACTAGAAAAATTCAAGATGCATAGATGCCCTTATTTTCTTCTTTTATTGTTCATCTGGTTGATCTTCATGTCCACTTTATGTGATCCATGATCTCTCGGCTGTAATTTTGTTACTTTGATACTCTGATACGGTTGAACTCACTTTTAATAAATGGCTGTGTGCATCAATTGATGCAGAGGCCGGGCCATGCCCCTTTTCTAAAAAAAAAGCAATGTAAGAAATGTGCATGAACTTCAGGCCTCCTTTGATTCATAGGATCTTCATAGGAATTTTGTAGGATTTAGATCCTATGGATTTTTTCCTTTGGAAGATGTTTGATTCACAGGATTGAATCCTAAAGGAATTATTCCCATAGAAACTCTCTAGTTCATTTTCACAGGAAAAGTAACATGAGCTCCAACCTCATGGAAATATTCCTTCACTTATTTCCTATGCCTATAGTCTAATCCTACTTAATTCCTATTCCTTTACTCTTCCTACCCTGTGAATCAAAGGAGGCCTCAAGTTGTAGAATTTAGTGGTAGAGTACACTTTTAGTCCTAGGTGATTTGGGCACATGTGTTGCCTGTTGTTTGCTTATACATGCATCGAATATGTACCAGAGACGGTAAGTGTTGCATATTATACTCGAGAGAAAGGAAAGTTGGACCATTTCTGTCCTGTGTCCAAAAAAGAGAAGATTCTCACAGGAGCTTGCCACCGGTGACGAAACCTATGACCCGGAACAAGAAACAAAACATACGCGCAATGGGGGCATCGCCGTCGCCCTGCTTTGCTCTCTCCGAAGCCAGCGCTAGGTACGCACACATATGCCTCTGCATAGATAATCCTCCCCACAAAATCCTAGCAAGACGATGAGGATGTCCGCCCTGCTTGTTGCGCTGCTCGCCTGCGCCACCGTCGTCGCCGGTCAGTTCTACGGCCGGCCTTCTTCCTCGCTTGCAGGTGGCATTGTGTGTTGACGCTGGCTATTTTGTACCTCCAGGAGACACGGCGTCGGTGTGCGACGGCGTAATCTGCGGCATGGGCACCTGCACGGAGGTGCCGCCACTGGTTCCGTTCTTGTCGAACGCCAGCACCCCTGAGTGCGACTGCTACCCCGGATGGCGTCGGCTGTTCCCCATCCCGGCGTTCACTCCCTGCTACATACCCATCTGTAAGAATACAATTTTCTTCTTTTTAAGCTGAAGTCTACTGAACTAAGATTGAAATTTTAAATTGTCCGTTTCTTTCTTTGTAGGCCCCTCGGATCTCACCTGCTACATCCCTAGCTTGAAGCTTCCACCATTTGGGAGCAATGTAACACTAAACCGTAAACTTTCTCAACCTGCACAACAAAGATCTGATTGTTGTCTCGCTTTTGTATCTTGTGTAGAGATGCAAGTGGATCATCGTTAGGATACCCTCTACCCTCTCTAGTTCAAAAAATAAACTAACATTTTTATAACAATGATGTCATGAAAATAATTAGTTCATTTTCTTAAACTAAATATGGTAGAGGGTACCCTAATAATAACCCACTTGCATCTATAATCTTGTGATCGCAATGGCTGGCCTGATATTTCCCTTTTTCCCCATCTCAGCCTGCCTATTCATGGACTGCGGCCTGGAAGGCACGTGCGTGGAGGAAGAGAACAAACCCCTGAGATGCCAGTGCAATCCGGGCGCATCCAATTCGCTCAACGACCCTTCCCTCCCTTGCACCAAGGGCTGTAAGATCCCCACTTGAAAATAGTTTCAAGATTGTTAGATTTGGTTTTCTCTTCTTTGTTGTTGTTTTGCCTCATCTGAGACTTGCCGCTCGCGCGTGGAGGTGTTATCGGCGAGGACGGCTGCCCGGTTCCGAACCCTCCGCCGCCGCCACCAGCACCACCATCGTCGTCGTCCTCGATGGCGCCACCTGGTAATGACCATTCATCTGGACCAACTACTCCTTCCAATACCAAAGGCAATCCAACCTCTCTCACTAGGCTCCAACTAATAATCATCATATATTCATATATGCACATAAGTACTGCCTTCTATTAATTCCACCTCCCTTTCGATATTCCAGACAGCCTAAATTAATAAGACTGAAAATGGACTAGTACGAACTAATTTCGCTTTGCATTGCAGGCTCTGTTCGTTTGGGGAGTCTGCTGCTGCTGGCCTCGCTCGCCGTTCTTCATGTCGTGTGATGACTTGACAACACGATTTGGTACCTGCACGGACCAAGACTCAGTTTACGGGTACCACGGAGGGAGCACCTGCGTGCGTACGCAATGTATTTATCTTTGCTCCGGTGCTGTTACGTGATAAATGTTTTTCTACCGATGCAAAATTGGTAGTGTACATCAGAGAACCTGTGGTCAGCTCTAGGAAAAACACACCGAAATATCTTTGCTCCCTCCATTTCTAAATTGGCGTTGACGCCTTGAGGTGCATCTGAACTTCTTTTTAGGAAAAGCCAGCAACTTTATTGATTGGGAAATAAGGTTACATTGTTTACCAAAAGTCCCAAGAAGGTAATAATTAATGCAGATCTTGTGCAGACTACCAAGGTCCCTCTGCATTTCAAGCCAAAGTATCGCCACAAAATTGCTTTTCACATTTGAACTAAATGAGGCCTCCGCTCCCAAGCGACTCCGGAGGTGACGGAACCCAAGCTCACAACGTCCCCCTCCCTCCACCCTCCTCACCGCCGATGGTAGGCTGCGGCGGCGGTCAGTCTTGCTACCAAAGGTGGTGTCAATGGTGTGGCCAATGAAGTCGTCCATGCTTGAGTTGGTGTAATCGATGATGTGCACCATACTCGACGTTGTCGATGTAGTGCTCCAAGTCCACCATACTCGTGTAGTCGTAGTCGTAGTCGGTGTGGTGCTCCACCATGTCCATGCATGACGAGTTATTGTCGGTGTAGTCAGTGGCGGAGCTAGAGAGTTTGACACCAGGGTGCATACCGGTGCACCAAGAGAGAAAATATAATTTTTAGGGGGTGCATACATGGTGAAATAATGCTAGTTTACCCAGAAAAAATCTCTTAACCGGTGTCCTGTGCACCCCCATGAATACACACAGATCCGCCCCTGGGTGTAGTGCTCTACCATGTCCTCCATACTTGAGATTTCATAGTTAGTTTCCTCCGTGTACTCTCCATTATAGCTTCCGTCATCCCTAGACATCTTGTTCACAAGAAACATGATATATATGTGTGGAAGTGGTAGTGAGGGTTAGAGATCCAAAGCCGCGTTATCACCTCGTAGATAGTATTGGAACAAGTAGATTTAGCCTAGAGCAACCAACATGCTAAAAGAGAAATGTGTCTTGTATCCAAGAACACCCAAAAACACTCAACACACATGGCTTATGAGGAGCTTAGGTATATAAAGTGGCATGCAAATGGAAATAACCGGAAAATAAGATATTGTAATGGCAAGTAAAAATCGACGGTCACCACAAAGCAAAAACAAGTCAATCTCAAAGGACATGAATTAGGTTCAAGGAAACACACACGCAACGATCATGTGACTCGTGCAACGAAATGATTGAGCTAAGAAACCATATGATGACCTAGCGAAGACTACAAGATCATGTTGCACAAAGTACTAAGAGAGCACTTTCGATATAATGGGTGGGCTACAAGATTTGCAAAATAAGTACCACCTACAAGATGTTCACTGAGCTTACAATTTCCTACAAGATAAGGCACTTGTTGCTTCTCTTCCCTCTTGCTTAAAAGCTTTTATTTTCTCTTTTTATTTTTTATTTTGCTTATAAGATTTCTTTCTCTTTTTGTTTTCCTCACCAACTTCCTTGTGCCTACTAGATATTATATCAACTTGCGTATACGTTGTTTGCTCGGAATACTATACGTGACAAGGGTATAGCTGATAGAGCCCATTACTTGTGTACACCTGAGGCCCGTTAAGTTAGGCCCAAGAATATTCGTAGTCCAAGTACGAGTCGATGTCGTATACAGACATTGTAATATGTATCAGACCCGATCAGTTTCTTGAGACCTGGCCACCTATATATAGGGGCTAGGAGAGGCCGGTCAGACACAGATTGAGAGTAAGCCAAGTTGACCACCACGCTTATTCTCGATACATGCCTTGTTTGACTGATCTTTACCTTCGAGTTCATCCGACGCCCTATTCCCCCGATCCTAAGTCCTTCATCTTGGACATTTGTCAAGTTAAACCTCATCAATTGGCGCCGACCGTGGGGACTCTGGCATTGGAATCATGAATTCGACGGCTTTTTCGCTCTTAGCCAACAGTAGTCCAGAAGTCGACGGAAACCAGATATCCTTCGGAACCATCGATTTTCAGCCTCATCCACCAAACTTTACTCCAATATTCGAGAGCCTGGCTCAAGAGATGGACCTGACAATCGGAAGCCTAAACTTTCGCGTCGGATCTTTATGTTCGATTCGCCTTTCAGATCCGGCAAAACCGGATCCGTCGGCAAGCGAAACCAAGACAATCGCAATGACCAAATCATCGATGGGCTCTTGCAGCGAGGTAAACTCGCCGGTCAGCTTTGCAACAGCAGAAATTGTAGGAGAAAAAATCGAAGAACTCGACGAAACCATGGAGAATCTCGACCTAGGGGATCAACTCAAAGACCTCATGATCTGCTACGACTATGCTTCAGACAAATCAACCGACACATGGAAGACAGGACTAGAGCTTCATGAGAATGACGAAACTATCTTCTCAAGCTTCAACAGCAATTTCGACAACCGGTACCAAGTACTCGCAATTGTAGGAGACAACTCAGAAGAATTCGATGACAACAATAACCCGGTACTCAACCTAGCAAACATAAACAAAGGAGCAAATCACCTAGCGGAAGGCGAAACCGCAGACTCTCTGGCGAGCAGGGAAAAAGTTCGACTATCAGTCGAGGACTAGAACACAATCAAAGCAGTCGTAGAACATGGCGTACCTACACCAACAGATGCAAACAAAAACATGCTTTTAGGGTATCATTATGCCTTGCGGCAGCAGTCAAAGCAACTAGCAAAAGAAAGAAGTGAAATGCAAAAAAGGAAAGATTCAGCAATTGCAGCAAGCATAGCTCTTCACAAAGCATGCAGCGACGCATCGTATACAAATAGCAAAAGGCACCGTAGGCATGGATCAAGAGTTGAAAACCTAGACCACTCAGAAAGGCGAAGTCTCTCCAAAAACCTCGACTCGTCCTTCCTATCGGTCGACGAGCAAGGCAATATCATACCAAAGACACCAGAAGCAGCGCTTGTGGCAGCACAAACCTATCTGTGCACCACAAGGCCAAATCCAGGAGACCTAAGAGAACATATGCACCGGGCGGCACTGCAAGGATTAAGAATGGTAGGCAACAAGTTGACAACAAAAGAAGAGGAGGCATATCGCAATAAAGGAATGCATAAGCCTAGGTCACCATGCCGTCACAGTAGTCCTCGGAGCCGGAGCGGTAGCCAACGATCTAGGTCATCATCGCCAAGACACCACAAAAGCCCAAAGCATGGAGGAACCCGAAGGTCCAGGACTCCCACCAAGGCATATGACTACGAAGACGACGAAAAGAGACGGGGGCATCCTGCTTTACTCATAGAGTTCGCACCACACCAGTACCCAAGGGTTTCAAACTGCCCCACGACCAGCAAAAGTACGATGGATCCCAGGAGCCGCAGTCATGGCTCTTAGATTACTTGCAGGCAGTAAAAATATTAGGAGGAACGAAAGAGACAACAATGCAAAGTCTGCAATTACACCTCACCGGCGCAGCCAGGTCATGGTTAAGCAAATTGGAAATAAGAACAATCGGAAGCTAGGAGGAACTCACGAAATAATTTACGAGTAACTTCAAGTCAACGTACAAGCGGGCAGCATCGATAGAAGAAGTTAAAGCCTGTGTACAACAATGCAATGAGACACTTAGGTCATATATTCAAAGGTGGATTATCATCAAGAACTCCACAGTCGAAGTCTCAGATGAGAGAGCAATTGATGCCTTTACACTCGGGTTGCGACGAGGAGACCTAGTTGAAGAAATGGGCAGAATTAAGCCAAAGACAGTATCAGAGCTAATGGACATAGCAAACAGATTTCCAGATGGAGAAGATGCGTGCAATAACAAACGGACGCGATCACCAGAAGATGACAGGGGAAATAGATACAGTGGCCAAAGGAGAAGATCCTGCAACTATGACAACTATGGTTCTCATAATCAAGTAGCCGCGGGATATAAAGACAATAACTATCAATGAGACGACCGTAGAAACTCAGGATACCGCAGAGAAGACTTCAGCAATAGCAAGAGGTCCCAGTCAAGGGAACCTCGAGAATACAACCCGTCACCAGAAGATATGCTAAATAGACTATGCCATATACATTCCGCGTTTGTTGATGGGAAAAGGGTGTCGAGACACGCAATGAAAGATTGCAAAGCATTCCTGAAGCTTCAGGAGGCAGTAGTCAACAAGCAAGCCGACGCAAAGAGGCAAGGTTATGAAGGAAACACAAGCAATGGACCTGTAATGATTCAAAAGGCAAACAATGGAACTTCGCATGGTCAAAACCAGCCAAGCCAAGGAAACGACAATGACGGAGGATATATCCCGTCCAAAGGACACATCACAACAATGATACAACCAGTCCCAAAGTCGAACAAAGAGGAAAAGAGTATAACTCGACAAGTGAACCTAGCAGTCACATCGCCTCCAGCAACCACAAAACATCTACACTGGTCCGAACAACCCATAGAATTCAGCAGAGAAGATCACCCTATAACAGTACCTCGGCCGGGAAATGCGCCTTTGGTACTCAAAGCTCAGATCGAGACATACGACGTCTATAGAGTCTTCATAGATGCAGGGAGCAGAATAAACCTGATATACATAAAGACACTTCGAGCAATGCACATATCATTGGAATTCCTGAAGCCAATAGCCTGCTCCGCACGGAATCGTACCAGGGAGTGCCAACTATCCATTGGGTCGAATAGCACTCAACGTTTGCTTTGGTAATCGCCAAAACTACAGAAGAGAAAAGCTCGACTTCGAAGTCATGGACTGGCCCTCCCAATATCACGCGATCCTCGGGCGACCCGCATTTTCGCGATTCATGGTGGTACCTCACTATACGTACCTGGTACTCAAGATGCTAGGACCAAACGGGATTATCACAGTAAAGGGAAGCTTCGAACTCTCAGATCTATGCGACAAAGAATTCCACAAAATGGCGCAAAACTTTGGCATGATAGCCAACTATGGAGAACCTAAAGGTAAAGCAGTAAGCACAACTATAGTCGTCACAAAACAACTAGAAGAACATCCAGCAGAGCCAGAAGTGAAAAAACTACGGGTACAGTCATCAGAGCCAAAAGAAGTTGCAGGAGAAGAGGGAAAGATATCAGCAACATAGACAGCAAACATACGAGAGTAGGAAAAATAAGGCTATTAAGCCACGAGTTATCCTAGGGCAATACCCTCTAGACCCAGAACGCGGGTCATTGGCCAGGTCTCTTGGGACATCCCATGTATCTTATATTCAAGCATAATAAAAAAACACAAAGTTCCTCCTTTTCGAGTTTACAAGTCTTGGCAAAACAAATCTCAAGTTCCATACTATGGAATTGCGGCAAACGCACAAGCAAATATAAATGCCTTGAGCACAAAGTTTCTGGCAAAAAGCCCCAAAACATGGAAACTCTCGCATCTCATAAAAAACTTATACACAACAGTAGAACATTACATCATTGGTTGATCTGAATCATCTACCATGAGAGGGTTCAAATAATGATGCTCGTGGAAAAACATAGCATCTTCTTGAAGCAACCTAGCAATGATTCTCCTCGCCGGCTGGAGCGTCGCATCCATGTGAACCTGCAGCCTTGCGCGCCCTGGAGGCAAACTCAGAGACATGGAACTATAATTCAGCCTCGGATGCCACTTGCGTATCCATCCAAGAGCAAAGTTAGCACCGGCTGCTAAGTTTAACTCTACCAAACGATGAATTCGTTGGCTCGATCTAAAAGCATCGAGCAGCTGCTTCAAACTTTCCGGTGGAGGATTGCGAGGAAGCATAACGGAGTACATGGTTGTCAATGATCTTTGACAACCATCGACCACTTCCCCAATATGCTGAGCGCGATCCTACAAAAGAACAATGGTGCTGCGATGCCACAGATCAACCCACAAAGTATCGGTATCTCTCGATGCCCTTTCTAGAGCCGCAATTTGCTCGGAAACCCGAAGATCTTCATCAGTGGGATGCAAGCAAGTACCTGGAAGACGCAAACTAATCAGAGAACAAAGTCAAGAAAATCAGCAGGAAACTCAAACGGGTCTCAGGAAAACTCACATTTCAGATGCTCGCATGCTGACTCGATAATCTCAACAAGATAAGAATCACATTCCTTGAGGTGCATAACCTGGGCCACCAAACCAGACACTTTATCTTCCAGCGTAGATACCTGCCTCATCAAACTATAAGACTTCCCAGCCTGGTCCAAGGCAGACTTTGCTTGACGCTTCAACAATGACAAGCGACCCTCGAGGTCCGAAATCCTCGACAAGTACTCAGCACATCGGCAAGGAGAACAAGGAGGAGACGAAACCCCAGAGTTGGACATATTGGCGGGTGGCGAGTCGCGATCACGAGTCGGCGATCCACCAGCATACACAGGCTGGAAGGCAAAAGAGTGAAAGGAAAAACAACTCAGAAACACATCAAGTGACCAAGCGCAACACTTCATAAAGCAAAAATATTTACAGGAAATACATAGTTCCTCGATAGATTATCAGGCAAAGGATGGAAAAGTCTACTACATCAACTCAAAAGAAAAGAAATTACAAGAGAAGGCTAAATTCTACGCCACCTCAGCAGCAGGCTCCGTGGCGGTAAAAGGCGCAGAAGAATCAGCAGCGGCACTTGGCGGAGGCATTGAGGTACTCGACGTAGGAGTCGAAGAGCTACGCGCAGGAGTCAAAGAAGCCGCCGAAGGAGTGATAATAGACACAATGCCTAGCACATACTTCTTCGCCTTCTTGAAGAACCCAAGCAGCTCTGAAAGAGGACAAGCACGGGAAGAGCTAATCTTCTCCCAATCTACTTCTTCGCCATGCGATTGAGCAAGTGCACTTGCCCCTTCGACACCCTGTTTTACTGACCTGCCCTTCATTGCAAGCACAGGATCTTCGAGGGTGTCGAAGGCCTCGGCAAGCTTCTTGAGGTTGTCGACCGACATCTCCTCCTTCTTCTTCGGCTACAACCCGACAAACATCCGCATCAGCACACAGTGAGTCGGTTGAAGAACTTCCTGGACTAATTTCTAGTTCGATTCCAGCAAATCCACCGCAGCCAGCAAAGGGTCTTCAGTATCTGGCTGCCGAAGTTTCCAAGATACTCCAATTTTCTCTACTGCACCATAGAGAAACAAGCCAAAGAAAGCAAACAAAATGTCAGCAATACAAATCTGAGCAAGGAGCCAAAAAAGACAAACACAACACTTACTACCAACAAGAACTGAAATCTTGTCAAGCCGCTCGGCTATAGCCCGCTCTCGTTGGACTCGCTTCTGATCAGCATCGGAAAGTGCATTCTCAGCTTTTTTCGCCTTGGTCTCTGCTGACTTAGCGACCTTCTCAGCAGCAACCTTTGCGGCGTTTGTACCTTCCCAAGCTTCTCTAGTAGCATTAAGTTCGGCTTCCAGAGCCGAGATACAAGCATTGGCCACGGCCAAAGCGACTACAACTTAGAAAAAGGAAAGATAGTAAGAAATCATGGGAAGACACAAAAACAATTAGGAGCCACAAGCACAAAAATAGACATACCTTGAGAGGCCTGAGCAGTCTCCTGAAACCCGACGCACTCAGCACCAAGGGAGAGAAATTTTTGCATCAAAGTCTGCAGAACAAAAGTATGTCAGGAAAAATCAAGCAACGAAAAAGCGAGTATAGGAAGCATTACTCACGTTTTCCGAAGAAGCTGTGGGTCGAGGAACCTCAAGAGAAGTACTCGCTGCCCCCGCCTTCTTCAGACGCTTAGAAGCGCGAACAGGGGTACTCTTCTTAGGAGGGACTTCTGGTGATTTAACCACCACAGCCTCCTCTTGAGAGGGTGCCTTGGTGATAGCCAAAGTATCCATGAGAGGAGCAGCTGCAGCATCCCTCTTCGGATCATTGAAACGTCTCTAACGTATCTATAATTTTTGATGCTCCATGCTTGTTTTTACACCATTTGCTTAGTGTCTCGTTACACTTCATGGCATTTTTATGCATTTTCTGAAACTAACCTATTAACGAGATGCCACAGTGCCAGTTCCCTGTTTTCTACTATTTTTGTGTTTCAGAAAAGTTACACAGGAAATATTCTCGGAATTGGACGAAACAAAAGCCAAACATCCAAAAATTCACCGAAGCTTCCAAAGAACCGAAGAGGAGATGGAGTGGAGCCATGAGGGGCCCACACAACAAGGCGGCGCGGCCCAGGGCTAGGCCGCGCCCCCTATGTGTGTGGCCGCCTCGGTCCACTTCTGACGATGCCCCTTCACCTATAAAGACCCCCCGACGGGAAAAACCTAAACACCCAATCACTTTTCCAGAAACATATCGCGATCCACCGCCATCGTCGACCCGAGATCGGGAGGGTCCAGAAGCTCTTCCCGGCACCCTGCCGGAGAGGGGAATCACCACCGGAGGTCTTCTTTATCGCCATGCTTGCCTTCGGCGCAATGAGTGAGTAGTCTACCTTGGACTATGGGTCCATAGCAGTAGCTAGATGGTTGTCTTCTCCACCATGTGCTTCATGTTTAGATCTCGTGAGCTGCCTTACATGATCGAGATCACCGTTATGTAATTCTACATGTTGTGTTTGTTGGGATCCGATGAATATTGGTGTTATGATTGAGTTGATGTGCTGAATATTATCTTATGTTATCTCTATGTTGTTTATGATCTTGCATGCTCTCCGTTGTTAGTAGCTATCTTGGCCGAGTAGATACTAGTGACTCCAAGAGGGGGTATTTATGCTCGATAGTTAGGTTCATGCCTCTATTTAATTTGGGGGAGTGACAGAAACCTCTAAGGTTGTAGATGTGCTGTTGCCACTAGGGAGAAAACAACATTCATATGCTCAAGGGCATATGCTTTGTTTACATTACACACTTTGCTTAATGCAGTTATCTGTTGTTCGCAACTTAATACTTCTGGAGTTCTCGGATTGATTCGCCACAAGTGGATTATTAGTCATAGATGCAGTTGGATGGAGGTCTATGTATCTTGTTGTAATGCCCAGAGTAAATCTCATAGTGATCTTCTCGACATATGCACGTTGTCTTTATTCTATCAATTGCCCAACTGTAATTTGTTTACCCAGCATGTGCTATTTTATCTTATGGAGAGATACCACTAGTGAACTGTGGACCCTGGTCCTATTTCCATTATATTGCTATCACCTGTTTACTTTACTCGCATACTACTCTTGCTTTCCACTTGATACGCTCATACCCTTTGTTTCAAGCAAACCGGTGAGATTGACAACCTCATCGTAAGTTGGGAACAAAGTATTTGGTTGTGTTGTGTGCAGATTCCGCGTTGTAGCTGGCAAAGCAAAGCTTGGATGAGGCGCCCTATAAATTGTCCGGAGCTGTCGCGAAGCTAGCAAGCATCACCTTCTCGAGTTTGGCTTTTTCCTAATGGATTGATAACCTTGGTTTCTTACTGAGGGAAAAACTTGCTGCTATATTCATCAAACCTTCTCTTGGGGTTTCCCAACTGGCCGGTCATTTACCGCGCCATCAATAGCAATCAAGACATTTTCTGGCGCCATTGTCGGGGAAAAAGAAGACTTCTGCAAGGGGAGTTTCGCACGCACATCCTTTACTTTGTTTTATGTTTTGCTTTTACTTTATTTTTACTTGCATCATTTTTATCAAAAATACAAAAAAATTAGTTTCCTTATAGTTGTTTTTACTTGCTTGCTTTTAGTTTTGTTAGAATGAGTAATCCTGAAGTTGAAGTTCGTACTTTTAAGCAACAAGGGGGAGAGAGCTTGAAAGATGCTTGGTACCGTATTAGCAATTCTCATCATAGGTGTACGAAGAAGCATTCTACCATGATCCTCCTTATAGATTTTTATGTTGGTATAACTAGTTGGTATAGGTACGTTCTTGATACTCTTGCAGGAGGTAATTTTCTGGGTACTCCCGCTCTTGAAGCATGCACTTTAATAGAAAGTTTAGTGGGGGTACCACCTATTCATGTTATTAAAACTGAGATCACTTTGGAGGAAGTTATAGAAAAAGTAGGCTCTTTAGAAAAAAGTTTGCCAAATATCCTTGATAACGCTAGCCGAGTTAATGAAGCGATAGAAAGTATCGGTAAGAGAATCACAGTTTTAGAAGCTAGCACAACTCTTGATAGTCAAAACCTTAGGATTGGGAAACTAGAGGAATCCATGGAAACTTTAAGTTCAATTTTCTCTTCTCTTAAGTTTAAGAAGGAGAAAGCTTTTGGTGGAAAAGAGCAAAAATTTATGTATGTTCCCAAGGTGTCTGTGCCTAAACCGCAGCATGTTTTTAAGATTGGTAAGACTTTTAGTTCAACTAAGAGTGACTTGCAGGTTGAATCATCTTCGGGAACCTATAAAGTGCCTAGTGTGGTAAGTGGTGATCTTGAGAAACAATTGATCTTAATGCTTCCTTCGATATTACTTGATTCGCACTTTCTGCGCCTAGCTCAAAGGCGTTAAAGAAAAGCACTCTTGGGAGATAACCCAATGTTTTTACTTTCAGTTCTTTTTATTTTATTTGAGTCTTGGAAGTTATTACTACTGTAATAACCTCTCCTTATCGTTTTTAATTCATTTTTGTGCCAAGAGAAGCCTCTAATTTGAGTGAGGTAAGATTTAGGGATGTTGCTGTCCTGAAACAGTTTTCGGTGCTGCACCATAAAAATTCGTGAAAATTCTCAAAATATCTTTTGGACCTGCGATTTCTTGTACAGATGCCCCAGGTTATATCCAAACTTTCATTAGTCATACACTTTTTGATTTGAGCAACAGAAAACCCTCTAAAAATTCGACCTTTGTCAGCTGTTCAGTTTTGACAGATTTCTGCCAATATTTGTGTTTGCCGCTCGATCGCTTTCTTTTTGAGTTCTTTTGATCACGGAAATTTTGGGGAAGTTGCTACAGTAGTATATGCTTTATATGTGGTGGTTTTGAGTTGAAACCGGAAGCAAAAAGGGGTTGATTCATTATTATGCTTACACTAATGTTGCTAATAGAATTGTGTTTAATTTTGTATGAAGGAAGTTTTCAAGTGTAGGGATTGGAGAATGATGAGATGATTTGAAGAATGGACAAAAGCTCAAGCTTGGGGATGCCCATGTCACCTCAAGAAATATCCAAGAGGTACAAGTGTCAAAGCTTGGGGATGCCCCCGAGGCACCCCTTCTTCATCGGCAAAAATCAGGTCACCTTCAACACACTATATTTTTATTGCTTCATGCATTATGCGTTTTTCTTGGAGCGTCAGTTGTTTTTAGTTTTCAGTTTTGTTTAGTTTTGTTTGTTGCAATAAATGGTTGGACCCCAACAAATTTCTTTTGGAGAAGTTGCCTTGCTTTTCATTTGCCAAGAACACTCAGTTTTTCACTCTTATCGTTTCAACGAGTGTTCTCTTTTTCTAGAATTGCGTTTAGCTTTCATTTTTTACCTTGATTTTTGTTCAGATCTTGTTATATCTTTTTATCAAGGTGTATTTTTACCTCTGGTCCATGTTGGTTTTCATCAAAATAGTTGTTTCAAAAAAGTTTGAATGGTGTTGGAAAAGAGAAAAAGCTCTATGCAAAGAAGTGGTACAAAAAGGAGCTTGTGTAGACTGCGGCCTAGGCTTTTGCATGTCATGCTTGATGTCTTTTTGATAGTATGCTTAGTGGTTTTGCTGTAGCATGACTTGTCTCAAATGACTGAGATTGCTTAATGAGCCTTTGAAAAAATCATGCGCTGTTTTAATTATTTGGAAGCATTATTTTGGTTTTCTCCTTTGATGCTTTATTTGGGTTGACTTGGCGCATGCTCACACATGTTTGACTCCTACAAAGTCGCCTTAATCCTCTATGATCATTTAGTTTTTGACTTTTGATGCCATCTTATGCTTCTTTTAATGTCGCTTTGTCGCTCTTCATGATTATGGCCGTTATTGCTCTCTTAGTTGGTCGCTCCCAGTCTTTTGCTAGCCCTCATTTTGTACTGAGTATGAGCTCTACTCGTGCATCTAACTCCTAAAAACCAAGTTTGCCATTTGTGTCCACTATAAATTCCTATGTATGGTATTTGTAAGCCATTCCAAGTAAATTTTCATGTGCTACCTTTCAAAACTTTCAACTACTTCTCGTTTTGTGCCACTGTTTTTAGCTCATGGGGACATAGTGGTCGGAATTGCTATCTTCCATATTAAATTAAGTACCCCTCGACTAGGCAGCTTCATCTGCTCGTCGTTAATTTTGCAAGGGAGCTAGTCAGACCATTGCAATCTAATTATAAAAAGAAAAAAAGGCACTCCTCCATGGTATGTGAATGTTGGTGGGCACCCGATGGAATCGGTTAGCCATGGTTTGAGAAAGGAAAAAAAGGTGGGGAGGAGTGCCGAAGCTTTATAAAAGAGCACCAATGTGCCAAATTTTCAAAGAACTCGGAACCGCTCTCACTTGTTTATTATGGAAGATAGTAAGACCCCATTGGCAGTCGTTGACATGAAACAACCACCTCTTAAAACCCAATTTTTATCTCTCTGTTTTACAAATAAAAAGCTCTAGCACATGTTTAATCACTGCTTCCCTCCGCGAAGGGCCTTTCCTTTACTTTTTATGTTGAGTCACCACCTTCTATCTTTATGCACCGTCTAAGAGAGCATAGTTGTCATTCTGAGTATAATGTGCATTGTCCCAAAGTTTTCATTGACTGATTCATGATGTTGGTTTCACTTGTTCTTAAATTATTTGTATCTAGTCGACCTCTTAAACTTGAAGGTGTCCTATGCATTTATGTTTTGCTCTCTCATGAAGGACAAGCTGAAAACCATTTGTATGTTTTTCCATATGATTTGAACACACGTTTGACTTTTATTGTTTCATTTTCATGATCTTTCATTTGTGTTCTTTTTCATGTTATAACATGGTTGCTAAGTTTCTTCTATCAAGATTACGTCTTTCATGCCCATGTTTTAAGTTCTTTTGATCCCAGCGCACAACGCTTACATAGATGATCAAGATTGTGTAGGTGCATGTCACCTGAAAAATTATTTCTTTTGTTATCACTTACGTACTCGAGGACGAGCAGAACTTAAGCTTGGGGATGCTGATACGTCTCTAACGTATCTATAATTTTTGATGCTCCATGCTTGTTTTTACACCATTTGCTTAGTTTTTCGTTACACTTCGTGGCATTTTTATGCATTTTCTGGAACTAACCTATTAACGAGATGCCACAGTGCCAGTTCCTTGTTTTCTGCTGTTTTGTGTTTTAGAAAAGTTACAGAGGAAATATTCTCGGAATTGGACGAAACAAAAGCCAAACATCCAGAAATTCACTGAAGCTTCCAGAGAACCGAAGAGGAGACGGAGTGGAGCCGCGAGGGGCTCACACAACAGGGCGGCGCGGCCCAGGGCTAGGCCGCGCCCCCTATGTGTGTGGCCGCCTTGGTCCACTTCTGACGATGCCCCTTCGCCTATAAAGACCCCCCGACGGGAAAAACCTAAACACCCGATCACTTTTCCAGAAACATATCGCGATTCACCGCCGTCGTCGACCCGAGATCGGGAGGGTCCAGAAGCTCTTCCCGGCACCCTGCCGGAGAGGGGAATCGCTACCAGAGGTCTTCTTCATCGCCATGCTTGCCTCCGGCGCGATGAGTGAGTAGTCTACCTTAGACTATGGGTCCATAGCAGTAGCTAGATGGTTATCTTCTCCACCATGTGCTTCATATTTAGATCTCGTGAGCTGTCTTACATGATCGAGATCACCGTTATGTAATTCTACATGTTGTGTTTGTTGGGATCCGATGAATATTGGTGTTATGATTGAGTTGATGTGCTGAATATTATCTTATGTTATCTCTATGTTGTTTCATGCTCTCCGTTGTTAGTAGCTAGCTTGGCCGAGTAGATACTAGTGACTCCAAAAGGGGGTATTTATGCTCGATAGTTGGGTTCATGCTCTATTTAATCTGGGGAATGACAGAAACCTCTAAGGTTGTAGATGTGTTGTTGCCACTAGGGAGAAAACAACATTCATATGCTCAAGAGCATATGCTTTGTTTACATTACAAACTTTGCTTAATGCATTTATCTATTGTTCGCAACTTAATACTTGTGGAGTTCTCGGATTGATTCGCCACAAGTGGATTATTAGTCATAGATGCAGTTGGATGGCGGTCTATGCATCTTGTTATAATGCCCAGAGTAAATCTCATAGTGATCTTCTTGACATATGCACATTGTCTTTATTCTATCAATTGCCCAACTGTAATTTGTTTACCCAGCATGTGTTATTTTATCTTATGGAGAGACACCACTAGTGAACTGTGGACCCCGGTCCTATTTCCATTATATTGCTATCACCTGTTTACTTTACTTGCACTGTTTACGTTACTCGCATACTACTATTGCTTTCCACTTGATACGCTCATACCCTTTGTTTCAAGCAAACCGGTGAGATTGACAACCTCATCGTAAGTTGGGAACAAAGTATTTGGTTGTGTTGTGTGCAGGTTCCGCATTGCAGCTGGCAAAGCAAAGCTTGGACGAGGCGCCCTATAAATTGTCCGGAGCTGTCGCGAAGCTAGCAAGCATCACCTTCTTGAGTTTGACTTTTTCCTACTGGATTGATAACCTTGGTTTCTTACTGAGGGAAAAACTTGCTGCTATATTCATCAAACCTTCTCTTGGGGTTTCCCAACTGGCCGGTCATTTACCGCGCCATCAATAGCAATCAATCATCATCGTCACTGAGAAGGGAAAAAAACTTAGCATCAACAAAAAGAAAAAGAACTAAGGATATAAAGATTTGAGTCATCAAAACTCACGAGTCCAAAGCATCAAAAATTTCAACTTCAGGGAGCAGAGGGCTCCCCTGGCGCATCCTTTGGAGCAGAGGTACTTGAAGAAAGCAGTTCGTCGAGACGCTTCCTTTTCTTATCCAGGCTTGGCTTTTCAGAATTAGCAGGGGGAGGCGATGAAGTAGAGCCGCTTTCTTCTCGAGAAACTTTGGCATCATCTCCGTCCTGGCCTCCGTCAGCCTCAAGGGCTTCAGAAGCAGCAGAAGCAGGATCAGCCTGAATTGGCCCTTCCTCTGGAAGAGGAGGACGAGAAACCAAAAATTGGTGGCCCTAGCAAGAGAATCACCCGCAAAACTATCAGCAAAACAAAAACAAAACACAAGAAGGTAAAAAACAAAGAAGTCGACACTGACGAGTTACAAAGTACATACCTCGGGTAAAGGATGAGTGGAGTCGAAGAAGTCAGTTGTCAAAGCTGGTATTTCTTTCTCCTTCGTGAGGGTATTCAAAGATCTCACTCGTTTGTCGAGACCCTTTTTCTCTAGGTCCTGCTTGGACACTCGAGAAGGATCTTCCGAGCCAGAATATGACCACAATTTGGAGACGCGAGCTTGGAGAGGCTGGATGCGCCTCTGCAGGAAAAACGCCATGATCTGCGTCCCCATCAGGGCCCCTACGATTGCACTCTTTAGACTCTGAATGCGGGTCAGCAAGGGCTTGATATCCTCGATTTCAGCTTCTATGGGAGGAGAGTCCCATGATGTCAACTTCGTCAGACTCTTATTTGCATCAAAGGGGGCAATACCAAATTTGTCAGAGGAAGCAGTCTTTTGGTCCTTGATGTAGAACCACTTTTTCTTCCAACCTTGGACTGAGATAGCCATATTGAACTCGGGGTAGTGCGACTCAGTGCGCACCGATACGACGGCCCCGCCCAGCTCAGGGTTTTTATCTAACGAAACACTGGGGCGAAGGCGGAAAAGAAATTTCCAAAGGATCCAGTGGGGATCGATCCCAAGAAAGGATTCACAGAGAGTGATAAAACAGGCGATGTGCAAGATAGAATTTGGCATAAGCTGGTGAAGCTGCACGCCATAAACAAAGAGGAGCCCATGAAGAAATTTGTGGGCAGGAAGAGAAAGACCACGGAGAAGGAAAGCAAGGAACATCACCCGATAACCGCTCGGGGGCTTGGGGATGCATTTGGTACTAGGGAAGACGACCTGCTCCCCTCCGACGAGGAACCCCTCCCTCTGAGCCTTGGTCAGATCGGATTCTTCGAATTCAGAGGGCACCCAGCTGGTCGCCGCGTTCCCGCTCTTCTTCTTCGCCATCTTTTCCTTGTGCGCAACTCTCTTTGTGGGCATTCGGAGGAGGTGCGCTCGGGGGCTGCAAGGAAGGTGAGGAGCGCAGGGAAGGTGAAACAATGGTGGCGGCGGAAGAACAAATAACTGGTAAACAGTAAAAACCGAGGTCTCCCCCTTATAAAGCTTCATGTGAAAGGAACGTGGGCTGAGATGTGGCACGTGAAGCGGAAGTGGTAAGCCCAGTAACGGGCAGAAAACTACAAAATTACTGCGCTACCCACATGCAATGGTCAGCGTCCAGTCAAATCACACAGAGAGTGACTCTATCAATGACGTCACAAGCGTTAAGTCACCGAAAAATAAGAAATCAGGGCACGATTCGAAGATCATGGCTATACATAGGAAATTCAGTAATAGCTTCGGGCGTTACTCTAATCATCGGTGTTGATCAAAGTAACCAACGAATATTCAACGAGAAATACAAGGCAGCAGTAAAGGAACACTTATCCTTGAGTCTATACCCGACAAAATTTTCGACTATAGCCTCGGGGGCTACTAACATCGGGAGCGCTAGGCGCGCACCCGACAAAATTATTACGCAAAACAAGTAGCTACGCAAAGGATACAAGGAAAAAGTTTACTTGAGCCTATACTTGAAAAAACCTTTCGACTATAGCCTCGGGGGCTACTCCCATCGGGAGCGCTGGTCGCGCACCCGACAAAATTTCAGTGTCTAAGAATAATAACGAGGGAAGAAGTTTTGTTTATTGATATTACTCCCATCGGGAGGGGATTTATATTAGTCAAAGGTTAGACAACCCGAAGATTTTCAGTATTGAAACAGTCAAAAAAGGCTCTGAAATATGATTCTTGACTTACGTCATCGCGACAAAACTTGAATGCCATGATTGAAACAGATCATGAAGGTAAGACCCCAGGATCCGTCCTGTGTGGCCTAGTATACGCCCCTGGATGCGCTATGCTAGTAATTTTCCGTGTCTACGACGCGAAGAAAATCCCGGTGGACGTACTGGGTACCCTAAGAACTACTGGAACTCTTTCTTTGTAGTCCTAAATGCGGCAAAAGATTGGGTTAGACCAGGTTCCAGACTCAAGTCCAAGGGGATTGAGTTTGATGTAGGTGACAAGTATCTGCTCTGGCAGTTAACTGGCCTCTTGATCCGTCAGAGTTGTCAGGCTTGTTAACCAAAAACCCCTTGCGAGACAATATAATGAAAATTGTTTAATTGAGTATAGGGAAAAAGAGAAGTCAAAGATTGATCAAGTCGAAGATATGAAGATTAGAGATTCAACCCGAATCTACAATTCTGGTAAAATCTCAGGGGCTACTGACAAGGGTATAGCTGATAGAGCCCATTACTTGTGTACCCCTGATTAAGTTAGGCCCAAGAATATTCGTAGTCCAAGTATGAGTCCATGTCGTATACATACATTGTAATATGTATCAGACCCGACCGGTTCCTTGAGACCTGGCCACCTATATATAGGGGCCAGGAGAGGCCGGTCAGACACAGATTGAGAGTAAGCCAAGTTGACCACCACGCTTATTCTCGATACACGCCTTATTTGACAGATCTTTACCTTCGAGTTCATCCGACGCCATATTCCCCCGATCCTAAGTCTTTCATCTTGGACATTTGTCGAGTTAAGCCTCGTCAATACGGTACCAATATGCAAAGCCCAAGCAATCAGGGACAGAGCCAGAAACTAAGCTTAAGAGGGGCAAAGCAAGTGTGTAATTTCAATGGCTAAGCTAGCTAAATTAGCCTAGTTAAGAACTTGACATGGCTAATCTTCCAATGGAAATCACAAGCATAGGGAGGGGCTACGCCCCTGCTCGTCCCCCCCTTGTCTCCGTGCCTGCAAGCAATCATAGATTAACTAGCCTCAATAGGACAAAGGTAATCGTAAATAAGAGTGGCTCTCAAAGGAATGGCATGGGGGAGAAGATCTGTAAAGTTTATACCTTATTCGGATAATCTTGAAATGTGGAAGCTTCCGTCCTTGCCCATGGATTTTGGTGTAAATGGATGATGGATCTTCCGTAATGTTGATGTAGAGATTGTTCTCAGCTTTCCAACGCAATGAAAATCACCAAAAATGGACTTCAAATGTAAAAGCTACGCTCAAAACCGTGAGCTGAAATAATGTTTTTGTGCCTGCTGTTACATGTTCTGTAGTGCTGCTACCGCCTGTTACCAGCCCGGAAGTATGGCTCATAGTTGCCAGCGAACCGGATCGCCCGGATCGAGGAATGGGATCGGGGAACGGAGTTCAACATGCCAGCGAACAAGGATCGGTCAGGGGTATACATCTCTGGTACGCCAAATTGGATCGGGGATCGCGATCCACTTTGGTTTGGATCGATTACGGAGAATCAAGGGTATTAATAAGCCCAAATATGACGCTTGGAATTAAGGAAATTAATAGGCCCAAATATAACGCTTAGAATTAAGAGTATTAATAAGCCTAAATAAGCCCAAATATGTATGAAAGAGCCCAGAATCAAGGCTAATAGGGAAACAGGAAGCGCGCGAATAGGATCGTGACCCAAAAACGAATCGCGTCGATCCACTCATGTTCTCGACCCTCGATCCGGGTCGATCGACCCGGGGTCTCGGAACACGACAGCGATCCCGAACCTGGCAACTATGGTATGGCTTTTGGACCTTCTCAGCACGAGGTTGAACCCGAGAACGAGTTTCTGCGTGATTTTGATGGAAAAAAGTGATGAAAAACAACAAATCGTCCTCTTTAGAATTATGTAATTAAGTCCTCCGTTACGCCCCTTGGTTGTACTCCCTCTCCCCCCACCCCCTGCTCTGTTCTGCTTTGTATCTCATGAACTGACTGCCACAGTTACTCGAGGAAATGCAAAAAACGGTGGTGTCCCCTGTCATTCTAAAAAAAACAACAAATCAGAGGGGTAAACGATGGAATTAGGCTAAGGGAACGCAAAGGAAGATAGATCAACAAGTTTTACATGGGATCCTATTATAAAGGAAATCTCAAGTCAAAAGAACCCAATATAATGATATGATTTGCACGTATTAGGAACGCGGTGAGGAGGAAAAGAGCTCCTACCATGCGACCAAGAAGTCTGGCCGCGTGGTGGGGCCCATCTCCCCCTCATAGGTCCAATCGAAGCAAACTTTGGCTTGATAGAACCGTCTTGACTTAAAACTGACTATAAAAGAGACCCTATGCGATCTCGCGATGGGGTGACAGAGAAACACGAAATATACAATTCTGATATGCAGGCTGCGAGGATAGGATGAGAGACGATATCGGAGCCGCTCTCGGTTGCCCCTTCATCTCCATCGACACCATCTCCTTCAACACCTTGATAAAGAGAGAGTAGTTCATCCATGAACTAGAGATTATTTCCGATCCATGGTACAAGTATGCCTAGTATACGGGAGTAACACCTTTCTCCCTTTTGCTAGCTCTCGTAACTCCCTAGTCCCTAATATTCTTAAATGCATTAAATTCCTCTAAAAAAACTACTACCTTATCATATTTAGAAAATTAGGAAGGAACTTAAGATGTAGCTTTGGGTGACTGATAACTATCCAAATGGCAAACAAATTCAGGTTCAGATACTAGAAAGGAACTCCGCGTATATGTTTCGATGTTTGCAAACTACCCAATAGCCATCTCAAAACTTAAGAAAAAATTGAGCAATAATACTCCCTTCGACCAGAAATAAGTGTCGGTGATTTACTATAAACATTGTATTAAGTTATACTAAATCATCAGTCACTTATTTCCGATCAGAGGAGTATCTTATAGCTCCAAGCTCATCGATCATATATGTACACAATTCAGATTCAGAAACTAACAAGAACCATAGCAGAAGGCTCACATAATCTTCCACATATGTCAAATTGGCAATTCAAATATCATAAAAAACTAAGATTTATCAAAAGGAAACGATAGCGAGATCATGCCTGCCGTGAGCGAAATGCAGGTGTTCCGGTGTTGTCCATACATATATTTCTCGGATGCTACTTTCAAGTAGAAGTATTACCAAATTTTTTTTTTGAGAATAACGGGGGGAAAAGAATTCCCCACCGCTTGTGATATTACTCGAGCGGACCCAACAGAGGGTCAAAGCTGTTACAAGACCAGGCTCCTGTCTACCCTCGCGGGTGGACATTCGTCAGGATACATGAGAGTTACAGGGTAGAGAGGGCACACCATCGCAGGGCGGCAACAAGAACATGCTCTCTAGAGCAAAGCATTACAGAAAGAAAAAGGAAGAAAGAAAAGGAAGTACACAAGACACACCCTATCAGGCATCACCAGGAGGTTCGGAGCAGTGCATAGAGTAGTGGTACTGTTGCCATCGAAGGGAACACACAACCGCGACCTTGTAAAGAGCACCACCACTCACTTGCTTAGCGGCGGAGGAGGGAGAAGGGGCTACCATAAGCAAACAGTGAGTAGAGGAGCAAGCCTACGCCGTCGAGGGGTACGGATCAACCGAGACCACAAAGGGAACACGAAGCTCATGACATACCCGCAAAACACCATCGGACAGGGTCAAGTACAAACATGCCATCAAGGAGCCGAAGTCAGAAGGCACTTCGCCAATCCCAATTCGATGAGCAGTCGAGAGCATTGGGTTCCATCGCAATGCCTTCAATAAGGAAAAACAACGCCCATAGGCACCATCGTCGAAAAGCTTTCGCTTGGAACCACAACAAGCCGACGTAGAGGCCGCGGAGATCGATCCCCGCGACAAACTGGACTCTAGGTCCAGGATCGACGGCCGGACAGCCAGAAAGACTCGCGCGAGCACCACACCAGCAGTAGTGCTGAGGGACGAGCTCAACCAGCAGGCTGAGGGAAAGGGGCCGTGCCCGGCCTCGCCGCGCGCAACAGCAGACTGTCAGACTGGGAACAAGGAGGGGAAGGGGGCAGGGCCTGGAGGACACGGGCAATGGCGGAAGGAAGGGAAAAGGAGATGGGGATGGTGGCGGCGGCAGCCACCGCCAGGAGATGCAGAAATCGTGCCGATGGGAGAATAAGGAGGGGGCGTGGCTGGAGAGGACACCGGTGGCGGCAACCGAGCAAGCTCCGGGGAGCGCGATGCGCAGGAACACGCGACGAGGGGCAGCAGAAGCCGAGGCCCAAACAGCAGCCAAGATCAAGACGCGGCGAACCGGCCGCTGCCGGCGAGACAGGGCAGAGCGCAAGCAGAAGACCTCGAGGAGAAGCACAACCGCGGGAGGAAGAGCAGGGAGCACCGATGCAGAGCACGGCCGGGCCGGCGGCGCATAGGGGCAGGCAGAAAAAGAGGGGGCGGTGGGGGAGGGATTTGGATCTTTGGGGGGAGAAACGAACCGGGGATGCTCCCCGCCGCCTCCGTCCGCCGTGGGACGGCCTCCTCCGGCGAAGGCGGTGGCTGTAGACGAGGTGGGGGAGGGGGCTGTGGTGGCGGCGCGGGGGTCGCCCGAGAGGGACCCAAAGGCTAGGGTTTTTCTTCGTTCTGCTTCTACCAGACATGTTAGTTTTACCAAGTATAGTGACATGATATGTAGCAAAGAGAACATTATTCCAGCACTTTTTGAAACCTGTAAGCTGTTTTGCTTTTGTGTGCTGTTATGGATTAGCAGCATAGGATGGTCAAGTATTTTCTAGGATACCAATTTGCATCTTGAAGCTTACGCAATACTCCCTCCGTTTCTTAATATAAGGTGTATATTTTTCTTGCACGAATATTAACGCACAGGGTAAAAGGGCAAATTTCAATACTTTTAGATGTTAATATAGGTAGGTGATCGATATGAGAATAGTTAAAAAATAGGAAAATCTCGATATCTTATCTCTCCTAATTATATTGACTTCTAAATTGTGTAAAAAAAAATCCACAATCCCGTCATACACCTTATATTCTAGAATTTTTTACAAAAAACTATACACTTTATATCAAGGAACGGAGGGAGTATTTCATTAGCAGAAGTGGTTATATGTCTTCGCAAGTTACAATAGTCCACTACTGCTAATTTCACAAACTTCACTGTCGAATTTGACATATGTTTTTATATCCCTTTACGTTCTGCTAGGCATAATTGCTCAGATAGCTCAATGCAAAATTGAGGAAATATAAGGTGGATTGATCGATCAACACTCGATAGCTCGATGCATTTCACGATCTACAGACGTTTATCCCCTGCCACATCCAGCTTGGACTGCTGGCTCACACGCACGTACACGCACACAAACCGAAGAAAACGTACAACTCGTACACAACAACAGCGCCGGCCGCCGCGCCGATGGCATGGGCGGCCATCGGTCGGACCCTCGGAGGATACGCACACACACGTACTACTATTCATATCCTCTAGTGTACAGAGCGGCTGGCCCTGGCCGGCTAGCGCGATTGACGACGGCTAGCACGCCGGCGTTATTCCAGAGTCCCGTTGGCCTTCCCGTTCGCCTTGCCGTTCGCCACCGCGCCATTGCCGTTGCCGTTCGCCACCGCGCCATTGCCGTTGCCGTTCACCACCGCGCCGTTCACGTGCCCATTACCTTTCGCCACCGCCCCATTGCCGTTGGCGTGAGCGCCGTCGTCGGCGTTAGCGGGTGTAGCGGAGTTGTGGGAGGCGATCAGCCGGCCGGAGGGGTCGTTGGAGGCCTTCCACTGCGCCACCCACTCGATGGCCGCAGGCGTGCTGCACGCGATGCTCGGGCCCCATGGCACCGTCTCCCTCGCCGACTCCTGCAGTAATTCAGGTTCGCTATGTGTGTCAGTAAACCGTTGTTGAAACCATCAGTTTAATTGCTCAGTATCAACTGTCTGAATCAATCACCTGGGGGTAGAGCCTCTCGAATATCATCCTGTAATAGTAGGCCTCCTTGTTGATGGGCGTGTTGTATGGGAACTGTTCTGCAGCGTTCTTCATCATCTCATCAGTGACCTGGAAGAGAGGATAACGGAAATAGTAAATAAAACAGAGCAAGAGGAGGCTAAACGGTTCAGAAATTTGGGTCGTTTTGGGATGCACGCTGAGCTGACATGGCTGGTGAAATTACCTGCTGTTCAGTGAATGCCTTGAGGCCGTCGATCCAGCTGTAGCCTACACCGTCACTGAACTGCTCCTTCTGCCTGTAGAGAATATGCTGTGGAGAGGAATGTCGTGTAAGCATTAGTTCAGAAAACTGTAAACACTGGGTATCTGAACAGATTGAAGGAGCTGGTGCTGGTACCTTGGGCAGGTAAGGCTCCTCCTCGTCGTCGAACGCCTTCCTCATCACCCACTTCTCGATGCGGCCCAGCTCAGTATCATACTGCGTCACCGCAAGAACAAAAAAATGTCAGAAAATTCAGAGAAAAAAATACACTTTCTGTCTTTCTGGACAGGAGATGAGATTCAGTACCAGTTTCCATTCGGGGTCCATGCTCATGGCGACGTTGATGAACTCCTTGTCGAGGAAGGGCACGCGGACCTCCAGGCCCCAGGCCGACGTGGCCTTGTTGGCGCGCAAGCAGTCGTACTGATGGAGCGCTTTCACCTTGCGGCAGGTCTCCTTGTGGAACTCCTCCTTGTTGGGGGCGAAGTGGAAGTAGAGGTAGCCGCCGAGGAGCTCGTCGGAGCCTTCCCCGGACAGTACCATCTTCACCCCGAGTGCCTTGATCTTGCGCGCCATCAGGAACATGGGCGTGCTCGCGCGGATCGTCGTCACATCGTATGTCTCGTTGTGGTAGATCACCTCCTCGATGGCGTCGATGCCATCCTACAAAGGCCAGATGGCGAATCACCTCGTCAGTACTCACCACTCTGTATTTGCTCACAGTTCTAAGTTCTGACGGATATCTCCCGTCAGAAAGTTCAGTAATGCCAAGAATCCTTCAGGGTTCAGGTTCTGTATATATCTCAAATTTCTGGGGTTGTATTTTGGTGTGACTTGTCAAGTGTTCTCTTACGGATTGTCCGATCAAGTAAAATCACGAACTGTCTATTTCGTTTGCTTTTCTTTACCTGGACAGTGAAATGGAACTCGTGATGGATGGTTCCAAGAAAGTCAGCAACCTCCCTAGCGGCCTTCAGATCGGGTGAGTTCTGCAATGTCCAGAAACATATCAAAATCATCAGCTTCTCAGGGTTCTCGTAGAAGAAACAGTAAGGACAAAATCGTCGTCTAGGATATTTATGAGCGCAAGTTAAATATTCAGTAACCTCTAGGCCCACGACGAAGGAATGTAGCTCAGTTCCAAACTTCTTGGCGGCTTCAGTCTCGATGAGATGGCGCTTGGTCACCGAGGCAACCAGCGACGAGTCGAGGCCGCCGGAGAGGAGGACGCCAAAGGGTACATCGGTCATGAGCCTCTTGATGACAGCCTACAACAAAATGGAGCAGAGCACATATTCAAATCGTCAGTTCCGTTGATGATGTCAGTCACTATCACACTTTCATCAGTCAGTGTGTCATGTATGCACCTTCTCGAATGCCTCTCTCAGAACGAGGGGCTCGTACGGCGTCGCCGGGACGATCTCGGCGAACCACCCCGGGTTGTACCACCGCCGGAACCCGCCGCCGGGGCTCGAGTACAGGTGCCCCGGAGGGAAGAGCTCGAATTTGGGACAGTCGTCGTGGAGCGCCTTCATCTCCGACGCAATCCAGACGGCGCCTGCGATGCGAGAAAGGCCAAGCAATTAAGTCGCAGTCGAGACGTGAAGAAATTGCAGTGACAGGGGTTTGGCAAGCGCAATACCGTCGCTGCCCCAGCCGATGTAGAGGGGGTTAACGCCGATGGCGTCGCGGGCGGCCATGTATGTGTTGTTGCGGGTGTCGTAGAGGACGAAGGCGAAGACGCCGTCCAGCATGTTGACGAAGTTCTCGCCGTACTCCTCATACTTCAGAGTTGAGACAGCAACATAAGCAGGAATGGTCAGCAACTCAGCATCAGTATATTTCAGTTTCTATTTTCTCTGCTCTTTTGTTTCTTCAGAGTTAGTATAGGAGGCTAATTTATTCTGATGTGCCTTACCAGTGGGATGATGACCTCGCAGTCGCTGCCGGTGGTGAAGGTGTGCTTCGCGGCGAACTGCTTCCGGATCTTCTGGTGGTTGTAGATCTCTCCATTGGCCTTTTTCATTCAATCATTCAACAGCGACGCAGTTAGAAAACGATGGGTGATGGAGAACAGTCTAGTGACAGACACAGACGCGGCAAACCCACGACGCGCTCCTAAATTAGACAGCAAGCAGACATGCGTACCACGACGACGACGGTCCTGTCCTCGTTGTAGAGGGGCTGGTCGCCGGAGAGCGGGGAGACGACGGCGAGCCGCTGCTGCGCCAGGAAGTTGCCCTCGCACTGGTACAGCCCGGACCAGTCGGGTCCACGGTGCTTCAGCCTGCATCAATATTATCCAGTCTAACACCGTCAACAAAAACTCAGACGTTCAGTACCACGGCGAACCGTGGCGCGAAACAGAGCAATCTAATAACAAACGGCTAAAGCAGGTTGCTTAACGAACAGCAAGATTCCCATTGTCAATTTTTTAGCCCTTGATTACTGTTCGATTCTTTATGATTCCTATGCATATTCGAACCCCCACCCCCCACTCCGGGAAGGAGACAAAATATAACGAACAAGGACAAAACAGAATCACCGCCAACAAAATAACTTCTTGGGGAGATCCCGTTAGTTCTTTCCGGCAAGCTCAAGAACACGGACACCAACGACGTGCTTATGATCCAGAAATTCTCAGGATCATGTGGAGGATATGTGCATGCATTAGAACCGCAAGGGATCTGGGGAGGGAGATTGACAGTGGCGTAGGGAAAGGGAAGGTGTGCTTGCCTACGGGAGCAGGCGAGGACGCGAGCCCGCTTGGCCTGCGACCAGTCGGCGCAGCCGAGGACGGCGAGGATGCCACACATGGCGGATGGACGCGGCCGGGACGAGCGAGTTTCGGGGTGGAATGGATGAGGCTGAGGACAGTGAGACGCTCAGAAGAGAGAGATGCGGAGATTAGCGGACGATCGCGCCGTATTTATAGCCGATCCGCGCGGCTCCGGGGCATCGCGTCGGAGCAAAGCTCCCTTCTCTGGCGAAGGCGATGGGGACACGTGGCGGCTGTCGGTTGGGAGGGTTCCGTGCGCGGCGGGAGTTTATCCCTTCCGGATGCCGCACAGCCGAGTCAGCGTGGGCCCCTGCGCGCGTCAGCTCCTGCTCGGAGACGCATCAACCGTCGGATGCCCGATGGACGGCAAACCGAGACCGCTGGAAGCAGTTGCTGGGTATGGGCAGACGGGGCCCGCTGGATTCACCAATGGTCGGAGATGTGCTCTGCGATGCCTAGTTTAGTCTTTTCCTCGTGGGGATATTTGGTTGCGGTGCTCGATGATGCGAACAACGCCATTATTGGAAGAGCATCTTGGATATGATTCATAATTCGAGGGATGTTCATCTCTTCTAATGAACACGGACGTTTTCCTGATGATGCTGTAAAGATACGATGAATCCACCCTCTGTTCTTCTCTTAATTATTCTACAATCATAATTGAGGCTCCCATGTTAGTATGAATCCAGTGTCTTACATACTCCCTCCGTTCCATAATTATTGATATTACGGTAGTTTAAATTTATTCATGTTCGTACATCAAACTCTACGAGAAACAAAACAACCACCAACTCCTAGATAAAACCCTAGCCTCCTCCATAGATTTGTTGCCCCTACTCTAGCCGGCTTCACCGGTGTTAGGAGAGTGGGAAACCTGATTTATGCATGGAGTTTTCAATAAAAGTAATCACTTTAATAGATTTATGTTATGTTTTTGTAGCCTCTTCTTTTTTGTCTCTACGTTAATGGAAATGATATCGTCTACAATAAGTGATTTTGGCTATTCTTTTGAAGATGAGGTATCTTTTCCGATGTCCGCGGTGTTAGAAGATTACAATTCTCTAGGTATAGACCTTCAAATCTTGCTTTCCCAGATCGATTTTGTAGATTTTCTTATGGTTGCCGCGAATCCTCGCAAATTTTGTCCCGAATGCTACGTCCACGACAATGGTGATTCATACTCTCGACACCCCAACTACATCGAAAAGCATGTTTGGTTGTTATTCCCTGGTGTTAGTGCTATTGCCGATGTTTATTGAATATTTTAATGCCTGCGTATGTGCATGTAGCCTTGGCATTACGACTCAAATTAAAATTATATGAGTATCTTCATTGATTTTATAATTTTATGATTTGGTATCTATTTTTGGCTGCCTATAGAAAATTACAAGACTGTGTGGAAGAAGAAAGAATTTGAAGACTTCTAAGATTTGTTTTCTTTTGTACTTTATTCTGTAATAGTTAAGAACAACTCGTGTATCTATACCATGTACTTTTTATTACTATAAATATATGTGGTATTGATTGTAAAAAAAGTTATTATTAAATAGAGGGAAGCATAATAATTCGTCTTTGGTTCGCGTCGGTACTCATTGTTTCAGGCTATAATTCAGTGGCGTGATTGGCATAAAAATGCAGAACCAATTTTACCTCTTCTTTCTCTAAATTATAGGGAATGATAGATTAGTTCAGATTCACGGCCAGGTTTAGTCACGTCGTCATGGCCGAAACTAGATCAGTGTTTTACACAAAAAGATGAAAAAAAGGGGGCTATGATTCTCTGAAGCTGCGTAAGAGCCAAAACATAAACAAACTAATATTTATTTATAAAAAAATGGCTGGGTTATTGAGTTTATAAATAGCTAGCTGTACAAAGCAAGAGTTGGAATCTCTAATACAATAAAATGTGGATGGGCTCATAGCCCAGTGGTGAGAGCGCAGTGGCGCCTCTCAGGCATCCCGAGTTCGACCCCCAGGTCGAGTAATGTTGATCAAAAAAATATAATAAAATTAAACAATCGATGTTATCATACGAGGAGTGGAGCAGACAACGGCGGAGAGTCTCTACAAGGGCAGGCAATGCCCGCGACAGCAACGGACAGTAGCTGCTAACGTCCGCTCCATTTTTTCGATTTATTTTCCCTGTCATGTGTTAACGCCAGCTGATGCATCGCCGCACTCAAACTTTGGGACCGAAGGCAAATTTGCTCGTGAGAGTTTGGTCGTACCTTACCATTTGTCACTTTCTTTTGTCGTTATAGGGAGCCTATGCGCCGTCACAATCGTCCTCCGTGTTTTGGCTCATAGGTATATATGCTTTCTTTATTTAAATATTATATTTGATATATTTTGAAATGTTAAAAAATTTAAATAAAAAATCAGCACTACGTCTTTACATGTTGTGTGTGTACAAATTCCTTTCACGACAAATCGACTTGTCATTTGACCTATGTAAAAAGACAAATTTTGATGCTAAAAATAATACATTTTATGTACATGTTTTGTCTTTTTACACCGACCACATGCAATATCATTTTTCGCGAAACTTTACGAACGCATATGGATTATGGAGATGTACATGTCAAATTTTTTGTTTGAATTTTTTGACACTTCAAAATATGTTTTTTTAGCATAGTGAGCATATGCACATGGAAGCCAAACTGACTTTCCGCAGCTGCCCAACTTATTTTAGAGACTAAAACTTTCGGTTTTAGTTTGTTTTGACCGGGCTAAAGATATGTATTCTGTCTTTTTTGCCCCCCATCCGTTTAGGTCAGGGCAGCCAGGGGCACTGACGCATTTGGTTCGCGTGTCCTTTATACTTTTCTTTTTACCATTCACCAAATAGGGCACATAAACACAATGTTGCAACCAAATTAATTAAAATAGTTTACATTTAAGTTAATAACATAGTTTACAATGAAAGTAGTCCAACAAATACATAGAAAAGTTCATAAGTAAATGAATAAAATGGAATAAGATGACTACTCATTTTTTGCCAACGCTTATGCTCAACCAAATTCGCCTAAAGTTGGACGTGAGTATGGCGACATCAATCTCTTGGTGCACATGGAGGAACTCGTCCTATGATGCAGGCCCAGACTTTGGGCCAACCAACTCACTCTAAAATTCCCATCGTTCATCATGGAGGTCTTCATCACACTCATCCTAAACGATCATGTTGTGCATGATCACACTCGCAGTCATCACCTCCAACATGGTATCGTGACTCCATGTTCTAGAAGAGCATCGAACAATATCCCACGGTGGTTGGACGACACCAAACGCCCGCTCCAGATCCTTCCTACAAGCCTCTTGTTGTTCGGCATACCTCTTATTTTTCTCTTCTGTAGGCTCACAAATTGTCTTCACAAGTGTAGACCACTCATGATAGATGCATCTTTAGATAATAGCTCTTGTTATATTCATGAAAATTGATATCATAGTGAACCAGTAAATCATTGCCTCCCTCTCCCAAATACATGGGAGCACTGTCCACGATGATTTGCTAAGGTTCATTTGTCCACCATGACGTTCTTGTAGAAAAACTCTATCGATTTTCTAAGACTCAGCTGCATACAACATGATCAAAAATGGTCATATATGTGTCCCTGGGCACAATCTAGGCCGTCTCAAATGGACTAATAGTGGTCATGTACGTACCTCAAAGTCGGCCTTGCAATTGGCCAAACAGGTAGTGGGAGTGGTAGCTGGTGGGCAGTCTCAAGGTGACAGGCGACAAACTGGACCTGTCGAGGTGTCGGCCGATGCGCGCAAGGACACTTTTGGAGGATTAGCCTCCGGCGAGCAATGGCTCAAAAGTATAGCGTCGGAAATTTCAAGGATCGGGGAAGGCGGCGTGCGCGGTAGGGTTCTAGGGAAATGCTGAGAAGAGGGGGACGTGATTTGGGCATCGATTGGCCTTGGGCCCCCTGGTGAATAGGTCCCGAAAGGAGAAGAGGGGAAGCGTGTGCTATGCACGATGTGTCCGGGCTGACGCATTCCAATCCCAAATTTGGGCAGCGAATGGATGTCTCGGTTCATCTATGTCGGGCCGCTGGGCTAGGATTCGGCTATCCTCCTATTTGCATGGACCAAAACAGACAACCTCGGTCCATTTGCATCAGGCCGCTGGAGATGCCCTGAGCATCTGATAACCCCGAGGTGCAGGGGATCGACGTAACACCTCTCAACATAGAAGTATTGGGTATTGAACCGCGAGAGCAAGAAGGTGCAATTTACTCTCTCAAACTAGAGTGTAACAATTCTAGTTATCTATGCACTGCACAAAGCAAAGAAACAAGTGAGATTGATTTGGTGATTGAGAGTAACAAAAATAAAAGTAAAATCAAAGATGTCCCAATCCTCAACAACGGAGAGGACAGGACTAAGGTTGTGCTCTTGTGTAAATAAAGGACCCTAGGTTATGGGTTCTCTTGATCTCCCCCTCTCCCTCTCTTTCTCCCTAAAAGTGATAATCATAGATAAATAGGTACACATAATTGCCATGCTATTAGGGTAACTTTCACATGGGCAACAGATCCAAAGATATGAAGTTGAGAACAATGCACCTTAAAGGGTGCTATGTCACCTAGCATGAGATTTTTGTCACTTGGCCCCAAGTACACGTTTCCCTTAACTCCTAGATGTGAAGATACAAAAGGGTGCAAGTCTCGCTATTGTCACATTAGCTACTCCATTCTTGTCAATCGGATGCAGATGCACCACACACATGCACATACATCATACTTATTTATACAAAAACACAAACAAAAACACCCATGCAAAGGCCCACTATCTGTGCGCAAGATCAATGCAACTCTCTCATCTACCTATACTTAGTGTTGTCAACACCTCGTGACGCGGGCAAACAAGGCATTAGAAATAACAATAATCTAACCAAAGCAATGAACATCATGATGTGCTTCCAAATTACAACAAGCTATGAAGGTTCCAACACAACGGTAATGTATAACAAGATTCATCTCATACCACAGTAGCCAAAGAAGTTACATTGGTGTCCATAATCATGTAAAGCAGCTCATATGGATCTAAATAATCAAGTACATGGAGATATATTGATACAAGATACTACCACAAACCCTAAGTCTAGGGGTGGACTACTCCCCTCTCATGGTGGAGACCGTAGTAGAGGTGTTGGTGAAGGAGGAGAGGCGACCGGAGGCAATTGTGGCAGCAGTTCCCCTTTAATGTTACTCCGGCGCCAGCTTGCAGCCTCTCTGTTTCTGTGGTTTAGATCTCCGCCTTCGTCCGTCGCGAGATCGCATGGGGGGTCCTTTTTATAGTTGGTTTTAGGTCAAGTTGAGTCCATAGAGACCAATTTTTTGTTGATTGGACCCACGAGGCGGGACATAGGCCCCACCATGTGGGCCAACATCATGGCCACGTGGTGGGCCCTATCTTCCATCTTGTGGCGTTCCCCATTAACTTCTTCTTCTCAAGTTCCTCTATTTTCTGAAAAAATGATATGGCAAAAAGATTGGGTCCGTTTGACGTCCGGAAGGTCCCTGAAAGTCGAAAACATATAAAAAGAAAATATGTTTCATAGTGTTAAAACCAAATGAAAGGGGGCAATTTAGAAAATCCCTAGAATCAATGGAAAACATGTCCAGGTCCTCATAAAACTATCAAATTTATAAGAATATGACCTAATAAACTAAAAAGATCATGGATGCATTTTACATGCATCAACATCTCTACAAGCGCCATAACAATTTATTTAGCACCACAAACAGAGCCACTTTAGGGGTGCCCAAAAACTTGTCCGTCTCGATTGGAGAGGCTTCCTAGGGGCACTCCATAATTTTTTTTTAAAAAAATTCAACAGCCAAATCTAAATTATATTATTCAAATAGAGGATTCTTTATGATGAAATTTTATCAAATTTAGCTAAAATTTAAACTACCCCACCGCAAACCCTAGCAGGTCTTTTCCCCATGCTTGTGCTGGTGTGGGCTACCGGCGTGCCAGTGGGGGCCGACGGCATGGAAACACGCATGTGCTAACGGGCCAACCTTTCGGCAACCTCGTGTACAATAGTAGGATGATGTTTTGTTCGGTGAACTTCTTGGCCACCTCTAGTGTAGGGGTGAAAACGGAGCGGATATAGATGGATAGTAGTGAAACCGTATTTGTTACCATATTATTTTTGGATTTGGATTCGGAGCGGATGGTGTGCGGATACAAATATAGAATCGGAGTCTATCGGTAGCGAATACGGTTCGGTTGCGGATAAACATTTGGTTGGAACTCTTGTTGATAATAAAGTAAATTTAGCTTGTAAATTTTTCTACATACATAAATATATATTCATATAAAAATAGCTTGTGCCTTGCATGGTGATGTTTGTGTACCATAATTCAAAATATATAACTCTTTTTTATCTTCTCTCCCTAGTCACGTACACAACAACTCATTGCCGGATATTTTTTCGGATATTATCCGGATATAACCGTGAAATATGGTATATCTTCGGATACGGTTGGATATTAGTAAAACCATATCCTTTTCCGTATCCGTTAATCACTAGCCGTATCCATGACCGTTTTTGGCAACTATCCGACCGAATCCGTTTTTGCCTTCCGTAAGCCTTCGGTCGGTCGGTTGGTCGGAAATAATCCGTTCCGTTTTCATCCCTACTCTAGTGTGAGGATGGACTTTCATCTTCTTGTGCGCATAGGTGCCACTGGCCTCGCTGTTGTGTGCCATTGTATCACAGCTGGAGGTGGCCGCTGGTGGAGAGAGAGAGAGGCGTGGAGGGAGAGCGCATTTAGAATGGCCGATGCAACTTGTCGAGAAAGGAAGATAAAAGGGCCAGTGGTGTCAGTTTAATGTCGGCATAGAGTGGGAAAGTCACAATGTCGACGCATGGGGAAGTGACAATGCCCACCTAGGGAACAACAATGTGGGTCCTCTCCATTAAACAACACCGATGGGGCTATGACATGCATGCAATAAAATTGGAAACTCATATGTGTAAAGGTTGTTGCCAATGTGGCTGGCCCGATGATACGTCTCCAACGTATCTATAATTTTTGATGCTCCATGCTTGTTTTTACACCATTTGCCTATTGTTTCGTTACACTTCGTGGCACTTTTATGCATTTTCCGGAACTAACCTATTAACGAGTTGCCACAGTGCTAGTTTCCTGTTTTCTGCTATTTTTGTGTTTCAGAAGTGATACACAGGAAATATTCTCGGAATTGGACGAAACAAGTTCCTGAAGTCTTATTTTACCCGGAAGCTTCCAGAGATCCGAAGGAGAGTCGGAGGGGGGGGGGGCACCAGGGCCCCACACGCAGGGGTGGTGTGGCCAGGCCCCTGGCCGCGCGGGCCCCACATGAGGGCGCCTGGCTCCTCCTCTGACGACGCCCCTTCGCCTATAAAGACCCCCCGATGGAAAAAACCTAAGTACCCGATCAGATTTCCAGAACACATCGCGATCCGCCGCCACCGTCGACCCGAAGATCGGGAGGGTCCAGAAGCTCTTCCCGGCACCCTGCCGGAGAGGGGAATCGCCACCGGAGGTCTTCTTCATCGCCATGCTTGCCTCCGGAGCGATGAGTGAGTAGTCTACCTTGGACTATGGGTCCATAGCAGTAGCTAGATGGTTGTCTTCTCCACTATGTGCTTCATGTTTAGATCTCATGAGCTGCCCTACATGATTGAGATCACCGTTATGTAATTCTACATGTTTGGTTTGTTGGGATCCGATGAATATTGGTGTTTATGATTAAGTTGTTGTACTGAATTATATCTTTTGTTATCTCTATGTTGTTTATGATCTTGCATGCTCTCCGTTGTTAGTAGCTATCTTGGCCGAGTAGTTGCTAGTGACTCCAAGAGGGGGTATTTATGCTCGATAGTGGGTTCATGCCTCTATTTCACCTGGGGGAGTGACAGAAACCTCTAAGGTGGTAGATGTGCTGTTGCTACTAGGGAGAAAACAACATTCATATGCTCAAGGGCATATGCTTTGTTTACATTACACACTTTGCTTAATGCAATTATCTGTTGTTCGCAACTTAATACTTGTGGAGTTCTCGGATTGATTCACCACAAGTGGATTATTAGTCATAGATGCAGTTGGATGGCGGTCTATGTATTTTGTTGTAATGCCCAGAGTAAATCTCATAGTGATCTTCTTGACGTATCACGTTTATCATTATTCTATCAATTGCCCAACTGTAATTTGTTTACCCAGCATGTGTTATTTTATCTATGGAGAGACACCACTAGTGAACTGTGGACCCCGGTCCTATTTACATCATATTGCTATCACCTGTTTACTTTACTCGCACTGTTTACTTTACTCGCATACTATATTGTTTTCCACTCGATACGCTCATAACCTTTGTTTCAAGCAAACCGGTGAGATTGAAAACCTCATCGCAAGTTGGGAACAAAGTACTTGGTTGTGTGTGTGTGCAGGTTCCGCATCACCTTCAGTTGTTTGTCTCTCCTCTCCTGATCGATAAACCTTAGTTTCTTAAACTGAGGGAAAACTAGCTGCTATACTCATCATACCTTCCTCTTGGGGTTCCCAACGGGCTGGTTATTCACCACGCACAAGGACAATCTGCTTCCACGTCAACCACGCAACAGCTTCTTTTCTGGCGCTGTTGCCGGGGAGGAAGAGAAGACTTCTGCGAGGGGAGTTTTTCGCACACACATCCTTTACTTTGTTATTCTTTTGCTTTACTTTATTTATTTTACCTGCATTGCTTTATATCAAAAACCCAAAAAAATTAGAATCCTTGGTAGTTGTTTTTACTTGTTTACTTTCGTTTTGCTGAAATGGCCAATCCTGAAAACACCAAGTTGTGTGACTTTACTAGCACAAACAATAGTGATTTTATCTGCACTCCTATTGCACCACCTGCTACTGCTGCAAACTTTTATGAGATTAAGCCTGCTTTGTTGAACCTTGTTATGAAAGAGCAATTCTCTGGTGCTAGTACTGAAGATGCTGCAGCTCATCTCAACAATTTTGTTGAGCTATGTGAGATGCAAAAATATAAGGATGTTGATAGTGATATTATTAAGCTCAAGTTGTTTCCTTTTTCTTTGAGAGGAAAAGCTAAAGATTGGTTGTTGTCTTTGACTAAGAATAGTATTGATTCATGGGCTAAGTGTAAGGATGCTTTTATTGGTAGATACTATCCTCCTGCTAAGATTATATCCTTGCGTAGCAATATTATGAAGTTTACTCAGTTTGATAATGAACATGTTGCTCAAGCTTGGGAAAGAATGAAATCTATGATAAAGAAATGCCCCACTCATGGACTGACTACTTGGATGATTATCCAAACTTTTTATGCAGGACTGAATTTTTCTTCAAGGAACCTACTTGATTCAGCTGCTGGAGGCACTTTTATGTCCCTTACCTTGGGCGCCGCATCAAAGCTACTCGACAACATGATGGTAAATTATTCCGAATGGCACACCAAGAGAGCTCCACAAGGTAAGAAGGTAAATTCTGTTGAGGAAACCTCTTCCTTGAATGATAAGATTGATACCATTATGGCTATGCTTGCTAATGATAGGACTCATGTTGATCCTAATAATGTTCCTTTGGCCTCTCTGGTTGCTCAAGAAGAGCAAGTTGATGTGAATTTCATTAGAAACAATAATTTTAACAACAATGCTTATAGGAACAATTTTGCTAGTAACAATTATAGGCCGTATCCTTCTACCAATGGTAATGGTTATGGTAACTCTTCTGGTAATTCCTACAACAACACTAGGGCCGCGCCCTCCGAGCTTGAGGTAATGCTCAAGGACTTCATCGGTAAGCAAACTGCTTTTAACAAGTCTATTGAGGAAAAGTTAGGCAAAATTGATATTCTTGCTTCTAAAGTTGATAGACTTGCTCATGATGTTGAAATTCTGAAATTAAAAGTGTTGCCTAATGATGTGAAAGAGAACAATGTTTTTGCTACCGCTAATGCTATTCAAGTTGGAATTGATGAAAATATTAGATTGTTAGCGGAATTGCATGCCAGGTGGGAAAGAGAAGATGAGATGGCTAGAGAGATGAAGGTATGTACCATTACTACCTCTAATGATGTTGCTCCTAATGCTAGCAATCCTCTTACTTTGATTGGTGTAGAGAAAACTCCCACTCCTTGTGTTAAAAAGCCTAAAACTGCCAAAACTTTTTCTCAAAAGAGTGCTGAAATTTTTCGGAGTGTAGGAGATGATAGCTCTACTTCTTTTAATGATTTTGATGTTGATGGCTGCAATATATCTGAAGTAATTTTGTTCTTGCAAAAGCTTGCTTTGACTTCCAATGCTAGTTCTCTAAATATTGCTTTTATTAAGCATATTACCAATGCTCTTATAAAAATTAGGGATGAAAAGTTGAAGCAAAAAGCCTCTGTTCCCAAGAAGTTAGAAGATGGTTGGGAACCCATCATTGATATGCATGTTAATGGTTATGATTGCCATGCTTTATGTGATCTAGGTGCTAGTATTTCCATCATGCCTAGAAAGATTTATGACATGCTTGATTTACCACCGCTTGAAAAATGTTATTTTGATGTTCCTATTGCCCATGTTGCTAAGAAGAAACCTTTGGGAAGAATTAATGATGTTCTTATTGTGGTTAAAAATAACCTTGTTCCCGTTGATTTTCTTGTTATGGACGTTGAATGCCATGCTTCATGTCCTATTATTTTGGGAAGACCCTTTCTTCGAACTGTAGGTGCCATCATTGATATGAGGGAAGGCACTATCAAATATCAATTCCCACTCAAGAAAGGTATGGAACACTTCCCTAGGAAAAGGAAGAAATTACCTTTTGACTCTATTCTTAGAGCAAATTATGAGCTCAATGCTTCATCACTTGATATTACTTGTTCGCAATTTTCTGCGCCTAGCTCAAAGGCGTTAAAGAAAAGCACTCTTGGGAGATAACCCAATGTTTTCTTTTCAGTACTTTTTCTTTTATTTGAGTCTTGGAAGTCATTACTACTGTAATGACCGCTCCTTATCTTGTTTATTTTCGTTTTTGTGCCAAGAGAAGCCTCTAATTTGAGTGAGGTAAAGATTTGGGGATGTTGCTGTCCTGAAACTGTTTTCAGTGCTGCACCGTAAAAATTCGTGAAAATTCTCTGTATATCTTTTGGACCTGCGATTTCTTGTGCATATGCCCCAGGTTATATCCAAACTTTTGTTAGTTGAACACTTTTTGATTTGAGCAACAGAAAACCCCTCAAAAATTCGACCTTTGTCAGCTGTTCAGTTTTGACAGATTTCTGCCAATATTTGTGTTTGCCACTTTATCGCTTTCTTTTGAGTTCTTTTGATCACGGAACTTTTGGGGAGGTTGCTACAGTAGTATTTGCTATATATGTGGTGGTTTTGAGTTGAAACCTGAAGCAAAAAGAGGATTGATTATATGTTATGCTTACACTAATGTTGCTAATAGAATTGTGTTTAGTTTTGTATGAAGGAAGTTTTCAAGTGTAGGGATTGGAGAATGATGAGATGAGTTGAAGAATGGACAAAAGCTCAAGCTTGGGGATGCCCATGCATCACCCCAAGAAATATCCAAGAAGTACAAGCGTCAAACCTTGGGGATGCCCCCGAGGCACCCCTTCTTCATCGGCAAAAATCAGGTCACCTTTCAAAACACTATATTTTTATTGCTTCATGCACTATGTGTTTTTCTTGGAGCGGCAGTTGTTTTAGTTTTCTTAGTTGGTTTAGTTTGTTTGTTTGCTGCAATAAATGGTTGGACCCCAACAAATTTCCTTTGGAGGAGTTGTACTCGTTTTCATTTGCAAAGAACGCTCTAGTTTTCACTCTTATTAAAATCGAGCGCTCTTCTTTTTTTGCTACTGCTTTTGGTTTTCGTTTTCGCCTTGATTTGCCTTCAGACCTTGTCATATCTTTTCATCAAGGTATATTTTTTCCTCTGATCTTTATTGGTTTTCATCAAAAGAGGTGTCTTTAAAAATTTCAAATGGTGTTGGAAAGGAGAAAAAGCTTTGTGCAAAATAGTGGTACAAGAAGGAGCTTGTGTAGACTGCGGCTTAGGCTTTTTCATGTCATGCTTGATGTCTTTTTGATAGTATGCTTAGTGGTTTTGCTGTAGCATGACTTGTCTCAAATAACTGAGATTGCTTAATGAGCCTTTGAAAAAAATCATGCGTTGTTTTTATTGTATGGAAGCATTATTTTGGTTTTCTCCTTGATGCTTTATTTGGGTTGACTTAGCGCATGCTCACACATGTTAGACTCTTACAAAGTCGCCAATAGCCTTCATGATCATTTAGTTTTTGACTTTTGATGTCATCTTATGCTTCTTTTAATGTCGCTTTGTCGATTTGCATGATTATGGCCATTATTGCTCTCTTAGTTGGTCGCTCCCAGTCTTTTGCTAGCCCTCGCCTTGTACTGAGTATGAGCTCTACTCATGCATCCAACTCCTAAAAGCCAAAGTTTTCCAAAGTGTCCACCATACATACCTACTAGCAATTTGCTATTCCAAGTAAATTTGACTTGCTTTTATTTTCTCTTCAAATTAAACTCTTACCAGTGTTATGCGAAATTCGGTCAGTAAAGCTCTCACGAACAGGAAGGCACACTTTACTTTTTCCTGTTCTTAAAAATTTGACATTGTGGTCTCTTATGTTGAGTTGTTATGCTTGCAAGTTGTAAGTTGGATTCTAGCCCAGCCATGCTGTCATGGGGCAAGCTTTCAACATTGCACTTCTTATTTGAGTTGATATCGTGATCTTTTGTTTATGGATGCCCGCGGTGTGAAATGAATTGGGAATCTTGTGGGGATCATGGAGTTTGTATATGTGTTAGGGAAACGCCGGGCCGCCAATCTAAGCCATGCATAATTCATGGTGGAAATTTGCAGCATACCCATGGTGAACATTCGACGACGCATCTCACAATAAAAAGCTAAACAAAAGGCAAATAAAAGAGATGTCGAGGTGTTCATTGTCTGCTTGTCCTGTCATTTTGGTGTGGGCTTGTTCCATGTCATCGGGCACGGAGGTACCCCATTGGCGGTTCTCAATGATACGCATATACTTACAATGACAAGAGCCTTGCTTGGGACTCTAAGTAAAGTAGCATGAGGTTTGGGTACTCGTATTCACGGGGCACGAGGTTTTCAACTTATGATTTGTCAAGCATATGCTTCATAATTGTTCTCCTATTAACTTTAACCATTCAAGATGCTTATGATGGGGGCAGTGAGAGCTCAAAGCCGGTAAGTACCATAATTTTTGAAGGTTATAAAACTTGCAATCACTGCTTCCCTCTGCGAAGGGCCTTTCTTTTACTTTTATGTTGAGTCGCCACCTTCTATCTTTATGCACCATTGATACGTCTCAAACGTATCTATAATTTTTGATGCTCCATGCTTGTTTTTACACCATTTGCCTATTGTTTCGTTACACTTAGTGGCATTTTTATACATTTTCCGGAACTAACCTATTAACGAAGTGCCACAGTGCCAGTTTCCTGTTTTCTGCTGTTTTTGTGTTTCAGAAGTGATACACAGGAAATATTCTCGGAATTGGACGAAACAAGTTCCTGAAGTCATATTTCACGGGGAAGCTTCCAGACATCCGAAGAGCTGACGGAGGGGGGCCACCAGGGCCCCACACAAGGGGGCGGCGCGGCCTAGCCCCTGGCCGCGCCACCCCTGTGTGAGGACACCTGGTCCCTTTCCTGACATCGTCCCTTCGCCTATATATACCCCCTGACGAGAAAAACCTAAGGCCCCGATCAGTTTTCCAGAATACATCGCGATCCGCCGCCGCCGTCGACCCGAAGATCGGGAGGGTCCAGAAGCTCTTCCCGGCACCCTGCCGGAGAGGGGAATCACCACCGGAGGTCTTCTTCATCGCCATGCTTGCCTCCGGAGCGATGAGTGAGTATTCTACCTTGGACTATGGGTCCATAGCAGTAGCTAGCTGGTGGTCTTCTCCACCATGTGCTTCATGTTTAGATCTCATGAGCTGCCTTACATGATTGAGATCACCGTTATGTAATTCTATGATGTTGGTTTGTTGGGATCCGATGAATATTGGTGTTTATGATTAAGTTGTTGTACTGAATTATATCTTTTGTTATCTCTATGTTGTTTATGATCTTGCATGCTCTCCGTTGTTAGTAGCTATCTTGGCCGAGTAGTTGCTAGTGACTCCAAGAGGGGGTATTTATGCTCGATAGTGGGTTCATGTCTCTATTTCACCTAGGGGAGTGACAGAAACCTCTAAGGTGGTAGATGTGCTGTTGCTACTAGGGAGAAAACAACATTCATATGCTCAAGGGCATATGCTTTGTTTACATTACACACTTTGCTTAATGCAATTATCTGTTGTTCGCAACTTAATACTTCTAGGGTGTTCGGATGATATCCCCGGGGGTGGATTATTAGTCATAGATGCAGTTGGATGGCGGTCTATGTATTTTGTTGTAATGCCCAGAGTGAATCTCATAGTGATCTTCTTGACATATCACGTTATCTTTATTCTATCAATTGCCCAACTGTAATTTGTTTACCCAGCATGTTATTTTATCTATGGAGAGACACCACTAGTGAACTGTGGACCCCGGTCCTATTTTAATCATATTGCAATCACCTGTTTACTTTTCCCGCACTATTTACTTTACTCGCATATTACTACTGTTTTCCACTCGATACACTCATAACCTTTGTTTCAAGCAAACCGGTGAGATTGACAACCTCATCGCAAGTTGGGGACAAAGTATTTGTTTGTGTGTGTGCAGGTTCCACAAACACCTTCAGTCGTCATCGTCTCTCTTCTCCTGATCGATAAACCTTGGTTTCTTAACTGAGGGAAAACTAGCCGCTACACTCATCATACCTTCCTCTTGGGGTTCCCAACGGGCTGGTCATCACCACGCACAAGGACTTACTGCTCCCACGTCAACTAAACGCCACAGTCTTTTCTGGCGCCATCACACGAGTAGCAACCATTAAGAGAGCATAGTTGTCATTCTTAGTGTGATATGCATTGTCCCAAAGTTCATTGATTGATTCATATTGTTGGTTTCACTTGTTCTTAAATTATTTGTATCTAGTCGCCCTCTTAAACTTGAAGGTGTCCTATGCATTTATGTTTTGCTCTCTTTGAAGGACAAGCTGAAAACCATTTGTATGTTTTTCCTTATGATTTGAACACACGTTTGACTTTCATTGTTTCATTTTCATGATCTTTTGTTTGTGTTCATTTGCATGTTTACAACATGGTTGCTAAGTTCTTATTGTCATGATTATATCTTCATGCCCATGTTTTAAGTTTTTATGATCCCAGCTCACCAATGCTTACATATATGATCAAGATTGTGTAGGTGCATGTCACCTCAAAAATTATTCTTTTGTTATCACTTACCTACTCGAGGACGAGCAGGAGTTAAGCTTGGGGATGCTTGATACGTCTCCAACGTATCTATAATTTTTGATGCTCCATGCTTGTTTTTACACCATTTGCCTATTGTTTCGTTACACTTCGTGGCACTTTTATGCATTTTCCAGAACTAACCTATTAACGAGTTGCCACAGTGCCAGTTTCCTGTTTCTGCTATTTTTGTGTTTCAGAAGTGATACACAGGAAATATTCTCGGAATTGGACGAAACAAGTTCCTGAAGTCTTATTTTACCCAGAAGCTTCTAGAGATCCAAAGGAGAGTCGGAGGGGGGGGCCACCAGGGCCCCACACGCAGGGGTGGCGCGGCCAGGCCCCTGGCCGCGCGGGCCCCGCGTGAGGGCGCCTGGCTCCTCCTCTGACGACGCCCCTTCGCCTATAAAGACCCCCCGACGGAAAAAACCTAAGTACCCGATCAGATTTCCAGAACACATCGCGATCTGCCGCCACCGTCGACCCGAAGATCGGGAGGGTCCAGAAGCTCTTCCCGGCACCCTGCCGGAGAGGGGAATCGCCACCGGAGGTCTTCTTCATCGCCATGCTTGCCTCCGGAGCGATGAGTGAGTAGTCTACCTTGGACTATGGGTCCATAGCAGTAGCTAGATGGTTGTCTTCTCCACCATGTGCTTCATGTTTAGATCTCATGAGCTGCCCTACATGATTGAGATCACCGTTATGTAATTTTACATGTTTGGTTTGTTGGGATCCGATGAATATTGGTGTTTATGATTAAGTTGCTGTACTGAATTATATCTTTTGTTATCTCTATGTTGTTTATGATCTTGCATGCTCTCCGTTGTTAGTAGCTATCTTGGCCGAGTAGTTGCTAGTGACTCCAAGAAGGGGTGTTTATGCTCGATAGTGGGTTCATGCCTCTATTTCACCTGGGGGAGTGACAGAAACCTCTAAGGTGGTAGATGTGCTGTTGCTACTAGGGAGAAAACAACATTCATATGCTCAAGGGCATATGCTTTGTTTACATTACACACTTTGCTTAATGCAATTATCTGTTGTTCGCAACTTAATACTTGTGGAGTTCTCGGATTGATTCACCACAAGTGGATTATTAGTCATAGATGCAGTTGGATGGCGGTCTATGTATTTTGTTGTAATGCCCAGAGTAAATCTCATAGTGATCTTCTTGACATATCACGTTTATCTTTATTCTATCAATTGCCCAACTGTAATTTGTTTACCCAGCATGTGTTATTTTATCTATGGAGAGACACCACTAGTGAACCGTGGACCCCGGTCCTATTTACATCATATTGCTATCACCTGTTTACTTTACTCGCACTTTTTACTTTACTCGCATACTATATTGTTTTCCACTCGATACGCTCATAACCTTTGTTTCAAGCAAACCGGTGAGATTGACAACCTCATCGCAAGTTGGGAACAAAGTACTTGGTTGTGTGTGTGCAGGTTCCGCATCACCTTCAGTCGTTTGTCTCTCCTCTCCTGATCGATAAACCTTGGTTTCTTAAACTGAGGGAAAACTAGCTGCTATACTCATCATACCTTCCTCTTGGGGTTCCCAACGGGCTGGTTATTCACCACGCACAAGGACAATCTGCTTCCACGTCAACCACGCAGCACCCGATGCCGCCCTAGTCCATGAGTCCTCCATTGGCCACGCTTAAATATATTTCACTGTTGGTCAAACTGATGTAGTATCGCTTTCATTTCCCTTGCAGGATGTTCTTAGTATCGTTCTGTACTAGTGGACACCATATCTTGCTGTACAAGTCTTCTGTCTACCTGAACATTCTAAAATCAGACTTGGACCTTCCATAGTTGGCTGGGCCTCCATATTCTAACAGTTGGGCCACTAGCAGCCTTGATAAATTTGCTACTCAAATGGGCTAGCTAGGCTTTCTATTTCAAATCCCTCTTATGGTATTCCCTATCTAGCATAAGCCGACACCCCTACAAGTCTGTAGAACTTCTATAATAAAAGCACCTCTTAGTCGATGTATGGTATACTCAATATATATTTTGTAATTTAGAAGTTCTATAAGAAAAGCACCTCTACATAATCCTACCATGTTATTATTTTGTTATTTAGTGAAACTTTTGTTTATCCATGTTTATAATTTTTTTCAATTATTGCACAAAAAGTGGGAATCTGCAAAAGTTAAGCCGTTTTAGTACCCCTTTAGGTACTATACAAAAATACAACATAAACATCATCAGACTGGTTATATGAAATTGATAGGAACAAGTTGACCACCGTATCAGAGAAACTTTCTTGACAACATCCTAGCTTCCCTTCAAATCCATCATCTAGGGGCTTCTGTTTCATATTTTGAAGTTTTCTACAATAAATGGGGACCCCAAGGTACCTAAAATTCAAAGAGCCAAGACTCTCTCCCCAAAAGATACCTGTACTGATGCTCCTCATCCTTTGCCTTTCCAAACAAAAAATCTTCCTTTGTGGAAAATTATTTGAAGTCTAAATAATTGTTCAAAGATGCAAATCATAAGCTTCATATGAACAACTATCTAATCGTTTTCCATGGAAATTTATTTTTTCATATGAATATTGTAGAATGGAGACCCCTCCCGCTACTAGATGAGGGATGATTTTATTTACTCGGCCATCCTCATTTTCCCTAACAATGAGAATTGCCAACATATTCTGAATTATGTTTAAAAGCATTAACTAGAAACAATTGATTTAATTATCTCAATCCTTTTCTTGTTTTGAAATAATGAACCATAAATTCATTTCACACTAACACATAGAACAAAATGTGCAATTGATGACCCATAAGTATAGTGGGTGTATCGTAGTACTTTTGATAAATAAGAGTGTCAAACCCAACGAGGAGCAGAAGGTGTTGACTAGTGGTTTTGATCAAGGTTTCACTGTAAATACTAGCAAACGGGTTTTCAGGGGTATTTGGTAATGCAAATAAATAAAGTATGAGTAAATAAAAGACAATAACAATAATTGCTGCAAGTGGCCTAATCCTTTCTTTAGCAAAGGACAAGCCGGTTGTGTAACTTATGATGACCAAACGTTCTCGAGGACTAATACGTCCAAAATGTATCTACTTTCCCGAACACTTTTGCTATTGTTTCTCCTCTAATTTGTGTGTTTTGAATACAACTAACACGGACTGACGCTGTTTTCAGCAGAATTGCTCTGGTGTCTCATTTTTGTGCAGAAATCAACTTTCAGTAAAAATTCGGGAAAAATCATGAAAAATCCTATTTCACCAGAAGACCCACGGAGCCAGAAGACAGGAGGGAGAGGAGGCCTGAGGGCCCCTCACACACTGGTGGCGCGGCCCAGCCCTGGCCGCGCCACCCTGGCGTGAGAAGGCCCCAGCCATCCTCTCGGCCTCCCCTCTCGCCTATATATACCCTCTGACGACATAATATCAGGGGGACGGCGTCTTTCCCAGATAGACTTCCGCTGCGCCGCCGCCATCAGAAACCGCGATTCGGAACCAGAAACTCCGTTCTGGCACCCTGCTGGGACGGGGATTTGGAGGAGATCTTCATCACCATCATCACCGACGTCACTCCATCGACCATCCATGACTCGCCCATCCATGTGTGAGTAATTCCCCCGCTGTAGGTGAGGGGATGGTAGGGATTGGATGAGATCATTCATGTAATTTGATATGAGATTGTTAGGGCATAGTGCCTAGTATCTTTATTTAGTGCCTATGACATTGTTGCAACTTGTTGTGCTTAATGCTTGTCACTTTGGGCCCGAGTGCCATGATTTCAGATCTGAACATGTTATTATTTCTATGATGATACTTGTTGTTTATGGTCTTACCTACAAGTTGTATACACATATTGTTGTCCAGAACCCGAGGCCCCAAAGTGACAGAAATTGGGATAACCGGAGGGGATGGCTACGATGTGAGGATCACATGTGTTCACCGATTGCTAATGCTTTGCTCCGGTACTTTATTAAAAGGAGTACCTTAATTACCAGTAGTTTCCCTTGAGGCCCTGCTGCAACAGGCTGGTAGGACAAAATATGTCGTGCAAGTTTCTCCTTGTGAGCTGGTACGACTATATACGGAACACATGCCTATGATTGTTTGTACTAGGATGCTTTATCATATTTATCTGCAATGCCCATGTCTTATTGATTTCATGAATTATCTTATCCATGCAACGCCCGTAATCCATCCCTATGTCTACAGTATTTGTTCCTACTGTTTATTACTGTTACTATTACCGCTGCTATTTTACTACTGCTGTTACTATTTCACTACTGTCACCACTATAAAACTGTTGCTACTGATAAACCATTGCGAGCAAGACTGTTTCCAGGTGCAGCTGAATTGACAACTCATCTGTTAAGGCTTACATATATTCTTTGGCTCCCCTTGTGTCGAATCAATAAATTTGGGTAATACTTCCCTCGAAGACTGTTGCGATCCCCTATACTTGTGGGTCATCAAGACTATTTTCTGGCGGCGTTGCCGGGGAGCATAGCTTTATTTGTAAGTTCACTTGGTATTCCTATTGTTCGTTGCAATCCTTTCATCATGGGTAAACCTCGTGATGGAAAAGTTCCTATATTGCCATCCACTACAAGAAGAGGTACGACTTTGAACACCTCTGCTGCTCTTGATTCACCGTCTGTTATGAGTAAGTTGCTTACACCACCACACCCACATGCTACTGCTACTACTTCTGCTGAGATTGAAAATGCCACTGATAATTTAGATGATGCTTCTACTGTGCTTGATGAGAGTGGTTCACTAGGTTCCTTTTTAGATGCAACTATTGCTAGAGCTAAGTTGGGAAACACCACTGTTACACCTGTTAGTTCACCTGAGTCTAGGGAATGTCCTAGTGATGATTATGATGATGATGCTTATATTGAGCTTAATGATGATTTTATTGTTGAAGCACGTGCTGCTCGTAATGCTGGTAATGTTAGAGAACTTCTTGCAAGACGTTCTGTTAGATATAATTTGTCTCCTGATCCTAAGTTTGCTGCTTCTCCCATAAATATTAGAGACAAGGATTATGATTTCTCTTTGGTTTTATCTTACATATCTATTGTTGAGAAAACTCCTTTTTGTGGTACTAAGGATGAGAGTGCTATGGGGCACATGAATGAGCTTTCTACTTTGAGTAATTTGTTTTCTGATGATATTAAGCTTCGCACTTACTTTGTTGCTAAGATTTTTCCTTTCTCGTTGAAAGATGTAGCTAAAACTTGGTTTAATAGCTTGTCTCCTGGATCTCTTACTAGTCCTATTGCTTTGGTTAATGCTTTCTTTCAGAAATATTTTCCTGCTAGTGCTCAACATGCTGCTGTGCAGAAAATCTTTGATTTTGAACAGGGAAAAGGAGAGATATTGCCTGAATGTTGGACAAGGTTTTGTTCTTTAATTAGAGCTTTGCCTAAAGAACCATTGCCTAAAAATGAACTCCTTGATATATTTTATAATGGACTAACGGATGAATCTAAGTCATATTTGGATAGCTGCGCTGGTTGTGTTTTCAGGGAAAGAACTCCGGCTGATGCTGAAGAATTAATGGCTAAAATAAGCCGGAATCATGATGATTGGACTTTAGTTGAGCCAACACCAGCATCAACCCCTGGGCCATCTACAGAGCCTACGCCGAAGAAGAGATGGATGATTGAATTAAATGATGAAGTTATGAAGGAAGCTAAGAAATCTCTTAAGGAGAAAGGTATTAAGGCCGAAGATGTGAAGAATTTACCTCCTATAGAAGAACTATGTAAGCCAATCCCTCACTCATCAACTATTGAGGTACACTCTCTCCAACGCTTTGATGAAAGAGATATTCCTTATACTAAACCTCCTGATCAATGCTTAGATGAATTTGATAATTTTATTGTTAAGCAAGAAAATTTTAATAGAATGGTGCATAATCATTTGTTGGAAAATTCTAGAGCTATTAACAAGTTGCAGGATATTGTGGAGAGAACCGCTAATGATGTGAAGATACTTGTTAAACATTTTCAAATGGTTCAAACACAAATTGATCAGCTTACCAAGGTGCAAAAAGACTTGCTAGTTAATGCTGCAAGAGAGAAGCAAGCATGTGAAATACGCACAAGAAGTGGCGTTGCTACTCAAGATCCATTATATCCTGAAGGACATCCTAAGAGGGTCGAGCAAGATTCTCAACGTACTTCAAATGAAGATATTCCTTCCAAGAAGAAGAAGAAGAAGCATAAAACAACTACAGAATCATCTGATGATGATGACCGCACCGCACAGCGTGGCAAGATAAGAAACATTCAGCTCCCAGCTATTAGATATTTTACTTACTATCTTGCAACTAGTGTACTTGGTAGAGAAAACACTAGCAATATCTCCAACTATCATTTAGCTTTTCTAGCTACCGCTCTTGATGTTAGTAAGAAGTATAACCTCGGTGCTATTATTGCTCGTCGCCTAGCCGCTAGGGGACCTATTTATGGAGGTATTATTGCCGCGCGCATTATTGCTGAGCTAGGACTTTCTATTGCTCCTAATGATGTATTATTGGCTCCACAGAGGCTTGATCTTGCTGCCATGAAACTCCATCATTTTGTTACTGCTAACTCTTGTGCAGAGAAATTAGTTTACAGGATGTTATTTATTGATGGAGAGGAAAGGGAAGTTCCCTTGCCTCAGCCTAACTTGTTCAGCATTCACGTGAGGCCATGGTCGCGCACGAAGGAGGAGTTGGACGATCAGCTTAGGTTGCTTGGTTTCAATATCCAACACGGTGCGGTGGTCCAGGAGGAAGAGGAGGAGCCGGCCTATCACTTCACCACATACCACTCCGGGGCGTCCTCGAGCTCATATCGGGACGATGGTGCTTCTTTGTCACACTACGGAGGCGCCACCTTGTGGCCGAGCTGGCCGAGTTGGGATTGATCTCCACTTAGGCCAAAAGCCTAAGCTTGGGGGGAGGTACGCCGACGATGCACTCATCTACATATTAAATTTTGTCGGATCTTTGTATTTCCATGTTTCGCTTTCTCTAGCGTTCTCGTTCTTATTTCCAATTTTCCAAAACACAAAAAGACCAAAAATATTTCCGTTGTTTCTCTTTGTTTGTCTTTTAAGTTTGCTACCTTTGGTTTGCTTTACTTGCTATTTTTGGTTAGCTATTTGAAAAATCCAAAAATATTTTGCTTTGTTTGCTATTTCCTTCTGCTTTTGTTTGAAAAATCGAAAACCCCAAAAATATTTGTTGTTCTTCTTCGGTTTTGTAAAGTTTGTTGCAGAGTTCAGTCTCCTACTCCATTGGAGCTTGGTATTCACTTTATATTATTTAAGCCACACAAGTGAAGAGCAATAATGACGACATACGACAATCCGAGATGTGGTAAGAGGCTGGTATGAACTCTATTTGCTTTCATTTTTGTACATATACTCATCCATGTGGACATGCTTAGTCGGTTCATGCAAGGTATATGTTATCTAATGGATGCTTTGTAGTTCTTGCTTTCATATGATTAGTTTCAATTTACTAATAGCTTGTAGCATGTCATGTAGAGGCTTGCATGCATTGTTTTATGGGATTTCTATTTTTGTGCCCTCGGGTCCTTAGTTGTACTCAGTTTTCCCCAGCTCCTTAGTTTTTCCTCAGTTTTGTCCAAGCCCTTGGCTGAAACCGTCACCAGTGCTGGAACGGCCGGTTGCCCGACGGTTGAACACCTTTGACCATTAACTGCTGACTAGTGGGGCCACGTAGAGCCCGCAAAGACACGTCAGAGCATCCATCTTTGTTTGACCGTAAGCATCGCCGTATCCCTGACCAAAACGCGGACGAGTGGGGCTTCGGTATATCGAATGACAAGTGGGGCCATGACGCTGATACAAGGGGCAATACACGGGTATGATTAGATTTTTAAACGGAGCTCTACAGCGATGGCACGGAGGAGGTGGCCTGCGGGGTGCCGAGATGAGATCGACGTCCACAAAGAACTGCATGAGGCGAGACCAGACGCATTAGATAGATATGAACTAGACGCGTTTAACCATGCAAAGAAGAGAAGAAATGGTCGAGGACATCGACGACGACCTCAACACTTTGACTGACGGTGTCGGACACGAACGCGAGAAATGTAGAGAAAACTAGTGTCTCTCCTTTCTGGCGTGTATAGATAGGTGCTAGGGGAGTGTGGTGGCGAAGGGAAAGACCTCGCGGTGGTCTGTGGCGTCCAGCATAGCGGGGCGACGTGGCCGTGCCCACAGCGGCGTGCATGTTCGGCATTGGCATCAGCATGTACGTTCGTCATTGGCCTCGGCGGTATCTCTGGTGTGTCAGTGATCGAATGAGGGGACGGGATTGAGGGTGCATCCCGACGGTGACCTAGCAGTGGCGGCGAGCATGCATAGCCGTTCTGACCATGCCGATATCGGCATCGGCATCGTTTGGAGGCTGTGGTGCTCGAATCATGGTGGAAATTGCGATTCCCTATTATTTTTACATGCATAATATATAGAAAATAGCTAGATCTCTAAATCGATGCATATGAAGCTACATATATATTCTTGGTCATAATCCCCTTATCTAAAGGGGATGGATGCATGGCTTCACGTCGTCGTCGCTTTCATCGTCAGTATCTTCGTCGTCCGTGTAGTAGTACTTCCTGCACAATGTTACGTCGAACACCTTCACTGTGAGCACATCATCGCCTTCATATTTGAAGTGTAGGATGTAGCCGAAATCCACACCGTGCGCGATGGCAAAATTCTCCCAGCCCTTGTCGAGGTACATCCGGCCTTGTCCGTCAAATAGGACCTCCACGGTCCACAGACGTGGACCGCAGTCAGCTGCTCGCAGATACACCTTTGCGGGCTCCTGGCCGTCAAGATAGTCCGCAAACTTTTGTGGGAGTGCCTGCAAAGAGATCGAGCGCCAATCGTTTGAAATTAAAGGCTTTTTGGAACATGCACATAATTAATCACATGCATCATATATGTGGGAACGCGTACGTACCTTCTTGGCCAAAGGGTCTTCATAGATGACGATTAAGAACTCCTCTATGATCAATGGCAGTGTTGACGGTGGTGGTGGCAATGATGATGATCCACCACCCAGGCCGCCCCTTCCTCTTCCCCTTCCCCTTCTGGTCGGCGTCCGAGACGTGGAAGCCATATCAATGGATCAAGTGTATGTGAACGAAGAAGAGAGAGGCAGAAACGAAGAAGATAGAGGCAGAACCTATTGACATGAGGGATGGCCGAGGTGGGGGTTTATAAGGGCGAGATGACCGTTGTGGGGTTACATAATAAATTAAGGAGGAGATGACCGTTGTGGGGGTGGTTTATATCTCAACAAAAAAGTAATGCCTAAAAGAAATGGAAATTCGTGATAGTTTATTATTTTACCGTGAAAAGTAATGCCTAAAGGAAATTCGTGATAGTTTATCATTTCACCGTGAAAAGTAATGCCTAAAGGAAATTCGTGAAAAGTAATGCCTAAATGGAAATTCGTGATAGTTTATTATTTTACCGTGAAAAGTAATGCCTAAAGGAAATTCGTGATAGTTTATCATTTCACCGTGAAAAGTAATGCCTAAAGGAAATTCGTGATAGTTTATTATTTTACCGTGAAAAGTAATGCCTAAATGGAAATTCGTGATAGTTTATCATTTTACCGTGAAAAGTAATGCCTACAAGAAGTGGAAATTCGTGATTACCAAACTTGTTGAATCCGGTGGCAAACTCGTTATTTAGCATACATAGAGGGGTAGTAGTTTGACACCGACAGATAGAGAGAGGGTGGCACGATCCTGCCCGTTAGATCATAGGATCGACGGTAGGTGGGCACGATCCGTGTGACAACAGCTCGACCAATCAGGCCAAGTTTGGGCTTCTATGAGAAGGGAGAGGGTAAAACTGAGTAGTATCAAGGATACAAGGGCAAGTAAATAGTAAACAGGCTAAGGAATTCAAATAAGAGATTTAGAAAAAGAAAAACACATGTTTTGTACAATGAAACCTAGGTTGGCCTACCTCAAAGTATTAGCAATTCAAATATACATGAGTGTAAAAATTATGGCCTCATTCAGACAAACTATGTTTTGGGTATAGATGTTTTGAGAAGGGGTTTGAGTGGAAAGCCATGAACCTTCATAGCTACTAGTGATTTCAGAAGTGGCCATTTGTGTGAAAACTTGATTTATATATGATTGTTATGATTTTATTTTGCGCATGAGTTGGAGGCACTATGATTTTATTTTATTGAATTTTTTTGCGCATGAAATGACTCAATTCGATGGCTTAATCCCATCTGTTGACCAGCCACTTGAGGGTAAAACTGAGTATATTGCACTAGCCAGTATTAGTACTCGAGGGGAAAACTGAGTACAGATATTTTTCCAGTGTAAGACTCGAGGGTAGAACTGAGTACACGTAACGGTGCTGACGTGCAGTCCCACGGACGCGTGTCGCGGTGAGCAGCGGTTAGCCGCGCGGTGCGCGTGTTGAGACCAAAACGTCAACTGCTGAGACGAACCGTCACTTTGCCAGTACAGAGCCCCTCTCCCTCCCTCTGCACACAGTCTCATCATAACTCACGCACGCAACCACGCCTCTCACATCCCATCACCTTCTCCAAAAAACCCCAGCCGCCCTACGCGCGCTCCCCTGCCGGCGATGGAGAAGAAGAATGCGCCGGCGGCCGTCGCCCCCGAGCCCGTCGCCTCCGAGCCCATCGCCTCCGAGCCCGTCGCATCCGAGCCCGTCGCCGCCGAGCCCGTCGCATCCGAGGGCGGCGCATCCAAGCGCGGCGCCTCCGTGAACTGGGCCTCTCTTAAGGGTGACGGACCACTTCACAAGATCGGCGACTGCTTACTGGCGAACAAGGAGTACGTGGACACCTACGCTGCTTTGAGGCAAGTTTGTACAAATTGGCGCTCAGATCTACCTGAGCCCGACGTGCACCTGCACGAATGGATCGTGGTAGAACACGCCCTTCCACGCGCCGCTGAGTTCTCCTTCCTCAACCTCCGCACATCCCGCTACGTCACCATCGATCTAACGGAAGTTCATGCAAGGTTCAAATTCCTCCATATCTATAGAGTTAATCTATTTTTATTTTCAATCGTAAACATCTTAGTGCTGAATGTTATCTTCATCAACTCCCTTTTAGATACTACTTCGTCGGCTTTTACCGTGGCGTCATCGTGCTTGCCCAGAGGAACCAGCCGCACAAGATACGGCTTCTGAACCCACTCACAAAGACATTGAACGCTACGTTTGAGGCGCAGATGCCATCTATGATTGTGGAGTCAGTCGCTGTAATGAAGTCCCCGACTATGGTCTTCATTTGCACAGGTTACCCCAATGAAATTGCTTGGGTCGATGAGAGCTCTCCAACTAAGGATATAGATGTACATGATTGGGGAGAAGGAAGATTTACGATCGAGGACCATTCTCTGCGTTGCATTACCCCGTTCAATGGTGAATTGTATGCAATAGCTGTGAATGAGTTCGGAAGAATAGTGTGCACCAACAATGTCCAGTTGGACCAGCGCGCGAGCACTGTCAGCATGAAGACACTATTTTCATTTCCAGAACTTGGAAATGATTATGATTCCAAGTTCTACCTTGTGGAGTCGGATGGTGATCTGCTGCTTGTGTTGTTGGGCGGCAGCACTGACGACAACCGGCATTTGGAGGAAGGTCAACCATTGGTGTACCGTGTGGACACTGAGAGCCGCTCTCTCCATGCCGTCAGTAACATTGGCAGTCGTGCCCTCTTCGTCAATTTTAGCCGGTGTATCTCCGTCGACACCAGAGTGCACCCGACAGTTCGACCTGGCTGCATCTACTACGCGGATTTGGGTTATATCAGAGAGTATGATGATGATAGAAAGGCCTGGGATGAGTGGCCACGACGTGCGGATAGAATAGGATATGGTCCAAAAAATGAACAAAGGCCATACCGTTTGGAGGATGTATTTGCTGCACACTACAGACGGAGGGAGTTTAGTGAATATTTCTTTCATCTCATGAATTGTAGCGACGATGAAATATATGATACAAAATGAAGAACATTGTTATTGGCTGCTTTCGGCTACTGTATACAGTTTATGTATTATACTTATTTTTCTGGATTTATTATGCTGCTGTGAATTCATCCTATACTAGCTTCTAGATTTGTTACCATATTGGGCAAAAATCGAGGGCCAAAAGGCAACAATCATTGAAGAAAGACAGAAATAGAAGCTTCTCTAGATTTGATACTAATTTGGTGAAAAGAGAGAGAACTGTTACAGAGAGAGAGGGGAAAAAGTCGCTCTGAAAAGGTGCTCTGAAAAGGCAATGCCAATTTGGCCTGAGAGAGACAGAACCGAGCTCTCACGTACAACCAAACGCGGTCTCGTCCTGTCCCACGCGGTCCCTTTCTACCAGCCCCACGCGACGCGGCCCCACACGACGCGGCCCCACACGTCAGCACGGAAACGGTCAACTAAACGGGAATCCTCCCATCTGAGCTCCTTCTGAGGGTTTCGGCCAAGGGCTTGGGGAAAACTGAGGAAAAACTAACGAGCTGGGGAAAACTGAGTAGAACTAACGACCTGAGGGCACGAAAATAGAAATCCCTTGTTTTATTCATAATATGGTATGTTATTGTGGTATCCACCTCTGAAAAGTTTCATTTGAATTGACTTGGCACATGCTCAAGCATGCATATGACTAAACAAAAAGTCAATTAAGCCTCGATGATTTACTTTGCCTCAGAGTTCTTGTATCATTTTTATGCCTATATTAATTTTGTTTTGTCGCAAGCATGATTATGACAGTTATTGCTCTCTCAATTGTCGCTTCCCAGTCTTTTGCTAGCCTTCACTTGTACTGAGTATGAGCTCTACTCGTGCACCCAATTACCAAAAACCAAGTTTTCCAAAGAGTCCACTATAAATTCCTATGCATGGTATTTGAAAGCCATTCCAAGTAAATTTTCATGTGCTACCTTTCAAAACTTTCAACTACTTCTCATTTTGTGCCACTGTTTTTAGCTCATGGGGACGTAGTGGTCGCAATTGCTATCTTCCATATTAAATTAAGTACCCCTCGACTAGGCAGCTTCATCTGCTCGTCATTAATTTTGCAAGGGAGCTGGTCAGACCATTATAATCTAATTCTAAAAGGAAAGAAAAAAAGGCACTCCTCCATGGTATGTGAAAGTTGGTGGGCACCCGATGGAATTGGTTAGCCATGGTTTGAGAAAGGAAAAAGGTGGGGAGGAGTGCCAAAGCTTTATAAAAGAGCACCAATGTGCCAAAATTTCAAAGAACTCGGAACCGCTCTCACTTGTTTATTATGGAAGATAGCATGTCCCCATTGCTAGTCATTGACATAGAACAACCACCTCTCAAAATAAATTTTTATCTCTGTTTTACAAATGAAAAGCTCTAGCACATGTTAAATCCCTGCTTCCCTCTGCGAAGGGCCTATCTCTTACTTTTATGTCGAGTCATCATCTTCTAACTTTAAGCACTTCTTGAGAGCATAGCTGTTATTCTTAGTGTAATGTGCTTGTCCCAGAACACGGTTAATTGTGGTATAACTTTGATGCTTGTATCTTTGATATTTCTACTTCTAGTCTTCTTTTGAACTTCAGAGGTGCCTCGGCATTTATGTTTTGCTCCACAAATAAAGGCAAGCGGGATACCACTCTTTCATATCATTTATGCATATTACAATCTTGTTAGCTTCTTATTTTCATGTTACTTCTTATTAGTATGTTGGCACTCTTTCATAGCTTGCTTAACTATGAGGTAGCATTAGCTGAATATTTCTTATTATGAATTGCTTGAGTACTTGATCATATAGTAAGTATATATACATCTATGAAGCAAATGTGTTCGTGAAAGTTTCTTTTATCGCTCTCAGTTGTTAACTGAATTGCTTGAGGACAAGCAAATAGCTAAGCTTGGGGGGGTTGATACGTCCAAAACGTATCTACTTTCCCGAACACTTTTGCTATTGTTTCTCCTCTAATTTGTGTGTTTTGAATACAACTAACACGGACTGACGCTGTTTTCAGCAGAATTGCTCTGGTGTCTCATTTTTGTGCAAAAATCAACTTTCAGTAAAAATTCGGGGAAAATCATGAAAAATCCTATTTCACCATAAGACCCACGGAGCTAGAAGACAGGAGGGAGAGGAGGCCTGAGGGCCCCTCACACACTGGTGGCGCGGCCCAGCCCTGGCCACGCCACCCTGGCGTGAGAAGACCCCAGCCATCCTCTCGGCCTCCCCTCTCGCCTACATATACCCTCTGACGACATAATATCGGGGGGACGGCGTTTTTCCCAGATAGACTTTCGCTGCGCCGCCGCCATCAGAAACCGCGATTCGGAACCAGAAACTCCGTTCTGGCACCCTGCTGAGATGGGGATTTGGAGGAGATCTTCATCACCGACGTCACTCCATCGACCATCCATGACTCCCCCATCCATGTGTGAGTAATTCCCCCACTGTAGGTGAGGAGATGGTAGGGATTGGATGAGATCATTCATGTAATTTGATATGAGATTGTTAGGTCATAGTGCCTAGTATCTTTATTTAGTGCCTATGACATTGTTGCAACTTGTTGTGTTTAATGCTTGTCACTTTGGGCCCGAGTGCCATGATTTCAGATCTGAACAAGTTATTATTTCTATGATGATACTTGTTGTTTATGGTCTTACCTACAAGTTGTATACACATATTGTTGTCCGGAACCGGAGGCCCCAAAGTGACAGAAATTGGGATAACCGGAGGGGATGGCTACGATGTGAGGATCACATGTGTTCACCGAGTGCTAATGCTTTGCTCCGGTACTTTATTAAAAGGAGTACCTTAATTACCAGTAGTTTCCCTTGAGGCCCTGCTGTAATAGGCTGGTAGGACAAAAGATGTCGTGCAAGTTTCTCCTTGTGAGCACGTACGACTATATACGGAACACATGCCTATGATTGTTTGTACTAGGATGCTTTATCATATTTATCTGCAATGCCCATGTCTCATTGATTTCATGAATTATCTTATCCATGCAACGCCCGTAATCCATCCCTATGCCTACAGTATTTGTTCCTACTGTTACTATTACCGCTGCTATTTTACTACTGCTGTTACTATTTCACTACTGTCACCACTATAAAATTGTTGCTACTGGTAAACCATTGCGAGCAAGACTGTTTCCAGGTGCAGCTGAATTGACAACTCATCTGTTAAGGCTTACATATATTCTTTGGCTCCCCTTGTGTCGAATCAATAAATTTGGGTAATACTTCCCTCGAAGACTGTTGCGATCCCCTATACTTGTGGGTTATCAAGGACACACGGGAGTTTCTGTCAAGAGCTTTCGCTTCATACCGCTAAATAATCTTTATTGGTTTGATAAGTGTTATGGGGGTGAACCGGTGCTAGCGCACTACCCTTACTAGGATAAATACACACTTGTGAATATACCCCTTGCAAGCATCCACAAATACAAGAAAGTAATTAAGATAAATCTAACCACAGCCTTAAACTCTAAGATCCTACGCTCCCTGGTGCATTGGTTTCCCAACGGAGGTTTAGGTTTCTGTCACTCCAGCAACCCCACAATTGGTAGCCAAATACACAATGCATCTCACTAGGCCCATAAATGGTGAAGTATCATGTACTCGACATTCACATGACACCACTAGTGAAATAGCACCACAACAAATAAATATCAAACCATTAAATATTACTCAACAATAATTCACTACTAACATCTTGACATCTCCCATGTCCTCAAGAACTAAACAAACTACTCACAAGACATCTTATGGATCATGATCAGAGGTAAAATAATGGTAAATAACAATCTGAACATAAACCTTAATTCAACGGTTCCACTCAATAGCATCAACCACAAGAGTAATCAACACCGGGAAAGTTTCCCCTAAGAATTTAACAAGATCCAACTCAAGATGTTACAGCGGGATGGCGTGGTGATGGTGGAGATGAAGGTGCTGGTGATGGAGATGATGATGATGATCCTGATGAAATCCAGTGCGATGGTGATGACGATGGCGACGATCTCCCCTCTCCGGGAAGGAATTTCCCCGGCAGATTTCTGCCTGCCGGAGAGCTTTTCTCTCTCTGGTGTTTTGCGCCCCGCAGAGGCGGCAGTGTCTATCTCTGAGCCCCCCCTTGACTTAGGTTTTCGGGGACGATGAAATACGCGAAGGGGCGATGGCAGAAGTGGGCCAGGGGGCTCTCACCACAGGTGGGTGCGGCCAGGAGCTGGGCCGCGCCCCCTGGTGGTGAGGCAGCCCTGTGGCCCCTCTCGCCTTCTCCTTCCGGCTTCTTCAGTCTTCTGGGAAAATATAATTTTCTGATATTTTTCTAGAATTTTCCTGATCTTCAAAATATGGTGCCTTGACGGTCCTTTTTCCAGCAGAATCCTGAATCCGGCAGCAAATCCTCCAATGATCATCAGACATGTAAAAATAGAGGAAATAACATAAGTATCATCTCTAAATGTGAAATATATCAATGAATAACAGTAAATTATGATACAAAATAGTGATGCAAAATGGACGTATTAACCCCCCCAAGCTTAGACCTCGCTTGTCCCCAAGCGAAAACTAAACTCGGTAAACATGACCACAGGTTTATGGAGTGAAGTGTCGATAATCAAAATATAGACAAGAAGCATCACATTCACCAAGGCACAATTTATAATAGTCAGCAACTTCCCTTTATATGATAAAGATTTGCAATAAGTAAAAGGGAATCACAAATAAGGATGCACAAGGTAAACTATAATTGATGATGGCAAACCTTAGTTCTTTGTCAGAGAACGATGAACAAGCTATTCTTTCTTTGAGCGGAGCCTTTTAAAACAGAACTAATATAGCAAAACCATATGCTCATCAAAACAAACTTTTTATATTCATAGAAAGCTTTCAAAGATATATTGCTTCAGACAAAAGCATTGTACTAATCAAAAGAAGTTAGTAAACATGATTAAACGGATCAACATATGAATGAGTGAAACATAACAATTCAAATGCTTGCTTGAGATAGAGGGAAATGGGTTGACTCAACATAAAAGTAAAAGACAGGCCCTTCACAGAGGGAAGCAGGGATTAAACATGTGCTAGAGCTTTTCATTTGTAAAACAGAGGTAAAAGTTATTTTGAGATGTGGTTGCTTTTGTCAACGACTAGCAACGGAGTTCTTGATATCTTCCATACTAAAAAAGTGAGAGCGGTTCCGAGATGTTTGATTAATTGGCACATTGGTGCTCTTTTATAGCTTGGCACTCCTCCCCACCTTTTCCTTTCTCAAACCATGGCTAACCGATTCCATCGGGTGCCGACCAACTTTCACATACCATGGAGGAGTGCTTTTTTTCTTTTTGAGATTATAATGGCTGACCAGCTCCCTTGCAAAATTAATGACGAGCAGATGAATCTGCCTAGTCGAGGGGTACTTAATTTAGTATGGAAGATAACAAACCCATCCACTACGTCCTCATGAGCTAAAAATAGTGGCATAAAATGAGAAGTATTTGAAGGTTTTTGAAAGGTAGCACATGAAAATTTACTTGGAATGGCTTAAAATACCATGCATAGGAATTTATAGTGGACTCTTTGGAAGTAACTTGGCTTTTGGGAATTGGATGCACAAGAAGTATTCCCTCTCAGTACAGGTTTTTGGCTAGCAAGGCTGGGTAGCAAGCATAAGAGTTGCATGAAACAAACAAACATACATATAATAGGAACAATCATGCAAACTTCCTTGAAGGTACAACGATTTTAACTTTGAGAATAGTAATGCTTATAAGCCAAACATGAAGGAAAACTGAAGTGATGTGACTACAAGCACTTCTTTCTTCTTTTCTACTCAAACCTCAAGGTAAAGTTGCTACTGACCAAGCTAAGTTTGCCAAAACCAACTAAATTTACTCATGCTCCCAAAGCGATACCAATACTAATCAACAAGACTAATCATATAAGAAACATTGCAAACTAAAATAAAGTGTGCAGAAAGTAAACGATAAAAATTCTCATTAATATTTCATTACCGCAACTCACACCAAGGGATACATAGATAACCAACTAGGAGGATACTTCCACACTGCAAACTATTCTATAAGATAACTTCTCTATTCATGATATAACTCTACTTGAAAAGTAAATGAGCAAAAAGGGTAATGATGTGATACCACGGCACTCCCCCAAGCTTGGAACAAGCCAAGGGGATGCCTATACCGATGACAAATTACTCCTTTGGCGGTGATGGTGAGTCTTCATCGTTGTCATACTTCCAAGGCAGAGGTCCTCCGTCAAGGAAGGATGTCTTGGTCTCCAATATCCTAAAACTTGCAGCAGCACTCATTTGTTTAAACCTAGCTTCATACTCACAGTTTTGGTTCTGCAAGTCATAGAGTTGTGCTTGCAACTGGTTAGTGGTCTCATGGAGCGAAAAGATGTCCTTCCAGAGTTCTGTAGTCTCCTTCTTGTACTGGGTGACAAGCTCTTGATTAATCCTATGGATGATGTCCACCTCGCGTTCCACCATCTTCTTGTATTTGAAAACTTCTTGTTCCAGTGCTTCCATCCTGGCTTCGAGACTCCCTTCTCCTTTAGGGCCTTGGGCATCTTTAATCTGCAACTCCCCATCCTTGAGCGACAACTCCTTCGGATGCATCTTCAGCTCCCTCATGTACGGATTAATGATATCCGCAAAAGAGTTCTCCTCGGACAGACCGGTTGAAGACATTGTAACTCCAAAGCTGAGAATAGTCCCTGACAGAAACAGCTCGAAACAAAAACACGACAAAAACACGATGTACAGACCTCGGGTACTCCGGGGGGTTATATAGGCGAAAATTATACATCAAGACGAAATCACAGGAGGAAACCGGGATGGAAACGAGCTCCGGGGTGGACTCACCACAGGGCAGCGCGGCCAGGAGTGGGCCCGTGCCCCCTAGTGGTGAGGAGCCACCGGACTCCGTCTCCTGCCTATTTTTGTCTCGCGATTTTTCATATTTAGTAAAAACAATAAAAATATTAATGGAAACGTCTTTCGCGAACCTTTTCTGACTAGAACTGTTACCTATTCGAAAACGAACTCTGAAGGTTCCTGCAAATTGTCCTGGATGAATTCTTCCGGAGAAACTGTTTCAATTACATCAACATCTTCATTATAGGAATCTCCAGCAATATAATGTTTGAGTCTTTGCCCATTCACCACTTGTGTAGTGTCATCTTTCAATGAAGCAATCTTTATAGCACCTGAGTGGTATACTTCCACAATAACATATGGTCCTTCCCATTTTGAGAGTAATTTTCCTGCAAAAAATCTGAGATGAGACCTATACAATAGAACTTTCTCACCAACATGAAACTCTCTTTCAAGAATTCTCTTATCATGCCATTGCTTGACTTTCTCTTTGAAAAGTCTGGCATTCTCATAGGCTTCGTTTCTCTACTCATCTAGAGAACTCAAATCTAACAACCTTTTCTTACCGGCAAGTTTAAAATCTCTATTAAGCTCTTTCACTGCCCAAAAAGCTTTGTGTTCTAATTCTAAGGGCAAGTGACATGATTTTCCGTAAACCATTTTGTAAGGAGACATGCCCATGGGGTTCTTATAAGCAGTTCTATAAGCCCATAACGCATCGTTTAACTTGCTAGCCCAGTTTTTCCTAGATCTATTGACAGTCTTCTGCAAGATAGACTTGATCTCTCTATTTGAAAGCTCTACCTGCCCACTAGTTTGGGGATGATAAGTAGAAGCAATTCTATGATTAACGTCATATCTAGCAAGAGTTTTTCTAAAACCGCCATGAATAAAATGAGAACCTCCATCAGTCATAAGATATCTAGGCACACCAAACCTAGGAAAAATAATGTCCTTAAGCATTTTTAACGAGGTCTCACCATCGGCACTCTTTGTAGGTATGGCTTCTACCCACTTAGTAACATAATCAACAACAACAAGTATGTGAGTATAGCCTTGTGAAGGAGGAAAATGACCCATAAAGTCAAATCCCCAACAATCAAATGGTTCAATAACAAGAGTGTAACAATAAAATGCTCATATTCTGGTACGCATCTCCGCATAATACCATCAACTCCTTCTTTATATAAGTGTGGGTCATCCCAAAAATAATGCCTCAAATCATAAAAGAACTTTCTTCTTTGCTGAGCTGTAAAAGTTGGGGGCAAATACTTGGAAACAATAAAGTTAGCATAATCAGCATACCAAGGAAGGTCTCGCGAAGTTACATTTATAGAAGCCAACTGCTCATTTGGAAAACTATCATTAACAGGAATATGATCAAAAGAATTGTTTTCCAATCTAGACAAGTTGTCAGCAACAGGATTTTCAGCACCTTTCCTATCTACAATATGCAGATCAAACTCTTGTAAAAGCAACACCCATCTAATAAGCCTAGGCTTAGCATCCTTCTTAGTCATAAGATATCTAATAGCAGCGTGATCAGTATGAATAGTAACTTTAGAATCAACAATATAAGATCTAAACTTATCACATGTAAAAACAACAGCAAGAAACTCTTTCTCAGTGGTAGCATAATTCTTCTGAGCAGCATCAAGAGTCTTACTAGCATAATGAATGACATTCAACTTATTGTCTACACGCTGTCCAAGAACAACACCCACAGCAAAATCACTAGCATCACACATAATTTCAAAGGGTAAATTCCAATCAGGTGGTTGAACAATAGGAGCAGTAGTTAAAGACTTCTTAAGAGCTTCAAAAGCTTCCTTACAATCATCATCAAAGACAAATGGTACATCTTTTTGAAGAAGATTAGTAAGAGGCTTTGAAATCTTAGAGAAATCTTTAATAAACCTCCTATAGAAACCAGCATGACCGAGAATACTACGAATACCTTTAACATCTCTGGGACAGGGCATTTTCTCAATTGCTTCCACTTTTGCTCTGTCAACTTCAATACCTCTTTCAGAAATTTTATGTCCAAGGGCAATTCCTTCATTCACCATAAGTGGCATTTCTCCCAATTAAGAACAAGGTTAGTTTATTCACACCTCTGCAAAACTTTATCAAGATTGTGCAAACAATTATCAAAAGAAGTTCCATAGATGGAAAAATCGTCCATGAAAACCTCCACAATTTATTCACAAAAACCATGAAAAATAGCAGACATGCATCTTTGAAAAGTAGCAGGAGCATTGCATAAACCAAACGGCATACGTCTATAAGCATAAGTTCCATAAGGACAAGTAAAAGTGGTTTTCTCTTGATCTTCCGGTTTAACAGCAATCTGAGAGAAACCAGAATAACCATCAAGAAAACAAAAATGAGTCTTCTTAGATAACCTCTCTAACATCTGATCTATAAACGGTAAAGGATAATGATCTTTCTTAGTAACTTTGTTTACTTTTCTATAGGCAATGCACATTCTATAACCAAGTACTACCGTTTGAGTAATAAGCTCGTTATTCTCATTAGGTACGACAGTCATACCTCCTTTCTTAGGAACTCAATGAACAGGACTAACCCATCTACTATCAGCAGTAGGATGAATAATACCAGCATCAAGGAGCTTCAATACCTCATTTATTACCACATCCTTCATCTTGGGAATTAAGCGGCGTTGATGTTCCACAACTGGCTTCGCGTCTTTCTCCATATTAATAGCATGCTGACATAAAGTGGGGCAAATCCCTTTTAAATCATCAAGAGTATATCCCATAGCTCCTCGATGTTTCCTCAATATCTCCAATAACCTTTCTTCTTCCTTTCCTGAAAGCTTAGAACTAATAATAACAGGATATATTTTCTTATCATCTATATAGGCATATTTAAGATTATCAGGTAAAGGTTTTAATTCAAAAATAGGATCTTCTTTAGGTGGCAAAGTGGTACCAAGATCCTCCACAGGTAAATTGTGCCTGATCAATGGTTGTTGACAAAGGAAAATATCGTCGATCTCTTCTCTTTCCTTCCTAAAAACATCACTTTCATGGTCCTTCATGAATTGCTGCAAAGCATTATTAGGAGCAAGAGCAATAGAAGCAAGCTGTTCAACTCGAAAATTTTCATTAGGCATTTCATTTTCATAAGAAGTCTTAGCAAACTTAGAAAAATTAAACTCATAAGATTCTCCATTAAACTTAGTGAAAATTTTCTCCTTCTTACAGTCTATCACAGCACCACAAGTATTCAAAAACGGTCTACCAAAAATAATAGGGCAAGTTTTACTAGCTACCTTACCCAGTACTAGAAAGTCAGTGGGATATTTAGTGTGACCGCATAGAACTTCCACATCTCGAACAATACCAAGAGGCCAAACAGTCTCTCTGTTAGCAAGCTGAACAACCACATCAATATCTTCTAGTTCACAAGAGCCAATCTCATACATAATTTCTTTATAAAGCTCTAAAGAAATGGCACTTGAACTCGCACCAATGTCACATAAACCATAATTGCAGTGATCTCCAATCCTGACAGAAATAACAGGAACACTTGTTTCCCTACGCCTATTAGGATGTGAAATAATGTTAGAAGCATCTTCACAAAAGAGAACATATTCATCCCCTACATCTTTAGTAACAAGGTCCTTCACAATAGCCACAGGAGATTTAATAGTAATTTGCTCATCAGGTTCTACAACTTTCTTAGTACTTTTATTAGACACACTTACCAAAGTAGAATGCTCTTTTACCTTAGCTGGGAAAGGTGCCTTCTCAAAATAAGGTTCAGGCAAAATGCTATCAACAGTACAAACTTCAGTAGCTGCAGCAGGAATATGACTAATGGAATCTTTATAAGGCGCATGATATTTGTTCCAATCTTTCTTTGGAACATCAAGATAAGAGGCAAAAGCCTTAAGACAATTAGCAAGTATTTGAGAATCAAGACCATAAGCAATGCTAACACTATGAATGTCATCGGTTTTCCATAAAAGTTTTAATGCATTCATAATCATAGTTTATACCTGACTTCCTACCTTTGTCATTTTCCCATCCTTCAGCATTCTCTTGGATAGGGTCAAGAAGTTTCCACTTAGCATCTTCTTTCATATGAGTAAATGATCCAAAACAAGAAGCATCCAAATAATCCTTATCAGGAAGAGTAAGCCTCACATAAAAATTATCAATAACAATATTATTGGGGAGCTCATGAATGGGACATTTGAGCATTAGTAACTTCAATCTCCCCCACGCTTGGGAAATACTTTCTCCGTCATGAGGCCAAAAGTTATATATCCGATTACGATCTTTATGAATTTCACTTGGAGGATAAAACTTGGAATAAAAGAGAGGTACAATTTCCTCCCAAGCAATAGATGGACCATCTTTAAGCAGCCGATACCACTCCTCAGCTCTGCCTTTCAATGATAAAGAGAATAGCTTCCTCTTGACCTGGCTCGGCGAAATACCTGCACACTTGAACAACTCACATAATTCATGTATAAATAGTAAGTGATCACCCAGATGGATAGTTCCATCTCCTGAATAGCAGTTATCCATAACACGCTCAACAATTTTCATAGGTATTTTAAAAGGATCTAATTGAGCAGGTGGTGGTTCATCCACATGTGCAGCAGTGATAGTAGTGTTCCCAAATAGGAAACCAAATGGAGAATTCTCCATAGCAAAATAAAATAAAAGTAAAAGACAAAAATAAAAACAATACTCACAGCGACGGTTACCTTTACCAAATCCACTCTTTAATAGCGCTTCACTCCCCGGCAACGGCGTCAGAAAATAGACTTGATAACCCATAAGTATAGGGGGTGTATCATAGTACTTTCGATAAATAAGAGTGTCGAACCCAACGAGGAGCAGAAGGTGTTGACTAGTGGTTTTGATCAAGGTTTCACTGTAAATACTAGCAAATGGGTTTTCAGGGGTATTTGGTAATGCAAATAAATAAAGTACGAGTAAATAAAAGACAATAACAATAATTGATGCAAGTGGCCCAATCCTTTCTTTAGCAAAGGACAAGCCGGTTGTGTAACTTATGATGACCAAACGTTCTCGAGGACACACGGGAGTTTCTGTCAAGAGCTTTCGCTTCATACCGCTAAACAATCTTTATTGGTTTGATAAGTGTTATGGGGGTGAACCTGTGCTAGCGCACTACCCTTACTAGGATAAATACACACTTGTGATTATACCCCTTGCAAGCATCCGCAAATACAAGAAAGTAATTAAGATAAATCTAACCACAGCCTTAAACTCTAAGATCCTACGCTCCCTGGTGCATTGGTTTCCCAACGGAGGTTTAGGTTTCTGTCACTCTAGCAACCCCACAATTGGTAGCCAAATACACAATGCATCTCACTAGGCCCATAAATGGTGAAGTATCATGTAGTCGATGTTCACATGACACCACTAGTGAAATAGCACCACAACAAATAAATATCAAACCATTAAATATTACTCAACAATAATTCACTACTAACATCTTGACTTCTCCCATGTCCTCAAGAACTAAACGAACTACTCACAAGACATCATATGGATCATGATCAGAGGTGAAATAATGGTAAATAACAATCTGAACATAAACCTTAATTCAACGGTTCCACTCAATAGCATCAACCACAAGAGTAATCAACACCGGGAAAGTTTCTCCTAAGAATTTAACAAGATCCAACTCAAGATGTTACAGCGGGATGGCATGGTGATGGTGGAGATGAAGGTGCTGGTGATGGAGATGATGATAATGATGATCCCGATGAAGTCCAGTGCGATGGTGATGATGATGGCGACGATCTCCCCTCTCCGGGAAGGAATTTCCCCGGCAGATTTCTGCCTGCCGGAGAGCTTTTCTCTCTCTGGTGTTTTCCGCCCCGCAGAGGCGACGGTGTCTATCTCTGAGCCCCCCCCCCCTTGACTTAGGTTTTTGGGGACGATGAAATACGCGAAGGGGCGATGGCAGAAGTGGGCCAGGGGGCTGTCACCACAGGTGGGCGCGGCCAGGAGCTGGGCCACTCCCCCTGGTGGTGAGGCTGCCCTGTGGCCCCTCTCGCCTTCTCCTTCTGGCTTCTTCAGTCTTCTGGGAAAATATATTTTTCTGATATTTTTCTGGAATTTTCCTGATCTTCAAAATATGGTGCCTTGACGGTCCTTTTTCCAGCAGAATCCTGACTCCGGCAGCAAATCCTCCAATGATCATCAAACATGTAAAAACAGAAGAAATAACATAAGTATCATCTCTAAATGTGAAATATATCAATGAATAACAGTAAATTATGATACAAACTAGTGATGCAAAATGGACGTATCAGCAATCCGGTCCAATCATTTATGTATGAATCCTTTCATGCGCATAGCTTGCTCCAAGAAGGGACATTTCACTTCATGGTAAGTCTCCTTAAAATTAAACTATACAACACCCCATTCATGAATAGTTTCATGTAGCATGAAAACCCCTTCTACGATATAAGCTTGGATACAAGTATAAATAATTCAAACATATAGGGAGAGGCTTTTTGGCTTTGGGGTGCAAATGCTCCATTTATTTTAAATGCAATTTAAACATATTTTGAATTGTCAAAAAACATTGAGCCAAGTTGCATGTACATCTTCACAACCTATGCATGTGCCAAGTTGTTTCATGAAAATCCGACTCTTCCGGTGGGCTAGGCAAAAAAAGACAAAATTTGGTGGTAAAATAAGGGTTTGCACAAGACATTTTTTGTCTCTTTTACTGACAACACTACAAATATCGATTTATCGCGAAACTTGATCATACATACCTAGTCTGTCGAGATGTACACATAAAATTTTTGTTCAGAATTTTTTCACATTTTCAAATATGTTTTTTGAATAAAGGGAGCATATGCACCCTAGATCAAATATGCATTTTCCAAACATACTAATAAATATCATTGGTTTGATAACATCTATATAGAAATCACGTCCATAAGTCCATGCACCCAATAACCATGGAAAGTGTACAGTCAATACTTCTCAAATATACTACTAATAGTACACCTGAAAAATTAGATGTGAACACATAACTATGGAGAAAACGAAGAACCAAATTTGGCCACCAGAAATACACTTTAGCCCGCACGTGTAGATGCTCAGCCTAAATAATATATTTTAAAATGTCTAAAAATTGGAAAAGATATCATGGTGTACATCTAGATATTTTAGGTGCGCATACAAAGTATTGTGAGAAAAAGATATTTTGTGAATCTTGTAAAAAAGATTATTTTTTGTTGCTTCAAAATAGCCTTTTCAAAGACATTTTTTTTGTCTTTTTACACATGCCAAAAACATAGCGTTTATCTCAAAAGTTTGTGCGTGAACATAAATATTTGGATGTAGAGTTGGGATTTTTCGAAAGTTTTTAACTATTTAAAATTCATATAAAATACATTTTATAATAGGTGCATCTTGACCTACGAGCCAGAACACCATGTCTACAACTCAACTTGTGTTACTGAGCAATAATGTAAAATTTTAACCTCCGTATGTACGCGAGGCGATTATGACCGGACTTGGTCAACTTCCTCCACAACCATCATCATTTTTTCAATAAAAAAATATATTAATATTACGAAGATACTAATTATACCCCACCAGCATAACGTAAAGAACATGTGAAAGGAGAAAGAAAAAAAGACCTTCCACAGTTTTTAATGACTTACAGTAGCTGTATCCAATCCACCGCCAATGGTAATACCCGAACTACATAAGAATTTCTCCAATAGTGACACCTCCAGGAAGCAAAAATAGTACACACGCCGTCGTCGCCCAATCCAATCGGATCAAAGGTTAGACCAAGATTTTTCACCTGAACATCAAGACTCGGTACTCAAACAACACCACAAAAATAAACTTACCAAGGATGCTGCTGCAGATCACCCAACAGAAGGCTCACCATGGAGAATGTGGCGCATCTTGGGGCAGAATAACAGATGGCGGCCGGCGGTGGCTTGCACACATGGCACATATGAGCCACCATCACAATTAAGCTAGGCATAATCCATCGTTCTCCCTGCATAATCAAGATTGAAGAAATACTGGTGGAAAAAAGGCCTTTAATCCCGGTTTGTAAAGCCTATTAGTCCCGGTTGTTTACGAACCGGGACCAATGGGCCTCCACATGGCCCGGGGCATGTGCTGCGGCTGGAAGACCTTTGGTCCCGGTTTGTAATAAAATTTGTATTTTCTATTTCGAAATTTCTCTATTTTTTTTATTTCTCTATTTCTCTAATATCTAATCATCTCTATTCTTATATCAAATTAGATACTTATGTCTCTCGCTCCATTGTCATGTCAAATTACAAGTACTTGTGGTCCTTACTTCCCGGTCGGTCACCCATCCTCACACTACTCCATCCTTGGCATGCTTAACTTCTCCATTCATTCCCTACTAGCTTCCAAGACTGCGCTCGCGATTTCTTGATAATGGTATGCTACCAATTCTATTAACCTATACACTTTGGTAATATATAATATTACTTTTTTAAATTCCAAATAAATTCACAAAATAAGCAACAATGATTAAGTAATAATAAGCACCAATGAATTTCAAATAATCTTTATGCATAATTTAATTATTATTTTTTAATAATTAAAATATTCGAAAAAGCCAAAATACTTGAAAAATCAAAAATTCAAAAATTAATAGACTTTGTTAACCGAAACAAAGGGAGTACATTTTTCCAAACATTATACTCATCCAATAGAATAACAATAAGACTCACACAACCACACATCTATGATCATCCACCTAATAAACATTAAGGTTGAGACGATCAACATGGCTATTGTAGCCTTTTAGCTTTCAGTAGCTCCTAACAATCTCAAAGCCGAGGCGAGCGTCTAGAGAGGCATATAACAATTGCTTGAAGCTCAATGGAACTTTGGCCTAACCAAATATTAGTTCTTCTTCTTCTTCTCCCTTCTTCTTATACTTCTTCTTGTCCATCTTCTTGTCCTTCTTCTTGATCCGCTTCTTGTTCTCAAGATGTGTCCCAATAGTAGCATTGGCCAGATCATAGAGACTCGGAGTTAGTTTGTTGGTGGGGTTCGGGACAATCTTTTGGAGATCGTACGCAGTCGGAATGTGCTCAGCATGCACACATCATTGGCGATAGCCGCACCGCAGAATTTGATGGTGGTGTCCTTCAAGAATTCCTTGAGCAGTTGCGGCACGCGATTGGCCCAACATATCTGGAAGATCAATATCTCGGACGCCACCGAGAGTTGAAGGATGTCGGCACGCTGAGGGACCTCGCGAGTGGTGAACTCACAGTCCAAGCCCACAAACTTGATCGGTGCGGCGTCGAGGAACCGTTGCTTGACGGCGCGGATGCACTTCTCCACCCTTGATGCACGGATAGTTTCCATGATGGCGAAGTTCATCTCTTCGATGGTGATGTAGTACAGCCGAGATCGAGGTAGATCTTGCTTCGCCATTGAGAGGGAGAGAGAGGGCGCCGGCGGTGGTGAAGATGCTATGCGTGGGAGATGTGTTTTGGGAGAAGATTAGGATGAGAAGATGTGTGCTTAAGATGAAAATATGAGTGCACTTATATAGTAGAGAGAGGGAGATGAGAAGACAGCGCCGGCGGTGTGATATCAAGCCGGCCGGCGGTTCCTGAAGCGATTGGCGACGATCTACCAAGCAACGCTGTTAATGGCGATCGATTCCGAAGTGTCATCGCGTCGTAACTGGCGTGTGAAGAGGTGGTTTGTTTGAACGAGCCTTTGGTCCCGGCTCATGACACGAACCGGGACTAAAGGGTGCCCTTTAGTCCCGGTTTGAGCCACGAGCCGGGACTAAAGGCCCCTACTCATTAGTCCTGGTTGTTGACAAAAACCGGGACTAAAGGGCACCTTTGAACCGGGACTAATGCTCCTTGGCCCACATTTTCGAATGAACCGGGACTAATGCCCCCTTTAATCGCAGGTCGAACAGTTTGGGAACTAATTGGGGTGAATGGAAGCCCTTTTTTCTACTAGTGAAAGTGTTCATTTTCTTGCCAATGGCATTCGTCTGTGTGGCAGTACGCCGCCTTCGCGGTTCACGGTGGATGGTTCTGGGATAGAGCCGATAACTGGGTCGATCGATCATGTGCACTCTCGGTCAGCATCGACGGCGACATCTCGTGACATGCCCACGACGTCGTGTGTGTGTAATTGACGACAAGAAGGTTACATGCCAATTAAGTTGCCAACGGGGGCGTGAAGAGGACGGGATGGATGTATCGATGCATGAATGCCTACGAACGTACGCATCGAAGAGGGCACTGGAGGAATGATGGACGGTACCACGGTAGGGCGTACTACGTGATGTAGCTGTTGTGGGAACCCCGGCTTACCATCCGGGATTCCCGTTATGCATACAATTCACGATCCCAGGAGACCGTCGTGAATCCACATAACAGAGTTGGCATTACAGATACATCATCCATTACATAAATAAGTCGTTAAGTCTTACATAGCCTCTTGGCTAAATACACACGCCTCACAGGGCAAGTTCAACAGACACAACTAACATAGAAGCAGCGGGTACACATAGCGTAGTGGACCAAGCCAGGCCTACTACCCTACAGGCGACTGACCAGGAAACGAGTCCTAATTCGCACCGGCGTCATCATACTCCTCATCGTCTTCTTCATAATCATCTCCGAAGTCTGGCCAAGTTAATAGCCAGGGACAAAGCCGTGAGTACATTTTGGAATTGTACTCGCAAACTATCTAAGAGAGGAAATTTATTCACATGCTATATGGCTGTAGCAAGGGTTGGCTTAGTTTCAGTGTCTATTGTGCTACTAACTTCTCGTGTCGATATAGCATGTCCCACGACATTTCTATATCCTTATTAAAGAAGAATTTTAGAAGCATTTAGTAAAATCTCTAGGAAAGGGGGAAACTCCTTTTTAAGATTAGATCGGTGGTCAATCAAACATGACCACCTCCAAGCATCGGCAGTACCCTCCAAGTACTCCGATCCACCTCCGTGCCACGGCAGTACCCTCCAAGACTGTGGGAACCCCGGCTTACCATCCGGGATTCCCGTTATGCATACAATTCACGATCCCAGGAGACCGTCGTGAATCCACATAACAGAGTTGGCATTACAGATACATCATCCATTACATAAATAAGTCGTTAAGTCTTACATAGCCTCTTGGCTGAATACACACGCCTCACAGGGCAAGTTCAACAGACACAACTAACATAGAAGCAGCGGGTACACATAGCATAGTGGACCAAGCCAGGCCTACTACCCTACAGGCGACTGACCAGGAAACGAGTCCTAATTCGCACCGGCATCGTCATACTCCTCATCGTCTTCTTCATAATCATCTCCGAAGTCTGGCCAAGTTAATAGCCAGGGACAAAGCCGTGAGTACATTTTGGAATTGTACTCGCAAACCATCTAAGAGAGGAAATTTATTCACATGCTATATGGCTGTAGCAAGGGTTGGCGTAGTTTCAGCGTCTATTGTGCTACTAACTTCTCGTGTCGATATAGCATGTCCCACGACATTTCTATATCCTTATTAAAGAAGAATTTTAGAAGCATTATTAAAATCTCTAGGAAAGGGGGAAACTCCTTTTTAAGATTAGATCGGTGGTCAATCAAACATGACCACCTCCAAGCATCGGCAGTACCCTCCAAGTACTCCGATCCACCTCCGTGCCACGGCAGTACCCTCCAAGTACTCCGTCCGGCACAAAACTCCATTTTCCCAAATAACCATTTATAAAACCAAATTCTGACATAGGTTAAGTATGGCCATTCCAACCGTCCATGACCGAGGACGCGGCTATTCGAATAGATTACACTCTGCAGAGGTTGTACACTTTACCCACACCATTCGATCAATCCGCCGGGATACCACCACGGACCGTCATACACAAGTATGCGGGGTTCGGATAATCGATCGAAGCCCTCCATCTATCCACCTTAGTACGGGTGCCTGCCCTGTGGAGTATACCTCCCCGGCAAACCCTGGCCGTCTACCTCCGTCGAGCGTAGTTCCAGTGCCACGACGGGAGTTACCCAAGTGTCTTCCGGATGGGTAGCCTATTGGCGGGCCCGCTACACTGTTGCCCACCACTTACGACAACCCGGATTCTGGGGTCCTACAGACCCTTATATAGTACGAGGCTCCCCGCACTAAAGCAAATAAACTTCAAGCTAAGCCCGTCCCATACCGGGTAATGTGGTTGCACAGGAGTAATTGGTTTGGCAAACACTTATACACAATGCCACTTTTCAGAAATCCACCAACTTCTATACCTCCCAAGTCTAGCTCCCTATTTATAAAATCATTTCAAAACATCTCAATGGAGTAGTAACTACCCCAAGGTTTTCGAAACCCTTTTCGAAATATTTCCCGAGAGAGTACTCCCAATCCTAGAGTTTTTGGCTCCACTACAAATGTTTCCCAAAGACCTCGATGCTAATCATCGAGTCTCTACTTTTCAGGGTAATGAGTAGGTGGCAAAGGTGTCATCTTTAGAGATGATAGCAAATTTGACTTGTGGAGCTAAGTCTTCGACTATTGCTACATAGGGGACATAGCAATATACAAAAACAATGCATAATAATAGAGACAAGAGTAGAGCAATGCATTGTGCCATAATAGGATTCAGATATGCACAAGTAGATGGCTTGCCTTGATTGGCTTGTCCCTGGTCACCTTCCTCCTGATACTCAAACACTTCCCCCTCCTCGGCACAGTCGTCGTTCGATTCTATCGCCGGAAAAGAAAAGAAACACACATACAATAAGCATTGATGCATACATGAAGTTCATTCAACAACATCACACAACTCAAGCATTTGAGTATCAGAAGCAAACAAGTTTAGATTTTCTGAACATATACCTATTTTATAAAAGAAAATACTCACCAACATAATAGCAAGCAATTTCTAGATACATGGAACTATTCAACACAAGCAAACACTTGCATGCATCAAACTATATCCAAAACATGGTATCAGTTTATCTACTGTCAAACTCACAGTATAACAGAGCCAACATCAGTGGAATCAAATTTAAATAGTAAAGAAGTAATTTAATAAAGATTTAACAATCCTAGATATCTCTAGAATAGCAATATATTCCTATAAAATTCTCTGTAAGTCCTAAAATTCTAAAAGAGATCAATCTGGAAAGCTAATCAGATGCACAACACACCAGAAGTGGAATCATTCCAAAGTAGTCATTATTTTGAGCACAAATAAATAATTGCTGCAGAGTATGGACATCACTAATTTAATTACTACAAACAATCCACAACTTCTAAAATAGTGAAACCAAAGCCCATAAATCAAGGAAACTGTAGGGTGCCAGTGAAAATAGGTTTCAATACTTTTCAGTAAACAGAAAAGCATATTTGCAGCTAATATTGAAAAGCAATAGATCTACTAATAAAAACCCATAGATAACATCTAGGCTCCAATAAATTATGCATGCAGTACCCCCAGGTGAAGATTAAGTTCAGAGACACATATAAATTGGATTCACAATTTTTGGATGCACAAAATAATTTTTAGGCCATTTTTAGTCTAGCAGGGATTTCAAATTAGTGAAGGATTTCTCAGAAGAAAAAAAAACGGGCTCAGAGCAGCAGATCTGAGCGGGGTCACGTTGGGCCGGCCCAGATCTGGTGGCCTGCTTGGCCTTGACGAAGCGAAGAGGTATGCCGCCGTCCGATCTCGATCGGACGGCCCTGGAGTCTTCTTCCTCGCAGATGCTGCCAGCGCGAGCCAGTCAGATACCGCTGGCTAGGGTTTTCGAGGAGCGGCGCTCACCGGGGGTGCTGCGGCGGTCGGCGAGGGCTGGATCGGCAGCGGAGGAGGTCAGAGGAGGGTTGTGGTTGCTGCTGCTTGCATGCAGGGCCTGAAACGCACGGGGTGACTCCGAGGTCGCCGGCTTGCTCTCGGGCAGGTGGTGGCGATGACGACGTTGGTAGGTCACTGCAAGGCAACAAGGCGCAGGGTGAGATAGCCCTCGAGGAGAGGAAGAGTCTGAACGCAGCGAAGGGGCTGAAGGATGCAGCAGATCGACGGTAACCTCCATCAGTGACCGGCGATCTAACGAGGTTTTCGAGCTTCAACGGCAGTGGAGAGGGTGTGGCTCCATGGGTGAGGGGTTCTGTAGGTTGAGGGGAGTCGAGTGGGGGTGAATGAGCAGCAGCGGAGGGAACGAGAGTGTCCAGAGGTTTTTATACTGCTGCGGTGGACTCGGACTACGGTGGTCTCGAGTGGATGCGATTGGGCTCGGGGGGCGGTGTTCTAGGGCGGTGTTGTGGACCGAGTGCAGGGCTACGGGCGATGCTGTCGGTGGCGCGCCGGTTTGGTCGTGAGCCGATCGTTAACAGTGAAGGTGCGGTCGATTTGGTCCGAGGCGAGGTCGGTACGGTGCACCATAGCGCAAGGCGGGGGTGGCGATGGGTTGCACGTTCAGTGCCGTGCAGCCAAGCGTGTGGTGCGGGGCTGGAGGAAGCGTGCGCGCGCTGGAACGTGGCCTCGCTCTGGGCGCGCTGGGCGGCCAGACGGCATGTCACTGACATGGGTGGGCGGCGGCGCACGGTCCCGTTTCGAGGGAACTGACTCAGGGAATTGATCAGAGGGGTCGAGACGGGCCTGGTGGCGAGGTGATGGCTCAAGAGGCGGTCGGTGGCGTGCAGGCTCGGCTGGGTGTCCTCGGTGGTCATGGCGACGGCGCAGGCGGCCTGGAGTGCTCGAGCTGTGACTCTGCACGATGGGGTCGGGGTTTGGGTCTCTGCAAGGTGGAAGTCGACTACAGGGGGTCAAGGGCGGTTCCAGGTCGAAGGATAGAGGGAGAGGGTGATGTATTGGCAGGGGCCTCGGGCTCCCCTTCTTCCCTCGATGCCAAACGAAAGAAGACAAGCAGAAAAGTTTTCTGAAACTCCTTGACATCCAGAGGGAGATCCCCAGCAGATCTCGATCCCTCTCCTTGGTCGGCTAAGGAGAAGAAAAAGAGAGAGAGAGAAGAGGGTGGTTTGGGGGCTAGGGTTTTGCATTGCCGGCCTTTCAAATTCAAAATTTGAAATCTGATTTGAAAAGGTTTTGAAAGTCTACCAAATATTATCCAGGGTTTTCAAACTTAACCAAAAGATCTAGACCAGGGTTTGATAAATTTTTGAATAGCTATGATAGGGTTTTGGACATGCTCCCAATTTCGGGTTTAAGATCAAAAATAAAAGAAAAGAAAAGAAAAGAGAGAGATGATTACACCAAGGTTCTATGCTAGGGTTTTTGGTGTACACAAACATTATCTTTGGTCAAAATGGGGTGCATAAAATCATAGCAAACTTTCTAGGTCAACAACATATGTGTTGGAAGAGAAAACAAAATTTAAATAAACCAAACACCCTCACATGAAATCATGGCCATACCTAAAAGCACACATAGATTTATGCATCCACATGGTAACACACATGCTAGTTCACACATAAAATCATGCATCCATGGGACACAAACACAATGCTTAACAAAAGTTTTAATTTACCCTAACAGATACTTAAACGAGTGCAATTTCTTGATCACCAAAAGTGGAATGTTACAGCTGTGCTAGCTGCACCGCGAAGATCGAACAAGAAAGTGGCATGTGATTAGCTAGATGGCCAAAAATGTGTGGTTTATTCCAAGGCGTGCAGGGTTTTTACGTGTATGTACTATGCCTCTGTTTCCGGTGAAAGGGATGTGTGGTCGGTCGATCGCTACCTGTTGGGTTTCCATTGGGTCGACATGCTTCGATTTAAAAGGTTGGCGCTTTCTTGTGTTCTTTTAGTATGCAACAAGAAAACATTATTGTGTAATGAACATAGATTAAAGCTGCGTAAAATCTACAATGAAAACACGTTTGGGACATGTATATATATAGCTAAGACTCAATCTGGCAGCAGGAAGGTCATGGTCTTCCTTAAACTATTTGGGCAGGCAGAACTCTCGTTGAAGATGTGTTTGGAGGATGTACCTAAATTTCTTTCAGGCAATGCGTCGTGCAAAGCACAACTACTTGATTCCCTCCATTTCAATGTGCATCGCCTCTTCTAATAAAACTGCCTTGTTAAGGAAAACAACAATGGACGCCAACCTGAAAAACTAGCAAAAATGTCAACATCCGAGAAACTTCATATCAGCATCTTTCATTTTCATTGGAAAAGTAGGGACATCGCACCTTTAGAGTTTAGACTAACCATACATCCAACTTGACTTCGATCCAGTTTAATTGGCTTGTTGAGGTGAGCATATTATAAGTCAAGAGATGCTACACCCCCACATACCTTTATCTATATTGCGTACTCCCTCTATACTGGTTTATTGAGCTTACTAGGAGAGGCTCTGCAACTAAGGCAACCGCTGATAGGTGAGAAATAACTCTAAATTCCTCATTTTTTTCTTGTTAGTTGTGTTGATTAATTAAGCAGGCCAAAAGTTCCTCATTTTAAAAGGTGAAGGAGGAGCTGAATTATAGAAAATTAAATCATGTATTAATTATCAATTTGAGCCTAACTTTCTATTTTTTTTAATTTTTTTACTAGAAGCCCAATAAACCGATATGGAGGAAGTAGTTCATATACCATTCGCTCTCTTAGGTTAGTTGGCTACTATACATCGACAGAGTAGTAGACAATGAGACAAAATACCGAGCTCCCCGCACTACTTGGAACCCTAAGGCAGCTCCAAGAGAACATTGATCGAGCGATGGTCCATACACATTAGTACAATAATTGACGTCCCATGCCCACTCTGTCGGGAAGATACTATTGGACCAAGAAATGTAAGAGTTCCAAATAGTACATTGTGCGTCCTTATGTACATGTTACACTACAAGCACACATGGGAAGTCCAGTAGATCTAACAATGCAGCCTCTTCGTCCCCAATATATGCATGCATTCTACTACTACTACTATATCATCTACACCTTGCAGGATTAGTATATTCAAAGACAGCATATATGAGTTATGAGAAAATATGATTTCTGTGAATAGACCAAAGTAATTAAGGAACATAGCTGAACAAAGAAATACAGAAAATAAGGATGTCGCACTGTGCTAGATAGCTGAACAAAGGAATAAAGAAAATGATGCATAACGCCCATGGAACTCTCTTGCGACAAGGACAGAGTTCTGTAGCCTCAACTGGCGGTGGCAGATTTCTTCACGTAACCTCACACTGACCCTGTCCACGCTGACACGGACTCTGAATATTGTGGCGAACCAACGGTGCCTAGCTATGCGAATCGCAGCGGCCTGTCCAACTCATATACTATCTCCAATAATTTGTTATGGCATGGCGCGTGCACATGTAGTATGTTTGATGACAAGGTGACAATGACGCAAGAGAAACAAAAAAAGAAAGAAAAACGGTGTGGTCTCCCCCTACAAGTGACCTCCTACAATTGGTTTGGCCACATATGTGTTCGCACACGAACACGTCACCGTGTACCTCCGACGTCGAGCGCGATATGCAGGACACGTCGCCGGAGGAGGTTAGCCGGAAGCGCGATACGCAGGACAATCCGGCGAGCTCTTTTGAAGACCCGAAACCCCACACACCCGGGAGAGACCCCGTCTGGGCGCACGGCGGTGATGGGCTGCCCTAGGTCGGTTCGCCCGCCCCTAGGACTTCGCAGATCGAAGCTCTCCAACACGAAGAACACCGATGAACGATGAGCAGAAAACAAGGGCGAGAGAGAAAAAATAGAGGTTTGTAGATTGGTTTTTGCGATTGTGTGTTGTTTTTCAATTGGCCGTCACCCCTCATGTATATATGGAGCGGCTGGACTTCCCGTGCAAGAAAGAGGGCTGGATTCACGTCCAAAACCCTAGTTTGGGTCGAATTTGGATGGGTGGGTCCGAACTTTCCAAAACTGTTCGGTCAAAAACTTGTCTGTATATTCCGGGTCTGTTTTGAGGCAGTAAACGACCTCGGATCGAAATCCCGTAAACTACAAAGTTGTTCGTCTCGAAAAAACGAAGAACTTTCATGTTGGCCACTTTTCCATCCGAGATAGTCTGAAGGGTCTTTTCCATCGATTTCGGAATTTTATCTGATTTCGGCATATACAGAGCGCGACTAGTACTTGTACTAGTCAGCCTCGGCTTTGGGCTACGAAATTACAGAAATTCGCTAGTACTTGTACTAGCTAGCCTCTGTTCTAGTTTTTTTGGTTTGACTCTAGAAATTGCATGTGACCTCGGATTGAGATGATCCAAAAACCAAAGTTGCTTGTTTCGACGAGACGCACAACTTTCTCAACTATTATTTTCTCATTTGAGGCCATCTTAAGGTATCTTCTTTGTAAGCCAAAAACGGTTGTCAACACATGCCCCCTGTTTTTCGGCAATACTTGCGTGCCGAAAAATAACTTGCACCACATTTTGTCTAAGGACGATGTCAACACTCCATCGGCCATCTGTTCTTAGGGCGATAACTCTATATCGGCCATGTATGCTAAGGGCGATAATTGTATATCGGCCATATGTGTGTTTAAGCTTCTTGCCACACGCTCGGGTAAAACTTCTTTAGATATCTTCCATTGAGAGCTCGAGGTAATAAATTTCCCTCCATAGATTCAACCAAGTATGAATTTCCAGGAACTACTCTCATGACCTTGAAAGGACCCTCCCAGCTCGGAGACCATTTGCCAAATTTTCTGTCTTTTGAACCAACTGGCAGGATTACCTTCCACACTAGGTCACCAACCTGGAAGCTCTTCAATTTTACCTTTTTGTTATATGCTCTTGCTACCCGCAATTTCTCCTTCTCTATGTCTCTTAGAGCAATTAGACGTTTATCGGCGACTTCATCAATGTTATCCATCATTAAGTTATGAAAATCCACCGCCGATAAACCATTTTGCTTCGCGAACCTCAAAGCAGCCAGATTCACCTCTACTGGTAAAACGGCTTCTTGCCCATACACGAGCTCATATGGAGTTACTTTTGTTGCACCATGCCTTGAAATCCTATGCGCCCACAAAGCTTCAGACAACACTTCATGCCATCTCCTTGGATGATCTTCAATCTTCTTCTTGATGAGCTTGATCAAAGTTTTATTGCTAGATTCAGCTTGTCCATTAGCTTGAGCATAATATGCAGATGAATTGAGCATCTTTATCTTATATGATTCAGCGAATTCTTTTACTTCCTTTGCCATAAATGATGAACCCTGATCTGTGGTCAAAGTTTGAGGAACACCGAATCTATGTATAATGTGCTCAGTTATGAATTGGATCACCTCCTTATGGGTCATATTCTTGAGAGGTATTGCTTCAGACCATTTGGTAAAATAATCAGTGGCTACCAACACGAACCGATGCCCTTTCGAAGAAGAAGGATGAATCATGCCAATGAAATCCAATCCCCAACATCTAAATGGCCACGGCTTGATAACAGGATTCAACATAGCAGCAGGAGCCAACTGAATATCACCAAACTTTTGACAAGCCTCGCATCCTTTATAATATCTGAAGCAATCATTTATCATCGTCGGCCAATAAAAACCTGCACGTCGTAGTAACCACTTCATCTTGTGCGCCGACTGATGAGTACCACAGATACCTTCATGTACCTCCCCCATAGCGACCCTTGCTTGGTCTTCATCCAAACACTTCAAGAGAATACCATCAACTGTTTGGCGATAAAGATTATCATCTATCAAAACATATTTGAAAGCAATCCGCCGAATAGCCCTATCCGTCCTCCTGCTAGGATCCTGCAAATATTCAACAATAGGCCTTCTCCAATCTTTGTTTTCACCTGCACTGGATCCTTCATTAGTGACCGAATCAATGGGCTTTAATTCGGTCTTACCTACGTCAGCAAGAGCAAACATCGGCTTATAAGATATATGAAAAACACCACGATCAACATGGTAGCCAGATGCTTGTTGTGCTAACTCATTTGCATTCCAATTATCCTGTCTAGATATATGAGCAATGCTAAAATAATCCAAGGTAGAAATTATGTCTAGACATTTATCAAGATACATATTAAGTGATTCGTCTAAACATTGGCAAACCTTGGATATTTGCTGAACTACTAACAACGAATCACCATAAGCCTCAATATGTGTAGCACCTACAGCAGTTAAAAGTTCTAGTCTGAATAGTAAAGCTTCATATTCGGCTTGATTGTTTGTGCAAGAATATTCTAATCGGCATAAGGCTTCAAACACAGCACCATGAGGAGATATATAAACAACACCAACACCTTGGCCATTGTTACAGACTGAACCATCAAAATATAATCTCCACGGTATTAAAGAGACAAGGCTAATATCAATATCATGCTCACTGTCAATCCGATGTTCAACAATAAAATTAGCAATGATTTGGCCTTTCATAGATTTCAAAGATTCATAAGCCAAATCATATTCAATTAAAGCATAAGCCCATTTACCAATCCTACCACTAAGAATTGGTCTATGCAACATATATTTAATGACATCGGTTTGACAAGCAACAACGCACATGCTAGACAATAAATAATGCCTTAACTTAGTACAAGCAAAATACAAGCACAAGCATAATTTCTCAATAAAAGTATACCTTGTCTCGGCATCCAGTAAACACCGACTCAAATAAGTTATGACATGTTCCTTTCCTTCGGTCTCTTGGGTCAAAACAGCACCAATAACGTCTTCCTTCGCAGCGATATAGAGCCTAAAAATCTCTCCATGTTTGGGCGCCTTCAATACCGGCGGAGTAGACAAACAAAGCTTGATATTTTCGAATGCCTCTTGCTGTTTTGCCCCCCAGGTAAAATCATCATCATTCTTTAACCGAAGAATAGGAGTAAATGCATCAACCTTCCCTGACAATTTCACTATGAATCGCCTCAAATAATTAACCTTGCCAAGGAATTTCTGCATATCTTTCTTGCATTTCGGTGCTTCTATTTTCTGGATAGCCTCTATCTTCTGTGGATCAATCTCTATGCCATGTTGATGTATAATAAAACCCAAGAATTTCCCAGCCGATACACCAAAAGCACACTTCAAAGGATTCATCTTGAGCCCATACTTCCTCATCCTCTCAAAAGCTAAGCGCAAATCGGCTAAATGAGATTTATTAGCATCCGATTTGACAACAATATCATCAATATAGACTTCAAGTATGACCCCAAGCAAATCATGAAATATTAAATTCATAGCCCGCTGATATGTGGCACCGGCGTTTTTCAACCCAAAGGTCATTACCGTCCACTCAAATAAACCAACAAAGCCAGGGCACCGAAAGGCTGTTTTGAATGCATCCTCTTCGGCCATAAAAATTTGGTTATACCCCGCATTGCCATCAAGAAAACTAATAACTTTATTACCAGAGGCATCATTAATAAGCATATCGGCTATTGGCATAGGATACTCATCTTTGGGTGTAGCTCTATTTAGATCCCTGAAATCAATACACACCCTCAACTTGCTAGATCCTTTTTTCTCCACAGGTACAATATTAGAAATCCAATCTGCATACCTGCAAGGTTTAATAAAATTAGCTTTAAGCAAACGACCGATCTCCTCCTTGATCCGGTCATACATTTTAGGATTGAATTTTCGGGCCGGTTGTTTATAAGGTCTAAAACCGGCCTTGATAGGCAATCGATGCTCAACTAAATCCCGGCTCAAACCAGGCATCTCATGATACTCCCATGCAAAGCAATTGACATATTCTTTTAACAGCCCGATTAACATATCCTTATAATCGGCTTTCAGATTTTTGTTTACAAACGTCGGCCTAGGAATTAAACCATCTCCTATATCTACTTCTTCCAATGGATCAGCCGATGTAAAATCTTGTCCCAACTTATCCATATCATCTAATTCTTCAATTGACTCATACATATCGTTCCCACTGGACCGATATTCCACAAGCCTCTTCTGCAACCACTCTTCGTTGGGATCCATTTAAATCACATGTTTGGGAGCCGATTACTATAAATTGGCTTTAAAGATACGAGCACAAAGCCATTCTTTGTGGCACTAAGAAAATCAAAATCTAAAAGATCACGCCCCGTCAAACAAGTAGCATTAGGATGTTGCCAATCCACCGGTGAATCAGCCAAAGCAATGCACGATGAATTATCAGCATGGACTACCTCAACTTCATCATCAACCCACTGTATCAAGAACTGATGCAAAGTAGATGGCACACATTGGTTTGCATGGAGCCAATCGCGGCCTAATATGACATTGTAATTACCTTGCACCTCGGCAATAAAGAAGGCGGTGGCCAAAGATTTGCTTCCCACGGTGAGCTCTACACTCATGACACGTTTGGCCTCAGTTTTTTCTTTACCTTCAAACCCATTAAGAACCATGTTGGTCTTCATTAAATCATTCTCATCAAGCCCCAACTTCTTGAAAACTGAATATGGCATAAGATTCACCACAACGCCACCATCAACAAGCATTCTAGCAACCGGCGACCCATTAATGTGTCCCTTGACATATAGTGGTTTCAAGTGTTTCACCGGTTCTTTTGGCTTCTCAAAGACGACATTCTTGGGCCCAAAGTCCAGCTTCCCTAGTTGGCGAGCTCTCATAGTCCACCAATTCCTCATCATCTTCTGGTGCGGGAGTTTGCTCTAGAATTTCATCAGTTGAAGGAGGTGTAGGAGGTGGTGTAGTAACAATGCTCGTGCTCCCCTCCTGAGATGGTGTCAGAACTGTTGTGATTATCATGGGAACTGTGGTATCTTCCACTTGCTTACGTACCCACTTCTTAGAAGGCACTGGGCGAGCTTCATTCTCTACCTTCTCTTGATTCCTCATGCGCTGCAGCCTCCTTTTCTTGGTTTTTGTAATCCAAGAGGACACCACTTAGGCTGAGTATATTTAGGATCCCTCGGCTTGGCTTTGCTTGTGCTAGCTTCGTGATCATTAGCCGAGGATCTTGGCTGAATAGTCAGTATAGCCTTATCAGAACTAGCCGGTTTATCAATATCAACCGGCTCTTTGAGTTTCAACGCTTGTGTGCCCACTATGATTGAGCTGACATTAGGATTCTTCCCTTGTTGCTTGCCAGACTCTGACGTTTCAGCACATGGCGACATAGGACGTCGCTCCTTCTCAGCACCCTCTGAAGATTTTGGATGTGACCGATTAGTATTATAACTCAAATGGTCTCGAACAGGTCGAGTGATCCTATCATGCACAGATTTCCTGGGTGCTGCCCATCCTGGATGAAAAGCATATGGCGCCATTGGGGGCTGCATCCATCCTCCATTGTAGTAATACGGTGCATATGGTGGCGGCGCCATCCATGGCCCTGGCACCCAGTGACCATACGGCCTTGAGTGTCTTGGATATCTCTCTCTTGGAGGTGACCATGGACGTTTCACATGAGATGACCGGTTTGAGTTAGAACCGGTCGCTTGGTTTGCATACTTAGACATTAACATATCAAAAGTTGGCTTGATCTGCTTGCGCTGCGCCTTGACCTCATTGGTCTTCCACTTGCCAACTTCTGGACTCTTGGGCTTGATGAACTTGGCACGCACATCACCTTGTTCTTTTGGTTGCCCCCCGGGTGCAGGATTTTTTATAGTGATCTTCAACGTCTCCTTGCCATCAGGTTGCTTTCCAAGAACAATCTCCCTTCCCAAGACCTTGTTATTTTCCTTGTTGTTCCTGGGTTCACCAACAACAACATTATCTTTATTAGCAGATCCGGCCGTCTCTGGCCGAATTAGGACTTTCTTTCCATGCAGTTCCAAAGTATTCATTGGGAATGGCTGCTTGTCAATTTGCATATCAGCAAAGCTCAATCGTCCATCATTGATAGCCGATTGTATCTGTCGCCGAAAAACGTTGCAATCATTAGTAGCATGAGAAAATGAATTATGATATTTGCAATAAGCGCGCCGTTTTAACTCCTCAAACGGCGGTATAGTGTGAGACAAACGAATGTATTTATCTTTTAACATAGCATCAAATATCCTATCACATTTGGCTACATCAAAACTGAATGTCATCTCATCTTCACGATTCTTGCGAATCGTCTTAAGAGCATCACAAATATAAGGTTTGGCCTTTGAGGGCCAAACAAATTCTGCAGCATAAATATCAGCCTCATCGTCCGAATTTTCACTATTATATCCAACAGTATTTATGCGAGGACGATCAGACTTTGACCTATGCATATCTTTTGTTTCTTTGCCTCGGCTTTCTTGGGCCAGAGCCCTTTGCAAAACTTGACTAACATTTAAGAACTCATAACCTTCAATTTTTTCTTTAATGTAAGTTCTTAAACCATTGAGCACTAAGTCTGCCATGTCTCTTTCAGTAATTACTAAACTGTAACATCGGTTCTTAGTATCTCTAAATCTTTTGACATAATCAGTAACTGACTCATCATGCTTTTGTTTAACCGATGTAAGATGTGACAACTTAAGCTCATTATCACCGCTATAAAAATGCTCATGGAATTTCTTTTCTAGGTGATACCAAGTATTAATAGAACCATAAGGTAAAGCAGAAAACCATGAAAAAGCAGTACCAGTTAAAGATAAGGGAAACAAACGCACTTTTAAAGGATCACTATTGCCAGCTTCTCCTAACTGTGCTAAATATTGACTAACATGTTCCCAAGTCATTTTACTATCTACCCCATTAAATTTAGCAAAATCAGGCACTTTGTAACCCTGGGGGTATGGCAAAGAATCAAAATATTCCGGATAAGGCTTTTGATACATCCGGCTTACAGGCTTCGGCTCAATTCCGAAGTTATCATAGAACATCTTCTGCAATTCTGACCTAAGTGTGGCCATGTTTTCGTCTATGGCAGACAAATTTGTTTGTGGTACTTGTGCAGGAACAACAGAATTATTAGCCGTGGAGTTTACTCGCGCTGCTGGTACCGAATTAAAATTCGGCGCCGTGACTGTGGCTGCAGGACGTGTGGCCTGGTTTGGCGGAATTGCCGAATAAGGCACACTTCTAATAGGAGTATGGTATGCTGGCGCGGTTACAATCTGACCATCTTGGCTAACGTAAGGATTTATCGGCATGCCCTGAGGAAACACCGATGTGCTAGGTAATGTATGGCTAGGGTTTTCAACAGCAGCATTAGCACTAACATTACCAAAAGTATCATGAGGCTTATTATTACTAGCTTTTATGTATTCTATCATAGCATCATAGGCTTGACGACTTGATTCAGTAGCATAATGATTAATTGCAGCCAATTGATCACTAGAAAATACGCTAGTACTTACAGAGGGCTCGGCTGGATCGCCGAGCATTGGTGGAAGTTGGATGTCTCCAAGCGAGGTAACAGCCCCATGGCGGTCCTTCTTGAAGCTTGCAAGGAACATCTCCCTATCTTCCTCCTCTTGCCTCTTCTTCAAAGCTTCGAACTCCTCCTTGCGCTTCAGCTCCAGCGCCTCAAGTTGCTCTAGACGCTGCTTCTTCAGCGCCTCATAGGATTCGCGTTGATCCGCCGAAAGATCATCAAAACTAGGCTTGATGATGTTTTCGGCGCTAACTTTAGCAGGCTGGGGTATACCGCTCGACATGATGATCTTCCCCAGCGGAGTCGCCAAAAAGTGTGTTCGCACACGAACACGTCACCGTGTACCTCCGACATCGAGCGCGATACGCAGGACACGTCGCCGGAGGAGGCTAGCCGGAAGCGCGATACGCATGACAATCCGGCGAGCTCTTTTGAAGACCCGAAACCCCACACACCCGGGAGAGACCCCGTCTGGGCGCACGGCGGTGATGGGCTGCCCTAGGTCGGTTCGCCCGCCCCTAGGACTTCGCAGATCGAAGCTCTCCAACACGAAGAACACCGATGAACGATGAGCAGAAAACAAGGGCGAGAGAGAAAAAATAGAGGTTTGTAGATTGGTTTTTGCGATTGTGTGTTGTTTTTCAATCGGCCATCACCCCTCATGTATATATGGAGCGGCTGGACTTCCCGTGCAAGAAAGAGGGCTGGATTCACGTCCAAAACCCTAGTTTGGGTCGAATTTGGATGGGTGGGTCCGAATTTTCCAAAACTGTTCGGTCAAAAACTTGTCTGTATATTCCGGGTCTGTTTTGAAGCAGTAAACGACCTCGGATCGAAATCCCGTAAACTACAAAGTTGTTCGTCTCGAAAAAACGAAGAACTTTCATGTTGGCCACTTTTCCATCCGAGATAGTCTGAAGGGTCTTTTCCAGCGATTTCTGAATTTTATCTGATTTCGGCATATACAGAGCGCGACTAGTACTTGTACTAGTCAGCCTCGGCTTTGGGCTACGAAATTACAAAAATTCGCTAGTACTTGTACTAGCTAGCCTCTGTTCCAGCTTTTTTGGTTTGACCCTAGAAATTGCATGTGACCTCGGATTGAGATGATCCAAAAATCAAAGTTGCTTGTTTCGACGAGACGCACAACTTTCTCAACTATTATTTTCTCATTTGAGGCCATCTTAAGGTATCTTCTTTGTAAGCCAAAAACGGTTGTCAACAATATGGCGTGTTTATCATGCTCACAAATTGAATTTATCTCTGCCTACATGTGGTAGCTCGGTGTGTATTCTATCTCTTCTCTAATAATGTACCCATATGGATCGAACATCTGGAACAAACACAATGGAAGTTTACTGTTTTTATTTTTATTTTGAGAATGCATGTGTGTATATTATACAGATCATGTAAATCTCATGCCCTACAATTATGAGAGATCATGATCTGTTGATTTGACTAACCTTCTGCTTATTTTTCAGAAACAAACCCAATAATTCTACATTGGTCCGATGCATGACACTCTTATCATTCCGCTGCAATAATGGTACCTACTAGCAAATATTCGTAGTGATCACTTGCTTTTTGAAGGAGGGAATCCACGTTTTCATTAAAAAAAAGGAACGCACATCTTACATCTTTACCCAAACTACACTAGAATGAAGGAATAGAGCCCCAGAACAAAAGCAAATCCCTGCATTATTCATCCTGCTCTATGCACTTGGAGCAAAGAGCAGCGTTGCACGAGTCTAGGAAAATTAATAGGCACGGTCTAAGAAATGGAAATATACTCCAGCGTTTAGCAATCATGTGGATCTAAGAATTGACAGGTGGGGGTGCCAAGCTTGAAAAGATCACTAGTTTGGATTTCTGACCACAAATGTACCTCAAATTAGCATTTTTTTTGTACTTGGCATACACACAGGATTAGACTAAATACTAATTGATAAAAAACTTACTTCCTCCAAACCATATTACTTATCGCTAGTATGAATGTATCTATACACTTAAATATATCTAGATACATCCATATTAGCTACAAATAATATGAATTGAAGGGAGGAATTATGATTTTTTTGGATACGTTGCATCTCAAATGGTTACAGCTTTTACATACCACTTTTGCATCTCATTCATACACTCCCAAGTAGGCCTGCTAGTTTTCTTCTCTTTTTCTTTGGAGAGTCTTGTACTAGACCCGGGTCTATAAATCTTTTGGCTAGCATCACCCTTTGCAGAAAATGAATTTTTGGCAAAAAGGATAACATGGGCTAGCAAATTGTCAAAAGGGATTCTCAGCAAATTTGCAGAAAGGAGCACTTCTCGGAAGCATGCCAGCTAGGGGCCACGTGTTGCCTGGCCGCCCTGCCACCACACGAGAAATGGTTTGTTTTTCCAAATTCGATGAGAAGTGGTCCTTTTTGATATTTCGCTAGCCCATGTGGTGCTTTTTGACATAAAATTTGCAGCATACTAGACTCAACTCTAAGGTAAATAGTATAATTAGAATCAACCTTTTGGTACAAGGCACACTCTCTTAGAGCATATACAACCTTGACGGCACCATCTCTGATTTGTTCTTTCACAAGTCCTCTCAATTCCTTCCAAAACATTGGCTTTATATTAGCGCAATTCTTCTTTGTCCCCAAAGGATCCTAAAATATCGCAACATTAAAGCCTTTTGACACAATAAATAGCAGTTCGGTCCAAATAAATTATAAATTTGGTAAAAAACTAAAAAATATGGCAATAAGCTTGAAAAGAATAGATATGCTTACAATGTAGCATAACTCACCACCGTTGTTCAGCATGTAGCCACCGCCACCGCTCACTATTCCATGCTTAATGTACAGAAAAGTATGGGAGGGCCCACGGAAGGAGAAGAAAGGGTGCACATGATGTTTCTTACCATTCAGTGATGGATCTCCAAGTGGCCACAAAGAGGGATGGTGAGAGATGAGAAGTTCTTATCATGAGGGAAGGAGCCTTGAGAGAGAAGTGAAAGTCACCTCAGAGAGCTGACGCTACCGGCGACCGAACCAAGGTGTTGCTCTCATTCGAGTTTTTTCACAAGATGCCATCAGCTGGAAGGGGCCCTATGAGATAATGTGGAAAAAATCTTCACCTCAGAGTGGTGAGGCTACGAGTGAATGAACCAAGGTGGTTGCTCTTATTCAGGGGGGGGGGGGGGGGTCCCAGATGTGATCAACAAAGTTTAGAGGGTATATTCCTAAAAGTTTGTTGATGTCACACTAACTATACTTCTCCAAACATATGGTATGATTCTGAAATATGGCTATACCAACTAGGTATAGCTACCGAACCAAACACATTTTAAGTGGATTTGGCACCCACGCAAGTCAACGTTACATTCAACCACATTCCAAATCTATTATATATTAAAAATATAATGTGACAAGAATATAGATCAGTTAGCATCCTTGAGAAATGTTATGTTCGTGTCTACATAGATGGCATAATTATACCTAAGCAGGTAACATCAGTTAGATCTAATAATTGAACCTAAACAAACATATATATAGGTTATCAATGAAAACCAAACGAGCGGGCTACCGTGTGACCAAAATCGTAGTGCCTATGTGCATTGACTTCCATGTCATCATGGACATCATAACTAGCGACAACGCATGGGCGTGTGATGCAACAGGATGATGCGGAATCATGTCGCACCACATGATGATTCTTTGATTGTTGCTCCAAATATTTCTCGAATAATGGATATCAAGATTTTCGTAAAAGAAAATTGTGACTTTTTTTTTCGCATAACCATATACAAACAGAAAGTCAAAGTTAAACCTTCGAGAATGTAGCCATGTTTAAACGGCGCTTATCTAGAATAATGAAGGAGGTAAATAGGAGGACAAAACATTTGCAATATGTAAAAAATATATACTTGACACTTTTGACACACTTAAGATGATGTCTTCGAATTCACGAAGACCACCATGTTTTTGTACATAATAATAACACACCTTTTCTAAAAGATTTTTTTTTACTTTGGCATGTCCGCCCTAAAGAATAGTTACCATTTATATAAAATTAGTGAGCTTTGAAGAATAGATGGTAACTTCTATATGATTCATTTTCTGGGACAAACGTGAACTTCGTATCTTCATGACTACATTGTTCTAATATTTACTACGAAATTAAGGATCGAGATTTTTTGACGCCAATCTCTATTTCTAGATGAGTATGTGTGTTGACACAGGCAAATGAGAATTCAGTTGTGTATAGAAGGGTTTGACAGAGACATGGTGCCACAGAAAGTGTAGTGATCACTTACCCATGGTATGCCAATGTACTACTCCATGGGTAAAGGGATTTGTAGTTGAAGCGATGATATGTCGATATCACTCCCATCTTTCATTAGGATATTCTCGTACTCGTATATATCTTCATATTTTGGTTCTTCGAGTAGGTCGCCATGTCGTGAGTCTGCTGACAATCGATATAACCTTTCAACCAAGGTAAGGGGCAAGAGCAGCTTGCTGTCATGGTGGTCCACTTTCATTCCTCGTAGGCATCCCTGAGATGATGAGCCTACGTGGTATGAATGAAACTACCTCCTCTTAATTATTGTTAGTGAAAAGTTCTTCGGGATTATATACCTCTACTAAAGTATACTAATCCAGTCAGTTGCTAATCTTTGCGCAAAAAAGAAGAAAACAACACTTGTTCATAATTTTGGATATCACACCAGTAGAAAAGAGCAAAGTTGCTTCCTTTTCCTATTACAAATCGATGAAACCACATGAGTGAATCAGATGATCAAGCCATGCCTTTCGTCGTAATCGCTAACCGTGTCAAGAGGATCCCAAGGTTTGATTGGCTTCTCCTTTCTGTCCTCAGGTTAAAAATAACATAAATAAAGGAGAAACACTCCAAGTCCAATATCTTAGCTTGCTGAAAGTAACACTAAATCTCTGAATAATAAGCGAGTGGGAGGCAATTCTAGTCCTATGCGCCGCATCATCTGCCTGACGACAAAAAAGAAATAGCTTTCACAGGGAGGAGTGGTTCCTATTTGATTCTCAGATCCGACGCACACATATGACTATCGATGAATAACCCCTCGACAACAAATTAGCAATAAGTTATGTACTATGTTATGTGCAATTGGCACAGGCAGGGCAACCTCCAGGTCTGTGTAGCACTGTGCATGCAATGCATCACAAGCATGCATGATGCCTCTTCCAACAACGTGCAGACGGTGATCAGCTGCAGCATATCTGTATGTTGATTTTTGTGCTTTTCCTCTGACTTCGTGAGCTCTGGCGGCCGGTTCGTTTCAGTGTCTCAAGGGCCAGCATTACCTCGGTCTAATTAAGAATGAAACAAGAAGATACTATCTTCTTAGTTAGAGATGCTAGCTCATAGGTATTGGAGATGTTGTGTGATGTTCTAAATACTTCCTCCGTTCCATATTTGTCGTCATTGATTTAGTACGAAGTTATATTAAATTAGCGACAACTAATATGAAACGGCACTGCATGCGTGCGCTTGTTCGGCAGAGACTGCATCGACCCTTCGATGATGGTATCATGGAACATACACTTGCTAGTGAGTTTGGAGGTGCAGTTTGTGAGTAAGTTGTTAGTTAGGACAGGACGCCGACGAAGCACCATTTGATGGTAGCCACTAACAAGATGCACAGCACAATACCAATTATTTTGGCTGCGAAAGGCCAATTGTGGTTAGGGAAGGTAGATTAGGAGCTCAGCTGACACTTGAACTAGCGGGTGGCCGCGCGGCAAGACTTTGCCGGCCCTCAAAGGTCGTCATACGTCGCCGTATCAGTAGCTCGCGCACGCTTTGCTTCGCTTGGCTATGTTCTTTTTTTTCTAGGGTGATAGCTAAAGATAGGAGGACGACTTGGACAGTTTTGTCGTGCGAGAGCTTCCGTTGTCACGCTCACGCCCCACAGCGCAATCGGTGTAGCTCATTCGTTGACTATTCGTTTTTCTATACGGGGTATAAAGCGAAACCAACGAAGGAACAAAACTGGGTGCGTATCTGTGTTTCTCCATTTACGCGTTCTGGTGCATGCATATATCCGAATATGCTTGAAGTCAAAAAATAATTCAAATATCCGATATACTAGAACAACACTATCTACTCCCAGAATCCCAGTGTTACTATCAAAAGTACGGCCTCTTTAAGGTGCAGAAATTCGTACCCCTAGGATTTTCTAGTTTTTATTGTTAGAATTTTTTCTATAAGTATTAGTGGACGGGGGAGGTAACTAAATTTCAATGAATTGGTTTTCTATGTCTCATTTCTATGGGAATTTCGACATCTACTTAAGCCTTTTTTAATTATTCATTCATGTAGGGCTAATTTAGTTTTCCTGCGATCCATCCAAATAAATATTCCTCTAGTTTAGCTATATGCAGTTCCATTTTGCATATGTATTTATGTCAAATTCTTGTGTTTTTTCCTATAACTATGCTTTTCAATTCTATGGTGTGAAGAGACTTATTCTCATGTTTACGTCCACGTGAAGTTTAACAAGCTTTTTTTCTAACTTTTCTATAAAGGCATAGTTCAATAATCTCACATGAGTCCCTTATTTTTTTCAAGGTGACATTTGTTTTTAGAACTCGCAAATACTAGCATCTTTTGGTGGAGCACACCAAATACACCATCCGTTTTAAAATATAAGCTGTTTTAGCCTGTTTCTAACACATATGTATCTAAATATTTTTTAATTTGTAGATTGAAAGCAAAATGAGTGAACCTTCTACATGCATGTTAGAAAAAAAGCTAAGACATCTTATATTTTAGGAACCAAGGAGTAGCTAATTCAGCCATGAAACATAAATATTGGGCTGAGGCCCACCCGTCTATGTTTTTATCTGTGCTTATTTTGGCACGTAGGCCACACGCATGGGAGAATGCTTGGTAGCGCACGCGCGCTACCGTAGCTTTGTTTCGCTGAAACGTTCTTTCGTGGGCTCGGCCCAATAAGACTCCTAACATTCTCATGATTTTGTTTGGAACAAGGCTGAGCGGTGCTTCTTTTTTTTTTGTCGCTAGCATTTGTGTGAGGAGCCCGTTGCATGTCTGTTTCTTTTTTTATCCTTTATTTCCTTCTTTCTTTTGTTCTATTTTATTTTTTTTCTTTTTCATCACGCTTTTTCTTTCTATTTTTAAATCATGGTTTCCATGATTTTTGTATGTCCCTATCTATTAATTTTCTTCTTTCATTTAATTTCCTATGTTTATTTTTTTTATGAGTGGTAATTTTTTAGCACTAGTCTGAAATTGTTCCGCATGCGTATAAATCTTTTTTCCTAGGTTTAGACTTTTGTTCCTTTAACACTAGTGATTTGTTTCTGTATTTTTGTTCCCGGATTTTTGTAATTTTTGTTCCCAAATTTATGTAATTTTTCTTCCTAGATTTTGGTAAATTTTGTTCCAGAATTCTTGTAATTTTTGTTCTGGGATTTTAGTTCTCAGATTTTTGTAATTTTGTTCCCTGATTTTTGAAATTTTTGTTCCTAGATTTTTTATCTCGGATTTTAAAATTTTGTTCCTAGATTTTTAAATTTTTTTTCCTGGATTTTTGTTCCTAGATTTTTGTAACTTTTTGTTCCCAGATATTTGTAATTTTCTTTCTCGGATTTTTGTAAATTTTGTTCCCGGTTTTTTGTAACTTTTGTTTCCGGATTTTTTAAATTTTTCTTCCTAGATTTTTGTAATTTTAGTTCCCAGTTTTTTGTAATTTTGTTCCCGGATTTTGTAATTTTTGTTCCTGGATTTTTGATCATGGATTTTCTAATTTTTGTTCCTAGATTTTTTATTTTTTTGTTCCCAGTTTTTTGTAATTTAGTTCTCAGATTTTGCAAAAAAGAAATCCTAGATTTTTTATCATGGTTTTTTTAAAGTTTTGTTCTTGGATTTTTGAAATTTTTGTTTCTAGATTTTTGTAACTTTTGTTTCCAGATTATTGTAATTTTGCTTCCTAGCTTTTTGTAACTTTTTGTTCCCGGATTTTTTAGTTTTTGTTCCCAGATTTTTGTAATTTTAGTTCCCGGATATTTTTTTTAAATTTTTGTTCCCAGATTTTGGTAATTTTGTTCTCAGATTTTTGAAATTTTTGTTCCTAGATTTTGTTCTCGGATTTGTTTTTACTTTTGTTCCTAGATTTTTGGAATTTTTATTCCCATATTTCAAAAACATGTTTTGTTCCATGGTCCTTGGGAGCTAACTTTACGTTCCACGAATACTCGTAAATTGTTCTGGGTCAGTCAAAGTATATTTTGTTCCATCTTATTCATGTTTTGGTCTACTAGAAGTAAAATTTGTCTGTTCCATAATCCCTACGTGCTAAATTTTATATTTTCCTTATGTACTTGCACTTTTATTCTATGGTCGGTTAAATATTATTCTTGTTTGTCCAATATTTTATTCTTGGAACCAAAAATTTGTTCCTTTTAAACTTGTAATTTCACTCGCACTATGTATTGTTCCCTTTCTAGTCTACCATTTTCTGTTTTGCAGCTATTAGCCAAATGTTGTCATAACTTTTAAATTTGTTCCTTTTAAACTTAGAACATATTCATTTAGAAAAATATGTTCTTATTCTTTTTTCTAAACTTCTGCATGTAGTTCCTTTTCTAAACCTTGTTCCCCTTGCAGCAATGTTTTGTTCCATGGTTCCAATATTTTTTCCTCGGAGTCTACACTTGTTTTGTGTTTAGATTCGATATGTTCATTCGCGCTAGCCTTGTTTTTTGCAATCATTTTGTTCCAAGGTTCCTCTTTTGTCTTCCCCATATTCTGTAGTTTTGTTCCATGTTTTCATTCAATTTGTTTCTTCGCGTTAGCCTTATTCCCTTTGTTGGAATTTTGTGTTTCATTGTTCTTATATTTTTATTTCCCAATTTATATATGCTTGTTTGTATTTTAGATTAGATTTGTTTCCGCTAGCCTTGTTCCCTTTTTGTAAGCATGTTTTGTTCCACGGTTCCTATACTTTTGTAACTCATATTCTACCATTTTGTTCCAAGTTTAGATTCAGTTTCTTAGTTCAAGTTAGCATTGTTCCATTTGTAGTTATGTTCTATTCAATGGTTATTATATTTTTGTTCCACCTTCTACGGGTTCATGCTTGTGGCTTTGCTTCTTTTTTATCCAAGTGTTCCCACATGGCTAGAAATTATCCATACAGTAAAATACGAATGAATACAAGACAAAAGGAAAAAAAATAGCACGAAGAATTAAATCGAGCTAGTGAGAGAAGTACCAGCTGCAATGCAAGTGATTTACGTATGCACACATTTGTCTCACTCGCTGCATGCATACTTTTGTCCCACGAGTACAGGCACTACAACTAGAAGCAACCACGCATGCATGCCTTTTTCAGTCAAGCGTGTTCACACTGCACTCTTCCATGATGCCATCGAGTTACGTATACGCGTTTTTTAGTCCCACCTCGCTTACCGAGAGGGAGAAGTACCTGCTTATATACCCGCGCGTTTGTACGTTTGCATGCAATGGCGGCCCACCGCGTGCTAATGAGCTGCGCCACCGAAGCTTCGTTTCGCTGAAGGCTTTTCTTCGTGGGCTTGGCCCATTAGGCATTCCTAATGCGTTCGTGACAGCAGCCATAGTAGCATTTCCTATTCGTTTCCCTACGACAGCGACCACGGCAATATGTATGGGACGTGAACTTTTCCTTTCACGTGACGAGACTTCTTTTACTTTTTACTCTCCACCAATCAGCTCGGATCAGTATCTCATGTGTTTCCTATTAGTGCTTTTCTGTTAGCTGGTCGCCGGTTCCTATGTTATTTTTCCTTCTTTTTGTCAACTTTTCTTTTACATTTTTCTCTTTTTAGACTTTTCTTTCTATTTTTTATTTTTATTTTTTCCTTCTTTTAAAACCATGTATCTCTATTTTTCCATGATTTTTTTGTTCCACTTAGTTTCAAAAGGTGTTCCTTCTTTTTATGATTTTTGTGAATCTTATTTTTATTTTTATGATTTTTTAGTCCACCAATCAGATCGGATCAGTATCTCATGTGTTTCCTATTAGTGCTTTTCTGTTAGCTGGTCGCCGGTTCCTATGTTATTTTTCCTTCTTTTTGTCAACTTTTCTTTTACATTTTTCTCTTTTTGGACTTTTCTTTCTATTTTTTATTTTTATTTTTTCCTTCTTTTTAAACCATGTATCTCTATTTTTCCATTATTTTTTTTGTTCCACTTAGTTTCAAAAGGTGTTCCTTCTTTTTATGATTTTTGTGAATCTTATTTTTATTTTTATGATTTTTTAGTTTCAAAAGGAGTTGGGTTCCTTTTTTGAAGTCGTCTTTTGTTTTACCGTCTCTATATTTTATATTTCTCACAATCTACAGATTTGTTCCATGTTTAGATATGTTTTTATTCCTTTTCCCAGTCATATTTTGTTCCATGGCTCTATATTCTATTCCCCGTAATCAGTAGTTTTGTTTCATGTTTAGATTTGATTTGTTCCTATTTTTAATAGTGATGACCCACAAGTATATAGGGGATCGCAACAGTCTTTGAGTAAAGTAAAACCCAAATTTATTGATTCGACACAAGGGGAGCCAAAGGATATTTATAAGCCTTAACAGATGAGTTATCAATTCAGCTGCACTTGGAAACAGACTTGCTCGCAGCGGTTTATCAGTAGCAATAATTTTATAGTGGCGACAGTAGTAAAATAGTAGCAATAATAATAAAGTAAAGACGGTAATAGTAACAATAGTAAATAGTGGGATTAAATACTGTAGGCATAGGGATGGATGAAGGGGCGTTTCATGGACAAGATAATTCATGTAATAATCAATGACATGGGCAATTGCAGATAAATAATGATAAAACATCCTAGTACTAAACAACCATAGGCATGTGTTCCGTATATAGTCATATGTACTCGCAATGAGAAACTTGCACGACATCTTCTATCCTACCAGCCCGTTTGCAGCGGGGCCTCAAGGGAATCTACTGGTAATTAAGGTACTCCTTTTAATAAAGTACTGGAGCAAAGCATTAACACTCAGTGAACACATGTGATCCTCACATCATAGCCATCCCCTCCGGTTATCCCAATTGCTGTCACTTTGGGGCCTCGGGTTCTGGACCACGATGTGTGTATACAACTTGCAGGTAAGATCATAAACAACAACTATCATCATAAAACAATAACAAGTTTAGATCTGAGATCATGGCACTCGGGCCCAAAGTGACAAGCATTAAGCACAACTAGTTGCAACAATGTCGTAAGCACTAACAGTAGATACTAGGCACCAAGCCCTAACAATCTCATAGCAATTACATAAATAATCTCATCCAATCCCTACCATCCCCTTTGCCTACAACGGGAATTACTCACACATGGATGGGGGAATCATGGATGGTTGATGGAGAGACGTCGGTGATGATGATGATGAAGATCTCCTACAAATCCCCGTCCCGGTAGGGTGCCAGAACGGAGTTTCTGGTTCCGAATCGCGGTTTCTGATGGTGGCGGCGCAGTGGAACTCTATCTGGGAAAAATGCCAAACCCCTGATAGTTTCAGGTCAGGAGGTATATGTAGGCGGAAGGAGGGGTCGAGGCGATGGCCGAGGTGGCCTCACCACCCCCTGGTGCGGCCAGGCCTGGCCCGCGCCACCAGGGGGTGTGAGCCCCTCGTGGCTGTCGGGGGGATGACACCCGGTAGGGTCAAGAGACTAGAAAGACACAAGGTCTATGGTTGACTTCGTGCCGGGTTATCAAGGAAGGGCCTGGCCGGAATATAAGAGCATCGGCCAGGCCGGCATATGTGTGTATCCTGGCTGATACTTGGATATGCCGGTATAGCCGGAATACTTATAAAAGTGTGCCGGCATACACTTAGATATGCCGGCCTAACCATTTGGTGTGTTGTGCAGGAGCAGGGGAGGCCGGATTACCCGACCCTCGTAGGTCGTTGGTCCGGCATATATGTCCTGGGTATGGCCAACGGTCATATCCGGGATACTTAAGTCAACCAAGGTGTCACATCCCTACAATCAAGGAAGAAAACATCCAAGCATGGTAGCAGAGTGGGATGGCAGGGTGCACGGTGGTGGTCTACCAACCCTCACTGTGCACAAGTACAGAGCTCACCTCACAGAGGTAAGGCCACAGTTCAAGAGGTACAAGGTACAGGGATATGAAGTCCCATCGAGAGCAATCAGGGAGGAAGTCAAGGGTCGGTGCCTTCGTCAGCAAGTCCTATTTGGAGTGTAGCCCGTGTCTTATGGTCCCTTATGACCGTTGTAACCCTGGCCACCACTATATAAGGTGGCATAGGGAGCCCTAGTGAAGGGTTGGTCACTCTGTGTTCCTACACTTAGCAGTTCATCTTCCTTCTCTAGCAGAGAGCTTGGAAGCACCATTGTTGTGTACTCCATCGACCCAAATATACAACCAGTAGAGCAGGAGTAGGGGTGTTATCTCCTTACGAGAGCCCCGAACCTGGGTAGATCAGTGTCTCTTTCTGTCGTGCTTTTTAGCTCGTTCCCCTCTCCCGAATCCACCAGCATCTAGCTCGAACCCCATTTAAGCCATCCCATGGCATATGTTGTTTCACCACGACGACATTTGGCGCCCACCGTGGGGCCGATCGATATGCTGGGCGGAGTGTTTATTCGGACGGGGTCTGTGATAGCAGCTTCGGGAGTGCGCGTGGTCTCTGGCCTCGTCCAGAGGCTAGGCTCGCTCAGTTTCGTCAGTGACAACGCCGGTTGTCTCGGCGGCCGGCCGTTCCCCAGGGATGGCCGGATTATGTCTTTCGGTTCCCACGAGGTGTACGTGGGGACTGAGAGAATTTGCAGGAAGGAGGTGCTGGTGGCGTCGGATCCTCCGTCACATCGGCTGGCTCACGCTGGGCGTAGCACTCGCTCAGTAGAGCCGGCTGAGGCCGCCGGCGGAAGATGCCGGCAAAGCAGCAGCAGCGGCCGGAGCTTCTCCTCCAGAGCCGCCGAAGGTCAAGAGGTCGGCGCGTCCTCCGTTGGAGCGTGCGGAGAACCTGGCCGGCACTTCCGGTGTGCCGGCTAGGGGCGAGGTGCTTCTTCCCGTCATCGAGCGACTTCTCGAGCCGGTGCGATCCGGCGATGATCCGGAGCAAACAAGGGAGGTCCTGGAGGGATCTCGCCAGGCCCTCGTCGACGAGGCCCTGGCCATGAACCAGGAGCGCGAACGGTTTAACCGGCAACTCCGTGAGTATGAAGCAGCTCATGGTTTTACTCCTGTGGTAACCCGGCCTAGCCGGATAGAAGAGGTTAGAGCTAGAGGTAGAGATCTTAACACTGAGCTAGGTAAAGATGCTAGGGCTAAGAGTCATACTGCAACTAGTACTGTGCCTAAGGTAATTTATAGCTCGCCAGTAAAGAACCTTAGAGCAGCAGCAGAGGTAGCTAAGGACTTGTCTAGTTTATCCGGCGAAGCACTGCGTGAGCAGCAAGCCCGGCTTAACCATCTTTTGTCTGAAGCTACCAAGCAGCAGGAGGCCTTTAAGAAGGCAAACCCAGGTGCCGGGGCATCTCAGTACATTGTGTCGGTGGGAGGTGCCGGCGCGAGGTCGAGGGGCCAAGCCTCGTCCCCGCATCCCAGCGCCCGGCGTGCCGGAAGTGTGACCTCTGGCCGCCGGGACAAGCAGATCCAGGTGTACGATCCGGCTGTCGCCGGGAAGCAGGCGATGGTGCAGAAGAATGTCGGCCAAGCTGACAAGTATGTCGGCAGCAAGAAGCCCGGCCAGAGTGTGCCGGTCGGGCATGAAGCAGGCGCGGCCGGTGGTGGCCGGAGTAATAGTGCAGCCCGCCGTCAGCAGCAGGGCGCCGGAGGTGCGGCGCAGCAGCAAGGTACAGCTCAGCCGAGATATCGGGAAGATGATGGGAATTCCGCCCTAGCCAGGGCGGGATATCAGCAGCAAGATCAGCCCGGCCAGCAAGCTGATCAGTGCTAGCCGGAGCAGCAGCAGCAGATGATCGCAGGCCCAATAGCATCCCGGCTAGGACCCCGGTCCTTGGCAGCAAATGATGCGCGCTTCAAGCTGGACAAGATTCACCAGTCAGAGTTGGTGGAGAGGCAAGGAGCTCCGGGCCCTATGTGTTTCGGACCCCGGATTATGGGGGAGCCGGTGCCTTACTTCTTCCAGCTTGCGCGTGGCGCGAGGACATATAATGGCAGTACGAAGCCGGAAGATTGGTTGGAGGATTACTCCACAGCGGTGAACATCGCCGGAGGAAACCTCAGATGGGCGGTACGATATGTGCCGCAGATGCTGGAAGGTCCAGCCAGGATATGGCTGAATAATCTGCCGGCCGGGAGTATCAACGGCTGGATAGATTTCGAAGAGCAGTTTGTGTCGAACTTTACCAGTACATACAAGAGGCCCAACCGTCCGCAGCAGCTGGCTAACTGCCGGCAAGGAGTGAACGAGACTGACCGTGACTACCTGACCAGGTGGTGCACGTTGCGCAATTCCTGCGAAGGAATTAATGAGCAGCAGGCCATCATGTGGTTCGCTCATGGGTGCCGGCATGGCACCATGCTGTGGCAAAAGCTTCAAAGGCAAATGCCGGCCACGCTGGCCGAAACAATCAAGATCGCTGATAGTTATGCTCTGGGAGATCCCATGCAGCCCAGTCTCGATTCACAAGGACAGGGGCAGACCCAGGGGAACACCAACAGCGCCGGAAGACCAGGGCAGTACTATCGCTCTGATAACCGGAACAAGAGAAGAGATGAGAGGCCGGATCACCGGTACGGAGCAGCACAAGTTGCAGCTGTGGAGGAAGAACAAGGGGGCGCCGGCAGTAGCCAGCGTCCGAGATATGAGGGCTATCAGCAGCCTCAGCAGCAGCCGCAGCGGCAAGCGCAGCCGTTCCAGAAGAAGAATGTCTGGACCAACAAGAATGCCGGCGGAGCCGCCGGCCAGAAGAAGCAGTGGCCGAAGTATACTGTGGGTCTTGCCATGGGCAAGCCTTGTGTGTTCCACACATTCCAGCCGGGTAAGCCGGCAAATCATCTGACAAGAAACTGTTCATGGCTGGACGACATATTGGCAGGTCGTGCAGGTCCTTGGGGACCAGCTAGGCCACCTGTCCCGGCAGCTCCATCGCCGTTGACAGGTGCGAATACAGTGGCAGTCCCACCCAGGCCGGTTAATCCCGGGAATCAGAGCAATGCCGGAAGCGCCGGCGTAAATCAAGTAAATCAGAGCTATAATCCGGAGTACTACGCCGGAGGCCCAGGAGCGGGCCGGAATGAGTACAAGGAGTATGATCAGAGCTATATGGTCTTTGAGACCGAGAGAACAGACAAGCAGAGCTTGTACCGGCGGTGTTTGGAGGTAAACGCTGTTATGTCGGCCGTTCCGAAACTGATGCATTGGTCTGACCAGGCCATTGGCTGGGACAGGGCAGATCATCCCAGGATCATGCCAAACCCCGGCGGGTATGCCCTAGTGATGGATCCGACATTTGTCGGGCCGGCTAATAACGTGAGGTTCAGCAAGGTCCTCATTGATAATGGAAGCAGCATCAACATCATGTATCGGGATACGATGGTGAAGCTTGGAATCAAGGAAAATATGCTGGAACCAAGCAAGACCACGTTCCACGGCATTGTGCCGGGACTTTCGTGTGCGCCGATGGGCAAGATCCGGATGGATGTCATGTTTGGCAGCCGGGATAACTGCAGGGTGGAGAACCTCATGTTCGAGGTGGTTGATCTGGAGAGTCCCTACCATGCTTTGCTAGGGAGGCCGGCATTGGCAAAGTTCATGGCCTCTACGCATGTTGCGTACCTGAAGATGAAGATGCCGGGGCCCGGAGGGGCAATTACCATCATTGGTGATTACAAGCGTTCGATGGCGTGCGCCACGGCCGGGTCTAACCTGGCCGAGACTCTGATCATTGCAAAGGAAAGGAAGAGGCTCAAGCGAGCAGTAGAGATTGCTGAGACGGTCGTGGCCGGCAAATCTATGCCGGGCATGTCGAATCCCGGCGGCAGTGCTTCTTTTCAAGTAGGCAAGGAAGTTAAAAAGGTGCCTCTGGATGAAGCTTTCCCGGAGCGCCATGCCCTCGTTGGGGCAAGTCTGGATCCCAAATAGGAAAGCGAGCTCATCAGCTTCCTCCGTGAGAATCGGGATATCTTTGCATGGTCTACTTCGGACTTGCAAGGTGTGCCGAGGGAGCTGGCTGAGCACGCATTGCATGTGAGACCCGATGCTAAGCCAGTGAAGCAGCCGCTCCGGCGGAATGCCGGCGATAGAAGGAAAGCCATATGGGAGGAAGTGGCCAGGCTCTTAGCCTCTGGCTTTATCAAGGAAGTACTTCATCCGGATTGGGTGTCTAATCCGGTTTTAGTGGAAAAGAAGAAAGATGAGCCCGCCATAGTGAAAGTATGGCGGATGTGTGTTGATTACACCAACTTGAATAAGGCATGTCCTAAAGATCCATTCCCGCTCCCTCGGATCGATCAAGTGATTGATTCCACAGCCGGATGTGAACTGTTATCATTTGTAGATGCCTATTCTGGTTTCCACCAGATCCCCTTGTATGAGCCGGATCAAATAAAGACATCCTTTATTACCCCGTACGGGGCTTATTGCTATCTCACTATGCCGTTCGGTTTAAGAAATGCCGGCGCAACTTACCAAAGGTGTATGCAGAAATGTCTGCACGATCAGATAGATAAAAATGTGCAGGTATATGTCGACGATATCGTCATAAAAACCAAGGAGAGCAAGACTCTCATAGGCGATCTCCGGGAAACCTTTGGGAACCTGAGGAGATTCCGGATGAAGCTGAATCCGGCTAAGTGCACCTTTGGTGTGCCGGCGGGCAAGTTGCTCGGCTTCCTTGTCTCCAGCCGGGGTATTGAGGTGAATCCCGGCAAGATTCGTGCCATAGAAAGGATGAAGCCGCCGACAGATTTGAGGGAAGTGCAGAAGTTCACTGGGTGTCTCGCATCCCTGAGCCGCTTCATAAGCCGGCTGGGAGAGAAAGCTTTGCCGTTATATCAGTTGATGAAAAAGTCCGACACATTTGTCTGGACAACGCAAGCAGATGCAGCTTTCAAGGAATTGAAACAGTTGTTGTCAACAGCGCCGGTATTAGCGTCTCCAATGCCCCGGGAGCCAATGTTGCTCTATATAGCGGCAACCAATCGAGTTGTCAGTGCTGTGGTGGTAGTAGAGCGAGAGGAAGGAGGCAAAACCGTGCAGCGGCCGGTATATTATCTGAGTGAAGTCCTCTCCACCTCAAAGCAAAACTACCCCCACTATCAGAAGATGACCTATGGTGTTTATATGGCGGCCAAGAAGCTCAAGCATTACTTCCAAGAGCATCCAATCCGGGTAGTGGCCGAGGCCCCTATCTCGGAAATTATAAGCAACAAAGATGCCAGCGGCCGGATAGCAAAGTGGGCAATAGAGCTTTCACCATATACACCTCAGTATGATAAGAGAGATACAATCAAGTCCCAGGTCCTGGCTGATTTCTTTATTGACTGGGCCGAGATACAATATGAGCCGCCATTGCCAGATGCAAACTATTGGAGGATGCATTTCGATGGGTCCAAGACAATTCATGGCTTGGGTGCCGGCATAGTACTCAGTTCACCGAAGAATGACCAATTGAGATATGTCCTGCAGATTCATTTCGCAGCATCAAATAATGTGGCGGAATATGAGGCGCTTGTGCATGGCCTGAAGGTGTCTAAGGACATAGGAATTCGCCGGATTATGTGCTTCGGTGATTCTGACTTAGTGATTCAGCAGTGTTCCGGCATATGGGATGCGCATGACGCAAACATGGCATCCTACCGTTTCCTGGTGCAGCAGTTAAGTGGTTACTTTGAAGGTTGTGAGTTCCGGCACGTTCTCCGGGCTCAGAATGACGCAGCCGATGCATTGTCCAAGCTGGGATCTTCCAGAGACTCAATCCCGCCCGGCATTTCGCTGGAGCATCTGCGGAAGCCGTCAATCAAGCCCTCGCCGGAGTCATCCTCCATTTATGTCCCACCAGGTCCAGACGAAGCAGTTCCAATGGAGACAGATGCCGGAGCCAGGTCAAATAACCCGGGGACTGATTCCTCAGTCCCGGGGACTGGGCCGGCATATGCTGTGAGTGCGGTATTCCGGAGCAAAACTAAGGGCAAGGGCAAAATGTACCAAGAGGTTGTGCCGGTATACCCGGGGACTGCTCCGGCATACCCGGGGACTGATTCCTTAGTCCCGGGGACTTCGCGGCCCATGGAGATCAATTATGTATCGGTCGAAATGATGGAGATAGATCAGGGAGTGTTCACCGTCAGGGAAGTGCCCTCATGGGCACATCCTATTATGAACTTCTTGGTGAATGGCCAAGTGCCGGCGGATGAAACCGAGGCCCGCCGGGTTATAAGGAGATCCAAAGCGTATACCATCATCAACAAAGAAATATACAAGAGAAGTACCACCGGAGTATTGCAGAGATGTGTCGAATCTGCGGAAGGTCTGGAGATGCTCCGGGAAATTCACCAGGGGGAGTGTGGTCACCATGCTTCGTCCAAGGCATTGGTGGCAAAGGTATTCCGGCATGGCTTCTATTGGCCAACGGCACTGCAAGAGGCAGAAAACTTGGTTCGGAAATGTAATGGGTGTCAAAGATATGCCCACCAGATTCATCAGCCGGCATCTGCCCTGAAAACTATCCCAATAACCTGGCCCTTTGCTGTTTGGGGCCTGGATATGGTCGGGGCTTTTAAGCCGGCCAGAGGAAAGATGACCCATATCCTGGTCATGGTGGACAAGTTCACCAAGTGGATTGAAGTGAAGCCCATAAGCAAGTGTGATGGTCACACAGCAGTGAAATTCTTAAAGGATATAATCTTGAGATATGGTGTTCCTCATAGCATCATCACTGACAATGGGTCAAACTTTGCCCAAGGGCCATTTGCCAGATTTTGTGAGGAAGTGGGAATCCGGCTGGACGTTGCGTCGGTTGCCCACCCTTGTGCCAATGGCCAAGTAGAGAGATCGAATGGGCTAGTATTATCCGGCATAAAACCTCGGCTGATAGAGCCCCTGGAGAAAACTCCGGGATGTTGGCTAGATGAGCTGCCAGCAGTGCTGTGGAGTTTAAGAACAACTCCGAATAGATCAACAGGCTACACACCATTTTTCCTGGTGTATGGAGCAGAAGCTGTGCTTCCAACAGATGTGATACACGATGCACCAAGAGTGGTGCTATATACTGAGGAAGAGGCTAAAGAGGCCAGGGAAAATGATGTTGATTTGCTAGAGGAAGCAAGAGAAATAACTCTGTCAAGAACAGCAGTGTATCAGCAAAACCCCAGACGCTATCATGCGCAGAAGGTAAATCCAAAGAGATTTCAAGAGGGAGATCTAGTACTCCGGCTAAAGCAAGGAACAGAAGGCCGGCATAAGTTAACTCCTCCATGGGAGGGGCCATTCATTGTGAGCAGAGCACTGCACAATGATGCCTACTATCTTATAGATGCGCAGGACCCCAAGAAGGATAAGGCGGACAGGTCCGGAGAAGAAACCAAGAGGCCATGGAACATAGCTCTACTCCGTCCCTTTTACTCCTGAGCAACACAATGTATGTATTTCCATATTTTCCTTTGTATGCCGGCGTGTTGTGCCGGCACAAGACTAATGAATGAAATGCCGGCATCCCGAAGAAGCCGGGTAACTAGCTCCGAGGTATATTTGTTTTTTAATTATAGTTCTTTATTATATGCCGGCTGGCTTGATTCGAATGTTTCCTATGTCGGCCTAGTAATGTGTCGGCACCAAAGGCCACTCTTCGACTTAGCTGCTGTCCGAAACCCGGCTTCATGGCTAGCAAGAGTAGATGTCGGAGATTGTCTACACATGGAAAACGGCTAAGGAAGTGTACAGCAAGTGAACCGACATTTTTTGTTAAAACTAAAGTTAAAATTTGAAGTGTCGGATGATTTGAAGTCTAAGTTTCAAAGTTAAAGTACTGTATGTTCGAGGAAGCAACCTTGAGACTCATACGTCGAAAGCCAAATAAGGTAGACAAGTAGCCAAGGTTGTGAAATTGAGGAAACAGGAAAACAACTCGGTGACTTAGCCAAAAGATGATCCGGCATTGATAACAAGCAAACCGAAATAAAACTTGTTCAGGTAGCAAACCAAAGGAAATTAAACGTGTATATTACAACTGCACCCGGCATTCCGGGGATCTGATAAAACTTAAAGTTTTTATGCTGCAAAGTCAAGGAGCAGGGGTAGAAGCAGAGGCGCCGGCTGGTGGAGCTGTGGCGGTGGAGATGTCGGCTTCAGGAGTGCCGGACCCAGCAGATGGAATTGAGCCATCACCTCCGCCCGGGGCAGATGCCTGTTCCGGGGCATCAGTGCCGGCCTCTTCAGCTTCCTCTTCATCCTGGCTGGAGTCGGAGCCCTCAGCAGCGGCGGATGTCCCGGCATCGTCCTTCTTCTCCGGCTCACGGATGTCCCGGACGAAGGCGTCGGTGTCGGCATAGTCCACATAGCTGTGGGCCAACTCTCGCCGGCGCCGGATATGTTCCGGATCCGTGGTCCAGATGGATCCTTCGCGCACAGTGCGCAAAGTCTCCAAGTCAGCCTTTCCATACCAGGACAAGAAGTAGCTGAGAGCTTCGTCAGCTCCAACCCTCGCGCCGGAATCTCGCCACTCCCGGAGGCGAACCTTGGCCAGCTGCAGATCGTTGCCGAGGTCGACAGGATCAGTGGGAGTCCTTTGTCCCGGCCAGAGGGCAGAGAATGCCTCCTAGGCGCCATATAAGAGTTCTTCGGTGTAGAGCGTCATGGCGTTTTTCCGGGACTGCAGAGCCAGCAGCTGCTCCGACATGTCCCAGTTGGGCGAGTCAACCAGAACACCCCGGCTTTCTCGGTCCAACTGCAAAGCCCTCTCAACGTCTTCGACGGAAGCGGGAAACATGTCTGAGGAATAGAAACAATGTTAGCAAAAGGAGAATATGTCGGCATAGATGCTATGCCGGAGAGAATTACACTATGTCGGGAAGGATAAAGGGAAAGGATTTGAAGCTTACTGGCAAGGTCGGCATTCAGCTGTGCAACTGTAACCTCCCATTTGGTGGCCTGCTCCTTCAGGCTATCCAGTTCAGCATGGGCGTTGGAGGCATCAGTCTCGGAGGTGACAAGCAGGGACTGGGTTTTCTTCAGTAGGCCCTCCCTCTGTTCCTTTTCGTCCAGAAGCTCGGTGATCCGGCCCTTCAGTTGCTCTATCTCGGCCTTGTGAGCAGCATCTCGGTCGTCCAGTTGCTTGGCTACATCCACCGAGGACACACAGTCCTGGTGGCGTGCCTCCAGTGCAGCTTTCTCGACTGAAAAGATTGGAAGTCAAAACAAGGATTTGAAGAAAGAAAACAGTGAAAAGATTAAAGGATTTGAAGTACAGAAGGATTAGTTCAAGGTTAAGAGGATCCGGCATACCAGTAAGCTCTTTCACCCTCGTAAGAAGTGCGGCGACTTGTTCTTCAGTGCCAGCTGCAGAATGTCGGCACAAGGTTATGTGTCGGCAAGAAGAAGTATTGCAAAGTAAAGAGAGGAAAGATATCCGGCATATAGCAGTATGTCGGCAAAAGATTACCTTTCTGGGACAGCTCCAGCTGAAGCTTGCTATGCTCGTCGGATAACTTCCGATGCTCGCATACCAAGTCATGATACAGGTCGGCTCGGGTGTTGTTCATGCGCTGCAAAAGTGCCCGGATTTAAAATGGCAGCAGAGAAATTTGGCATGATAATTAAGTTGAAGATTCAATCAAGTGATCATTCTACTAAAGACCCGGCACAGGTGCTGCGCACCTATCCCGGCCCTCGGTGACTAGGATTTGAAGCTCGAAACGAGCTTGTATCTCGGTCTAGAGGATTTGAAAGATAATTGAGATATGAAATTGTTAAAGACCCGGCACAGGTGCTGCGCACCTATCCCGGCTCTCGGTGACTAGGATTTGAAGCTCGGATCGAGCTCATATGTCGGCAGTGAATTCAAAAGATGCTAGCTAAAAGACTATGAGAAAATCCCGGATGTCCGTACCCCGGACAACCGACATTTTCGGGGACTGGGGATATGTGTATAGGTAGAAAGGACTTACGTTGGTGGCATCAGCCAATCGGTGAAGTCTCTGCTGGAGACTGAGGAGCTCGCAGGCGATCGGTAGGGGCTTCGCGGCCAGGATATCTGCTGGGCTGCCAGTAGCCGCGGCTTCGGCCTTCTTCTTGCTGCTGGAGTCCGCGGTGTCCATGCTGCCAGCGTCGTTCCACTTGGTACAATGCTCCGTGAGAGACCCGAGGCTTTGGTCGCTCTTTGTCACCAGGGGGATGATGCCCTCAAGTTCTGGCGTATCGAAGAAGTTGCGCCGGTAGCCAGGCCGGGCTGTTGCCCTGCCAAGGTGCAGGGCCAGAGCAGAGCTGGTCCGGGATGCTGCTTTAGGAGGAACAGTGGCGGCGGAAGGCGTGCCGGACTTGCTAGGCTGGAACTTGAGAGTGCCGGACTTGGCCTGGGCAGTGGTCTTGGCCGGGGCAGTGGCTTTGGCCGAGGCAGTAGCCTTGGTCGGCGCAGGAGTCTTCTCAGAGGATGGAGTCTCGGGTGCAGGCTGTTCCGGCGCGGCCGGTGAAGCTTGGCCAGCTGGGGCAGGTTCTGGAATAGTCCGGACTTCCGGCACAGCAGGGCCCTTTCCTTTAAGATCTATGCCGGCGCTCTTGTCGCTTGCGCTGGCGTCGTCAGTTGTGCCGGCGTCGCTGGTGGGCGCGCCGGAGTCTGGGGCTTCTTGGTGGGCTCCTGTGTCCATATGGACATCAGGAGCCGGAGGTTCCTGTTGAGCCCCCGAGTCCATGTGGACGTCGGGGGCAGAGGTGTCTTGTTCCGGCGGAGGAACGTCCTTCGCCGGGGAGGAGGTCTTGTCGGGCGCAGGCGAAGATGCCAGCGCCGGGGAGGTCGTGTGGCTGGCAGAGGGTATGTCGGAGGTAGCAGTGGCCGCGGGCTTGGTAACTTTCGGGTCGCCACTTGAGCCAGAAGCTTGTTCCGGCGCAAGAGGAGCTCTAAAAGAGAAAAAACGCCAAGTCAATAATGCAAGCAAGAGATATGTCGGAAATGAAACAAGCAGAAGGAACTTACCCTGCGGCGACAGGTCTCGGTTTCTTCAGTATGGGCATGCCGACCTTCTGCCTCTTCGACTTCTGAGGTGTGTCGGGCTGGGGCTTCACACCTCGCTTCCGGCCGGCACGTCCGCCGGTGGAAGGAGGTCCCTAGTTCAGAGGCGCGGCATCGATAACCATATCGTCCGGGATAGCTGAGGACGGCATTGGAAACTCGTAAGCAATAGGTGTTTCTGGAAAGGCATATGCAAGTGGCATCGGGTCATAGTACAGCAGGATCTCCTCGTCAGAATCAATCTCACTCCGGTCTTGAGTATAATGCCGGGATGAAGAGCCCTTACCCATGGCAGCTGCAGCACGGGTGCTCCTGGGTAGCTTATCCCAATGATCCGGATCTTCAACATCCGCAACAGTGCGGTCCGCCGCGATCTTGATCCGGGAGTTCTCCATGGCTTGGAAGCTGAATTTCTGTATAAACAGCAAAGTCAAAGTATTCAAACAAGGAAATATGCCGGTGGAAGAGGTATGTCGGATCAATATGATACGTGTCGGCAAATAGACATGTGTCGGCTTAAGTATCTATGTGCCGGACATGGACTTTATGTATCGGATAAGATGGTTTACCGTTGGGGCGGGCCTATCCCGGCTGTATGGTTCTAGCCCCCAGGCAAAAGTGGCCTGAGAGGACTTGCAGACATCCTTAATCCGGCGCAGAATGTCGGCCGGAGTCAGCTCGTGTGTGGAGTGCCGGGTGGGGTCCATTGGCCCGCTCATCTGGCAGATCTTGTGCGACCGGCGCTGCAGAGGGGAGACGCGCCGGCTTATATAGCAGGCCACCAGGTCTTGAGGAGTAAGACCGGCATCCCGGAGCTCGCCCTTAACCCGGTGAAGCGCATTCACCGGCATCACCGAGTTCTTCGGGTTGTAGGTCCAATTCGTCATAGCCAAGGGTGGCTCGTCCACAAATGGCGGCAGGTTGAGCAGATCCTCGTCGGTGGCGTTCTTGACATAGAAGAAGCTTTTCTGCCACTTCTTGCAAGATTCCAGGAGCTCCACCTTGGGGAAGTCCGAGCCCTTCCGGGACATGATGGTGGCCGCGCCGCAGAGGGTCATGGGGCGGTCCTTCTTTTCCTGGGCCGTCTCCGGCGGGTCATCCTTGCTCCGGGGCGGCTCTTGGACGACTTGCTTCCGCAGTTGGAAGTACTTCGCCCAGCCTTGAGTAAGGGGCCCTATGCCGGCATAGCCTTCGCAAAAGGCAGCAAAGGCGGAGAGGATCATCACGGCATTGGCCGGTATATGATGAGGTTGTAGATCGTAGGTGTTGAGGAAGACCCAGAAGAAGTCCGATGCCGGCAGGCCGAAGCCACGCTCGAAGTGGGCGATGAAGACGACGCGTTCGCCAGGATCAGGTGCCGGCACAGTTTCTCCTGCTGGTAGCCGGCATGCTACGCCCTCCGGGACTCTCCTGGTGGAGGTGACCCAGGATATGTCGGCCGGAGTAACCTCCGACCCCTCCCAGCCGGAGCGTCCTTGGGCTCGGGCCGAGGTATCTTCCTCAGAGGCCGAGGTACCCGTCATGCTTGAAGATGCCATCTTAGTGGCCGGGACAAGGCGTGAGAGCCGGAGTCCCGTGATGTTATTCCTATCAAGGCCGGAGAAAAGAGGGAGGTTAGTCTCTCCGGCATACCGCCCTCACCAATGTTAGCAGAGATAAAAAGATCTACCGAGACAGTTAAAATAGGAAACAAATAAGGGTAAAACTCCTAAAGATGAACGCCTGCGAGCGTTGCCTAGCAATGCTAGTCGAATCAAAGGGAAAACTAGCTCTGAAACTGAAGCAGATCTATGCAAGTGTGGTTACCAATGCGAAGTTATAAAAAGCGTGAAGGAGGAAGAAAAGAGGGAGGTCTCACCGGAGCTTGGCCGGCGACGATGGAGCGGCGGCGAGCGTGCAGGAAGAGTTTCAATCTCCCTGCAATGTCGCGGAGGAACGATGCGGCGGCAGCGGCGTCGTCGACGGAGATGCCGGGCGTCGTCGAGCGTCGGCGTCGGCGAGGAGCAGGTTGGCTGCGGCGGCGATGCTGTTCTTCGGACCGGCGGTGGAGCGCAGGAGGCAAAGGAGCAGGGGAGGAAGACGGTGGTGGGGGGTAAAAAGATAAGTCTACCCCCGCCGCCCTATTTATATGTCTGCCAGGTCAGGGTCGTGGGGATCGTGTGAGTGTTCCACTCCCCCGACCGTTCCTGCAGAGAGTCGCCACGTGGCGGCACGGAGTGGGGCGGCGGTTCCTGTAACCGTGCCATGACGCAATGATGGCGAGGAGTAACTGCGCTGTGAACCGTCACATCGTGGGTGACCGTTCGAGGTGGCAGGGCAGTTACAAGTTTCGATGCAAAGCTGTCAGGCATGGCTTCTCGAGGAAGACTCGTCTATATGTCGGATTAACTGCCCGATGTATATGTTCCGTCCGGAATACCCTCGGGACCGGCCGGAATAAGTTTTGGAACAGGAACAGAGGCCGGGATATCTGCAGATGTGTCGGCGTATAATCTGATCGCCGGGGCATAATGAAGAAAGGTATGTTGAACCTGTCAAGGCTCCACAGTTATGACTGGGGAACCTCGGCAGCTTCGGGGACTAGTGTCGGGGGGATGACCCCCCGGTAGGGTCAAGAGACTAGAAAGACACAAGGTCTATGGTTGACTTCGTGCCGGGTTATCAAGGAAGGGCCTGGCCGGAATATAAGAGCATCGGCCAGGCCGGCATATGTGTGTATCCCGGCTGATACTTGGATATGCCGGTATAGCCGGAATACTTATAAAAGTGTGCCGGCATACACTTAGATATGCCGGCCTAACCATTTGGTGTGTTGTGCAGGAGCAGGGGAGGCCGGATTACCCGACCCTCGTAGGTCGTCGTTGGTCCGGCATATATGTCCTGGGTATGGCCAACGGTCATATCCGGGATACTTAAGTCAACCAGGGTGTCACATCCCTACAATCAAGGAAGAAAACATCCAAGCATGGTAGCAGAGTGGGATGGCAGGGTGCACGGTGGTGGTCTACCAACCCTCACTGTGCACAAGTACAGAGCTCACCTCACAGAGGTAAGGCCACAGTTCAAGAGGTACAAGGTACAGGGATATGAAGTCCCATCGAGAGCAATCAGGGAGGAAGTCAAGGGTCGGTGCCTTCGTCAGCAAGTCCTATTTGGAGTGTAGCCCATGTCTTATGGTCCCTTATGACCATTGTAACCCTGGCCACCACTATATAAGGTGGCATAGGGAGCCCTAGTGAAGGGTTGGTCACTCTGTGTTCCTACACTTAGCAGTTCATCTTCCTTCTCTAGCAGAGAGCTTGGAAGCACCATTGTTGTGTACTCTATCGACCCAAATATACAACCAGTAGAGCAGGAGTAGGGGTGTTATCTCCTTACGAGAGCCCCGAACCTGGGTAGATCAGTGTCTCTTTCTGTCGTGCTTTTTAGCTCGTTCCCCTCTCCCGAATCCACCAGCATCTAGCTCGAACCCCATTTAAGCCATCCCATGGCATATGTTGTTTCACCACGATGACAGTGGCCCCTCTCCGTCTTGTATTCTGGCTCCGTGGGTCTTCTGGTAAAATAGGATTTTTGCAGTATTTTCTGGGATTTTTCCTAAAAGTTAGATTTCTGCGCAAATACAAGACACCAGGGCAATTCTGCTAAAAACAGCGTTAGTCCATGTTAGTTGTATTCAAAATACACAAATTAGAGGAGAAACAATAGCAAAAGTGTTCGGGAAAGTAGATACGTTTTGGACGTATCAACTCCCCCCAAGCTTAGCTTATTGCTTGTTCTCACGCAATTGAGTTAACAACTGAGTGCGATAAAAGAAACTTTCACGAACGCATTTGCTTCATAAGATGTAGATATTCTCACTATATGATCAAGTACTCTGGCAATTCATAATAAAAAAAATATACAACTAATGTTATCTCATAGTCAAGCAAGTTATGAAAGAGTGCCAATACACGAATAACAAGCAACATGAAACATAAGAAGCTACAAGATTGTAATGCTCAAAATAAGATATGAAAGAGTGGTATCCCGCTTGCCTTTATTTGTGGGGCAAAACATAAATGCCAAGGCACCTCTGAAGTTCAAGAGAAGACTAGAAGTAAAAATATCAAAGATACAAGCATCAAAGTTATACCACAATTAACCGTATTCTGGGACAAGCACATTACACTAAGAATGAAAACCATGCTCTCAAGAAAGTGCTTAAAGTTAGAAGATGAAGACTCAACATAAAGTAAAAGAAAGGCCCTTGGCAGAGGGAAGCAGTGATTTAACATGTGCTAGAGCTTTTCATTTGTAAAACAGAGATAAAAAATTGCTTGAGAGGTGGTTGTTTCCTGTCAATGACTGGCAATGGGGTTCTTGCTATCTTCCATACTAAACAAGTGAGAGCGGTTCCGAGTTCTTTGAAAAATTGGCACATTGGTGCTCTTTTATAAAGCTTGGCACTCCTCCCCACTTTTCCTTTCTCAAACCATGGCTAACCGATTCCATCGGGTGCCCACCAACTTTCACATACCATGGAGGAGTGCCTATTTTTCTTTTTTAGATTAGATTACAATGGTCTGACCAGCTCCCTTGCAAAATTAATGACAAGCAGATGAAGCATTCAAGTCGAGGGGTACTTAATTTAATATGGAAGATAGCAATTCCGACCACTACGTCCTCATGAGCTAAAAACAGTGGCACAAAATGAGAAGTATTTGAAAGTTTTGAAAGGTAGCACATGAAAATTTACTTGGAATAGCTTTGAAATACCATGCATAGGAATTTATAGTGGACTCTTTGGGTTTACTTGGTTTTCAGGAGTTGGATGCACGAGAAGTATTCATTCTCAGTACAAGTGAAGGCTAGCAACAGACTGGGAAGCGACAATCGAGAGAGCAATAACTATTATAATCATGCTTGCGACAAAACAAAATTAATATAGGCATAAAAATGATACAAGAGCTCTGAGGCAAAGTAAATCATCGAGGCTTAATTGACTTTTTATTCAGTCATATGCATGCTTGAGCATGTGCCAAGTCGATTCAAATGAAACTTTTCAGAGGAGGATACCACAAAGTTATACCATTTTATGAATAAAACAATGCAAGCAAACATCTACATGACATGCTACAAACTATTAGTAAATTAGAACTAATCATATGTGAGCAAGAACTACAAAGCATCCATTAGATAACATATACCTTACATGAACAAGCTAAGCATGTCCACATAGATGAGTATATGTACAAAAATGAAAACAAATAGAGTTCATACCAGCCTCTTACCACATTTTGAGTTGTCATATGTCGTCATTATTTCCTTTCACTTGTGTGGCTTGAATAATATGAAGTGATAACCAAGCTCCAATAGAGTCACGGGAGACTGAATTCTGCAACAAACTTTACAAAACCGGAAAAGAACAACAAATATTTTTGGGTTTTCGAATTTTGAAACAAGAACAGAAGGAAACAGCAAACAAAGCAAAATCTTTTTGGATTTTTCAAATACCAAACCGAAAATAAGAAACAACGCAAACCAAAACTAGCAAACTAAAGAGGCAAACAAAGAGAAACATCGGAAATATTTTTTGTCTTTTTGTGTTTTGGAAAGTAGAAATAAGAACAAGAACAATAAAGAAAAGAAAAGAAAGCAAAACATGGATATACAAAGTACCGACAAAATATGATATAGAGATGAGTGAATTGTCGGCGTACCTCTCCCCAAGCTTAGGCTTTTGGCCTAAGTGGAGGTCAATCCCAACTTGGCCATGAAGTGGCGTCTCCAAAATATGACAAAGAAACACCTTCGTCCTGATACGAACTCGAAGGCCCCCCGGTATGGTACATGGTGTAGTGGTCAGCTGGCGCCTCCTCTTCCTCCTAGTTCACAGCGCCCTGCTGTGTGTGAAAGCCTAGCAGCCTAAGCTGCTCATCCAACTCCTCCTTCGAGCGCGACCATGGTCCCCTGCAAATACTGAACAAACTGGGTTGTGGCAAGGGAACTTCCCTTTCATCTCCATCAGTAAATAACATTCTATAAAGTAGTTTCCCTGCACATGAGTTAGCAGTAACAAAATGATGGAGCTTCATGGCAGCAAGATCAAGTCTCTGTGGGACTAGCAATACATCACTAGGAGCAATAGAAAGTCCTAGAGCAGCAACAATGCGTGCAGCAATAATGCCTCCATAAATATGTCCCCTAGCAGCTAGGCGACGAGCAATAAGAGCACCAAGGTTATACTTTTTGCTAATATCAAGTGCATTAGCTAGAAAAGCTAAATGATAGTTAGAAATATTGCTAGTATTCTCTCTACCAACAATACTAGTAGCAAGATAGTAAGCAAAGTATCTAATAGCTGGGAGTTGAATATTTCTTATCATGCCACGCTGGGCTATGCGGTCATCATCATTAGTCACTCCCCGATAGAGCTCCAACAAATCAGCTGGTCGGTTATGAATCTTATTCGCTGTCCCGAACATGAGGATACCTAGAATGCCACAAAATTTCTCCAAAGACATGGTGATAGATTTATCATAAATCTTAAATACAACGGATGGCTTGAAAGAAGAGTTAGTAAATTTAAAACTCTCAACGAAAATCTTCGTGAGCATAGCATATTGATTACTCTCATCAAGCATGTATGTAGTCAATCCAACCCTGCCAACAAGGAGTGAGAAATCATCAAGGATCCCTGCATCACGCAAAAATTAGAACAAGGGAAAGTTGATGGATGCGCATCTCCATCATCTCCCTCATCACCAATACTTGGTGACATAAGGTCTTCATTGTAGGATGTCCTAAATTGAGCAGTGGATCTTAAAGGCCTTGAAGACCTTGGTGCTTCTCTCTCAAAGATTTCTCCATAAGTGTAGTTATCCATTTCCCTTTTCTGAATTTTTTAAGCAAACCTCATAAAAAATGATTTTGAAACAAACAAATGTAGGGAACTACTATAAGGAGTTGCAAGAGGGTTAACATGCATCAAAATAACATATCTAAGCAATAGAATAAGCATGCAAACTCATTTAACCTGTCACCTATGGTGCTAAAATACTCAAGAAATACTTCACTAAACAAAATTCTAATTGGACAATTGAAGGAGTCACATACCGGAGAACAAATGCTCCAAATCTCAGCAGCAAAGATGGGCTGAGCAAGGAGATTGAAAATCGCGAGCAAGAATAGCAAGAACACGGGTTTGAGCTATGGAGTGAAGATATTTCGGGTAAGAGAATGAAGTGGAGGGTGGAGAGGTAAGTGGAGGGCCAGGGGGCCCCTCACCATGCCACGGCGCAGCCTGGCCCTGGCCGCGCCACCATGTGGTGTGGTGGCATGGTGGGTCCCCCTGAGGTGTCCCAGGTGCCTCTCTACCCCATTTTTGACATAAAAAATTAAAAAGAATTTTCTGGAATTCTTCGAGAAACTTTATTTTCGAGGATTTTTCAGAAATTGACAAGAGATTAAAAACTCGGGAAAACGAATATGAACGATAGAAAGCAAATCCAAACCAAGGCTACATCAACTCTAAGATACTCTAATATGCAACTAAACAGCGGAAACAAAAGTGAACAAGGTGGAAGCATGAATAAAGAAAAGTAAAAGCGGTGAAAACATAGTTTCGTTCATTCAAAAACCGCTTTGTTAACAAGGTTGATCAAGTCTTGTTACCAAACCAATTTTGTATGAAGCAAAACTTTGCATTTCACTAAATGATTATGTTACCTCGACCTTGATAGGCATAGTCCCAACCATAATAATTTGATATTCTTCCTTAGGCTTAAGCTCTGAACAATAAATTTGACCAACTTTGATGGTCTCAATATTCTTGATTGAGTTTAGAGCATATTTTCTATCAATCTTCTTGGGAAAATAAACTGTGTGCTCTTTATCATTGACATTAAAAGTTACTTTCCCTTGGCTGCAATCAATAATGGCACCTGCAGTGTTTAGAAAAGGTCTCCCAAGAATAATAGACATATTGTCATCTTCAGGTATTTCCAACACAACAAAGTCACACTAGTGGGAAAAGGCTTATAGATAGATGTTTTATCAGTGGAGCACATTATCCAATATGCTCCACTAGTATTTACTAGTGGCGCATTTGCAAATATGCTCCACTGATAATTTTCCTACTAATGGCGCATATTGTACAGAATGTGCCACTAATATCCACATGGGACCCACCAGAAGGGTCGTCGACAAAATATCATGTATTATCAATGGCGCATTTGCTATATGCGCCACGCATATTTGACCTTTTAGTGGCGCACATCATAAAAAATGCGCCATTGATAACATGTGGGCCCCACATGGGCCCTACTGGCCCGACCTCTGCCAGGGTTATGCGTGGCGCATATAGCAATATGCGCCACTGATAACTCAAATATCAATGGCGCATATTGCATATGCGCCACGCATAACCTGTGGGACCCACACCTCTGAAAAGGTGGCAGACTTATCAGTGGCGCATTTTTTGCAATATGCGCCACTGATAAGGTCGCCCAGATCTATAAGTTGGCAGCCCCACCACCACCATTTCATTCTTCTCCATCTAACACCAAACTAGATCTAGCTCGTCCTCCTCCTCCCCACCACCTCAATTTCTCCATTCTTGCCTCCATTCTTGGTTGTTAAACCTACTTTGCTTCATAGTTTTGTGAGGGGAAGCCTCTCTAAGTTGTAGATCTACTAAACCAACTAGTTTTTTCCTCCTCCAACATCCATCTTTGTCCACTTCTTTCTCCAACAACCCCACACCTCTCTCGTCGCGCGGACTTGGCTCGAAAACGATTCTATATACACTAGGTGAGTTGTTGGAGGACATGCATGTGGATGTTTTGTGTGGCCGGTGGACGTCTCACGTGCGGTGCACGCGCATGCATGCATATGTGTGCATGCATGCTTGTGTGTGGTGCATGAATGTTTACAGGTGACGAAGAAGCAAGAGCATCTTGCTTGCTACGGCGTGGTGCATGGATGTTTGCCGAAATGTTGATTAACTTCTGTTTCGGTAAATTTTTGCACTACCCATACGTCCTATTTTTAGGAGAGGTCATGCCGAATTTTTCTGGCGACCATGCATGCATGCATGTGTGTGTGTGTGTGTGTGAGTGCATGATGGTGTGTGATTCTAAGGTACTCTCTTTTTACTCTATACCACGCAGGCAACCATGGTCAGACACATGAGCGAAGGTCAAGTGGCTAGATACAAGGAACGCGCGGTGGCCGACATGAGGATGAACAAGAGGACCCACATAAGATGTCCGTGTCGAACATGCAAACTCGGGAGCTTAATCGACCCTGATTCCGTAGACCTGGAGAGTCACCTGCTCACGCGTGGTTTCATGCCCGGCTATGATTCTGAAGATGACGAGGATGTCAACAATGGTGTTCCTGAAGACGAGGGCGTACATGATGATCATCACGAAGGAGATGGCGGCGGCGGACATGATGATGATCATCACGAAGGAGATGGCGGCGGCGAACATGATGATGATCATCACGAAGGAGATGGCGGCGGCGGACATGATGATGATGGAGAAGACGCGGCGTCGACGGGCACACAGACACGACTAACCTCAGCCTTGTAGGACCCACATGTTCAGGAACTGCTCCTCAAGGAGACGAGCAATGCGAAAGCTGCTGCCAGAGAGAAAGCCAAGCTGGAGCAGATGGAGATTGACGGGAAAACTCTGTTGTTTCCTAGGTGCCGACCCAAGGATACACGCTTGAGCGTCACACTCAAGGCTCTGGAGATGAAGGCGGAAAGCAAATGGACCGACGTAAGCTTCAATAAAAACATGAGATTCTGGCAAAAACGTCTTCCCAAGGGAAACACGTGTCCAACTAATATCGAGGACGCCAAGAAAATCGTGTGCCCTCTGGACCTGCCGTACATTAAGTACCACGCCCGCATCAATGATTGCGCACTTTATCGGGATGAGTACGCGGAGAGAACCACATGTCCGGTGTGCGGCCAAGGACGATACAAGATAGGGAACAAGAAAGTACCTCGGAAAGTGGTATGGTACTTTCCTATCACTCCCCGTCTGTAGCGGTATTTCGTAGACCCTAAGGAAGCAAAGCTCATGCGATGGCACGCGGATAGGAAGAAGACCGAAGATGATCCGCATAAGGGCAAGATCCTGACACACCCTTCGGACGCTAGCCAGTGGAACGCACTTGACATCGACTTCCATGAGTTTGGGGCCGATCCAAGGAACATCAGGCTTGGTATGAGCACCGATGGACTCAATCCGTTTGGCAACCAGAGTAGCACGCACAGTACCTGGCCCATGTTTGTATGGCCGTACAACCTCCCTCCATGGTTGTGCACCAAGCAGAGATACGTACACATGTGTATTCTGATTCAGGGGCCAAAACAGCCAAGTGTCGACATGCATTTGTATCTCGGGCTATTGAAAGAAGAGCTAGCCACGCTGTGGGAGACGCCTCCTCGTATGTGGGATGCATACTCAGAAGATTATTTCCCTTTGAGAGTCACGTTGTTCACGACGGTGCAGGACTATCCAGGTTACAGTTACGTCTCTGGCCAGATGAACCACGGACACAACGCATGTGTCAGGTGCATGGATAAGACCCCGCATCTCCAGCTACCAAGGGATCCTGGTTCCTCGAAGACCGTGTTCCAACGGACTCGGATGTGGCTTCGAATGGATCACCCGTGGAGAAAGCGCGGAGACCTGTTCAACGGTAAAGAAGAGCTCGAAAAGGCCCCACGTCCGAGGAGCGGTGAAGTAATCGACGACATGCCGGAAAGCTGGGAAGAGTGCCCTTTGCCGGGAAAGAAGCGTCTGAGGACAAAGACGCTGCATGGTGTGTGGAAAGCGAGGTCTGTTTTCTGGGACCTGCCGTACTGGAAATACCTCCACACGCCACATAGCCTTGATGTCATGCACGTCACGAAGAACGTATGTGACAGTCTGCTGGCCACTATAGTCAACATGCCGGATAGGACCAAGGACGGGCCGAAGGCAAGACACGACCTGGAATTCCTTGGCATCAAGAAAGAACTTCATGGTCCGCCCGATAACGATGATGATGATGATGATGAGATGATGGATGAAGATACTCAGGGTCCCCGCAAGAGGGCTAAGAGGAGGGATGTGTGTTTCCCGCTGCCTGCTTCACTCTAAGTGAGAAGGAGCTCGAGCAGTTTTTTAAGTGCCTCCTAGGAGTTAAAGTTTCTCACGGTTACTCTGGGAACTTAGGCAGATATCTGGACGAAGCGAAGAAGAGGTTCAGCGGGATGAAGTCTCACGACTGTCACGTTTTGATGACGCAGATACTTCCCATTGCGATCCGAGGGATAATGGACGAGCACGTCCGTGAGACATTGTTTGGCCTCTGCAACTTCTTCGACGTCATCTCGAGGAAATCTATCGGCTTGAAGCAGCTCGACGCGCTGCAAGAAGAGATCGTCGTGTACTGTGCGAGCTCGAGATTTACTTCCCGCCCGCGTTCTTTGATATCATGGTGCATCTGCTCGTCCATCTCATGGATGAGATCATTCATCTCGGTCCGACATTCCTGCACAACATGATGCCGTTCAAAAGGCTGCATGGTGTTATCAAAGGATTCGTCCACAACAGATCTCGTCTGGATGGAAGCATCGCCAAGGGCTTTCTGACCTACGAGTGCATCTCGTTTTGCCAGAATTATCTACGCACCGAGGAGGACAACATGGACGACCCTGTTGGTCTGCCCAAAAGGACGCACCTCAGTAGGCTTGCCGGATATGGTCACCGCGAGGGTTTTCGTGCCTTACATGTCGGCGCGAAGGGTCGATGCCCCAACTTTGTCCGGGCACACCTCGTCGCGCTACAGCACATCGAATTGGTTGACCCTTGGGTGGAGGAGCACAAAAGCTTTGTAGAGCAGAAGTTCATTGACCTAGGTCGGCCGAGGAAGAAGGGAGACGTAACAAGAGAGCACAACTCCAGCTTCACGGCTTGGTTCAAGGAAAAGCTTCACGGCCTGTAGTCGACGCCTTCTACAGAGGATGAAAAACTCATTTTTGCATTATCACAGGGCCCCGGGCACAACATGAGGACATATCAGGCCTACGACATCAACGGATACAGATTCTACACCGAGGAAAGGGATAGGAGTAGCGAATATCAGAACTCAGGAGTAACGATGCTATCCTATGCCGATGACGAAGCCACCGTCAAGGAAAGATTCTTCAGAAGGATCGAGGAGATCTGGAAGCTCGACTACGCCGGAGAGAAGGTGTCGATGTTCCATGTCAGATGGGCCAAGAGCGTCCAAAAAGAGGGCTGGTATTTCACCACCATGGTTATACCCGATGCCTCCGCGAAGAACGCCTCCGCAAAAACGAGCCATGGGTACTCGCGAGCCAAGTTGACCAATGCTTCTTCATCACCGACCCGTCAAAGCCAAGCCGTGTTGTCATGAGTAGGGGCAAGAGGAGCATCATCGGAATGGAAGGACCCACCAACGAGCAAGACTTAGAAAAGAACGGCGATCCAAAGATCGAAGAGGAATTCGACAAGTACTTCGACAAGCCGACTGTCGCAGGAAGAAGGAAGACCACCCTACCTACTAAAGGTTGTCCGTTCACGAGAAGAAACCTCAACATTCCCGGCCTAAAGTATTCAACCGCGAGGAAGAAGGGTAAGAAGATTGCAAAGAGACGCTAGCTCTAGCTAGCTAGCACGGAATCGAGATCATGACATTTTTTGTGTATGCATGCGTTTACTCGAATCTATATAGATTCGTACATGTGTGTGTATGGACATCGATGATCGTGTGACATGACGATATTCGTGGTTTTTTGAATAAAATATTTTTAGTGTTTTTCTTAGTTACTATTAAATTTTGAAGTAGTTAGTATTATTTGTTAGAAAGTGTGAAAATAAACTATTATGATACTCCTCGCAAATAAAGTGAGAAAATATTTTGAAGTAATTAATATTTGTTAGAAAGTGTGAATTTTTTTTGCAAAAAAAGGTGTGAGGCAACCAGGATTCGAACCCTGGATGCCCCTAATGCAAAGGGTGTGTGCTACCACTGAGGCAGAGGAGTGCTGGTGTCAAAGAGAGAGCCTTGCGGTATTTGACTAAGTGTCAAATATGCGTGGCGCATATTGCACATAATGTGCCACGCATAGTTGACACTTAGCCAAATACCGCTTCGGCCGGCCCGACGATCTCCTCTTCCCCTCATTTCCCCCGCGCGCGCTGCCCCTAACCCTAGCTCACCGCCGCCGCCGCTCGTAGCCGTCGTACCTCCGCCTCTACATCGCTCTCTGCCTAACCCTAGCTCGCCGCCGCTCGAAGCCGTCGTCGCTCCGCCACCCTCGCTCGAAGCCTAGGCGCCAGACCAGGAGGACAAGGAGATCGGTGCCAGACCAGGAGGAGAAGCCGCCGGCGCTTGTACCAGGAGCACGAGGAGCGCTGGACCAGGAGCACGAGGAGAACGGGAGCGCCGGACCAAGAGCACCAGGAGGAGAAGGAGAAGCTGCCGCTGCAGGAGGAGCACCGTCGAGGTGAGCCCCCTCCCCCAACTCCCTCTGCCCCCCTCCCTCTTGTTGTTTATATTCAGTGTTGGTTATAGAGTTGATCCCACTGCATCACGGATCATTTGCAAATGGTGGAGTTTTAGGTGGCCTTAGTTTAGCTTCTGATGTTTGTTAAAAATGCGGCTTTTACAGGAAATATTTGCCTGCATGAGATGCATGACTTGCTACTTACTAAAGCTAATACTGCATAACTTGCGTTCTATCCTATGTTCAGAATGCTTTTTCATTCAAGTATTATAGTGGATAACTTGTGTTCTGTAATTAGGAGTAGATGTAATATCTATTGCCAATTAATATGCTTGCTGTTATACCTGAGAGTTCAAGTGATTTTAATTTTTGATATGGGTCAATCTAACTTTGCCAATATTCTTATGCATGCAAAACGCTATGCAAATGAGCAAAATTGTGAAACTGAAGTGTAATATGGTATCCTCCTTGTTTTTCATGTGGTTCCTTAGTTATAAATTGCAGCTTCAACGGTGAAGATATTATTTTTCAAAGTTGTTACTATCTGTTAGTGTTATATCTGACAGTTCAAGTGATTTTAATTTTGTGGAATTGAAGTGTAATATGGTATCCCTCCTTGTTTTTCATGTGGTTCCTTAGTTGTAAATTATAGATTCAACTGTGAAGATAGGCTTTTTTAAGGATCTTACTGTTTGTTGAAGTGTTAAAACAAAACCTCACAGTATATAGTCACACATTTTTTTATAGAATTATCTCCAGAAACCAACACCACTGTGTGTCATTTTAATAAAACATACTCTTAATTACAAAGGAATATATGCAAGTCATCAATATGTGCAGTTTTTTTTTTCAAGGAGTAGTATGTTTCTCTTAATTTAGTAGGGATTTCTATTTTCGTGCCCCTGGGTCGTTAGTTGTACTCAGTTTTCCCCAGCCGCTTAACTTTTCCTCAGTTTTCCCCTCGCTCTAGATTAAAACCCCTCGCAGACGCTTGATACGTCCAAAACGTATCTACTTTCCCAAACACTTTTGCTATTGTTTCTCCTCTAATTTGTGTGTTTTGAATACAACTAACACGGACTAACGCTATTTTCAGCAGAATTGCTCTGGTGTCTCATTTTTGTGCAGAAATTCAACTTTCAGTAAAAATTCAGGAAAAATCAGCAAAAATCCTATTTCACCAGAAGACCCACGGAGCCAGAATACGAGATGGAGTGGAGGCACGAGGCCTCCACACACACAGGGGGCGCGGCTCAGCCCTGGCCGCGCCCACCTGGTGTGAGGGCGGCTCGGCCGTCTCCTCGACCCCTCCTTTCGCCTACATATACCCCTTTACCTAAAAATATCGGGGACACGGCGTTTTTCCCAAATAGATTTCCGCTGCGCCGCCGCCATCAGAAACCGCGATTCGGAACCAGAAACTTCGTTTTGGCACCCTGCCGGGACGGGGATTTGGAGGAGATCTTCATCACCATCATCACCGACGTCACTCCATCGACCATCCATGACTCCCCCATCCATGTGTGAGTAATTCCCCCGCTGTAGGTGAGGGGATGGTCGGAATTGGATGAGATTGTTCATGTAATTTGATATGAGATTGTTAGGGCATAGTGCCTAGTATCTTTATTTAGTGCCTATGACATTGTTGCAACTTGTTGTGCTTAATGCTTGCACTTTGGGCCCGAGTGTCATGATTTCAGATCTGAATATGTTATTATTTCTATGATGATACTTATTGTTTATGGTCTTACCTACAAGTTGTATACACATATTCTTGTCCGGAACCCGACGCCCCAAAGTGACAGAAATTGGGATAACCGGAGGGGATGGCTACGATGTGAGGATCACATATGTTCACCGAGTGTTAATGCTTTGCTCCGATACTTTATTAAAAGGAGTACCTTAATTACCAGTAGTTTCCCTTGAGGCCCTGCTGCAACAGGCTAGTAGGACAAAAGATGTCGTGCAACTTTCTCCTTATGAGCACGTACGACTATATATGGAACACATGCCTATGATTGTTAATACTAGGATGCTTTATCATTATTTATCTGCAATGCCATGTCTCATTGATTTCATGAATTATCTTATCCATGCAACGCCCGTACATCCATCCCTATACCTACAGTATTTGTTCCTACTGCTTACTATTGCTACTATTACCGCTGTTATTTTACTACTGTTGTTACTATTTCACTACTATCACCACTATAAAACTATTGCTACTGATAAACCACTGCGAGCAAGACTGTTTCCAGGTGCAGTTGAATTGACAACTCATCTGTTAAGGCTTACATATATTCTTTGGCTCCCCTTGTGTCGAATCAATAAATTTGGGCTTTACTTCCCTCGAAGACTGTTGCGATCCCCTATACTTGTGGGTCATCAAGACTATTTTCTGGTGCCGTTGCCGGGGAGCATAGCTTTATTTGTATGTTCACTTGGTATTCATATTGTTCGCTGCAATCCTTTCATCATGGGTAAACCTCATGATGGAAAAGTTCCTATATTGCCATCCACTACAAGAAGAGGTACAACTCTCAACACTTCTGTTGCTCTTGATTCACCATCTGTTATGAGTAACTTGCTTACACCACCACATGCACACGCTACTGCTACTACTTCTGCTGAGTTTGAAAATGCCCCTGATAATTTAGATGGTCCTTCTACTGTGCTTGATGAGAGTGGTTCACTAGGTTCCTTTTTAGATGCTACTATTGCTAGAGCTAAGTTGGGAAACACCACTGTTACACCTGTTAGTTCACCTGAGTCCAGGGAATGTCCTAGTGATGATTTTGATGATGCTTATATTGAGCTTAATGATGATTTTATTGCTGAAGCACGTGCTACTCGTAATGCTGCTGAAGTTAAAGAACTTCTTGCAAGACGTACTGTTAGATATAAATTGTCTCATGATCCTAAGTTTGCTGCTTCTCCCATAAATATTAGAGACAAGGATTATGATTTCTCTTTGGATTTATCTTACATATCTATTGTTGAGAAAACTCCTTTGTCGGTGTTCTGGATACCGGGGTATCCCGGTCCACCTGCTCCTGGGCCACGTCATCGGCCCATCTTCAGAATCAACGATCCAAGCCGCGGAAAAGACCCTCACGAGGAGGCGCCTCGTGAGGAGAACGACGACCAAAACTGCTAAGGACCAGAAGACCTCCTCACGAGCCCCTGCTGGTGAGGAGAGGAAGCACGCCCACGTCAGTTCAGCACGTTTGCGTGCAGAGAAAGAAGATAACGGGCAGAAGACCGCGTACCGCCCACGCTACCCCCGACAGGGAGGAGACCAACTTTCGCTGTGTCTGCCCAAAGCAGCACAGTGGTTGTTGGCCACCCCCCTAAAAATAGCGTGGACGGTGCAGGGCGCCAGAGGAGGACGTCAGCCTCCTCCACCCACTCCCGTGGACCGGCGCCACTACTCTACGAAGACCATGTCTACAGAAGAGTGTAGTCTACAGCTGTCCACCCTCCTTGGCCGTGTGTGTGGCAACCCCTTCCCCAAGAAGATAAGGGGAAGGAGGACCTTGGCGCTATAAAAGGAGGGGAGGCCACCCCTTAGATGGGATCTGATCTTCTGAAGTTGCTAGCTGGGCACGCAGGTTCTTCAACCTCTGGCCAGCTAGAGCTTTGTAACCAAGGCCTTGTACTCCTCGCGAGGTGTCGCGTTGCAATACAAGAAGGCAGGAAGTAGGGGTTTTACCTCACCACGAGGGCCCTGAACCTGGGTAAGGCTCGGTGTCTCTCTCTGCAGTGCGTTGTGCGTTCGACGACTTGAGGCTTCCGTCACCGTGCTTCGTTGCGATCCGAGATCTCACACGTTCAGCCCCCTGCGTTCGAATCTTTGGGTCCGTCGCGTGGTACCCCGTGTTCTTGCGACACGAAATCCATCGACATTTGGCGCGCCAGGTAGGGGGCTGTGGTGTGTTTTCTCCAAGATCTGCTTCGCCATGGCCGACGCCAACGCAAGGCTCGAGCGTCTTCGCCGTCGCAACACTGCTCGGGGGCAAACCGAGCCCATCTTCCGTCGTCGTGAAGCTTCGGCCGGGGAGGAAGAGGAGGAAGATCTGGAGTCCTCCTACCTCCCGTCCGGGCGTATAGAGACTTCGCTCTCCTTCACCGCCACCGCCACTTCTCGCGCTCGTTCTGGGAGTCAGCTGTCTCCTGCGCAGGCTCTCGCCATGGCGCAGGAGCTGCTGCGCTACCAACCCACCGACGACGGGCGTGAGGGGTGGCGCGCTCGAATCGCCGAGCTCGTCGCCATCGCCAACGAAGACCCGGCCCAGGGAGGAGCCCAGGGCGCGGGAGACCCAGATCCGGCAGCGGGGCGTCGCGCCCCGAGCGCCGGAGATGGGAGGGCCAAGAAGGTGGTTTCCCGCGCCGCATCTTCACCGCGCGGGGAGCCCAACTGTCAAATCGTCCAACGCGCTCCGGAAGACGCACGCGTCTCCCTTGAGCGCCGTCGCGAAAATCATGACCGCGCCATCGATGACATCGGCGAAGCTGGCAAGAACATCAAGACCCCCGGCGACCCAATCTACAACCCCGGGTGTCTCGCCCTCACTCGCCAGCAACGCTACGTCGTCTGGCCTGACAAGTTCAAGCCGGACATCGGCGCGCGTTACGACGGGACCACCAACCCCGTCGAATTCCTCCAACTCTACGTCGTCGCCGTTCAGGCTGCGCGTGGGGATCAGCGTGCCATGGCAAATTGGTTCCCCATGGCCCTCAAGGACGCTCCGCGAACTTGGCTCATGAATCTTCCTCACGAATCCGTGACTTCATGGAAGGATTTATGCCGCCAGTTCGTGGCCAACTTCATGCCCACGTACGAGCGCCCCACTACCAAGAACGATCTTAAGGTGGTGCGTCAGTACAAGGGCGAGACGCTTCGTCAGTACATCCAGCGCTTCAGCCAGATGAGGAACAAGATCCCCAGGATCTCCAATGAGGAGGTCATCTCCGCGTTCTCCACGGGCGTCTCCGACATCAAGATGAGGGAGAAGCTGTCCGTGAATGATGAGTTGACTTCGGTCGTCAGGCTCTTCGAGATCGCCGACCGCTGCGCCAAGGCCGAGGAAGGGAGGCTCTTCGTGCATAACTTGCCGGAGGCGCCTCCCCCTAAGCCAAAGTCCAAGGACCCCAAGCGAAAGGAGGCTGCTGCCCTCGCGGCGGAGCCAGATCATAAGCAACGCCGCGGGGACCGCATGGAGCGCGACAAGGGACGACGTCGCCGCTACTGCGTTCTCCACAAAAAGGACACCCACAATACTGACGATTGTTGGTTTGTCCGGAAGTTTCACGAAGAAAATGGTGTCTCCAAGCGCCGCGGGGGTGGCCGCAGCTACGGCAAGAGTGGATCCCGGGGCGATCGCCGCGACGACGACCACGAGGAAGGTCACCGCCGCGAGGGTCTGTCTCGAGCCGATCCCGAGCCGCTGCCGCTGCCCCCACCAGCAAACGATCGACGGGAGGAGAACCAGGGGGGCTATCAAGAGCCGCGAGACTTCGCCGCTTGCCTCCTGGGTGGAGCTCAGGCTCCTTTGTCCAATCGACACTTCAAGCAGCTGTCGCGAGAGATCGCGGCAGCACAGCCCAGCGTCGGCAACCGCCTAATGAAGTGGTCAACGTGCAAGATCGGCTTCGACGAGGAGGATCATCCGGCTTCCACCAGGGGCATGGGCACAATTCCTCTCTTGTGCACGCCAACCATCAACAACGTCACCGTCAATCGCACTCTCATCGACGGAGGGGCGGGCCTCAACATCATCTCGGTCGAGATCTTCGAAAGGATGCAGGTGCTGTACCACCGGCTCATGCCAACTCGGCCATTCTTCGGGGTAACCGAAGGTTCTACAACGCCAATTGGGCAGGTAAGCCTGCCCGTCACCTTCGGCATCCGGGACAACTACAGGACGGAGAGCCTCAACTTCGACGTCGCCTACATCGCCCTGCCGTACAATGCCATCCTCGGCTACCCAGCCCTGGCAAGGTTTATGGCAGCGACGCACCACGGCTTCAACGTTCTCAAGATCCTGGGCGCTAACGACACGATCACCGTGCGCTGTAACGAGAAAGATGCTCTCCGGTCAGTGGAGCATGTCTACCGCGAGGCCGCCACCATGTTCCCCGCCGACGAAGATCTGCTGGAACACTCCGGCGACCTCGCGAGGAAGAGGCAGCTCGTGTCCCAAGAACGGGCTGCAGCGAAGAAGGCCTCTCTCGAGCCCCATCCGCTGGGTTCGACAGGGAAGAAGTTCGCCGCCTTGGCATCGCCTACTCCAAGCGAGGACCTGGTCCATCCAATGCTGGACATGTGCATTGGGGAAGCTGCGGTACCCTCAGGAAGGAGGCCCTAGTTCACCCAAGAGCGCTCTGCAACCAAGAAGGTCCCGCTTCGGGCTGGGGGCTGCGACAACTACGTCACCATCGGGGCAGGGCTTTCCCCCAAATAGGAAAGCGCGCTCGTCACCTTCCTGTGGGCAAACTCTGACATGTTCGCTTGGACTCCGTCAGATATGCCCGGCGTTCCCAGGGAGGTGATTGAGCACCACTTAGCCGTGTGCCCTCAGGCACACCCCGTGAAGCAGAAGACTAGGAAGCAAGCGCAAGAGAAGCACGACTTCATTGTCAAGGAGATAGAGAAGCTGAAGAAGGCCAAGCTGATACGCGAGGTAGCCCACCCCACCTGGATTGCAAATCCGGTGGTTGTCCCAAAGGCAAACGGCAGTGGGCGCCTCTGCGTGGACTTCACAAGTCTCAACAAGGCCTGCCCAAAGGATCCTTATCTGTCGGGGGGATGACCCCCGGTAGGGTCAAGAGACTAGAGAGACACAAGGTCTATGATTGACTTTATGCCGGGTTATCAAGGAAGGGCCTGGCCGGAATATAAGAGCATCGGCCAGGCCGGCATATAATGTGTATCCCGGCTGGTGTCTGGATATGCCGGCATAGCCGGAATACTGATATATGTGTGCCGGCATATACTCAGATATGCCGGCCTAACTATTTGGTGTGTTGTGCAGGAGCAGGGGAGGCCGGATTACCCGACCCTCGTAGGTCGTTGGTCCGGCATATAAGTCCTGGGTATGGCCAACGGTCATATCCGGGATGCTTAAGTCAACCAAGGTGTCACATCCCTACAATCAAGGAAGAAAACATCCAAGCATGGTAGCAGAGTAAGATGGCAGGGTGCACAGTGGAGGTTACCTACCCTCACTGTGCACAAGTACGAGCTTACCGCACGGAGGTAAGGCCACAGTTCAAGAGGTACAAGGTACAGGGATATGGCGTCCCATCGAGAGCAATCAGGGGCGAAGTCAAGGGTCTCTGCCATCGCCACCAGCTCCTGTTTGGAGTGTAGCCCTTGTCTTGTGGTCTTGTATGACCGTTGTAACCCTGGCCACCACTATATAAGGTGGCATAGGGAGCCCTGGTAAAGGGTTAGGTTGGAAGGTGGTAGCTGGTAGAACGTTGGCTGATAGTTGTTGGTTGGTCACTCTGTACTCTACACTTACCAGTTCATCTTCCTTCTCTAGCAGAGAGCTTGGAAGCACCATTGTGGTGTACTACATCGATCCATATATACAATCAGTAGAGCAGGAGTAGGGGTGTTATCTCCTTACGAGAGCCCCGAACCTGGGTAGATCAGTGTCTCTTTCTGTCGTGCTTTTTAGCTCGTTCCCCTCTCCCGAATCCTCCAGCATCTAGTCGGCCCCCATTTAAGCCATCCTATGGCATATGTTGTTTCACCACGACGACATTTGGCGCCCACCGTGGGGCATCAGATCGATATGCTGGGCGGAGTGTTCATTCGGACGGGGTCTGTGATAGCAGCTTCGGGAGTGCGCGTGGTCTCTGGCCTCGTCCAGAGGCTAGGCTCGCTCAGTTTCGTCAGTGACAACGCCGGTTGTCTCGGTGGCCGGCCGTTCCCCAGGGATGGCCGGATTATGTCTTTCGGTTCCCACGAGGTGTACGTGGGACTGAGAGAATTTGCAGGAAGGAGGTGCTGGTGGCGTCGGATCCTCCGTCACATCGGCTGGCTCACGCTGGGCGTAGCGCTCGCTCAGTAGAGTCGGCTGAGGTGATGATGGCCGGCACATCCGTGCCGCCGGCGGAGGATGCCGGCAAAGCAGCAGCGGTCGGAGCTTCTCCTCCGGAGCCGCCGAAGGTCAAGAGGTCGGCGCGTCCTCCGTTGGAGCGTGCGGAGAACCTGGCCGGCACTTCCGGTGTGCCGGCTAGGGGCGAGGTTCTTCTTCCCATCATCGACCGGCTTCTCGAGCCGGTGCGATCCGGCGTTGATCTGGAGCAGACAAGGGAGGTCCTGGAGGGATCTCGTCAGGCCCTCGTCGACGAGGCCCTGGCCATGAACCAGGAGCGCGAACGGTTTAACCGGCAACTCCGTGAGTATGAGGCAGCCCATGGTTTTACTCCTGTAGTAATCCGGCCTAGCCGGATAGAAGAGGTTAGAACTAGAGGCAGAAATCTTAATGCTGAGATAGGAAAAGATGCTAGAGATAAGAGTCATACTGCAACTAGTACTGTGCCTAAGGTAGTCTATAGTTCGCCAGTAAAGAACCTTAGAGCAGCGGCCGAGGTAGCTAAGGATTTATCTTGTTTATCCGGCGAAGCACTGCGTGAGCAGCAAGCCCGGCTTAACCAACTTTTGTCTGAAGCTACAAAGCAGCAGGAGGCCTTTAAGAAGGCAAACCCAGGTGCCGGGGCATCCCAGTACATTGTGTCGGCGGGAGGTGCCGGTGCGAGGTCGAGGGGCCAAGCCTCGTCCCCGCATCCTAGCGCCCGGCGTGCCGGAAGTGTGACCTCTGGCCGCCGGGACAAGCAGATCCAGGTGTACGATCCGGCTGCCGCCGGAAAGCAGGCGGTGGTGCAGAAGAATGTCGGCCAAGCTGACAAGTATGTCGGCAGCAAGAAGCCCGGCCAGAGTATGCCGGCCGGGCATGAAGCAGCAGCGGCCGGTGGTGGCCGGAGTAACAGTGCAGTCCGGCGTCAGCAACAGGGCGCCGGAGGTGCAGCGCAGCAGCAGGGTGCAGGCCATCCGGGACATCGAGAGGATGACGGCAATTCCGCCCTTGCCAGGGCGGGATATCAGCAGCAGCATCAGCAAGGCCGGCATAGTGAGCAGCATCAGCCGGAGCAGCAGCAGCAGATGATCGCAGGCCCAATAGCATCCCGGCTTGGACCTCGGTCCTTGGAAGCCAATGATGCACGTTTCAAGCTGGACAAGCTCCACCAATCAGAGTTGGTGGAGAGACAAGGAGCTCCGGGCCCTATGTGTTTCGGACCCCGGATTATGGGGAGCCGGTGCCTTACTACTTCCAGCTCGCGCGTGGCGCGAGGACATATAATGGCAGTACGAAGCCGGAAGATTGGTTGGAGGATTACTCCACAGCGGTGAACATCGCCGGAGGAAACCTCAGATGGGCGGTACGATATGTGCCGCAGATGTTGGAAGGTCCAGCCAGGATATGGCTGAATAATTTGCCGGCCGGGAGTATCAACGGCTGGATTGATTTCGAAGAGCAGTTTGTGTCGAACTTTACCAGTACATACAAGAGGCCCAACCGTCCGCAGCAGCTGGCTAACTGCCGGCAAGGAGTGAATGAGACTGACCGTGACTATCTGACCAGGTGGTGCACGTTGCGCAATTCCTGCGAAGGAATCAATGAGCAGCAGGCCATCATGTGGTTCGCTCATGGGTGCCAGCATGGCACCATGCTGTGGCAAAAGCTTCAGAGGCAAATGCCGGCCACGCTGGCCGAAACAATCAAGATCGCTGATAGTTATGCTCTGGGAGATCCCAAGCAGCCCAGTCTCGATTCACAAGGACAGGGGCAAACCCAGGGGAACACCAGCAATGCCGGGAGATCAGGGCAGTTCTATCGCCCGGATAACCGGAATAAGAGGAGAGATGAGCGGCCGGATTATCGGTACGGAGCAGCACAAGTTGCAGCTGTGGAGGAAGAGCAAGGGGGCGCCGGCAGTAGCCAGCGTCCGAGATATGAGAACTATCAGCAGCAGCCGCAGCAGCAAGCACAGCCGTTCCAGAAGAAGAATGTCTGGACCAACAAGAATGCCGGCGGAGCCGCCGGCCAGAAGAAGCAGTGGCCGAAGTATACTGTGGGTCTTGCCATGGACAAGCCTTGTGTGTTTCACACATTCCAGCCGGGAAAGCCGGCAAACCATTTGACAAGGAACTGTTCATGGCTGGACGACATATTAGCAGGTCGTGCAGGTCCCTGGGGACCGGCTAGACCCTCTGTCCCGGCAGCTCCATCGCCGTTGACAGGTGCTAATACAATTGCAGTCCCACCTAGGCCGGGTAATCCTGGGAATCAGAGCAACGCCGGAAATGCCGGCGTAAATCAAGTTGACCAGAGCTATAATCCGGAATATAACGCCGGAGGCCCAGGAGCGGGCCGGAATGAGTACAAGGAGTATGATCAGAGCTATATGGTCTTTGAGACCGAGAGAACAGACAAGCAGAGCTTGTACCGGCGGAGTCTGGAGGTGAATGCCGTTATGTCGGCTGTGCCAAAGCTGATGTACTGGTCTGACCAGGCTGTTGGTTGGGACAGGGCAGATCATCCCCGGATCATGCCAAATCCCGGCGGATATGCTCTGGTGATGGATCCGACATTCGTCGGGCCGGCTAATAACGTGAGATTCAGCAAGGTCCTCATTGATAATGGAAGCAGCATCAACATCATGTATCGGGATACGATGGAGAAGCTGGGAATCAAGGAAAATATGCTGGAACCAAGCAAGACCACGTTCCACGGCATTGTGCCGGGACTTTCGTGTGCGCCGATGGGCAAGATCCGGATGGATGTCATGTTTGGCAGCCGGGATAACTGCAGGGTGGAAAACCTCATGTTCGAGGTGGTTGATCTGGAGAGCCCCTACCATGCTTTGCTGGGTAGACCGGCACTGGCAAAATTCATGGCCTCTACGCATGTGGCGTATCTGAAGATGAAGATGCCGGGACCCAAAGGAGTGATCACCATCATTGGTGATTACAAGCGTTCGATGGCATGTGCCACCGCCGGATCCAATCTGGCCGAGACTCTGATCATTGCAGAGGAGAGGAAGAGGCTCAAGCGAGCAGTGGAGATTGCTGAGACGGTCGTGGCCGGCAAATATATGCCGGGCATGACAAATCCCGGCGGCAGTGCTTCTTTTCAAGTAGGCAAGGAAGTCAAAAAGGTGCCTCTGGATGAAGCTTTCCCGGAGCGCCATGCCCTGGTTGGGGCAAGTTTGGATCCCAAATAGGAAAGCGAGCTCATCAGCTTCCTCCGTGAGAATCGGGATATCTTTGCATGGTCTACTTCGGACCTGCAAGGTGTGCCGAGGGAGCTGGCTGAGCACGCATTGCATGTGAGGCCCGATGCTAAGCCAGTGAAGCAGCCGCTCCGGCGGAATGCCGGCGATAGAAGGAAAGCCATATGGGAGGAAGTGGCCAGGCTCTTAGCCTCTGGCTTTATCAAGGAAGTACTTCATCCGGATTGGGTGTCTAATCCGGTTTTGGTGGAAAAGAAGAAAGATGAGCCCGTCATAGTGAAAGTATGGCGGATGTGTGTTGATTACACCAACTTGAACAAGGCATGTCCTAAAGATCCATTCCCGCTGCCTCGGATCGATCAAGTGATTGATTCCACAGCCGGATGTGAACTGTTATCATTTGTAGACGCCTATTCTGGTTTCCACCAGATCCCCTTGTTTGAGCCAGATCAAATAAAGACATCCTTTATTACCCCGTACGGGGCTTATTGCTATCTCACTATGCCGTTCGGTTTAAGAAATGCCGGCGCAACTTACCAAAGGTGTATGCAAAAGTGTTTGCACGATCAGATAGATAAAAATGTGCAGGTATATGTCGATGATATCGTCATAAAAACCAAGGAGAGCAAGACTCTCATAGATGATCTCCGGGAAACCTTTGGGAACCTGAGGAGATTCCGGATGAAGTTGAATCCGGCTAAGTGCACCTTTGGTGTGCCGGCGGGCAAGTTGCTCGGTTTCCTTGTTTCCAGCCGGGGTATTGAGGTGAATCCTGGCAAGATTCGTGCCATAGAAAGGATGAAGCCGCCGACAGATTTGAGGGAAGTACAGAAGTTCACTGGGTGCCTCGCATCCCTGAGCCGTTTCATAAGCCGGCTGGGAGAGAAAGCCCTGCCGTTATATCAGTTGATGAAAAAGTCCGACACATTTGTCTGGACAACGCAAGCAGATGCAGCTTTCAAGGAATTGAAACAGTTGTTGTCAACAGCGCCGGTATTAGCGTCTCCGATGCCCCGGGAGCCAATGTTGCTCTATATAGCGGCAACCAACCGAGTTGTCAGTGCTGTGGTGGTAGTAGAGCGAGAGGAAGGAGGCAAAACCGTGCAGCGGCCGGTATATTATCTGAGTGAAGTCCTCTCCACCTCAAAGCAAAATTACCCCCACTATCAGAAGATGACCTATGGTGTCTATATGGCGGCTAAGAAGCTCAAGCATTACTTCCAAGAGCATCCAATCCGGGTAGTGGCCGAGGCCCCTATCTCGGAAATTATAGGCAACAAAGATGCCAGCGGCCGGATAGCAAAGTGGGCAATAGAGCTTTCACCATATACACCGCAGTACGATAAGAGGGATACAATCAAGTCCCAGGTCTTGGCTGATTTCTTTATTGACTGGGCCGAGATACAGTATGAGCCACCATTGCCAGATGCCAATTATTGGAGGATGCATTTCGATGGGTCCAAGACAATCCATGGCTTGGGTGCCGGCATAGTTCTCAGTTCACCAAAGAATGACCAGCTGAGATACGTCCTGCAGATTCACTTTGCAGCATCAAATAATGTGGCGGAATATGAGGCACTTGTGCATGGCCTGAAGGTGTCTAAGGACATAGGAATTCGCCGGATTATGTGCTTCGGGGATTCTGACTTAGTGATTCAGCAGTGTTCCGGCATATGGGACGCGCATGATGCTAACATGGCATCATACCGTTTCCTAGTGCAGCAGTTAAGTGGTTACTTTGAAGGTTGTGAGTTCCGGCACGTTCTCCGGGCTCAGAACGATGCAGCCGATGCATTATCCAAGCTGGGGTCTTCCCGAGATTCAATCCCACCCGGCATTTCGCTGGAGCATCTGAGGAAGCCATCGATCAAACCCTCGCCGGAGTCATCCTCCATTTATGTCCCGCCAGGTCCAGACGAAGCAGTTCCAATGGACATAGATGCCGGAGCCAAGACGGATAACCCGGGGACTGTTTCCTCAGTCCCGGGGACTGGGCCGGCATATGCTGTTAGTACAGTATTCCGGAGCAAAGCTAAAGGCAAGGGTAAAATGTGCCAAGAGGTTGTGCCGGTATACCCGGGGACTGCTCCGGCATACCCGGGGACTGATTCTTCAGTCCCGGGGACTTCGCAGCCCATGGAGATCGATTATGTGTCGGTCGAAATGATGGAAATAGATCAGGCAGTGTTCACTGTCAGGGAAGTGCCCTCATGGGCACGTCCTATCATGAACTTCATGGTGGATGGTCAAGTGCCGGCGGATGAAACCGAGGCCCGCCGGGTTATAAGGAGATCCAAAGCGTATACCATCATCAACAAAGAAATATACAAGAGAAGTACCACCGGAGTATTGCAGAGATGTGTCGAATCTGCGGAGGGTCTGGAGATGCTCCGGGAAATTCACCAGGGGGAGTGTGGTCACCATGCTTCGTCCAGGGCATTGGTGGCAAAGGTATTCCGGCATGGCTTCTATTGGCCAACGGCACTGCAAGAGGCAGAAAACTTGGTCCGGAAATGTAATGGGTGTCAAAGATATGCCCACCAGATTCATCAGCCGGCATCTGCCCTGAAAACTATCCCAATAACCTGGCCCTTTGCTGTTTGGGGCCTGGATATGGTCGGGGCTTTTAAGCCGGCCAGAGGGAAAATGACCCATATCCTGGTCATGGTGGACAAGTTCACCAAGTGGATTGAAGTGAAGCCCATAAGCAAGTGTGATGGTCACACAGCAGTGAAATTCTTAAAGGATATAATCTTGAGATATGGTGTTCCTCATAGCATCATCACTGACAATGGGTCAAACTTTGCCCAAGGGCCATTTGCCAGATTTTGTGAGGAGGTGGGAATCCGGCTGGACGTTGCGTCGGTTGCCCACCCTTGTGCCAATGGCCAAGTAGAGAGATCGAATGGGCTAGTATTATCCGGCATAAAACCCCGGCTGATAGAGCCCCTGGAGAAAACTCCGGGATGTTGGCTAGATGAGCTGCCAGCAGTGCTGTGGAGTTTAAGAACAACTCCGAATAGATCAACAGGCTACACACCATTTTTCCTGGTGTATGGAGCAGAAGCTGTGCTTCCAACAGATGTAATACATGATGCACCAAGAATAGTGCTATATACTGAGGAAGAGGCTAAAGAAGCCAGAGAAAATGATGTTGATCTGCTAGAGGAAGCAAGGGAAATAACTCTGTCAAGAACAGCAGTATATCAGCAGAACCTCAGACGCTATCATGCGCAGAAGGTAAATCCAAGGAGATTTCAAGAGGGAGATCTAGTACTCCGGCTAAAGCAAGGAACAGAAGGCCGGCATAAGTTAACTCCTCCATGGGAGGGGCCATTCATTGTGAGCAGAGCTCTGCACAATGATGCCTATTATCTTATAGATGCGCAGGACCCCAAGAAGAATAAGGCGGACAGGTCCGGAGAAGAAACCAAGAGGCCATGGAACATAGCTCTACTGCGCCCCTTTTACTCCTGAGCAACACAATGTATGTATTTCCATATTTTCCTTTGTATGCCGGCGTGTTGTGCCGGCACAAGACTAATGAATGAAATACCGGCATCCCGAAGAAGCCGGGTAACTAGCTCCGAGGTATATTTGTGGTTTATTTACAGTTTTTTGTTATATGCCGGCTGGCTTTATTTGAATGTTTCCTATGTCGGCCTAGTAATGTGTCGGCATCAAAGGCCACTCTTCGACTCAGCTGCTGTCCGAAACCCGGCTTCATGGCTAGCAAGAGTAGATGCCGGAGATTGTCTACACATGGAAAACGGCTAAGGAAATACAAAGCAAGCGAACCGACATTTTCGTTAAAGCTAAAGTTAAAATTTAAAGTGTCGGATGATTTGAAGTCTAAGTCTCAAAGTTAAAGTACTGTATGTTCGAGGAAGCAACCTTGAGACTCATACGTCGAAAGCCAATTAAGGTAGACAAGTAGCCAAGGTTGTGAAATTGAGGAAACAGGAAAACAACTCGGTGACTTAGCCAAAAGATGATCCGGCATTAGTAACAAGCAAACCAAGATAAAACTTGTTCAGATAGCAAACCAAAGGAAATTAAACGTGTATATTACATCTGCACCCGGCATACCGGGGATCTGATAAAACTTAAAGTTTTTATGCTCCAAAGTCAAGGAGCAGTGGCAGAAGCAGAGCCGCCGGCAGGTGGAGCGGTAGCAGTGGAAGTGTCGGCTTCAGGTGTGCCGGACCCAGCAGATGGAATGGAGCCATCACCTCCGCCCGGGGCAGATGCCTGTTCCGGGACATCAGTGTCGGCTTCCTCAGCTTCATCTTCATCTTGGCTGGAGTCGGAACCCTCAGCAGCGGCAGATGTCCCGGCATCGTCATTCTTCTCCGGCTCGCGGATGTCCCGGACGAATTTGTCGGTGTCGGCATAGTCCACATAGCTGTGGGCCAACTCTCGCCGGCGCCGGATATGTTCCGGATCCGTGGTCCAGATGGATCCTTCGCGCACGGTGCGCAAAGTCTCCAAGTCTGCCTTTTCATACCAAGACAAGAAGTAGCTGAGGGCTTCGTCAGCTCCAACCCTCGCGCCGGAATCTCGCCACTCCCGGAGGCGAACCTTGGCAAGCTGCAGGTCGTTGCCGAGGTCAACCGGATCAGTGGGAGTCCTTTGTCCCGGCCAGAGGGCAGAGAATGCCTCCTGGGCGCCGTAGAAGAGCTCTTCAGTGTAAAGGGTCATGGCCTCCTTCCGGGACTGCAGGGCCAGCAGCTGCTCCGACATGTCCCAGTTGGGCGAGTCAACCGGAACACCCCGGTTTTCTCGGTCCAACTGCAAAGCCCTCTCAACGTCAGCGACGGAAGCGGGAAACATGCCTGCAGAATAGAAACAATGTTAGCAAAAGGAAAATATGTCGGCATAGATGCTATGCCGAAAAAGATTACACTATGTCGGAAAGGATAAAAGGGGAAAGGATTTGAAGCTTACGGGCAAGGTCGGCATTCAGCTGGGCAACTGTAACCTCCCATTTGGTGGCCTGCTCCTTCAGGCTATCCAGTTCAGCGTGGGCGTTGGCGGCATCAGTCTCGGAGGTAACAAGCAGGGTGTGGGTTTTCTTCAGTAGGCCCTCCCTCTGTTCCTTTTCGTCCAGCAGCTCGGTGATCCGGCCCTTCAGCTGCTCTACCTCGGCCTTGTGACCGGCATCCCGGTCGTCCAGTTGCTTGGCCACATCCACCGAGGACACACAATCCTGGTGGCGTGCCTCCAGTGCAGCCTTCTCATCTGCAAAGATTTCAAGTTAAAAGGATTTGAAGAAAGAAAACAGTGACAAAGAGTAAAGGATTTGAAGTATAAAGTAGCTATCCGGGTAACAGCAGGATCCGGCATACCAGTAAGCTCTTTCACCCTCTTGAGAAGCTCGGTGACTTGCGCTTCGGCACCAGCTGAAGAATGTCGGCACAAGGTTACGTGTCGGCAAGAGTAAGCATTGCAAAGTAAAGAGAGGAAAGATATCCGGCATACAGCAGTATGTCGGCAAAGATTACCTTTCAGGGACAGCTCCAGCTGAAGCTTGCTGTGTGCGTCGGAAAGCTTCCGATGCTCGCACACCAAGTCATGGAACATGTTGGCCCGGGTGTTGTTCATGAGCTGCAAAAATGCCGGGATTTGAAATGTCAGCAGAGAAATTTGACATGATAATTAAAGTGAAGATTTTATCAAGTGATCATTCTTTTAAAGACCCGGCACAGGTGCTGCGCACCTATCCCGGCTCTCGGTGACTAGGATTTGAAGCTCGAATCGAGCTTATATCCCGGTCAAGAGGATTTGAAAGATAATAGAGATGTGAAATTGTTAAAGACCCGGCACAGGTGCTGCGCACCTATCCCGGCTCTCGGTGACTAGGATTTGAAGCTCGAATCGAGCTTATATCCCGGTCAAGAGGATTTGAAAGATAATAGAGATGTGAAATTGTTAAAGACCCGGCACAGGTGCTGCGCACCTATCCCGGCCCTCGGTGACTAGGATTTGAAGCTCGGATCGAGCTCATATGTCGGCAGTTAATTCAAAAGAAGCTAGCTAAAGGACTATGAGAAAATCCCGGATGTCCATATCCCGGACAGCCGACATTTTCGGGGACTGGGGATATGTGTGTAAATAGAGAGGACTTACGTTGGTGGCAGAGGCCAACTTGTGAAGTCTTTGCTGGATGCTGAGGAGCTCGCTGGCGATCGGTATGGGCTTCGCTGCCAGGAAGTCGCTTGGGTCGCCACTGGTCTTGGCTTCGGCCAGCTTCTTGCTCCTTGAGTCCGCAGTGTCCATGTTGCTGGCGTCGTTCCACTTGATGCACTGCTCCTTAAGAGAGCCGAGGCTCTCATCACTTTTCGTCGCAAGAGGGACGAGGCCCTCGAGTTCTGGGGTGTCGAAGAAGCTTTTCCGGTACCCCGGCCGGGCTGCTGCCCTGCCAAGATGCAGGGCCAGAGCAGAGCTGGTCCCGGACGCTGCCTTAGGAGGAGCAGTTGCGGCAGATGGTGTGCCGGACTTGGCCGTCCGAATCTTCAACGTGCCGGTCCGGGCCGGGGCAGTGGACTTGGCCGGTGCAGTGGTCTTGGCCGGTGCTGGTGTCTTGTCAGCTGGAGGAGTCTCGGGTGCGGGCTGTTCCGGCGCGGCCGGTGCTTCTTGGCCAGCGGGAGCAGGATCCGGAAAAGTCCGGACTTCCGGCACTAAAGGGCCTTTGCCCTTGATGTCTGTGCCGGCGCTCTTGTCGCTTGCGCCGGCGTCGTCAGTTGTGCCGGCGTCGCTGGTGGGCGCGCCGGAGTCTGGGGCTTCTTGATGGGCTCCTGTGTCCATGTGGACATCAGGAGCCGGAGGTTCCTGTTGAGCCCCCGAGTCCATGTGGACGTCGGGGGCAGAGGTGTCTTGTTCCGGCGGAGGAACGTCCTTCGCCGGGGAGGTGGTCTTGTCGGGCGCAGGCGAAGATGCCGGCGCCGGTGAGGTCGTCTGACTAGCAGAGGGAATGTCGGAGGTAGCAGGGGCAGCGGGCTTGGTAACCTTCGGGTCGCCACTCAAGCCAGAAGCTTGTTCCGGCTCAAGAGGAGCACTGAAAGAGAGAAAACACCAAGTCAGTAATACAAACAAGAGATATGTCGGAGGAAATGCAAAGAAAAGGAAATTTACCCCGAGGCAACAGGCCTCTGTTTCTTCTGTTTGGGCACGCAGACCTTCTGCCTTTTCGACCTCTGAGGTATGTCGGACTGGGGCTTCACCCCTCGCTTCCGGCCGGCACGTCCGCCGGTGGAAGGAGGTCCCTGGTTCAGAGGGGCGGCGTCGATAACCACATCGTCCGGGATAGCTGAGGACGGCATTGGAAACTCGTAAGCAATAGGGGTTTCTGGAAAGGCGTACGCAAGTGGCATCGGGTCATAGTACAGCAGGACCTCCTCGTCAGAATCAATCTCACTCCGGTCTTGAGTATAATGCCGGGATGAAGAGCCCTTACCCATGGCAGCTGCAGCACGGGTGCTCCTGGGAAGCTTATCCCAATGATCCGGATCTTCAACATCCGCAACGGTGCGGTCCGCCGCGATCTTGATCCGGGAGTTCTCCATGGTTTGGAAGCTGAATTTCTGTATAAACAGCAAAGTCAAGTATTCAGACAAGGAAATATGCCGGTGGAAGAGGTATGTCGGATCAATATGATATGTGTCGGCAAACAGGACATGTGTCGGCTTAAGTATCTATGTGCCGGACATGGACTTTATGTATCGGCTAAGAAGGTTTACCGTTGGGGCGGGCCTATCCCGGCTGTATGGTTCTAGCCCCCAGGCAAAAGTGGCCTGAGAGGACTTGCAGACATCCTTAATCCGGCGCAGAATGTCGGCCGGAGTCAGCTCGTGTGTGGAGTGCCGGGTGGGGTCCATTGGCCCGCTCATCTGGCAGATCTTATGCGACCGGCGCTGCAGAGGGGAGACGCGCCGGCTTATATAGCAGGCCACCAGGTCTTGAGGAGTAAGACCGGCATCCAGGAGCTCGCCCTTAACCCGGTGAAGCGCATTCACCGGCATCACCGAATTCTTCGGGTTGTAGGTCCAGTTCGTCATAGCCAAGGGTGGCTCGTCCACAAATGGCGGCAGGTTGAGCAGATCCTCGTCGGTGGTGTTCTTGACGTAGAAGAAGCTTTTCTGCCACTTCTTGCAAGATTCCAGGAGCTCCACCTTGGGGAAGTCCGAGCCCTTTCGGGACATGATGGTGGCCGCGCCGCAGAGGGTCATAGGGCGGTCCTTCTTTTCCTGGGCCGTCTCCGGCGGGTCGTCCTTGCTCCGGGGCGGCTCTTGGACGACTTGCTTCCGCAGTTGGAAGTACTTCGCCCAGCCTTGAGTAAGGGCCTCTATGCCGGCATAGCCCTCGCAAAAAGCAGCGAAGGCGGAGAGGATCATCACGGCATTGGCCGGGATATGATGAGGTTGTAGCTCGTAGGTGTTGAGGAAGTCCCGGAAGAAGTCCGATGCCGGCAGACCGAAGCCCCGCTCGAAGTGGGCGATGAAGACGACGCGTTCGCCGGGTTCAGGTGCCGGCACAGTTTCTCCCGCTGGTAGCCGGCATGCTACGCCCTCCGGGACTCTCCTGGTGGAGGTGACCCAGGATATGTCGGCCGGAGTAACCTCCGACCCCTCCCAGCCGGAACGTCCTTGGGCTCGGGCCGAGGTATCTTCCTCAGAGGCCGAGGTAGCCGTCATGCTTGAAGATGCCATCTTAGTGGCCGGGATAAGGCGTGAGAGCCGGAGTCCCGTGATGTTATTCCTATCAAGGCCGGAGAAAAGAGGGAGGTTAGTCTCTCCGGCATACCACTCTCACAGATGTTAGCAGGAATAGAAGATCTACCGAGACAGTTAAAATAGGAAACAAATAAGGTAAAACTCCTAAAGATGAACACCTACGAGCGTTGCCTAGCAATGCTAGTCGAATCAAAGGAAAACTAGCTCTGAGACTGAAGCAGATCTGTGCAAGTGGGGCTACCGGTGCGAAGTTGTAAAAGGCGTGAAAGAGGAAGAACAGAGGGAGGTCTCACCGGAGCTTGGCCGGCGACGATGGAGCGGCGGCGAGCGTGCAGGAAGATCCAATCTCCCTGCAATGCTGCAGAGAGAAGAGGCGGCGGCGGCGGCGTCGTCAAAGGTGATGCCGTGCGTCGTCGGGCGTCGGCGTCGGCGGGGAGCAGGTCGGCTGCGGCGGCGATGCTGCTCTTCGGACCGGCGGTGGAGCGCAGGAGGCAGAGTAGCAGGCGAGGAAGGCGAGGAAGACGATGGTGGTGGGGGGTAAAAAGATACGTTTACCCCCGCCGCCCTGTTTATAGCGAAGAGGCAGGGTCGTGGGGATCGTGGGAGTGCTCCACTCCCCCGACCGTTTCTGCGGCGAGGCGCCACGTGGCGGCACAGAGTGGGGCGGCGGTTCCTGTAACCGTGCCATGACGGCGAGAAGTAACTGCTGCACTGTGAACCGTCACATCGTGGGTGATCGTTCGAGGTGGCAGGGCAGTTACAAGTTTCGATGCAAAGCTGTCGGACATGGCTTCTCAAGGAAGACTCGTCTGTATGTCGGATTAATTGCCCGATGTATATGTTCCGTCCGGAATACCCTCGGGACCGGCCGGAATAAGTTTTGGAACAGGAACAGAGGCCGGGATATGTGCAGATGTGCCGGCATATAATATGATCGCCGGGGCATAATGAAGAAAGGTATGTTGAACCTGTCAAGGCTCCACAGTTATGACTGGGGAACCTCGGCAGCTTCGGGGACTAGTGTCGGGGGGATGACCCCCGGTAGGGTCAAGAGACTAGAGAGACACAAGGTCTATGATTGACTTTATGCCGGGTTATCAAGGAAGGGCCTGGCCGGAATATAAGAGCATCGGCCAGGCCGGCATATAATGTGTATCCCGGCTGGTGTCTGGATATGCCGGCATAGCCGGAATACTGATATATGTGTGCCGGCATATACTCAGATATGCCGGCCTAACTATTTGGTGTGTTGTGCAGGAGCAGGGGAGGCCGGATTACCCGACCCTCGTAGGTCGTTGGTCCGGCATATAAGTCCTGGGTATGGCCAACGGTCATATCCGGGATGCTTAAGTCAACCAAGGTGTCACATCCCTACAATCAAGGAAGAAAACATCCAAGCATGGTAGCAGAGTAAGATGGCAGGGTGCACAGTGGAGGTTACCTACCCTCACTGTGCACAAGTACGAGCTTACCGCACGGAGGTAAGGCCACAGTTCAAGAGGTACAAGGTACAGGGATATGGCGTCCCATCGAGAGCAATCAGGGGCGAAGTCAAGGGTCTCTGCCATCGCCACCAGCTCCTGTTTGGAGTGTAGCCCTTGTCTTGTGGTCTTGTATGACCGTTGTAACCCTGGCCACCACTATATAAGGTGGCATAGGGAGCCCTGGTAAAGGGTTAGAGGTTGGAAGGTGGGTAGCTGGTAGAACGTTGGCTGATAGTTGTTGGTTGGTCACTCTGTACTCCTACACTTAGCAGTTCATCTTCCTTCTCTAGCAGAGAGCTTGGAAGCACCATTGTGGTGTACTACATCGACCCATATATACAATCAGTAGAGCAGGAGTAGGGGTGTTATCTCCTTACGAGAGCCCCGAACCTGGGTAGATCAGTGTCTCTTTCTGTCGTGCTTTTTAGCTCGTTCCCCTCTCCCGAATCCTCCAGCATCTAGTCGGCCCCCATTTAAGCCATCCTATGGCATATGTTGTTTCACCACGACGACATTATCCGCTCCCAAGGATAGATCAAATCGTCGACTCCACCGCCGGCTGTGACCTCCTTTGCTTCTTGGATGCTTTCTCCGGCTATCATCAGATCAAGATGGCAAAGGAGGACGAGGAGAAGACCGCCTTCATCACGCCTTGTGGTGTGTACTGCTACGTCTACATGCCCTTCGGTCTGAAGAACGCAGGAGCCACCTTCCAAAGGCTCATGCACAAGGCCTTGGGGGCTCAGATGGGAAGGAACGCGGAGGCCTACGTCGACGACATCGTCGTCAAAACTCGCGAGGGTCACACCTTCATCGAGGATCTGGAGGAAACATTCGTCAACCTGAGAAAGGTAAACATCAAGCTCAACCCCGCCAAGTGCGCCTTCGGCGTACCATCGGGAAAACTGTTGGGATTCCTCGTGTCCCATCGCGGGATAGAGGCGAACCCTGACAAGGTCAAGGCCATCGAAGAAATGCGTCCACCGCGCAGTCTCAAGGAGATGCAATGCCTCGCGGGGTGCATGGCAGCCCTGGGGCGCTTCATCGCGAGGAGCGGGGAGAAAGCCTTGCCCTTCTTCAAGCTCATGAAGCGCGCTGGGAAGTTCGAGTGGACTCCGGAAGCCGACAAGGCCTTCGCCGAGTTGAAAAGGTACCTCACGAGCCCACCGATCATGGTTGCCCCAAGCACCCGCGAGCCTTTGCTACTCTACATCGCTGCAACTCCAAGGACTGCAAGTGCCGTCCTCGTCGCGGAGCGAGACGCCAAGGTGATCGCCAAAGAAGAGGTCAACTCTCCAAGCTCGGGGGCTCCTCGCGAGGAAGAGGCCCCTCCATCTCCCGACCCTCGAGAGGAACCGCCCACGGCATCTTTGCCGACCGAGCCGCTCTCTCAGGGCAACGCTCAAAAGCCTCCCGAGGAAGAGCCTCCCGAGGGTGTCGTCAAGGTGCAAAAGCCTGGGTACTTCGTCAGCACGGTACTGCGTGACGCGCGGGAGCGCTACACCATGCAGCAAAAGCTGCTCTACACCCTGCTCATCGCTTCGCGGAAGCTGCGCCACTACTTCCAGGGTCACCCGATCAAGGTGGTAACCGATCGTCCCTTGGAGACTATTCTACGCAATCCCAACGTCACCGGGCGGGTGGCAGAATGGGCCGTGGAGCTTCAACCCTTCGAGATCTCCTTCGAAACTACAAAGGTAATCAAAAGCAAGGCTTTGGCCGAGTTCACTGCGGAGTGGACCGATCCGTTCGCCGACGAGCCTCCGGAGGAGGAGTCAACGCTCCCAGGAGAGGAGGCCCCAGGCCTCTGGGTCATGTACTTCGACGGCACCTTCAACCTCCCCGGCGCGGGAGCTGGTGCTGTCCTAACCTCTCCCTCTGGAGACAAGCTCTTCTATGCCGTGCAGCTCTACTTCAAGCCTGAGAGCAAGGTCTCCAACAACATCGCGGAATACGAAGGACTACTCGCCGGCTTAAGGGCGGCAAACGCTTTGGGCATCAAGCGCCTCATCGTCAAGGGAGATTCACAGCTGGTTGTGAATTTCTCGAACAAGAGCTACACTCCAAGGGATGAGCACATGGCGGCCTACCTCGAGGAGCATCGAAAGATGGAAAAACGATTCCAAGGCTTGGAGCTGAAGCACATCCCGAGAGGAGAAAATGTGGAAGCCGACGAGATCGCCAAACGCGCCTCTCACCGCCTGGCACAACCTGCCGGCGTCTTTGAGGAGCGTCTCTTCAAGCCGTCCGCTTCTCCACCGTCATCTGGATCCGACCCTCCACCTGCCCTGCCGCCACCGCCGGAGCAGGGGGCTCCAGACTGCGGGCCTCCCTCGGGTGACCGCGTCCTTCTGGCGTTGGCACGGCAGGAGGGAGTGGATTGGATTCTCGAGCTCAAGGCCTTCCTCACCAGCAGCAGGCTTCCCGAGGATGAAGAGGAGGCCGAAAGGATCGTACGCCAGGCTTCGGGCTACTGCGTCAAGGACGGTGACTTGTACCGGCGTCGCCCAAACGGCGTCGCTCTGAAGTGCATATCTACTCACCAAGGCCAAGAGCTTCTCAGGGACATCCACGCCGGCGAGTGTGGCCATCATGCTTCTGCGGCAACTCTAGCCGCGAAGGCATATCGAAGCGGCTTCTACTGGCCCTCGGCGCTGGGTGACACGGCAGAAATGGTCAAGAGGTGTGAGGCGTGTCAGTTCCACGCCAAGCAGATCCACCAGCCGGCACAGGAGCTGCGAACCATCCCTCTCACTTGGCCCTTTGCAGTTTGGGGGCTGGACATCCTTGGTCCATTCCCCAGAGCGCAAGGGGGCTACCGCTACCTCTACGTCGCCATCGACAAATTCACCAAGTGGGTGGAGGTGGAACCGGTGTGCACAATCCCGGCCAGGTCCGCAGTCAAGTTCATCCGTGGGCTGGTCTGTCGTTTTGGTGTGCCTAACCGCATAATCACCGACAACGGCAGCCAGTTCACCAGCGGACTGTTCCGGGAGTACTGTGCATCAGTCGGCATCAAGATCGGCTTCGCCTCTGTCGCCTACCCCGGAGCAATGGCCAAGCCGAGCGTGCTAACGCCGAGGTCCTCAAGGGACTCAAGACGAAAAGCTTCAACGCCAAGCTCGAAGCCTGCGGCAAAAAATGGTTAGACAACCTCCAATCCATCTTGTGGTCCATCAGGACTACCGCCACCAAACCCACTGGAGAAACCCCCTTCTTCCTGGTCTATGGGGCGGAGGCTGTTCTTCCCACCGACGTCAAGTTCGGATCACCAAGAGTGCTCGCCTTCGACGAAATTTGCCAAGAGGACCTCATCAAGGATCGTCTCCTCCTGCTCGAAGAAGCTCGGTGCCAAGCCGCGCTCCGCGCCACGAGGTACCAGCAAGGACTACGCCGCTACCATAGCCGCCATGTTCGAGCAAAGACTCTGGAGGTCGGCGATCTGGTGCTAAGGAGAATACTCTCTCGCGAGGGCCTGCACAAGCTATCTCCAATGTGGGAAGGACCCTTCAAGGCGACGCACATCGCCAGGCCAGGCTCGGCGCGGCTAGAAACCACAGAAGGCATGCCGGTGGGGAACCCGTGGAACATAGCTCATCTGCGAAAGTTCTACCCTTAGGTTCCTCACGAGGAGAAAAAGACCGTTTTCACGGCACTTGTATCAGCTCAACCTGCTCTTAAGCACTGATATTAAGTTAAAGCGCAATATAGCGCCTCTGCTTCGGCATGACATCAAAATGGCATGAAGTCCATTTATTTTCTGTTGTACTCCACGCGGAAGGGGGCTAGGCACGGTGTCTATGCTGGGGCCTTCGCCCAGAAAACAGCAAGCCCGAAAAACCCGAAGGGAATGAGCTCTGGTCGGGGGCGACGGCCCTGTTATCGATCACCTCTAAATACCCATGGTGCTTAGTTCCTCGCGAAGTACATCGGAAAATAAAAAATCTTCGAGTAAAAGTCCAAGGTGTGCCCCAAGGCACCCGCTAAGGACCTACCCCTCGTGAGCAACCCTCGCGAGGAGGCAAGAATGCATCGATGCAACAAGCATCCGCAGGAAGATTCCCTCTATCGAGGAAGGCCTAACGTGGTAGGATTATTGAAGACCAAGGCCGCTCCGATCATCTTGCGAAGGAGACGCAGATCCAGAGGTCCGCGCCAGGCCCTTCACCTCGTGAGCAACCCTTGCGAGGTGTCGACGGCCTCTGGGCTCTCTTAAGCGTCGACGTTTTCACGTCCGTGAGGGTCCAGCTTCCCTCAACGACGAGGAAGGCCCCGTGAATCGCCACGCGCGGCAATTTGCTCTTAGCTGCAGGCACAGATAGTGCCGCGCTCCTCCACGACGGAGAAGGTCCCTGTGCCGGTCACAGGGGCATCTTATTCGCCTTCTTTTTTCGTTTGTTTTATCGACTTGTTTTTCCGTTTTCGGGGATTTGGGGTTTTTTCTTTTCCAACTCCTTCTTCAACTTCTTGTCTCAGGAATCGTTCAATGTGTCATCGGCGCCGACCCCGTCGCGAGCTCTGAGGCAAAGGGAGGCCTCCCATCGACGCCAACAACTCATCAGGGCTCTCGAGCGTGCGAATGACCGGGACTATGAAGAGCAATAAGAAGCGAAATGCAGGACAGATAAAAGGCGGACTTCATTGATATAATCCCACCATGGTGAGGAGCAAAAGCACGGCGGGGCATACCCCGCCGGCAAGGACTACACGACAAAAGTGGGGAGGAGACTAGCTCCCCTCCCCACAAGACTACAGCGTCAGGGCCTCCTCTTCACTGCGTCGCGGGCTGGGGGTAGGTGCGGCGGACGCCACCGGCGGTGAAGATCCGCACCGAGGCCTCCAGCGTCCCCAGCTTGAAGCGGAAGATGAGGTGGTTGCCGACGCAGAGGCGATGGCCGAGGGCGAAGGCCCTCCAGCGGCCGGAGAGGACGGCGTTGCCACCCACCCCGAGAAGGATGTCAACAGGCCAGAGGAGATCTGGCCTGCTCTGCTCCCCCAGGGCAATCTCCCTGGCGGCTGCGCCGGGGGCATAAATCACCCTCCGCACGGCGTCGGGCAGCCGAAGGGAGTTGAAGCCCGGGGCGTCGACGACGACGAGGAGCTCCAAGAAGCGGGACCCCGGGCTGGTGAGGGGTCCCAGCATCGCCGCCGCCAGGTGGCGCGGAGTGGCCACCACTCCGTTCTCCGGCGGAGCCGGAGGATCTGCAGCAGGAGGAAGAGGGCCCAGGGTGGCCGTCACCTCCCGGAGCGCCCAGTCGATGCTCCCCGGAGCGCGGGGAGCGGGCGCCGCCGCCAGCGGCGATGGCGAGTTCAGGGCGCCGCCAGCTGCAGGACCCCTAAGGGTCAGAGCGCCGGAGGCCCCTGTGGCGGCGCGGCTCACCTCGCCCTGCCTCGGCGTGCTAATGCGAAGGGGGCCGCCGGTGCCGGGCGTCCATCGGGCTGGGATCTTCGCCTTATTCCCGCTGCCCGGGGGACGCCCGCGGCGTTTCGCTCCAGAGCTCGATCCAGCGGCGGCGGAGGAGTTGGAAGGATCCATGAGCTCAGGGGCGCGGAGGAAGAAGTGGCACTGGAGGAAGGAGGTGAAGTGCCGGAGGTCTCGAGGAGGATCTATTTAAGGGGGGCGTCCGACGTCGATGCGTCAAATCTCAGCGCGGGAATCGAAGCGTCGACGCTGCGCTCCGCAATGAAGCGACGCGCCATCATGGAGGTTTGACGCCTCGGAGACTGCAGCGTCGCCCGCCGTTTCGCCTCTCCAGCTGCGGCCGCGCCACGTGTCTGCATGGTCCTCTGACCGCACGGTTGACGCGTGCCGTTGGAGGGCCCAGCAGCTTCTGGGGCCCCCGGCCCTTCGCTCCCTCAAGAGGGCGCGTTCGCGGGCCGGGCTCCCGGGGGCTACTGTCGGTGTTCTGGATTACCGGGGTATCCCGGTCCACCTGCTCCTGGGCCACGTCATCGGCCCATCTTCAGAATCAACGATCCAAGCCGCGGAGAAGACCCTCACGAGGAGGCGCCTCGTGAGGAGAACGATGACCAAAACTGCTAAGGACCAGAAGACCTCCTCACGAGCCCCTGCTGGTGAGGAGAGGAAGCACGCCCACGTCAGTTCAGCACGTTTGCCTGCAGAGCAAGAAGATAACGGGCAGAAGACCGCGTACCGCCCACGCTACCCCCGACAGGGAGGAGACCAACTTTCGCTGTGTCTGCCCAAAGCAGCACAGTGGTTGTTGGCCACCCCCCTAAAAATAGCGTGGACGGTGCAGGGCGCCATAGGAGGACGTCAGCCTCCTCCACCCACTCCTGTGGACCGGCGCCACTACTCTACGAAGACCATGTCTACAGAAGAGTGTAGTCTACAGCTGTCCACCCTCCTTGGCCGTGTGTGTGGCAACCCCTTCCCCAAGAAGATAAGGGGAAGGAGGACCTTGGCGCTATAAAAGGAGGGGAGGCCACCCCTTAGATGGGATCTGATCTTCTGAAGTTGCTAGCTGGGCACGCAGGTTCTTCAACCTCTGGCCAGCTAGAGCTTTGTAACCAAGGCCTTATACTCCTCGTGAGGTGTCGCGTTGCAATACAAGAAGGCAGGAAGTAGGGGTTTTACCTCACCACGAGGGCCCTGAACCTGGGTAAGGCTCGGTGTCTCTCTCTGCAGTGCGTTGTGCGTTCGACGACTCGAGGCATCCGTCACCGTGCTTCGTTGCGATCCGAGATCTCACACGTTCAGCCCCCTGCGTTCGAATCTTTGGGTCCGTCGCGTGGTACCCCGTGTTCTTGCGACACAAAATCCATCGACATCCTTTTTGTAGTACTAAAGATGAGAGTGCTATGGAGCACATGAATGAGCTTTCTACTTTGAGTAACTTGTTTTCTGATGATATTAAGCTTCGCACTTACTTTGTTGCTAAGATTTTTCCTTTCTCGTTGAAAGATGCAGCTAAAACTTGGTTTAATAGTTTGTCTCCTGGGTATCTTAATAGTCCTATTGCTTTGGTTAATGCTTTCTTTCAGAAATATTTTCCTGCTAGTGCTCAACATGCTGCTGTGCAGAAAATCTTTGATTTTGAACAGGGAAAAGGAGAGATATTGCCTGAATCTTGGACAAGGTTTTGTTCTTTAATTAGAGCTTTGCCTAAAGAGCCATTGCCTAAAAATGAACTCCTTGATATATTTTATAATGGACTAACTGATGAATCCAAGTCATATCTGAATAGTTGTGTTGGCTGTGTTTTTAGGGAAAGAACTCCGGCTGAAGCTAAAGAATTAATGGCTAAAATAAGCTAGAATCATGATGATTGGACTCTAATTGAGTCAACACCAGCGCCACCACCTGCGCCATCTACAGGGCCTACTCCGAAGAAGAGAGGGATGATTGAATTAAATGATGAAGTGATGAGGGAAGCTAAAAAATCTCTTAAGGAGAAAGGTATTAAAGCCAAAGATGTGAAGAATTTACCTCCTATAGAGGAATTATGTAAGCCAATCCCTCACTCATCTACTATTTAGGTACACTCTCTCCAACGCTCTGATGAAAGAGACATTCCTTATTCTAAACCTCCTGATCAATGCTTAGATGAATTTGATAATTTTATTGTTAAGCAAAATAATTTTAATAAAATGGTACAGAATCATTTGTTGGAAAATTCTAGAGCTATTAACAAGTTGCAGGATATTGTGGAGAGAACCTCCAATGATGTGAAGATACTTGTTAAACATTTTCAAATGGTTCAAACACAAATTGATCAGCTTACCAAGGTGCAAAAAGACTTGCTAGTTAATGCCGCAAGAGAGAAGCAAGCATGTGAAATACGCACAAGAAGTGGTGCTACTACCTAAGACCCTTTATATCCTGAAGGACATCCTAAGAGGGTCGAGCAAGATTTTCAACATACTTCAAGTGATGATAATCCTTCCAAGAAGAAGAAGAAGAAGAAGCATAAAACAACTGCAGAATCCTCTGATGCAGGTAAAGATCCTAACGGTGTTTCTATTTCTGATGCTAAAACTGAACTAGGAGATGCTTTCGATAAAGAAGAAGTTGAAGAGGAACCAGAAAAGATTGATAAGAATGCAAAGTACACCAAAGAAGACTTCATTGCCACCAAGCATGGTAATGAGAGAGAACCTTGGGTACAGAAACCAATGCGTTTTCCTGGTAAGAAACACAAATCCAAGGAAGAAGAACACTACAATAGGTTTTGTGAATGGATGAGACCTTTATTTTTGCAAATTCCTTTGACTGATGCTATTAGAATGCCTCCTTATGCAAAGTATATGAAAGATATTGTCACTAACAAAAGGAAGATTCCTAATGAGGAAATTTCCACCTTACTTGCTAATTATTCTTTTGATGGTAAAGTTCCGGAGAAGCTTGGAGATCCAGGTATACCAACTATTCCTTGCTCTATTAAAAATAGGGATTTCTATTTTCGTGCCCCTGGTTCGTTAGTTGTACTCAATTTTCCCCAGCCGCTTAACTTTTCCTCAGTTTTCCCCTTGCTCTAGTTTGAAACCCCTCGCAGACGCTCGGACGGGAGGGTTGCGGTCTGGTTAGAGGCCTTAGACCGTTACCGGTGATGGCTAGGGAGCCGCGGTGGTTGTGAATGGACCGTTGCTTTTGAATTGTGTTGACTGTTGACCCAATGAGACACGTCGGACTGGCGGTCTGTCACTCACCCAAAGCTTTCCCCTCCGCCCGAGACTGGAAGAGCTCACACACTGCCCCTCTGCCGCCACGCCGTCCTGCCCTCCTACCTTATGGCATCATCCGCCACCGAGCCACCCCCGCCCCCACCACCACCCCCGGGAGGCAGAGAGGGCTCCACCTCCACTAGATCTACCCCTATGGCGGTAGAGTTTGTACATCCGTCTAATGTGCCGATTATGCCCCTCAACAGCGGAGAAGATTGGGAATCGGAGGGATCTAACGCATGGATTCCATCTGGGTAAGCATCGTCTGCCTATGTGAATTAAGAGTACGCAGTTTTTGAGCGCGAATCGTTGTTGCTCAACTAACTGCGTTGCTTTTCGAATAGGATTGATCCAGCGCTGGCTTTTCGGCTGGTGGTTAGGCTGGATACTAGCTTTTTGCGTGATTCTGAACGCAATGTGAGCGGATTTTACACAGCAGCACCATCTGTCCCCAGTGCTAGTGGTAGCCAGATTGTTCCTGCGGTCGATGTGGAGGACGATGCAGAGATTGAGGATCCGTCACTAGTAGGAAAACCCTTATAGGTGGGATGTATTTTTGTGGCGCACTAGCCAGCAGTGCGCCACAGAAAATAATTCTGTGGCGCACCTGGCGTGGTGCGCCACAAAAATAAAACATTTCTGTGGCGCACCAGAAGGACATGCGCCACAGAATTCTGGTGGGGCCCACTCCCTGCCAGCCCCAATCATTGGTTCCACTAATTCTGTGGCGCACCATACCAGATGCGCCACAGAATAAGTACATTCTGTGGCGCATCTGGTATGGTGCGCCACAGAATTAGCACATTCTGTGGCGCATCATGTCTGGTGCGCCACAGAATTAGTGGAATTCTGTGGAGCACTTGACCAGATGTGCCACAACATTAGCTCGTCCCACACCTTTAAAGTGGCAACCTACCACACCTCCCACACTCCCAAGCCATTCATCTTCCTCTCCTCCATCTAGATCTAGCTCTAGCTCCTTTCCCTCTCATCCCATTTTGGCCATAGTTTTCACTTTCTTTGGTACTTATTGTACTTACTTTGGTTGATACATAATTGGCGGTGAGGAGAAGCCTCTCCATACTCTCTCCTCCTCTCCAACTCATCGATCGCGGTCTCGTCTCGGTATCGAATCTACAAGGTGAGTATTTGGAGGGGACATGCATGCGCATGTCGATCTTGTGTATGGATGATTGTTGCACGTGAAGCGCTTGTGTGTGTGTGTGCCGGTGTGGTGCATGGATGTTTGTCAAGACGTTGATTCATTTCCGTTTCGGCAAATTTTTGCACTACCCATACGTCCTACCTTTAGGAGAGGTCATGCCGAATTTTTCCGCTCTATGTATACCTTTAGGAGAGGTCCATGCATGTGTGTGCATGTGTTGCGGTTCTAATTTTCTGCTCTATGTATACCATTTGCAGACAACCATGGTCCTCTCGATGAGTTCCGCTCGAATTAGTAGATACAAGAAAGACGCGAAGGAGGACATGATTCGGAACAATAGGCGCCAGATAAGATGTCCGTGTCGATCATGCAAACTCGAGCGCTGGATCAACCCTGATTCCGGACAACTGGAGGAGCACCTGCTGAGGCGCGGTTTCATGCAGGACAACCAGGCGCGGCCGGCCCCAACAAATGGTGCGCATGAAGACCATGGTGGCGAGCGAGATGACGAAGCACCACATGTCGGTGGAGAATATCATCATGAAGAAGAAGTCGGCGGAGAAGATCATCATGAAGTAGAAGTTGCCGGCGGAGAAGATCATGATGAAGAAGAAGATTCTGGCGCGACTCCGCTAATTTCGGCCTTGCGGGACTCTCATGTTCAAGATCTGCTCCTCCATGAGACGAGCAACGACAGAGCTGCAGCCAGAGAGAGAGCCAAGCTGGCGCAAATGGAGAAAGACGGGATGACTCCGATATTTCCTGGGTGCCGTCCGCAGGATACGCGCTTGCATGTAACGCTTGATTGTCTGCAGATGAAGACGCAGAACAAATGGACCGATTCCAGCTTCAGCAAGAACATGAAATTCTGGCACGATCGTCTCCCAGAGGGGAACACATTGCCAAGTAGTATCGAGGAGGCCAAGAAAGTTGTGTGCCCTCTTGACCTACCGCATGAAAGATACCACGCCTGCATCAATGATTGCGTGATTTATCGGGGGAGTACAAGGACATGACCACATGTCCGGTGTGCGGCCACGGACGGTACAAGGTTGGGAACAAGAAGGTACCTCGAAAAGTGGTATGGTACTTTCGTATCACTCCCCGTCTGCAGCGGTATTTCGTGGACCCTAAGGAGGCAAAGCTCATGCAATGGCACGCGGAAAGGGAGAAGCCCGAAGAAGATCCGGAGATGGGCTATATGCTGACACACCCATCAGACGCTGGCCAGTGGGAAGCATTGGACATTGCCTTCCCTAGGTTCGGGGGCGACGGAAGGAACATCAGGCTGGGTATGAGCACCAATGGACTCAATCCGTTCGGCAACCAGAGTAGCACGCATAGCACCTGGCCTGTGTTTGTATGGCCTTACAACCTACCCCCGTGGCTGTGCACCAAGCAAAGGTACATACACCTGAGTATTCTCATTCAGTGGCCTACCCTTGGAGCCTTCTAAGGTTGCCAAAGGGTACGCGATGCAACTAGGGTGCATCGTCCGTGAAACCGTGCCGCTCAACACTCAAGACCTCAGAAGCGAGGCCAACGCGGCTTTGGCCGCAACCCTCCTCCAGAAGCTTCACCAACGATACACGTTCCCACAGCCGTTCAATAAAAAGGTGGACTCTTTAGCTCTCACGAAGATGAGCACCGCCTTGAGCAGCTGGAAAACCCGACTGAAGGACAAGATCAAGAAAGGTAAAAGCTGGGAGCAGATAAGTCGCAAAGACCCGACGCTCTCTAGAGAAGACTTCGAAGCATTCAAGTCATCCTTAGAGACTGATGAGGCTAAAAAATGGACCGCCTGGGGGAAGAAAATGCGGGAATTGAACCTAGGGGCTCACCGTTGCGGAAGCGGCGGTTACCGAGGAAAACAGCCCACTTGGGACAAGGAGGATGCCGAGATGATACGTCTGGGCAAAGAAAACCCCTGGCTAAAAATCGTGGATATACAGACTAGGAACTATGTTCGGTCCCGCTACTACTTAGACTGGGAGACGGGGGAATTTGTTACGGATTACCCCGACGTGAAGAAGTTCGAGAAACTCCTGGTAAGGATAGTCTATATTATTATTGCGCTGATCTTATTAAGCAATGAAGCCAAATGGGCTAACCTTAAGTTCCTTTGTCTGAAGGACGAAGAGTTGAAGGCTAGTACTACGGCTGGCCCGTCGTCCCAGGGGTCGACGGAACCGTGGGACACGCCTTTCAACAGGGCGACGAACGCATACAAGGAACGGGACCTGGACAAGCCACCGACGTCGGCTGGCCGTGTGTCCGGCTTTGGCACAAGTATGAAGGTATCCGAGTACTACGGATCGGATGCCAAGTCGAGAAAGGAGAGGAGGTCGACTAAGCAGGATAAAGCCGAGGTTCAGGAGCTGAAGAAGAAGGTGGAGTCACTAGAGAAAATAGTGGACCCGACCGAGATGAGTAAGTTACTGGACGAGAAGCTGCAGGAGAGGCTCCGACAGATCATCCCCCCTGATTTGATGGAGGGGTTAGCTGCTTGGAATGCGGCAGGTCAACAGGGGCCGATATATGTGCCCAGCGTCAGCGGCAGTAACTCAAGTCACCAAGTGTCACCGCTGGTGACCCCGACGCCGCCGCTCCACCTGGTCGCATCGACGCCCCCAACTGCGGAAGCTGATAGGGTGGTGGTGCCTGATAATGCACTCGAGAGTGAGCGGCCCGGCGCCGGCACCGACGCCCTTGTATCAACATTAGCAGAGATCAACGCCGTCAAGAAGGTAACTCATTAGTTAGTCCTCCGCGTCATCTTCTTTAACTATATATGCCTTGCGCTGATCTTATCCAACATGCCCCTGACTCAGGACGAACCTTGCATACTCCTGCATGTGGTGGAGCCCGGCGGCAAGTTGATGGATGTTGCTAGCGGCACTGTCATGCCCAGCCGAACTATGCACCACAGAAACATTGCAGATCATTTGGTGAAGGTGAAGTTGGCAATGGTAGTGCCGGAGTACCACAACCTCCTCCCCCCCGATCAACCTCCGGGCACAGACGAGGACGACGTTATGGTCCTTGGGAATTGCATCGGCTGGCTTATGACATGGCCGAAGAACCAGATTCGTCTGGGTGGGGGTCTTCCGAGTGTCAGGCGCAACATCGGCGCCACCTCCCCTATCATCCGGCCCAAGGTCGTCCGGCCCGGCGCCGGCCCCACCCTTAAGGAAACGGCGGTCGCCGCCGCCACTACCCTGAAGGAACCAGCGGTCGCCGCCGCCACCCGAAAGGAACCAGCGGTCGCTGCCGCCACTACCCTGAAGGAACCGGCGGTCGCCGCCGCCACCCGGAAGGAACCGGCGATCGCCGCTACCACCACACGCCACCAACAGCTGTTGGGAAAGCTTCCGCAACGACCGTCGACCAAACGCAAGGTACGCCAAGCGGCGGCATCGCAACCGCCACCACCTAACTTCCAGGACATGGCGCCGCTTGATGCCAACGATGATGATGATGACGTCGATGCCTACATCAACACTGGCGCCTGCAGCCAAGATATGTACATGCCTCATATGGATGAAGAAGCCTTCCGCACTCACGGCGATCAACTTGGTCGTCCCACTACAGTCACGCAGCGCCTGACCTTCACGGGTCTTTCTCTGCAAGACACTCCTCCGGAGGCTGGCAATCCAGCTCAAGTCAAGCCGGCTACCATTTTCAGCCCTAACACGCTGTATAAGACGATCGTCGGGGAGCCACGCGAATCAACCCCAGCACCCCAAGCTCCACCATCAGCACCAGCACCCCAAGCAACCCAAGCACCCGTTGCACCACCATCATCACCACCAGCACCCCAAGCAACCCCACCATCAGCACCACCAGCACCCGAAGCACCACCAGCAGGTCAGGTGAAGAAGCCAAGGAAGAGAGGAAATAAAAAGGGCACATCTTCGAGCCAGACTCTTCCTAAGAAGATGCGGGCCGACGACATGGTACCACGGGCACCTGGTGGCTTGTCCCGGCTTCATGAAGCTAGTAAACTGATACTGCCTGAGGACCTCGAACACCTCGCAAGTGGACCAATGATCAGTTTGCAGCAAAATATTCAGTTTCTAGAGAGCCTCCTTCTTCAAGACAAGGATCCAAATTACCCGGTGTTCACGGTCAGGGTGCCAGCAGCAGACCCGAACTTCGTCCAAGCATACCCCGCGGATATCTTCTTCATAGCGTTCGAGGACGTCTTCAATCTATTTCACTGGAAACGGCTTGACTATAACTTGGTTCGCCTATACGCGATCAATCTTCAGATGAAGATCAAGAGAGAGAGACCCCCCAATGTCGCGGTAGCGGATCCCTACTACATGCGCGATAGCCAGCTGGTGGATGGCTCAAGCACACGGACCGCGGCGGTGCGGTACCTCCAGAGCTTCATGCTCATGAACAAAGAGAAGAACACCATTCTTCTGCCTGTCTTTCCCGAGTAAGTACACATTCGCTCTCGGCCGTCGTAACTTATGCTTTCTTATATATTTCTTCCATTGCCGTTCATTTCCAACATTCCATTTAAATTGCATGTGTTGAGCAGGGACACATACTGCACACTCGTCGTTCTTTGCCCGAAGTGGTCCCTAGCCCAGTACTTCGACTCGTCGAGTACGACGACGAAGAAAGACTACAACAGAATAAGGAGTGTTCTCGATGAGGCTATCCTTTTCTACTCCAAAAATGGAGGCATCTTCCACGAGAAGGGGAAATTTATCAGGCCGGACACTAAAGAGCAGGGGTTCAAGCACGTGATCAACTTCCCTTGCATCAAGCAGCCAGATGACAGCATGAAGGAGGCCTTCTATGTCCTCCATCACCTTAAAGGGTTTGTCGCGGATGCACAGATGATGCGTCTGCCACCTAGTAAGCGAGACCCCAAAAAAATGGCGGGGGAGATCAGCGATTCTGATCTTAGAGAAGACTTCCATCGCATCCAAGTAAAGCTATCGGAAATTATCGTAGAAGATGTATGCAACAGATCGGGGCTCTTACACCAACTCAGAGGGTTGTGTAAGAGGGATATAGAAGAACGCCTACATAGGCAGGGTGATGGAAGGACGTGGACGACGAAGGACATGTACAAACCGTTCCCGGAGCCCATGAACAAGACGTCTCATTGATCGAGAGGCCGGTGTGCCTACTGTGTTGTAAATAAACTTGCTTAGTGTCGTTGTTCGACTTCAATTACTATTGTAGTCGATGTAGTTGAACTTGATTACTTATGTGATACCGATGCTATATGACTTTTAGGTTTATTATTATTTCCTTGCTTTAATTCTTGTGAATATGTATGCATGTGAACCCTCTAATTCTTTCCATTGCATTATATACTAATATGCCTTGTGTCCATAGACATGACGTGGTACGTCGTGTTCGAGGGGCGGGTTCCAGGAGTCTATGAGGAGTGGACGGACTGCAAGGAACAGGTGCACAAGTTCAGCGGCAACTGCTACAAAGGCTACCCGACTCAACAAGAGGCGGTTGCCAAGTGGAGGAAGCACCAGTCGAACAAGAGCAAGATGAAGACCTTCATTGTGCTCTCGCTCTTGCTCACCATCGTCGGAGCGGTACTCTATTTCATCCTAGTGTAGGCGGCGGCCGGTGTCACTTCATTTGTATCTTGAGATGATGCACTTAATTTGCATGGATTATGAGTTGTATGGAGATATATATGTATGATGAGTTGTATATGCATGGAGCTATATGAAATCTGTTAATATTCTATATGAAATGAGTTGTATATGGAGATATATAATTGTGCTACATGAAATCTATTGATATATCTGTATACTGCTATATTATATCTGTTAATACCTGTATATATACGCCAGACAGAATAATTTCTGTATAAAACCTGTAATATTTCTGTGGCGCACTAACTTGTAATTCTGTGGCGCACCTAATTCTGTGGCGCACCAAGCCATAATGCGCCACAGAATTCCCTAATTCTGTGGCGCATTAGGTCTTGGTGCGCCACAGAATTCCTTATTTCTGTGGCGCATGTGCTGGTGCGCCACAGAATGCTTATTTTTGTGGCGAAGATTCTGTGGAGCACCACCCATGCGCCACAGAATGCATATTTTGGTGCGCCACATAAGAGGTTTTCCCTACTAGTGCGTCTCCTCAAGATGATGAGGATGAGTTGATGTTTCCTGAATTGGTAGATCGATGCAGTAAGCAGGCAATGGAGGATCAATACATGGAAGATATTGCACAAGGTGCCAGATTTGATGACACTGATGATGAAGAGAAGGATGAGAACAATGACAGCCTTGTTTTAGCCGATTACGAAGATGATGACTTGCCAACAATTGAGTGGAACAGGGAGGATCCTCAGCTTGCAGAAGGCACCGTATTTCAAACGTTGATGAACTGCCGTAATGCAATTACTACATATTGCATTCTCACCAAGAATGATTATGAGGTTATTAAAAGTGAGCCAGGTAGGTTCACAGTTAAATGCCCATACAAGAGGTGTAGGTGGAGGCTGCATGCATCCACAATGCTCAGAAGCACCGTGGTTCAGGTACTACGCCAACCAGTTGTGTATTTTAGATCACGGTGTAAAATTTGTTAACTGTTACTGACATCCCTTATAATTATGTTTCAGATAAAGAAGAACTCGATCGACCATACTTGTCCACCTCGAGCGGGAGCGCCAGAGGAGAAATCAAAGCTAGCGAAGACTAGGTGGTTGGCAGATGCAATCATAGATTGGCTGAGAGAAACTCCAACACTTGGTCCAACAGCACTCATAAAATTGATATCTGATAAGTTTAATATAAACATACCTTACATGAGGATGTTCTATGCAAAGGAAATGGCTCTTGACAGGATCAATGGTCCATGGAATGAAAGCTTTCAGTTGCTTTACACTTTCAAAGCTGAAGTGGAGATGGCTAGTCCAGGCAGTGTTGTACGATAGACAAGCATACAGTTCCCTACAAATTGAAAAGCTGGAGGATGATGCAGAAGGAATGTTTTAGAAGGGCTTTTGTTTGTTTCAAAGCTTGCTGGAAAGGCTTTCTGGATGGTTGCAGGCCTTATTTGGCCATGGATGCAACAGCTCTTCATGGCAGGTTTAAAGGATAGCTAGTTGCTGCTACTGCAATTGATGGACACAATTGGATGTTCCCTGTTGCTTATGGAGTTTTGGAGGTTGAGTCAGAGGAAAGTTGGACTTGGTTTCTGCAGAATTTGCGCGACCTTATAGGTCATCCACCAGGACTTACTATCCACATAGACGCTTGCAAAGGTTTGGAGAGTGCAGTAGAAGCAGTATTCCCTGGAGTGGAGCATAGGGAATGTATGCGACACTTGGTACAAAATTTTACAAAGAAATTCAAGGGTAAAGTTTATACTGACAACCTATGGCCAGCTGCATACACATGCATCATTAGGAAGCATCTGTTTCATTTGGAAGTGTTGTATAAACAAAAAACTGGGGTGAAGGAGTACTTGGATGAACATCATGGTAGGGTGTGGTCAAGAAGCCAATTCAATGAAATTTGCAAGGTAGACTATGTAACAAGTAACCTTGCAGAGAGTTTCAATGCAAAGGTCAAGTCATTGAAAGGGCTTATGCTGTGGCAAATATTTGATAAGATTAGGCAGATGATCATGATAAAGATCGATCTGTGTCAAAGAATTGCAGCCACAAAATATGTTGGCCATCTCATGCTCCCATCTTTGATTAAGTCTTTGCATGCCAGGGCAAAACAATTGAAGATGAAATGCATCAGAAAAAGAATGGAGGCTGAGGTAACCTACACTGATAGTAAAAACAGGTAGTGGAGGTATCCAGTGAGTTTGGTTGATAGGACATGCCATTGTAGGCGATGGCAGATCCGTGGGATACCCTGCATACACGTATTGTTTTTCATGAGTGTTATAGCGGGTGCAGAAGGTGAAGTTGATCAGTATGTGTCAGAGTATTTCTCTGTTGCCAAATTTAGGGCTGCATATGCTATGAATGTTCCTACCTTATTGGGAAAAGACCAATGGATGAAAGTCGATCCAGGCTTCAAACTGTACTCTCCAGTTTTGACTAGACCGGCAGGTAGGCCGAGGAAGAATAGGATCAGAGCTAGTGCAGAGGGTGGTGCACCGATTCGACGACGTAAGTGCAAACGTTGTGGAATCCCTGGACACATTGCTAGGCTTTGTAAAAATCCAGTTGACCCAGCTTTTGGAATGGAAGATCAGGCGGGAGCAGCAAATGCAGAGGAGAATGAAGCAGCAATTCAACATGAGGAGATTGAAGCAATGGATCAAGAGCTACTTGAATCGATAGATCCAGAGCAGATTGAACCGATGGATCGAGAGCTGCTTGAACCGATGGATCAAGAGCTGCTTAAACTGATGGATCGAGAGCAGAGGGAACAGATGGATCGAGAGCAGAGGGAACAGATGGATCGAGAGCTGCTTGAACCGATGGATCAAGAGCAGAGGGAACAGATGGATCGAGAGGCCTTTGAAGCAATGGATCGAGAGCTGCTTGAAGCATGTGAAGAAAATGCATTAGAAGAAAGAGCACAAGCTTCATATGATATGGTTGTCTCGGTCTTGGCACAACCCAAAGAGAAGAAGAAGAACAAGAAAGATGGCAAAAGGAAGGTAGACACCGGTAATATCCCTGGTAGGGTTACCCGGAGTAAGGTGGTGGACCCAGCGAGTCTCACCAGGAGCAAGAGAAATATTTTATTTTGAACAATTAATTTGAATTTGTATGAACAATTTGTATTGGGGATCCCTTTGTATTGAATTCGAACTAGTGTGACGTTCCCAAGTTTGTATGTTGAATAATCACAATAATGTATGTGTTATTTGCTTGAATAAGTTCCTAGTCCATGGTGAACAATTTGTATTGGGGATCCCTTTGTATTGAATTCGAGCTACTAGCTATAGTTCATCGCTTGAGGTTTCCTCACTTTTCCCCCTCTTAGTGACTAAACTCAAAAAATATAGTTTTGGGTTTATTTTAATTCATAATAATTCAAAACATGGTGAAACCTTCCCATGGAGTCTTGTTATGTTACCTACAACCTAGAGAAATAATAATGGAAAAGGAAATATAGAGATATGAAGTTTCCCTTTCCCAAAACCACTTCCTAGTCCATGAGCTACTAGCTATGAAGATGCAGGGCTTTCTACTCAACACACCTCCCAAATGCCCATAATGCTTACAAACTTTGTCCAAATGAGTCCAAATTTGTCACACTTGTGTATCTTTGAATTGCAAAAAATATCACATCGGCCAAAATATACTATATTGTTCAAATAACACAATCTAACAATTTTTATGCCAAAAGCTTCAATTTCCCTTACTCCCTTTATTATTTGGGTGCCCCTGTTTTACTTAGTTTTACTCAGTTTTCCCCCTCCGGGTCCACTTGTTTTATTCAGTCCTACTCAGTTTTCCCTTTCGATAAACATTTCCTCACTTTTCCCCCTCTTAGTTCTACTCAGTTTTCCTCCCTTGTACTCACTGGCTGATCTCTGATTGGTCGAGATGTATGTCACATGAATCTTGGTTGGTTGATAGCTCAACGCACGCTTGCACCGTTGGATCATTTATGATCGAACGGCCTGTCAACCCTGGCGGTCGCGGCGGCGCGGATCTGCAGAGCACATACCTTGCAACCCTGGCAGTCGCATATTCCAGTCGCATCTTCCTCTCTTACTCTGGCGGTCGTGGCGGCGCGGATCTGCAGCGTGCGTGCGGTGGCACGGATCTGCAGCGTGCGTGCGTGCGGTGGCGCGGATCTAACCATGCGTGAGGTGGCGCAGATCTAACCGTGCGTGCGGCGGCGCGGATCTAACTATGCGTGCGGTGGCGCAGATCTAACCGTGCGTGCGGCGGCGTGGATCTAACCGTGCGTGCGGCGGCACGGATCTAACCGTGCGGCGGCGTGGATCTAAGAGTGCCGGTGAGGATCTAACCCTTAGAAATAGTTCAAATGTCTCTCTCTGTCTCACTTTAGTTTATCTTCTCAGATCTGTTGATGATGAAGAACACCAAGACAGTGGCCGTGCCAACAGTGCTCACCGATGCCAAGACGATTGAAGCCATCGCCTACAACATCGCTGCGACGGCGCAGATCTAGCCTTCAATGTCGGAGCCTGCCGATGTCTCACTTCCGTTACCCTCCTCAGATCTGTTGCTGATGGACACCAAGACGGTGGCCGTGTCGACAGTGCTCATCGATCGTCTTGAAGCCATCGCCTACAACATCGCTGCGACGGCGTAGATCCAGCCTTCAATGTCGGAGCCTGCCGATGTCTCACTTCCGTTGCCCTCCTCAGATCTGTTGCTGATGGACACCAAGATGGCGGCCGTGTCGACAGTGGTCATCGATGACAAGACGATTGAAGCCATCATCCACAACATCGCTGCGACGGCGCAGATCCAGCCCTCCTCCATGTTCGAGTTTGCGAATGGCGCAGATCCAGCCACCTAGACGGCGACGGTGCCAAGAGTGGTTGCGAAGCCGCAGATCCAGCCCTCCTCCATGTCCGAGTTTGCGGATGGCGCAGATGACCACCCCTCAGCCGCCCGTCGTCCAGGCCCTTCTAGCCCATCGGTGCGCGGCCGTGTTCGACGCCGCAAATTGGGATAAATTATGATAAATTTGTATTTTTCAATTTCAATTTGGGATAAAATTGTTCGAACTACTACCTCCGTCTCAAAAAAAGCTTCTCCACTTACTCGATGTGTCCCTGTACATCCGAATGTATGATTTGAATTCTATCCCAACTTGATTGGGAAGATTGATATGTATTTGATCCAAGAGGCTGGTACATGCTTTCACTTTTGGGATCCCTTCACTTTTATAAGATGTTCATGCATGAAAATTATCGCGCGCATTACTTAGCACAACTAGGAAATTGTACGACAAAATACAGTGGTTAGAGCCACACCAAAATACAGTGGTTAGAGCCATCTACTGAATAACAATTCTATACTATCTAAATCATCTACCATAACCACATAACTGCTAGGACAGGGATGACACCTAATAAAACTGCCAAGATGAATCTACTTTTCGCCTCTCCCATCACTTGAAGTTCATGTTCTAGATTTTCTACCACTTGATCAAATACGGCAAGATCTGTCTCAAGTATCAACTTCTCCTTGCAAATAAGCTCTGAATTCTTCTTTTCTTCCTCCACAGTACGCTTCAGCTCGAATATCATCAGGTTTTTACGGGCCAATTTATCACCTAAATTGGCCACCTTCTCCTCCAAATCCATCCTCTGGCTACACCACTGGGTTGATTCATCTTGGTATGCAATGTACCATGGATCATCGGCTTGCCTGGCGAACTGTAACAATAATGGAAAAAAGAACAACTGAAATCACTCCAATAGGCCATGGCGGCACTTCAAATTCAACGGTAGTACAGAGAGCAGAAGCTAGATACCTGCACTTCTGACGAGGTAGGAGAAGTAGAACGTGGCCACGACATGATCGAATCCCCACCCTCGCCGGTGTACCCGCTACGACCAGACATTGAGGACTATTTCGCACCTGCAAACTCCAATAAATTACGGGAACCAAATCGATTAGGGGGCGGGGGAGGCGGAAGCGGAGGTCGTCATGGGCGGCGGATCTGCTTGCGGCGGAGCAAATCCCGGTCATTGTGGGCGGCGGATCTACTTGCGGCGGACTTTCCTGCGGTGGGTACAATGCGTGCGGACGAAACAAGTGCTGGAGCCGTGGTTGACGTGCAGCGCCGCAGTCCGTCCGACGCTGCCGGGGAACAGAGCTGGCGGCGCGACGAGGCGCCGGCGATGGCTGCTCCGTCCGAGGGTGGGGAACGAGCTGCCAGCGGTTCTTCGATGACTAATGAGATGCACAACACTAGGTTCCAGCCATGTTTAGCATAAGATTCACTTTAGATTAAGCTGCGAAAATAGTCACCTGCTGGGTCTAGCTTAAGAAAAATTAATTAGCGAACTTGTTGCTTCTCTCTAACTAAAAGCAAGGATATATGCCTTTTCACTAAGGGCGACCCCAGCAGTCATTGGCTGAGGCGGCCTCACAGAGCGGCTCTATATGATTTTCTCTAAATAAATAGACGACCCCAGCGGTCATTGGCTGTGGAGGCCCTACAGAGCGGCAATATATGATTTTCTCTAAATAAATTGACGACCCCACTGGTCATTGGCTACGGCAGCCCCACAGAGCGGCAATATATGTCTTTTCCTGAAAATTACACGACCCCACTGGTCATTGGCTGCGGCAGCCCTATAGAGCGGCCCCATTTGTCATTGGCAGCACTGTGTATACAATCAGGAAATAAAATGGCCCACATGTCAGCGTTAGATGGATGGCTGCTCCGACGTGTCTCCTGACCCTACCCGTCAGCACCATTCAAAAGCATCGGTCAATTACAACCATCGCGGCTCCCTAGCCGTCACCGGTAACAGTCAAGGCCTCTGACCAGACCACAACCCTCCCGTCCGAGCGTCTGCGAGGGGTTTCAAACTAGAGCGAGGGGAAAACTGAGGAAAAGTTAAGCGGCTGGGGAAAACTAAGCACAACTAAGGACCCGAGGGCATGAAAATAGAAATCCCTTAAAAATAACTATGTTAGAACTGCTTTATGTGATTTGGGAGCCGGAGTTAGTGTCATGCCTTTTTCTCTTTATAAGAGACTTGATCTAGAAAAATTGGTATCAACTGATATATCTTTGCAAATGGCTGATAAGTCTACTACTATTCCTATTGGTATATGTGAAATTGTTCCTGTTCAAGTTGCTAACAGTTGCTTGATTTTAACTAACTTTGTTGTGTTGGAAATACCTGAAGATGATAATATGTCTATTATTCTTGGAAGACCTTTTCTAAACACTGCAGGTGCTGTTATTAATTGCAATCAAGGAAAAGTAACTTTTAATGTCAATGATAAAGAGTACATGGTTTATTTTCCCAAGAAGATTGATAGAAAGAATGCTCTAAATTCCTTCAAGAATGTTGAGACCATCAGAGTTGGTCAAATTATTTGTTCAGAGCGAAAGCCCAAGGAAGAATATAAAATTGTTGTGATTGGGACTATGCCTATCAAAGTTGAGGTAACATAAGCATTTAGTGAAATGCAAAGTTTTGCCTCATATAAAGTTAGTTTGGTAACAAGACTTGATCAACCTTGTTAACAACGTGATTTTATATGAACGAAACTTCGTTTTCACCGCATCCACTCCACCTCACTTATATTTACTTTCACCAATTTTATTCCTTTAGTTTAGTTACATGATTAAGAGTATCTCAGTGCTGCTGCATATTTGGTTTTGATTTGCCTGAAATCATTTCATCTTCCTTTTTCTGAGTTTCATCGATATGCCAATTTCTGAAAAATCCTCGAAAATAAAGTTTCTCGAAAAATTCCAAAAAATTCTTTATAAATTTTTATGTCAAAAATGGGACAGAGAGACACCTGGGAGACACCAGGAGGGGCTGCCACGCCACCTCCCACACAGGGGGCGCGGCCCAGCCCTGGGCGCGCCCACCTGGTGTGAGAGGGCCCCACCTGGCCTCTCACTTATCTCTTCCTCCCCTGCTCTTTCTCTCTCCCGAAAACAATGACACAACCAGCTCAAACCCGAGTTCTTGCTATTCTTCATCTAGATTTTTTGATCTCCTTGCTCAGCCCATCATTTATGCTGAGATTTGGAGCGCTTGTCCAAGTAGAATTTCTTTTGGTAGAGTATTTCTTGAGTACTTTAGCATTGTAGGTGGCAGGATAGAAGAGTATGCATGCTTGTTCTATTGCTTAGAATTGTTATTTTGATGCATGTTAGCTCTCTAGTAACTCACTATAGTAGTTTCCTACATTTGCTTGTCTCAAAATCATATTTTATGAGGTTTGTTAAAAATTTCAGAAATGGAGGAGAATGCATATAAAGTTTTTCAACATGAACTAGAAGTGCATGAAGTCATGAGAGTTCACCGTGAAGAGAGGGTATTTCCCTCACACTATCCATGCTCAGAGTTCATGGATGCTGCCGGAATTCTGCAGGATTTCCAAACCTTACTCTCTAATGCAGGATTGGAACATTTTCTTGAGGGTGAACCTCCCTGATACGTCTCCAACGTATCTATAATTTTTGATGCTCCATGCTTGTTTTTACACCATTTGCCTAATGTTTCGTTACACTTCGTGTCACTTTTATGCATTTTCCGAAACTAACCTACTAACGAGTTGCCACAGTGCAAGTTCCCTGTTTTCTGCTGTTTTTGTGTTTCAGAAGTGATACACAGGAAATATTCTCAGAATTGGACGAAACAAGTTCCTGAAGTCTTATTTTGTCCGGGAGCTTCCAAAGATCCGAAGGAGAGTAGGAGGGGAGCCACAGGGGCCCCACATGCCAGGCCGGCGCGGCCAGGGCCTGGGCCGCGCCATCCAGGCGTGAGGCCACCTGGCTCCACCTCTGACATCGCCCCTTCGCCTATAAAGACCCCCCGACGGGAAAAACCTAAGTACCCGATCAATTTTCCAGGAACACATCGCGATCCGCCGCCGCCGTCGACCCAAAGATCGGGAGGGTCCAGAAGCTCTTCCCGGCACCCTGCCGGAGAGGGGAATCGCCACCGGAGGTCTTCTTCATCGCCATGCTTGCCTCCGGAGCGATGAGTGAGTAGTCTACCTTGGACTATGGGTCCATAGCAGTAGCTAGATGGTTGTCTTCTCCACCATGTGCTTCATGTTTAGATCTCATGAGCTTCCCTACATGATTGAGATCACCGTTATGTAATTCTACATGTTTGGTTTGTTGGGATCCGATGAATATTGGTGTTATGATTGAGTTGCTGTACTGAAATATATCTTATGTTATCTCTATGTTGTTTATGATCTTGCATGCTCTCCGTTGTTAGTAGCTATCTTGGCCGAGTAGTTGCTAGTGACCCCAAGAGGGGGTATTTATGCTTGATAGTGGGTTCATGCCTCTATTTAACCTGGGGGAGTGACAGAAACCTCTAAGGTTGTAGATGTGCTGTTGCTACTAGGGAGAAAACAACATTCATATGCTCAAGGGCATATGCTTTGTTTACATTACACACTTTGCTTAATGCAATTATCTGTTGTTCGCAACTTAATACTTGTGGAGTTCTCGGATTGATTTGCCACAAGTGGATTATTAGTCATAGATGCAGTTGGATGGCGGTCTATGTATTTTGTTGTAATGCCCAGAGTAAATCTCATAGTGATCTTCTTGACATATCACATTTATCTTTATTCTATCAATTGCCCAACTGTAATTTGTTTACCCAGCATGTGTTATTTATCTTATGGAGAGACACCACTAGTGAACTGTGGACCCCGGTCCTATTTCCTTCATATTGCTATCACCTGTTTACTTTACTCGCACTGTTTACTTTACTCGTATACTTCTACTGTTTTCCACTCGATACGCTCATAACCTTTGTTTCAAGCAAACCGGTGAGATTGACAACCTCATCGCAAGTTGGGAACAAAGTACTTGGTTGTGTTGTGTGCAGGTTCCGCGTTGCAGCTAGCAAAGCAAAGCTTGGACGAGGCGCCATATAAATTGTCCGAAGCTGTCGCTAAGCCAGTCCGCATCACCTTCAGTCGTTATTGTCTGCTTTTCTCCTGATCGACATACCTTGGTTCTTAACTGAGGGAAAACTTGCTACTATATTCATCAAAACCTTCTCTTGGGGTTTTCCAACTGGCCGGTCATTTACTACAAGCCAACAAGTTTTCTGGCACCATCAAACGCAATCAAGTTTTCTGGCTTCATCATCACCGTGCCCACATCAAGTTTTCTGGCGCCGTTGCCGGGGAAGAGTGGAAGACTTCTGCGAGGGGAGTTTTCGCACGCACATCCTTTACTTTGTTATTGTTTTGCTTTACTTTATTTATTTTACCTGCATCATTTTATATCAAAAACCCAAAAAAAATAGAATCCTTCGTAGTTGTTTTTATTTGTTTGCTTTTAGTTTGCTAAAATGAGTAATCCTGAAGTAGAAGTTCGTAGTTTTAAGCAACACGGGGGAGAAAGTTTAAAAGATGCTTGGTATCGTATTAACAATGCTCATCATAGGTGTACCAAAAAGCACTCTACCACGATCCTCCTTAGAAATTTTTATGTTGGTATATCTAGTTGGAATAGGTATGTTCTCGATACTCTTACAGGAGGTAATTTTCTGGGTACTCCCGCTGGAGAAGCATGCACTATAATTGAAAGTTTAGTGGGAATACCACCTATTCATGTTGCTAAAACTGAGACCACCTTGGAGGAGGTGGTAGAAAGGCTCAGCTCTTTAGAGAAAAGTTTGCCAAGTATCCTAGAAAATGCTAGCCGAGTTAGTAAATTAATAGAACATATTGGTAAGAGAATTACCGTTTTAGAGGCTAGCACTACTCTTGATAATCAAAATTTAAGGATTGGTAAACTAGAGGAGTCTATGGAAACTCTTAGTTTAATCTTCTCTTCTCTTAAATTTAAGAAAGAGAAAGTGTTTGTTGGAAAAGAGCAAAAATTTATGTATGTTCCCAAGGTTTCTGCGCTTAAATCTCAACATGTTCTTAAAATTGGTAAGACTCTTAGTTCCACTAAGGGTGACTTGCAGGTTGAATCATCTTCGGGAACTTCCAAAGTGCTTACTGAGGTAAGTGATGCTTCATCACTTGATGTTACTTGATTCGCAATTTTCTGCGCCTAGCTCAAAGGCGTTAAAGAAAAGCACTCTTGGGAGATAACCCAATGTTTTATTTTCAGTACTTTCTCTTTTATTTGAGTCTTGGAAGTCATTACTACTGTAATAACCGCTCCTTATCTTGTTTATTTCGTTTTTGTGCCAAGAGAAGCCTCTAACTTGAGTGAGGTAAAGATTTGGGGATGTTGCTGTCCTGAAACTGTTTTTGGTGCTGCACCGTAAAAATTCGTATAAATTCTCTGTATATCTTTTGGACCTGCGATTTCTTTTGCATATGCCCCAGGTTATATCCAAACTTTTGTTAGTTGAACACTTTTTGATTTGAGCAACAGAAAACCCCTCAAAATTTCGGCCTTTGTCAGCTGTTCTGTTTTGACAGATTTCTGCCAATATTTGTGTTTGCCACTTTATCGCTTTCTTTTGAGTTCTTTTGATCACGGAACTTTTTAGGAGGTTGCTACAGTAGTATTTGCTATATATGTGGTGGTTTTAGGTTGAAACCTGAAGCAAAAGGAGGTTGATTATATGTTATGCTTGCACTAATGTTGCTAATAGATTTGTGTTTAGTTTTGTATGAAGGAAGTTTTCAAGTGTAGGGATTGGAGAATGATGAGATGAGTTGAAGAATGGACAAAAGCTCAAGCTTGGGGATGCCCATGCATTACCCCAAAAATATCCAATAAGTACAAGCGTCAAAGCTTGGGGATGCCCCCGAGGCACCCCTTCTTCATCGGCAAAAATCAGGTCACCTTTCAAGACACTATATTTTTATTGCTTCATGCACTATGTGTTTTTCTTGGAGCATCAGTTGTTTTAGTTTTCTTAGTTAGTTTAGTTTTGTTTGCTGCAATAAATGGTTGGACCCCAACAATTTTCCTTTGGAGGAGTTGCCTCGTTTTCATTTGCCAAGAACACTCCGTTTTTCATTCTTACAATTTCACTGGGTGTTCTTCTTTTTCTGCTACTGCTTTTGGTTTTCGTTTTCGCCTTGATTTGCATTTAGACCTTGTCATATCTTTTCATCAAGGTGTATTTTTTCCTCTGATCTTTATTGGTTTTCATCAAAAGAGGTGTTTATAAAAATTTCAAATGGTGTTGGAAAAGAGAAAAAGCTTTATGCAAAATAGTGGTACAAGAAGGAGCTTGTGTAGACTGTGGCTTAGGCTTTTTCATGTCATGCTTGATGTTTTTTTTTGATAGTATGCTTAGTGGTTTTGCTGTAGCATGACTTGTCTTAAATAACTGAGATTTCTTAATGAGCCTTTGAAAAATCATGCGTTGTTTTTATTGTATGGAAGCATTATTTTGGTTTTCTCCTTGATGCTTTATTTGGGTTGACTTGGCGCATGCTCACACATGTTAGACTCTTACAAAGTCGCCAATAGCCTCTATGATCATTTAGTTTTTGACTTTTGATGCCATCTTATGCTTCTTTTAATGTCGCTTTGTCGCTTTGCATGATTATGGCCATTATTGCTCTCTTAGTTGGTCGCTCCCAGTCTTTTGCTAGCCCTCACCTTGTACTGAGTATGAGCTCTACTCGTGCATCCAACTCCTAAAAGCCAAAGTTTTCCAAAGTGTCCACCATACATACCTACTAGCAATTTGCTATTCCAAGTAAATTTGACTTGCTTTTATTTTCTCTTCAAATTAAACTCTTACCAGTGTTATGCGAAATTCGGTCAGTAAAGCTCTCACGAACCGGAAGGCACACTTTACTTTTTCCTGTTCTTAAAAATTTGACATTGTGGTCTCTTATGTTGAGTTGTTATGCTTGCAAGTTGTAAGTTGGAGACTAGCCCAGCCATGCAGTCATGGGCAAGCTTTCAACATCGCACTTCTTATTTGAGTTGATATCGTGATCTTTTGTTTATGGATGCCCGTGGTGTGAAATGAATTGGGAATCTTGTGGGGATCATGGAGTTTGTATATGTGTTAGAGAAACGCCGGGCCGCTAATCTAAGCCATGCATAATTCATGGTGGAAATTTGCAGCATACCCATGGTGAACATTCGACGACGCATCTCACAATAAAAAGCTAAACAAATGGCAAATAAAAGAGATGTCGAGATGTTCATTGTCTGCTTGTCCTGTCATTTTGATGTGGGCTTGTTCCATGTCATCGGGCACAGAGGTACCCCATTGGCGGTTCTCAATGATATGCATATACTCACAATGACAAGAGCCTTGCTTGGGACTCTAAGTAAAGTAGCATGAGGTTTGGGTACTCGTATTCATGGGACACGAGGTTTTCAACTTATGATTTGTCAAGCATATGCATCATAATTGTTCTCACATTAACTTTAACCATTCAAGATGCTTATGATGGGGGCAATGAGAGCTCAAAGCCGGTAAGTACCATAATTTTTGAAGGTTATAAAACTTGCAATCACTGCTTCCCTCTGCGAAGGGCCTTTCTTCTACTTTTATGTTGAGTCACCACCTTCTATCTTTATGCACCATTAAGAGAGCATAGTTGTCATTCTTAGTATAATGTGCATTGTCCCAAAGTTTTCATTGATTGATTCATATTGTTGGTTTCACTTGTTCTCAAATTATTTGTATCTAGTCGCCCTCTTAAACTTGAAGGTGTCCTATGCATTGATGTTTTGCTCTCTATGAAGGACAAGCTAAAAACCATTTGTATGTTTTTCCTTATGATTTGAACACACGTTTGACTTTCATTGTTTCATTATCATGATCTTTTGTTTGTGTTCATTTGCATGTTTACAACATGGTTGCTAAGTTCTTATTGTCAAGATTATATCTTCATGCCCATGTTTTAAGTTCTTATGATCCCAGCTCACAAATGCTTACATATGTGATCAAGATTGTGTAGGTGCATGTCACCTCAAAAATTATTCTTTTGTTATCACTTACCTACTCGAGGACGAGCAGGAGTTAAGCTTGGGGATGCTTGATACGTCTCCAACGTATCTATAATTTTTGATGCTCCATGCTTGTTTTTACACCATTTGCCTAATGTTTCGTTACACTTCGTGGCACTTTTATGCATTTTCTGGAACTAACCTACTAACGAGTTGCCACAGTGCCAGTTCCCTATTTTCTGTTGTTTTTGTGTTTCAGAAGTGATACACAGGAAATATTCTCGGAATTTGATAAAACAAGTTCCTGAAGTCTTATTTTGTCCGGGGAGCTTCCAGAGATCCGAAGGAGAGTAGGAGGGGAGCCACAGGGGCCCCACACGCCAGGCCGGCGCGGCCAGGGCCTGGGCCGCGCCAGCCAGGCGTGAGGCCACCTGGCTCCACCTCTAACATCGCCCCTTCGCCTATAAAGACCCCCCGATGGGAAAAACCTAAGTACCCAATCAATTTTCCAGAACACATCGCGATCCGCCACCGCCGTCGACCCGAAGATTGAGATCACCATTATGTAATTCTACATGTTTGGTTTGTTGGGATCCGATGAATATTGGTGTTATGATTGAGTTGCTGTACTGAAATATATCTTATGTTATCTCTATGTTGTTTATGATCTTGCATGCTCTCCGTTGTTAGTAGCTATCTTGGCCGAGTAGTTGCTAGTGACCCCAAGAGGGGGTATTTATGCTCGATAGTGGGTTCATGCCTCTATTTAACCTGGGGGAGTGACAGAAACCTCTAAGGTTGTAGATGTGTTGTTGCTACTAGGGAGAAAACAACATTCATATGCTCAAGGGCATATGCTTTGTTTACATTACACACTTTGCTTAATGCAATTATCTGTTGTTCGCAACTTAATACTTGTGGAGTTCTCGGATTGATTCGCCACAAGTGGATTATTAGTCATAGATGCAGTTGGATGGCGGTCTATGTATTTTGTTGTAATGCCCAGAGTAAATCTCATAGTGGTCTTCTTGACATATCACATTTATCTTTATTCTATCAATTGCCCAACTGTAATTTGTTTACCCAGCATGTGTTATTTATCTTATGGAGAGACACCACTAGTGAACTGTGGACCCCGGTCCTATTTCCATCATATTGCTATCACCTGTTTACTTTACTCGCACTGTTTACTTTACTCGTATACTTCTACTGTTTTCCACTCGATACGCTCATAACCTTTGTTTCAAGCAAACCGGTGAGATTGACAACCTCATCGCAAGTTGGGAACAAAGTACTTGGTTGTGTTGTGTGCAGGTTCCGCGTTGCAGCTAGAAAAGCAAAGCTTGGACGAGGCGCCATATATAAATTGTCCGAAGCTGTCGCTAAGCCAGTCCGCATCACCTTCAGTCGTTATTGTCTGCTTTTCTCCTGATCAACATACCTTGGTTCTTAACTGAGGGAAGACTTGCTGCTATATTCATCAAAACCTTCTCTTGGGGTTTTCCAACTGGCCGGTCATTTACTACAAGCCAACAAGTTTTCTGGCACCATCAAACGCAATCAAGTTTTCTGGCTTCATCATCACCATGCCCACATCACTCCCCAATATGTTAAACTAACAATGTCTGTGGTGCAGGATTTCAGATTTAGTTGGTCCACTTCCAACCCCATGGTTCATTATAAAATCTATAACAAATCTGTGGACTTGCCTCTTGATGTTTTCTATACAGCTATTAGAGTACCACAGTGGGGATCGCTCGAGAAGATAAGGGGGCAACCTAGGCCATTGTTGGAACTATATGAGGAGATTTGTCAAGGAAGAAGTTTCACAGGAGAGGGTGGTAAAACTCGAAATATTCATTTCCCATCCATTCGATATTTTGCCTTCTTTATTACCAAATGTGTTCTTGCTAGGAAATCTGCAACTAATTATCTCTCCATGATCTAGCTTTTATTGCTGCTGCTTTGAGGTGTGATAGGACTTACCATTTGGGTGCCTTAATAGCTTTCCGTCTTGATGTTAATCGTGAGTAAGGGGGAATCTGTGGGGGACTTATAGCTTCATGCCTGTTAGCTTTGCATGGTGTAATGCCTCATTTTCGAGATCTGCAGTTCCCCGAGGAGAAACTTGATCTTAGTTCTATGATTCATCATAAGTTTATTTCTCCTCCTGCTAGTTTGATTAATTTAACATTTGAGCTAACCTTTTTCAAAAGGACTACCTGGAAGGTAGTAAAGACTAATCGATCGGTCCATTTGCCTGCACCTCTTTTGTTTAACCTTGATCGCAGGAATGGATAGTCGCTCACGGAGGATGAGCTCGACGCGTACGTAGAGGAGCACCCACCGCCTGTGCACGATGAGGAGGGCGCCGAGGAGTCGGGTCAGCCCTCCAACATTGTGAATTTCCCATACGAGCAACCTTATTATGATTATGTGCCATCAGCTTCATCTTCGCGAGAGCCGGGGTACGATTACACCCATGATGACCCACCAGCCTAGAGCAGCTTCCAGGGCTGGAATTGATCTCCACTTAGGCCAAAAGCCTAAGCTTGGGGGGAGGTACGCCGACGATTCACTCATCTACATATTATATTTTGTCAGTCCTTTGTATAATCCATGTTTCGCTTTCTCTATTGTTCTCGTTCTTATTTCCACTTTTCCAAAACACAAAAAGACCAAAAATATTTCCATTGTTTCTCCTTGTTCGCTTTTTAGTTTGCTACCTTTGGTTTGCTTTACTTGCTATTTTTGGTTTGCTATTTGAAAAATCCAAAAAATATTTTGCTTGGTTGCTATTTCCTTTCGTTCTTGTTTTAAAAAATCGAAAACCCAAAAATATTTGTTGTTCTTCTTCGGTTTTGTAAAGTTTGTTGCAGAGTTCAGTCCCCCGTTACTCCATTGGAGCTTGGTATTCACTTTATATTATTCAAGCCAGACAAGTGAAGAGCAATAATGACGACATATGACAATCCGAGATGTGGTAAGAGGCTGGTATGAACTCTATTTGTTTTCATTTTTGTACATATATTCATCTATGTGGACATGCTTAGTCGGTTCATGTAAGGTATATGTTATCTAATGGATGCTTTGTAGTTCTTGCTTTCATATGATTAGTTCCAATTTACTAATAGTTTGTAGCATGTCATGTAGACGCTTGCATGCATTGTTTTATTCATAATATGGTATGTTATTGTGGTATCCTCCTCTGAAAGTTTCATTTGAATCGACTTGGCACATGCTCAAGCATGCATATGACTGAACAAAAAGTCAATTAAGCCTCGATGATTTACTTTGCCTCAGAGTTCTTGTATCATTTTTATGCCTATATTAATTTTGTTTTGTCGCAAGCATGATTATAACAGCTATTGCTCTCTCGATTGTCGCTTCCCAATCTTTTGCTAGCCTTCTCTTGTACTGAGTATGAGCTCTACTCGTGCATCCAATTACCAAAAACCAAGTCTACCAAAGAGTCCACTATAAATTCCTATGCATGGTATTTGTAAGCCATTCCAAGTAAATTTTCATGTGCTACCTTTCAAAACTTTCAACTACTTCTCATTTTGTGCCACTATTTTTAGCTCATGGGGACGTAGTGGTCGGAATTGCTATCTTCCATATTAAATTAAATACCCCTCGATTAGGCAGCTTCATCTGCTCGTCATTAATTTTGCATGAGAGCTGGTCAGACCATTATAATCTAATTCTAAAAAGAGAAAAAAAGGCACTCCTCCAAGGTATGTGAATGTTGGTGGGCACCCGATGGAATCCGTTAGCCATGGTTTGAGAAAGGAAAAAAGGTGGGGACGAGTGCCAAAGCTTTATAAAAGAGCACCAATGTGCCAAAATTTCAAAGAACTCGGAACCGCTCTCACTTGTTTATTATGGAAGATAGCAAGTCCCCATTGCCAGTCGTTGACATGAAACAACCACCTCTCAAAATAAACTTTTATCTCTGTGTTACAAATGAAAAGCTCTAGCACATGTTAAATCACTGCTTCCCTCTGCGAAGGGCCATTCTTTTACTTTTATGTTGAGTCATCATCTTCTAACTTTAAAGCACTTCTTGAGAGCATAGCTGTTATTCTTAGTGTAATGTGCTTGTCCCTGAACACGGTTAATTGTGGTATAACTTTGATGCTTGTATCTTTGATATTTTTACTTCTAGTCTTCCCTTGGACTTCAGAGGTGCCTCAACATTTATGTTTTGCTCCACAAATAATGGCAAGCTGGATACCACTCTTTCATATCATTTATGCATATTACAATCTTGTAGCTTCTTATGTTCATGTTACTTGCTATTAGTGCATTGGCACTCTTTCATAGCTTGCTTGACTATGAGGTGACATTAGTTGCATATTCCTTATTATGAATTGCATGAGTATTTGATCACATAGTTAGTATATATACATCATATGAAGCAAATGTGTTTGTGAAAGTTTATTTTATCGCTCTCAGTTGTTAACTGAATTGCTTGAGGACAAGCAAATAGCTAAGCTTGGGGGGAGTTGATACGTCCAAAACGTATCTACTTTCCCGAACACTTTTGCTATTGTTTCTCCTCTAATTTGTGTGTTTTGAATACAACTAACATGGACTAACGCTGTTTTCAGCAGAATTGCTCTGGTGTCTCGTTTTTGTTTCAGAAATCCAACTTTCAGTAAAAATTTGGGAAAATCAGCAAAAATCCTATTTCACCAGAAGACCCACGGAGCCAGAAGACGAGACGGAGTGGAGGCACAAGGCCTCCACACACACAGGGGGCGCGGCCCAGCCCTGGCCGCGCCCACCTGGTGTGAGGGTGGCTCGGCCGTCTCCTCGACCCCTCCTTTTGCCTACATATACCCCTTTACCTGAAAATATCGGGGAGACGGCGTTTTTCCCAGATAGACTTTCGCTGCACCGCCGCCATCAGAAACCGCGATTCGGAACCAGAAACTCCGTTCTGGCACCCTGCCGGGACGGGGATTTGGAGGAGATCTTCATCACCATCATCACCGACGTCACTCCATCGACCATCCATGACTCCCCCATCCATGTGTGAGTAATTCCCCCGCTGTAGGTGAGGGGATGGTAGGGATTGGATGAGATTGTTCATGTAATTTGATATGAGATTGTTAGGGCATAGTGCCTAGTATCTTTATTTAGTGCCTATGACATTGTTGCAACTTGTTGTGCTTAATGCTTGTCACTTTGGGCCCGAGTGCCATGATTTCAGATCTGAACATGTTATTATTTCTATGATGATACTTGTTGTTTATGGTCTTACCTACAAGTTGTATATACATATTGTTGTCCGGAACCCGAGGCCCCAAAGTGACAGAAATTGGGATAACCGGAGGGGATGGCTACGATGTGAGGATCACATGTGTTCACTGAGTGTTAATGCTTTGCTCCGGTACTTTATTAAAAGAAGTACCTTAATTACCAGTAGTTTCCCTTGAGGCCCTGCTGCAACAGGCTGGTAGGACAAAAGATGTCGTGCAAGTTTCTCCTTGTGAGTACGTACGACTATATATGGAACACATGCCTATGATTGTTAGTACTAGGATGCTTTATCATTATTTATCTGCAATGCCATGTCTCATTGATTTCATGAATTATCTTATCCATGCAACGCCCGTACATCCATCCCTATACCTACAGTATTTGTTCCTACTGCTTACTATTGCTACTATTACTGCTGTTATTTTACTACTGCTGTTACTGTTTCACTACTATCACCACTATAAAACTGTTGCTACTGATAAACCACTGCGAGCAAGACTGTTTCCAGGTGCAGCTAAATTGACAACTCATCTGTTAAGGCTTACATATATTCTTTGGCTCCCCTTGTGTTGAATCAATAAATTTGGGCTTTACTTCCCTCAAAGACTGTTGCGATCCCCTATACTTGTGGGTCATCAACGCTCGGACGGGAGGGTTGCCGTCTGGTCAGAGGCCTTAGACCGTTACCGGTGATGGCTAGGGAGCCGCGATGGTTGTGAATGGACCGTTGCTTTTGAATGGTGTTGACTGTTGACCCAATGAGACACGTCGGACTGGCGGTCACTCACCCAAAGCTTTCCCCTCCGCCCGAGACTGGAAGAGCTCACCGCCCCTCCGCCGCCACGCCGTCCTGCCCTCCTACCTTATGGCGTCGTCCGCCCCCGAGCCGCCCCCGCCCCCACCACCACCCCCGGGAGGCGGAGAGGGCTCCGACTCCACTAGATCTACCCCTATCGCGGTAGAGTTTGTACATCCGTCTGATGTGCCGATTATGCCCCTCAACGGTGGAGAAGATTAGGAATCGGAGGGATCTAACGAATGGATTCCATCTGGGTAAGCATCGTCTGCCTATGTGAATTAACAGTAGACAGTTTTTGAGCGCGAATCGTTGGTGCTCAACTAACTGCATTGCTTTTCGAATAGGATTGATCCAGCGCTGGTTTTTCGGCTGGTGGTTAGGCTGGATACTAGCTTTTTGCGTGATTCTGAACGCAATGTGAGCGGATTTTACATCCCAGCGGTGGTTGCAACTACCATCTCGTTGAGGGATTTACAAGATAACATCTGCGCTCAGTACCCCTGGGGTGCTGGCGATACAGTTGATTTCCAATATTTCAACTGCACGGAGGGAAGATATGTTCCACTAATTTCGGACGATGATCTGGGAATTCTTTTTGCTTTAAATAATTCTTGCCGTGTCGGTAAAATTCGAATCCATGTGGACAGGGTCCAGGCATCATCTAATGTTGGGGCATCATCAGGTGGTCGGGCATCATGTCTCTCTAGTGTTGCTGCCTCTGCTAATCGTGTGCGCCGCCCCGCTCCTTGTAGGTCCACAGCAGCACCATCTGTCCCCAGTGCTAGTGGTAGTGGTAGCCAGATCGTTCCTGCGGTCGATGTGGAGGACGATGCAGAGATTGAGGATCCGTCTCCTCAAGATGATGAGGATGAGTTGATGTTTCCTGAATTGGTAGATCGATGCAGTAAGCAGGCAATGGAGGATCAATACATCGAAGATATTGCACAAGGTGCCAGATTTGATGACACTGATGATGAAGAGAAGGATGAGAACAATGACAGCCTCATTTTAGTCGATTACGAAGGTGATAACTTGCCAACAATTGAGTGGAACAGGGAGGATCCTCAGCTTGCGGAAGGCACCGTATTTCAAACAATGATGGACTGCCGTAATGCAATTACTACATATTGCATTCTCACCAAGAATGATTATGAGGTTATTAAAAGTGAGCCAGGTAGGTTCACAGTTAAGTGCCTGATGGTGCCAAGTTGATGAAGTAAATAACCGGCCAGTTGGGAACCCCAAGAGGAAGGTGTGATGAGTATAGCAGCTTGTTTTCCCTCAGTTAAGAAACCAAGGTTTATCGTTCAGGAGAAGAGCAGACAATTACGACTGAAGGTGATGCTTGCTAGTTTGCGACAGCTTCGGACAATTTATTTATGGCGCCTCGTCCAAGCTTTGCTTGCTAGCTGCAATGCGGAACCTGCACACAACACAACCAAGTACTTTGCTCCCAACTCGCGATGAGGTTGTCAATCTCACCGGTTTGCTTGAAACAAAGGTTATGAGCGTATCGAGTGGAAAACAGTAGAGGTATGCGAGTAAAGTAAATAGTGCGAGTAAAGTAAACAGGTGATAGCAATATGATGGAAATAGGACCGGGGTCCACAGTTCACTAGTGGTGTCTCTCCATAAGATAAATAACACATGTTGGGTAAACAAATTACAGTTGGGCAATTGATAGAATAAAGATAAACGTGATATGTCAAGAAGATCACTACGAGATTTACTCTGGCATTACAACAAAATACATAGACCGCCATCCAACTGCATCTATGACTAATAATCCACTTGTGGCGAATCAATCCGAGAACTCCACAAGTATTAAGTTGCGAACAACAGATAATTGCATTAAGCAAAGTGTGTAATGTAAACAAAGCATATGCCCTTGAGCATATGAATGTTGTTTTCTCCCTAGTAGCAACAGCACATCTACAACCTTAGAGGTTTCTGTCACTCCCCCAGGTTAAATAGAGGCATGAACCCACTATCGAGCATAAATACCCCCTCTTGGAGTCACTAGCAACTACTCGGCCAAGATAGCTACTAACAACGGAGAGCATGCAAGATCATAAACAACATAGAGATAACATAAGATATATTTCAGTATAGCAACTCAATCATAACACCAATATTCATCGGATCCCAACAAACCAAACATGTAGAATTACATAACGGTGATCTCAATCATGTAGGGCAGCTCATGAGATCTAAACATGAAGCACATGGTGGAGGAGACAACCATCTAGCTACTGCTATGGACCCATAGTCCAAGGTAGACTACTCACTCATCGCTCCGGAGGCAAGCATGGCGATGAAGAAGACCTCCGGTGGGGATTCCCCTCTCCGGCAGGGTGCCGGGAAGAGCTTATGGACCCTCCCGATCTCGGGTCGACGACGGTGGCGGATCACGATGTGTTCTGGAAAATTGATCGGGTACTTAGGTTTTTCCCATCGGGGGGTCTTTATAGGCGAAGGGGCGATGTCAGAGGTGGCCCCAGGCCCCCTCACACCATGGCGGCGCGGCCAGGGCCTAGGCCATGCCAGCCTGGTGTGAGCCTGGCCTGTGGCCCCCCTCCTACTCTCCTTCGGATCTCTGGAAGCTCCCGGACAAAATAAGACTTCAGGAACTTGTTTCGTCCAATTCCGAGAATATTTCCTATGTATCACTTCTGAAACACAAAAACAGCAGAAAACAGGGAACTAGCACTGTGGCAACTTGTTAGTAGGTTAGTTCCGGAAAATGCATAAAGTGCCATGAAGTGTAACGAAACAGTAGGCAAATGGTGTAAAAACAAGCATGGAGCATCAAAAATTATAGATACGTTGGAGACGTATCAATCATCCCCAAGCTTAACTCCTGCTCGTCCTCGAGTAAGTAAGTGATAACAAAAGAATAATTTTTGAGGTGACATGCACCTACACAATCTTGATCATGTATGTAAGCATTTGTGAGCTGGGATCATAAGAACTTAAAACATGGGCATGAAAATATAATCTTGACAATAGAAACTTAGCAACCATGTTGTAAACATGCAAATGAACACAAACAAAAAATCATGAAAATGAAACAATGAAAGTCAAACGTGTGTTCAAATCATAAGGAAAAACATACAAATGGTTTTCAACTTGTCCTTCAAAGAGAGCAAAACATAAATGCATAGGACACCTTCAAGTTTAAGAGGGCGACTAGATATAAATAATTTGAGAACAAGTGAAACCAACAATATGAATCAATCAATGAAAACTTTCGGACAATGCACATTATACTAAGAATGACAACTATGCTCTCTTAATGGTGCATAAAGATAGAAGGTGGTGACTCAACATAAAAGTAGAAGAAAGGCCCTTCGCAGAGGGAAGCAGTGATTGCAAGTTTTATAACCTTCAAAAATTATGGTACTTACCGGCTTTGAGTTCTCATTGCCCCCATCATAAGCATCTTGAATGGTTAAAGTTAATGCGAGAACAATTATGATGCATATGCTTGACAAATCATAAGTTGAAAACCTCATGTCCCATGAATACGAGTACCCAAACCTCATGCTACTTTACTTAGAGTCCCAAGCAAGGCTCTTGTCATTGTAAATATATGCATATCATTGAGAACCGCCAATGGGGTACCTCCATGCCCGATGACATGGAACAAGCCCACATCAAAATGACAGGACAAGCAGACAATGAACACCTCGACATCTCTTTTATTTGACATTTGTTTAGCTTTTTATTGTGAGATGCGTCGTCGAATGTCCACTATGGGTATGCTGCAAATTTCCACCATGAATTATGCATGGCTTAGATTGGCGGCCTAGGCATTTCCCTAATACATATACAAACTCCTTGATCCCCGCAAGATTCCCAATTCATTTCACACCGCGGGCATCCCTAAACAAAAGATCACGATATCAACTCAAATAAGAAGTGCAATGTTGAAAGCTTGCCCCATGACGGCATGGTTGGGCTAGTATCCAACTTACAACTTGCAAGCATAACAACTCAACATAAGAGACCACAATGTCAAATTTTTAAGAACAGGAAAAAGTAAAGTGTGCCTTCCGGTTCGTGAGAGCTTTACTGACCGAATTTTGCATAACACTGGTAAGAGTTTAATTTGAAGAGAAAATAAAAGCAAGTCAAATTTACTTTGAATAGCAAATTGCTAGTAGGTATGTATGGTGGACACTTTGGAAAACTTTGGCTTTTTGGAGTTGGTTGCATGAGTAGAGCTCATACTCAGTACAAGGCGAGGGCTAGCAAAAGACTGGGAGCGACCAAGTAAGAGAGCAATAATGGCCATAATCATGCAAAGCGACAAAGCGACATTAAAAGAAGCATAAGATGGCATCAAAAGTCAAAAACTAAATGATCATAGAGGCTATTGGCGACTTTGTAAGAGTCTAACATGTGTGAGCATGCGCCAAGTCAACCCAAATAAAGCATCAAGGAGAAAACCAAAATAATGCTTCCATACAATAAAAACAACGCATGATTTTTTCAAAGGCTCATTAAGCAATCTCAGTTATGTGAGACAAGTCATGCTACAGCAAAACCACTAAGCATACCATAAAAAAGACATCAAGCATGACATGAAAAAGCCTAAGCCGCAGTCTACACAAGCTCCTTCTTGTACCACTTTTTTGCATAAAGCCTTTTCTCTTTTCCAACACCATTTGAAATTTTTAAAGACACCTCTTTTGATGAAAACCAATAAAGATCAGAGGCAAAAATACACCTTGATGAAAAGATATGACAAGGTCTGAATGCAAATCAAGGTGAAAACGAAAACCAAAAGCAGTAGCGGAAAAAGAAGAACACCCGGTGAAATTGTAAGAATGAAAAACGGAGTGTTCTTGGCAAATGAAAACGAGTACATCTCCTCCAAAAGAAATTTGTTGGGGTCCAACCTTTTATTGCAGCAAACAAAACTAAACTAACTAAGAAAACTAAAACAACTGATGCTCCAAGAAAAATACATAGTGCATGAAGCAATAAAAACATAGTGTTTTGAAAGGTGACCTGATTTTTGCCGATGAAGAAGGGGTGCCTCAGGGGCATCCCCAAGCTTTGACGCTTGCACTTCTTGGATATTTCTTGGGGTGATGCATGGGCATCCCCAAGCTTGAGCTTTTGTCCATTCTTCAACTCATCTCATCATTCTCCAATCCCTACACTTGAAAACTTCCTTCATACAAAACTAAACACAAATCTATTAGAAACATTAGTGTAGCATAACATATAATCAACCTCTTTTTGCTTCAGGTTTCAACCCAAAACCACCACATATATAGCACATACTACTGTAGCAACTGAAGGGTTTCGCAGGATAGTAAATCAAAAAATTTCCTACGGATGCGAACAAGAAAGCCAAGATCTAATCTAGGAGATGTAATCAACGAGAGAGGTAGATGATATCTTCATACCCTTGAAGATATCGCACAGCGGAAACGTTCAACAAAATGTGGATGATGTAGTCGTACTAGCCGTCTCCTCCCCGCGATCCGATCCGATCCTACGCCGCAAGTGGCGGCGCCTCCGAGAGATGCACACGTACGGTGCAGCGACGTCTCCTCCTTCCTTGGTCCAGCAAGTATGGTGGAGTGATATATTGGATATGCAGCACGACGGCATGGTGCTTATGGTGGAGAGTTTCTGCGGCAGGGCTTCGCCTACGCACAGTCGCGATAGAGAGACTTGGAGGGGCAGCAGTTGGCCGGCGGCTAGGGTTGGATTGGGAGGAGGCTGCGCCCCAGCCCCTCCTTATATGGGGGGCTGGCCGGCTGACTTGGCCCCTCCTCCAAGCCCTAGGGTGGCGGCCCAAGGGGGAAGAGTGGGGGGCAAGTTTCCCCCCTTCCTTCTAGAAGGTTCCCTTAGGGTTTCCCCTAAGGGCTGGCCGGCTGGGCCTTAGGGGCCTTGTGCGCCTGGCCCAAAGTGGCCAGGGCACTTCCCCTTAAGCCCATGCAGGCCTCCGACAAGTGGGCCCACGTTGGTCCCACTCCGGAACCTTCTAGAACCTTCCGGTACAATACCGATAAACTCCGAAATGATTCCGGAATCCAAAAACTGCTTTCCTTTATATGAATCTTATTCTCCGGACCATTCCGGAACCTCTCGTGATGTCCTGGATCTCATCCGAGACTCCGACCAAAAACTCATAAACCAATTATCCATTCTATCCTAGCGTCGATGCACGTTAAGTGTGTGACCCTACGGGTTCGAGAATATGCAGACATGATCTTCTATCAATAATCAACAGCGGGATCTGGAAACCCATATTGACTCCCACATATTCATCGATGATCATATCGGATGAACCACGATGCCAGGATTCAATTAATCCCGTATATGTATTCCCTTCGTCACGCGATATTTTACTTGCCCGAGATTCGATCGTCGGTATCGCCATACCTAGTTCAATCTCGTTCACAGCAAGTACTTTACTCGTTCCGTAATCCGATATCACTTTGTGATTAACTCCTTAACCACATGCTTGCAAGCGGTGTTGATATCGATTACCGAGTGGGCCCGAAGTATATCTCTTCGGCTCGGGAGGGACAAATTCCATCTCGATACATACAACCCAACAAGTACTTTCCGATCACCTGAGAGACACCTTTATGATCACCCTATCATAGGATGACGTTTGATGACCTCAAAGCTTTCTTCCGATACCAGGGAGTTGTATTATCTCATGGTCTAAGGAATACAATACTTGACATAGGAAAAAGCTTCGCAAAGATGAACACAATGACACGATCTAATTGCTCTGCTTTATTTGGGTCTGTCCATCACATCATTCTCCTAATGACATGATCTCATTATTAATTGACAACTCATGTCTATGGTTAGGAAACCTTAACCATCATTAATCAATGAGCTAGTCTAGTAGAGGCGTACTAGGGACACAGTGTTGTTCATAAACCACACAAGTATTAATGTTTCCGCTTAATACAATTATAGCATGGAGTATAAACATTATCATGAACAAGAAATATGATAATAACAATATTATTATTGCCTCTAGGGCATATTTCCTTCAGTCTCCCACTTGCACTAGAGTCAATAATCTAGTTAATACTTGCGCCTTTAACACCTATGGCATTCCGGTGTTATTCATACGCATTGCACGTGGTAAACCTTATCTACGGGTCTGACACTTTCAGGTCCATTTGTATTTGCATATTCTTTTGCGTCAGCACGCATTACTCATCTTGTATGAGATAGCATTGTATAAACTTGGTCTTCTGATGAGACCTTTGTTTCTTGTCCGAGACTATGTTGTCACTATTGTCATACAATAGGACTACATAGTACTAGCACACTTAGAAAAATAGCGATATCCACCGTGCGTCGAAATACTCATTGGTCCGCACACATCGGTATGTATGATTTCCAATAAGTTCGTTGCTCGCTCCATTATTCCGGAGAACGGGTTTTTGATCATCTTGCCCATGAGGCATGGCTTGCACATGTCAAATGATTCAAAATCAAGAGACTCCAAAAGTCCATCAGAATGGAGTTTCTTTATGCGTTTTATGCCAATATGACCTGGACGACAGTGCCACAAATAAGTTAGATGATCACTATCCACTTTGCATCTTTTATGCCACTTCTAAAGCGATTATATACTTAGCCCTCGTTGCAGTGTCCGCCACAATATTAACATTGGAACTCATCCAAGACATCATGGAACTTTCTTCCATCTTATTATGCCATCTTCTAACTCAAAACAAATAGCTTAAAATTGAGATAATTTTTTTACTTGTATGTGTGACAAAGCCAATGTAACTCATTGCAATGAACCATTTGTCACTTCTGCATACAGAACATATTCTTACTTCTTCGAAAGTGCATAAGAATATCTTTACTATTGTCCAACGATCATCATATGAATGCTATAACCTTTAGAGCATTGGACACATCTGGATCTACATATCATGGTATACAAAATTGATAAAATCATTCTTGTGGTTTCACTCATCAAGTGTCAAAACAATTGATTCTTGCTCCAACCTCTTCCATGCAACAAGAACCGTTCTTATTGTTTCCGTATTGAACAAATTCAATATTTCATCTATGTACTCTGGCAAAACTATATTAGTGCCTCAATCTATCTGCATAGACATTGATGCTTAATATTCTGGTTTTACCTTAGTCTTTCATCAAAAACTAATTTTAATGAAAACTTAACAATATCAAGAAAAACACATAATTTCCAATGAACGATATGTTATATACATAAAGCATTAGAAATATGTCTTAGCGCTCCCACTTACTTTCTTGTAAATACAAGCATCTTCAAATATCTTGATGAAATTAACACTTTAACATTTTCATCATTGAAGATTCCAACTTCGCTATGCTTACTTCTACCATAGAAGTTTGCATACATATCTAGCAACTTTTGAATCAACAAAACCCATTGGGTCGTGTCAGTTACACGTCCTTGGTGTGCATTCCGGTAGAGGAACGTTGTTTCGTTTATTCAACTATCATATCTCAATATGTAATTGTTGCTAGAATAATTCATATGACGAAGTCAGGGCCCATCATCGCTTCTTTGTATATTGTTGGTTACTATTATCTAATAATATCTTGTCCTCAAATCTTACTATTTGATTACGACCAACTTGGTTAAATAGGAACTTCGATGTCGTGACTACAACATATTGTAGACGCGTGAGCTATGAATGCAGTTGCTGCTTCCAGAACATTTTCTGGTGCTGCGCTACTCTGATCATCTTGCTCAGATTCAACAACCTCATCAAGTTCTATCTTCCTCCCACTTAAACCTTTCGCGAGAAACTCCTTCATAAGAAATTCACTTCTTTTAGTGACAATCACTATGTGTTTGGGTTCATAATAGAAGGAATACCCATTGACATTCTTTGGGATAACCTACAAAGACTTACTAATCCGATTTTGGTTGTAAACATTTTACTTATGTCATGCATACCAAAATTTAAGAAAAGACAACTATAACTTGTACGGTGTCATTTCAGCGGATTATGATGGTGCTCTATTTAGTGAAAAGCGGTAGTCTCTAAAGCATAATCCACAAATTATATTGGTAGTTTATTTCATCATTGATCTAACCATGTCAAACAAGGTTTGATTACATCCATCGAAAACTCCATACTCCTATGGTGTTTATCATGATGCAAGTTTGTGGAACAATTCCTCTAACTCTTAGATGTTTGCTAAACTTGTAACTCAAATATTCTTCTTTATGATCTAATCATACAACTTGAATATTCTTGTTACAACAATTTTCACTTCATAAATTGAACAATTTCATACTTCTATCTCATCAAGTAGATATACCGTACATCTATTCGAGTCATTGAAGAAATAGAAAATACACCACGCTCGACTTCACATATGAACTACATACATCAACATGTACGATCTCCATGTAGTTAGTCGCTTGTTCTTTCTATGGCCCATGAACGGAGTTTAATCATCTTTAGGAAAAGTCTCACAAGCGTCAATCAATTCAAAATCAAATGACTCGAAAATCTATCAATATAGAATTTCTTTCATGTTTTGTTTCCAATATGACTTAAACGGCGGTGTCACATATAAGTGAAATTTGTTTTGTCTTGCGACCTTTAGCATTAGTGTTATAAATGTCTATTTTACCAACAAGATAATGATAATCTATCCATCGATTATGGAAGACGGTAATAATTTGAACAACCATTGCTCTCATAAAACTAGAACAAAATAACAATTATTAAGTTCTTAACATATCTAGAAGGCTAGGTTTTATGCCGACGAGAAGCACAATAACACTTTTATTTGTATCTCGACATGCATCATTACCATATTCTTTTACTAGTTACTTAGGCCATTGTACTTCTTGTATTGTGTTGCTTTGTATGACATTTCATACCAACAAATCAGTATCGAATACCCAAGAATTACATTGTTAACGAGCAAAAGAATTCATCTATAACATGTATATCATTTATATACCTGAGCTGGACAATTCCAGTCTTTTCCTTTTTCTACCAAATAATTTTTGCAGATCCTATTTAGCATTTCCTCTCTTTTTAGAAGAATTTATCGACATCAATAGTGGCGTCAATCATTTGACACATAGTCCAAAGGATTTTTAGTCAAATACTAATAGCCTTGGATTTTGCACTTTGAAGTGGATCGCCATCATCATATGATTGGTATTCTTCCAGATTCCATTCTTTAGTATTCTTTTGGTATAGCAAAACAATTTAGCCGATACCTTTTCATTCGTCTTATCATGACAACTTTCATGATGAAACTACTATAGCTCTTAAGGACAAATGCAAGTATAATATTAGTTTCCCAAACTTTTGGGTGATCGGGATGCCTAGCATCTTCAATCTTCGCATATATTCATACAATATGAGCATATGTTCTTTTACTAAATTATACTTCATCATTTTTGCAAACAATCAAAGTTTTAGATATCAAATATCTTTCACTTCTTGTTTGTTTCTGAAACAATTCTTTCAGCTCGATGATCACTTTGATTCTCAGACAATTTTGAAGATCAATTTATCATGAAGGCAAACATATGATCTTTAGATACTAAACTTGAATCGTTGCTCTTAGATTAATACAATTTATTAAATCGTAAAGAGCAAGCAAGGTTTGCTAAAGTTTGCAATAGGACTTAATCTTTAGTCTTGACATTCTAACTAAATGGCACTAGACCGAAAAGTGATTATCCAGAATTCTATAGTTCTTTTAACTCAATTAAGCTAAGTGTCGGTGGGAAACGGTGCCAAAGACTACAACGACTTATGCAAATACAACAAGATTTAGTTCAAGATAATTAGTTCAAGTTAATCAAATTACTAATGAACTCCCACTAAATTCAACATCCCTCAAAGTTGTTTAGTGAAGCATGATCCAAATTCACTACACCGAGACCGATCATCACGTGAATGATGTAGCTTTAATGATGAACATCAACATGTTGATCATATCATCCATATGACTCATGCTTGACCTTTCGGTCCGTGTGTTCCGAGGCCATGTCTGTACATGCTAGGCTCGTCAAGTCAAACCCAAGTATTTCCGCGTGTGCAAAACTGGCTTGCACCCGTTGTATGTGAACGTAGAGTTTATAGCACCCGATCATCACGAGATGCTTCAACACGACGAACTTTCGCAACGGTGCATACATGGGGAGAACACAATTTTATCTTGATCTTTAAGTGAGGAATCATCTTAAAATGCTATCGCCGCGATCTAAGCATAATAAGATACATAAAAGGATAAACATCACATGCATATAATTTTATGTGACATGGTATAGCCAATCTCCGCGCAATGATCTCCATCTTGTGCGCGCCGGCATGATCTCCATCACTCCACCATGAATGCCTCCACCACGAATAGCAACTACAACTATTGCTAACTACTTAGCGATAAAGTAAAGCTATTACATGGCATATAAGAAGTTGACACGCAGGTCATACACAATTATAAAGACAACCATATGGCTCCTGCCGGTTGTGAACTCATCGACATGCAAGTCGTGAAATATTACAAAACATGATCATCGCATACATCACATATATCACATCACATCTTGTGGCAATACCATATCACAAAACACTCCCTGCAAAAACAAGTTAGACGCCTCTACTTTGTTGTTGCATGTTTTACGTGGCTTATGGGAGTAGCAAGTTAAGAACGATTCTTACCTACGAAAAGCCACAACGGTGATATTATGGTTGCTAACATCCGTTGTAAATCCCATGACTACTATAGTGAGAGAAACTGGCATCCACCAGCCGCATGTGTGGAACAAGCCACACGTCAAGTGCAGAGCCGGTCTCGCGAACGAGGTCGCGTAAAGTTGGCCTGGACCGCTTCGATCTCACTATGCCGTGCCATAAGAAATACAAAACAAAGAGGTTTGCAACAGAAAACATCAACGCCCGCAACAAGCATGTTGCGTTCTACTCGTGAAACACATCTACGCATAGATCTAGCTCTGATACCACTGAAGGGTTTCGCAGCATAGTAAATCAAAAAAATTCCTATGGACACGAACAAGAAAGCCAAGATCTAATCTAGGAGATGTAATCAACGAGAGAGGTAGATGATATCTTCATACCCTTGAAGATATCGCACAGCGGAAATGTTCAACAGAACGTGGATGATGTAGTCGTACTAGCCGTCTCCTCCCCGCGATCCGATCCGACCCTACGCCGCAAGTGGCGGCGCCTCCGAGAGATGCACACATACGATGCAGCGACGTCTACTCCTTCCTTGGTCCAGCAAGTATGGTGGAGAGATAGATTGGATCTGCAGCACGACGGCGTGGTGCTTATGGTGGAGAGTTTCTGCGGCAGGGCTTCGCCTACGCACAGTCGCGAGAGAGAGAGGTGGAGGGGTAGCAGTTGGCCAGCGGCTAGGGTTGGATTGGGAGGAGGCTGCGCCCCAGCCCCTCCTTATATGGGGGGCTGGCCGGCTGACTTGTCCCCTCCTCCAAGCCCTAGGGCGGCGGCCCAAGGGGGAAGAGTGGGGGGCAAGTTTCCCCCCTTCCTTCTGGAAGGTTCCCTTAGGGTTTCCCCTAAGGGCTGGCCGGCTGGGCCTTAGGGGCCTTGTGCGCCTGGCCCAAAGTGGCCATGGCACTTCCCCTTAGGCCCATGCAGGCCTCCGACAAGTGGGCCCACGTTGGTCCCACTCCGGAACCTTCTAGAACCTTCTGGTACAATACCGATAAACTCCGAAATGATTCCGGAATCCAAAAACTGCTTTCCTTTATATGAATCTTATTCTCCGGACCATTCCGGAACCTCTTGTGATGTCCTGGATCTCATCCGAGACTCCGACCAAAAACTCATAAACCAATTATCCATTCTATCCTAGCGTCGATGCACGTTAAGTGTGTGACCCTACGGGTTCGAGAATATGCAGACATGATCTTCTATCAATAATCAACAGCGGGATCTGGAAACCCATATTGACTCCCACATATTCATCGATGATCATATCGGATGAACCGAGATGCCAGGATTCAATTAATCCCGTATATGTATTCCCTTCGTCACGCGATATTTTACTTGCACGAGATTCGATCGTCGGTATCGCCATACCTAGTTCAATCTCGTTCACAGCAAGTACTTTACTCGTTCCGTAATCCGATATCACTTTGTGATTAACTCCTTAACAACATGCTTGCAAGCGGTGTTGATATCGATTACCGAGTGGGCCCGAAGTATATCTCTCCGACTCGGGAGGGACAAATTCCATCTCGATACATACAACCCAACAAGTACTTTCCGATCACCTGAGAGACACCTTTATGATCACCCTATCATAGGATGACGTTTGATGACCTCAAAGCTTTCTTCCGATACCAGGGAGTTGTATTATCTCATGGTCTAAGGAATACAATACTTGACATAGGAAAAAACTTCGCAAAGATGAACACAATGACATGATCTAATTGCTCTGCTTTATTTGGGTCTGTCCATCACATCATTCTCCTAATGACATGATCTCATTATTAATTGACAACTCATGTCTATGGTTAGGAAACCTTAACCATCATTAATCAATGAGCTAGTCTCGTAGAGGCGTACTAGGGACACAGTGTTGTTCATAAACCACACAAGTATTAATGTTTCCGCTTAATACAATTATAGCATGGAGTATAAACATTATCATGAACAAGAAATATGATAATAACAATATTATTATTGCCTCTAGGGCATATTTCCTTCAGCAACTTCCCCAAAAGTTCCGTGATCAAAAGAACTCAAAAGAAAGCGATAAAGTGGCAAACACAAATATTGGCAGAAATCTGTCAAAACAGAACACCTGACAAATGCCGAATTTTGAGAGTTTTTCTGTTGCTCAAATCAAAAAGTGTTCAACTAATGAAAGTTTGGATATAACCTGGGGAATATGCACAAGAAATCGCAGGTCCAAAATATATACAGAGAATGTATACGAATTTTTACGGTGCAGCACCGAAAACAGTTTCAGGACAGCAACATCCCCAAATCTTTACCTCACTCGAATTAGAGGCTTCTCTTGGCACAAAAACGAAATAAACAAGATAAGGAGCGGTCATTACAGTAGTAATGACTTCCAAGACTTAAATAAAAGAAAAAGTACTGAAAATAAAACATTGGGTTATCTCCCAAGAGTGCTTTTCTTTAACGCCTTTGAGCTAGGCGCAGAAAATTACGAATCAAGTAATATCAAGTGATGAAGCATCAAGCTCATAATTTGCTTTAAGAATAGAGTCAAAAAGTAATTTCTTCCTTTTCCTAGGGAAGTGTTCCATACCTTTCTTGAGTGGGAATTGATATTTGATAGTGCCTTCCCTCATATCAATGATGGCACCTACAGTTCGAAGAAAGGGTCTTCCCAAAATAATAGGACATGAAGCATGGCATTCAATGTCCATAATGAGAAAATCAATGGAAACAAGGTTATTATTAACCACAATAAGAACATTATTAATTCTTCCCAAAGGTTTCTTCTTAGCAACATCAGCAATAGGAACATCAAAGTAACATTTTTCAAGCGGTGGTAAATCAAGCATGTCATAAATCTTTCTAGGCATGATAGAAATACTAGCACCTAGATCACATAAAGCATGGCAATCAAAACCATTAACATGCATATCAATGATGGGTTCCCAACCATCTTCTAACTTCTTGGGAACGGAAGCTTTTTGCTTCAACTTTTCATCCCTAATTTTTATGAGAGCATTGGTAATATGCTTAGTAAAAGCAACATTTAAAGAACTAGCATTGGGAGTCAAAGCATGCTTTTGCAAGAACAAAATGACTTCAGATATATTGCAGCCATCAACATCAAAATCATTAAAAGAAATAGAGCTATCATCCCCCACACTCCAAAAAATTTCAGCACTCTTTTGAGAAAAAGTTTTGGCAGTTTTAGGCTTTTTAACACAAGGAGTGGGAGTTTTCTCTACCCCAATCAAAGTAAGAGGATTGCTAGCATTAGGAGCAACATCATCAGAGGTAGTAATAGTACATACCTTCATCTCTCTAGCCATCTCATCTTCTCTTTCCCACCTGGCATGCAATTCCGCTAACAATCTAATATTTTCATCAATCCCAACTTGAATAGCGTTAGCAGTAGCAAAAACATTGTTCTCTTTCACATCATTAGGCAACACTTTTAATTTCAGAATTTCAACATCATGAGCAAGGCTATCAACTTTAGAAGCAAGAATATCAATTTTGCCTAACTTTTCCTCAACAGACTTGTTAAAAGCAGTTTGCTTACCGATGAAGTCCTTGAGCATTACCTCAAGCTCGGAGGGCGCGGCCCTAGTGTTGTTGTAGGAATTACCATAAGAATTACCATAACCATTACCATTGGTAGAAGGATAGGGCCTATAATTGTTACTAGCAAAATTGTTCCTATAAGCATTGTTGTTAAAATTATTGTTTCCAATGAAATTCACATCAACATGCTCTTCTTGAGCAACCAGAGAGGCTAAAGGAACATTATTAGGATCAACATGAGTCCTATCATTAGCAAGCATAGCCATAATAGTATCAATCTTATCATTCAAGGAAGAGGTTTCCTCAACAGAATTTACCTTCTTACCTTGTGGATCTCTCTCGGTGTGCCATTCGGAATAATTCACCATCATGTTGTCGAGTAGCTTTGTTGCGGCGCCCAAGGTAAGGGACATAAAAGTGCCTCCAGCAGCTGAATCCAATAGGTTCCTCGAAGAAAAATTCAGTCCTGCATAAAAAGTTTGGACAATCATCCAAGTAGTCAGTCCATGAGTGGGGCAATTCTTTATCATAGATTTCATCCTTTCCCAAGCTTGAGCAACATGTTCATTATCAAATTGAGTAAACTTCATAATATTGCTACGCAGAGATATAATCTTAGCAGGAGGATAGTATCTACCAATAAAAGCATCCTTACACTTAGCCCATGAATCAATACTATTCTTAGTCAAAGACAGCAACCAATCTTTAGCTTTTCCTCTCAAAGAAAAAGGAAACAACTTGAGCTTAATAATATCACTTTCTACATCCTTATATTTCTGCATCTCACATAGCTCAACAAAATTGTTGAGATGAGCTGCAGCATCTTCAGTACTAGCACCAGAGAATTGCTCTTTCATAACAAGGTTCAACAAAGCAGGCTTATTCTCATAAAAGTTTGCAGCAGGAGCAGGTGGTGCAATAGGAGTGCAGATAAAATCACTATTGTTCGTGCTAGTAAAGTCACACAACTTTGTGTTTTCAGGATTGGCCATTTCAGCAAAACTAAAGTAAACAAGTAAAAACAACTACCAAGGATTCTAATTTTTTTGGGTTTTTGATATAAAACGATGCAGGTAAAATAAATAAAGTAAAGCAAAACAATAACAAAGTAAAGGATGTGCGTGCGAAAACTCCCCTCGCAGAAGTCTTCCACTCTTCCCCGGCAATGGCGCCGGAAAAGAAGCTTGATGGTGCCAAGTTGATGAAGTAAATAACCGGCCAGTTGGGAACCCCAAGAGGAAGGTGTGATGAGTATAGCAGCTTGTTTTCCCTCAGTTAAGAAACCAAGGTTTATCGTTCAGGAGAAGAGCAGACAATTACGACTGAAGGTGATGCTTGCTAGTTTGCGACAGCTTCGGACAATTTATATATGGCGCCTCGTCCAAGCTTTGCTTGCTAGCTACAACGCGGAACCTGCACACAACACAACCAAGTACTTTGCTCCCAACTCGCGATGAGGTTGTCAATCTCACCGGTTTGCTTGAAACAAAGGTTATGAGTGTATCGAGTGGAAAACAGTAGAGGTATGCGAGTAAAGTAAATAGTGCGAGTAAAGTAAACAGGTGATAGCAATATGATGGAAATAGGACCGGGGTCCACAGTTCACTAGTGGTGTCTCTCCATAAGATAAATAACACATGCTGGGTAAACAAATTACAGTTGGGCAATTGATAGAATAAAGATAAACGTGATATGTCAAGAAGATCACTACGAGATTTACTCTGGGCATTACAACAAAATACATAGACCGCCATCCAACTGCATCTATGACTAATAATCCACTTGTGGTGAATTAATCCGAGAACTCCACAAGTATTAAGTTGCGAACAACAGATAATTGCATTAAGCAAAGTGTGTAATGTAAACAAAGCATATGCCCTTGAGCATATGAATGTTGTTTTCTCCCTAGTAGCAACAGCACATCTACAACCTTAGAGGTTTCTGTCACTCCCCCAGGTTAAATAGAGGCATGAACCTACTATCGAGCATAAATACCCCCTCTTGGAGTCACTAGCAACTACTCGGCCAAGATAGCTACTAACAACGGAGAGCATGCAAGATCATAAACAACATAGAGATAACATAAGATATAATTCAGTATAGCAACTCAATCATAACACCAATATTCATCGGATCCCAACAAACCAAACATGTAGAATTACGTAACGGTGATCTCAATCATGTAGGGCAGCTCATGAGATCTAAACATGAAGCACATGGTGGAGAAGACAACCATCTAGCTACTACTATGGACCCATAGTCCAAGGTAGACTACTCACTCATCGCTCCAGAGTCAAGCATGGCGATGAAGAAGACCTCCGGTGGCGATTCCCCTCTCCGGCAGGGTGCCGGGAAGAGCTTCTGGACCCTCCCGATCTTTGGGTCGACGGCGGTGGCGGATCGCGATGTGTTCTGGAAAAGTGATCGGGTACTTAGGTTTTTCCCGTCGGGGGGTCTTTATAGGCGAAGGGGCGATGTCAGAGGTGGCCCTAGGCCCCCTCACACCATGGCGGCGCGGCTAGGGCCTGGGTCGCGCCAGCCTGGTGTGAGCCTGGCCTGTGGCCCCTCTCCTACTCTTCTTCAGATCTCTGGAAGCTCCCAGACAAAATAAGACTCCAGGAACTTGTTTCGTCCAATTCTGAGAATATTTCCTGTGTATCACTTCTGAAACACAAAAACAGCAGAAAACAGGGAACTGGCACTGTGGCAACTTGTCAGTAGGTTAGTTCCAGAAAATGCATAAAAGTGCCACGAAGTGTAACGAAACAGTAGGCAAATGGTGTAAAAACAAGCATGGAGCATCAAAAATTATAGATACGTTGGAGACATATCAGTGCCCATACAAGAGGTGTAAGTGGAGGCTGCATGCATCCACAATGCTCAGAAGCACCGTGGTTCATGTACTATGCCAACCGGTTGTGTATTTTAGATCACGGTGTAAAATTTGTTAACTGTTACTGACATCCCTTATAATTATGTTTCACATAAAGAAGAACTCGATCGACCATACTTGTGCACCACGAGCGGGAGCACCAGAGGAGAAATCAAAGCTAGCCAAGACTAGGTGGTTGGCAGATGCAATCATAGATTGGCTAAGAGAAACTCCATCACTTGGTCCAACAGCACTCATAAAATTGATATCTGATAAGTTTAATATAAAAATACCTTACATGAGGATGTTCTATGCAAAGGAAATGGCTCTTGATAGGATCAATGGTCCATGGAATGAAAGCTTTTAGTTGCTTTACACTTTCAAACCTAAAGTGGAGATGGCTAGTCCAGGCAGTGTTGTAGCGATAGACAAGCATACAGTTCCCTACAAATTGAAAAGCGGGAGGATAATGCAGAAGGAATGTTTTAGAAGGGCTTTTGTTTGTTTCAAAGCTTGCTGGAAAGGCTTTCTAGATGGTTGCAGGCCTTATTTGGCCGTGGATGCAACAGCTCTTCATGGCAGGTTTAAAGGACAGCTAGTTGCTGCTACTTCAGTTGATGGACACAATTGGATGTTCGCTGTTGCTTATGGAGTTTTGGAGGTTGAGTCAGAGGAAAGTTGGACTTGGTTTCTGCAGAATTTGCGCGGCCTTATAGGTCATCCACCAGGACTTGCTATCCACACAGACGCTTGCAAAGGTTTGGAGAGTGCAGTAGAAGCAGTATTCCCTAGAGTGGAGCATAGGGAATGTATGCGACACTTGGTACAAAATTTTACAAATAAATTCAAGGGTAAAGTTTATACTGACAACCTATGACCAGCTGCATACACATGCAACATTAGGAAGCATCTGTTTCATTTGGAAGTGTTGTATAAACAAAAACCTGGGGTGAAGGAGTACTTGGATGAACATCATGGTAGGGTGTGGTCAAGAAGCCAATTCAATGAAATTTGTAAGGTAGACTATGTAACAAGTAACCTTGCGGAGAGTTTCAATGCAAAGGTCAAGTCATTGAAAGGGCTTATGATGTGGCAAATATTTGATAAGATTAGGCAAATGATCATGATAAAGATCGATCTGCGTCAAAGAATTGCAGCCACAAAATATGTTGCCCATCTCATGCTCCCATCTTTGATTAAGTCTTTGCATGCTAGGGCAAAACAATTGAAGATGAAATGCATCAGAAAAGGAATAGAGGCTAAGGTAACCTACACTGACAGTAAAAATAGGCAGTGGAGGTATCCAGTGAGTTTGGTTGATAGGACATGCCATTGTAGGCGATGGCAGATCCATGGGATACCCTGCATACATGCATTGTTTTTCATGAGTGTTATAGCGGGTGCAGAAGGTGAAGTTGATCAGTATGTGTCAGAGTATTTCTCTGTTGCCAAATTTAGGGCTGCATATGCTATGAATGTTCCTACCTTGTTGGGAAAAGACCAATGGATGAAAGTCAATCCAGGCTTCAAACTGTACTCTCCAGTTTTGACTAGACCGGCAGGTAGGCCGAGGAAGAGTAGGATCAGAGCTAGTGCAGAGGGTGGTGCACCGATTCGATGACATAAGTGCAAACGTTGTGGAATCCCTGGACACATTGCTAGGCTTTGTAAAAATCCAGTTGACCCAGCTTTTGGAATGAAAGATCAGGCGGGAGCAGCAAATGCAGAGGAGAATGAAGCAGCAATTCAACATGAGGAGATTGAAGCAATGAATCGAGAGCTGCTTGAACCGATGGATCGAGAGCTGCTTGAACCGATGGATCGAGAGCTGCTTGAATAGATGAATCGAGAGCTGCTTGAACCGATGGATCGAGAGCAGAGGGAACAGATGGATCTAGAGGCCGTTGAAGCAATGCATAGACAGCTGAGTGAAGGAATTGATCGAGAGCTGGGTAAACCGATGGATCAAGAGCAGATTGTAGAAGCAAGGGAAGAAAATGCATTAGAAGAAAGAGCACAAGCTTCGTATGATATGGTTGTCTCGGTCTTGGCACAACCCGAAGAGAAGAAGAAGAAGAACAAGAAAGAGGGCAAAAGGAAGGTAGACACCGGTAATATCCCTGGTAGGGTTACCCGGAGTAAGGTGGTGGACCCAGCGAGTCACACAAGGAGCAAGAGAAAGATTTTATTTTGAACAATTAATTTGAATGTATGTGTTATTGCAAGTTTTCTATGGTCATGCACCTCGAATAAGTTCATCGCTTAAGCCACATTTACCATTTTCTAAGTGAGTAAACTCAAAAAATATAGTTTTGGGTTTAGTTTAATTCAAAATAATTCAAAACATGGTGGAACCTTCCCATGGAGTCTTGTTATGTTACCTACAACCTAGAGAAATAATAATGGAAAAGGAAATTTATCATTTTCTAAGTGACTAAACTCAAAAAATATAGTTTTGGGTTTAGTTTAATTCAAAATAATTCAAAACATGGTGGAACCTTCCCATGGAGTCTTGTTATGTTACCTACAACCTAGAGAAATAATAATGGAAAAGGAAATATAGAGATATGAAGTTTTTCCCAAAACCACTTCCTAGTCCATGAGCTACTAGCTATGAAGATGCAGGGCTTTCTACTCAACACACCTCCCAAATACCCACTATGCTTACAAACTTTGTCCAAATGAGTCTAAATTCGTCACACTTGTGTATCTTTGAATTGCAAACAATATCACGTCGGCCAAAATGTACTATATTGTTCAAATAACACAATCTAACAATTTTTATGCCAAAAGCTTCAATTTCCCTTACTCCCTTTATTATTTGGGTGCCCCTGTTTTACTTAGTTTTACTCAGTTTTCCCCCTCCGGGTCCACTTATTTTACTCAGTCCAACTCAGTTTTGCCCTTCCGATAAACATTTCCTCACTTTTTCCCCTCTTAGTTCTACTCAGTTTTCCTCACTTGTACTCACTGGCTGATCTCTGATTGGTCGAGATGTATGTCACACGGATCTTGGTTGGTTGATAGCTCAACGTATGCTTGCACCGTGGGATCATTTATGATTGGACGGCCTGTATATCTCTCTCTACCTTGATGGACGCATACAAAGAGAAGAGCAGAGCACATACCTACCAACCCTAGCAGTCGCATCTTCCACTCTTACTCTGGCAGTCGTGGCGGCGCGGATCTGCAGCGTGCGTGCGTGCGTGCGGCGGCGCGGATCTAACCGTGCGTGCGGTGGCACGGATCTAACCGTGCGTGCGGCCGTGCGGAACTGCAGCGTGCGGCGGCACGGATCTAACCGTGCGTGCGGCGGCGTGGATCTAACCGTGCGGCGGCGTGGATCTAAGAGTGCCGGTGCGGATTTAAGAGTGCCGGTGAGGATCTAACCCTCAGAAATAGTTGAAATGTCTCTCTCTGTCTCACTTTCGTTTATCTTCTCAGATCTGTTGATGATGAAGAACACCAAGACGGTGGCCGTGCTGACAGTGCTCACCGATGCCAAGACGATTGAAGCCATCGCCTACAACATCGCTGCGATAGCGTAGATCCAGCCTTCAATGTCAGAGCCTACCGATGTCTCACTTCCGTTACCCTCCTCAGATCTATTGCTGATGGACACCAAGACAGCGGCCGTGTCGACAGTGCTCATCAATCGTCTTGAAGCCATCGCCTACAACATCGCTGCGACAGCGCAGATCCAGCCTTCAATGTCAGAGCCTGCCGATGTCTCACTTCCGTTACCCTCCACAGATCTGTTGCTGATGGACACCAAGATGGCGGCCGTGTCGACAGTGCTCATCGATCATCTTGAAGCCATCGCCTACAACATCGCTGCGACGGTGCAGATCCAGCCTTCAATGTCGGAGCCTGCCGATGTCTCACTTCCGTTGCCCTCCTCAGATCTGTTGCTGATGGACACCAAGACGGCGGCCGTGTCGACAGTGGTCACCGATGCCAAGATGATTGAATCCATTGCCTACAACATCGCTGTGACGGCGCAGATCCAGCCCTCCTCCATGTCCGAGTTTGCGGATGGTGCAGATCCAGCCACCAAGACGGCGGCGGTGCCAAGAGTGGTTGCGAAGCCGTAGATCCAGCCCTCCTCCATGTCCGAGTTTGCGGATGGCGCAGATGACCACCCCTCAGCCGCCCGTCGTCCAGGCCCTTCTAGCCCATCGGTGCGCGGCCGTGTTCGACGCCGCAAATTGGGATAAATTATGATAAATTTGTATTTTTCAATTTCAATTTGGGATAAAATTGTTCGAACTACTACCTCCGTCTCAAAAAAAGCTTCTCCACTTTCTCGATGTGTCCCTGTACATCCGAATGTATGATTTGAATTCTATCCCAACTTGATTGGGAAGATTGATATGTATTTGATCCGAGAGGCTGGTACATGCTTTCACTTTTGGGATCCCTTCACTTTTGGAACTCATCCAAATTCACTTTTGGGATCCCTTCACTTTTATAAGATGTTCATGCATGCTAAAATTATCGCGCGCATTACTTAGCACAACTAGGAAATTGTACGCCAAAATACAGTGGTTAGAGCCACACCAAAATACAGTGGTTAGAGCCATCTACTGAATAACAATTCTATACTATCTAAATCATCTACCACAACCACATAACTGCTAGGACAGGGATGACACCTAATAAAACTGCCCAGATGAATCTACTTTTCGCCTCTCCCATCACTTGAAGTTCATGTTCTAGATTTTCTACCACTTGATCAGATACGGCAAGATCTGTCTCAAGTATCAACTTCTCCTTGCGAATAAGCTCTGAATTCTTCTTTTCTTCCTCCACAGTATGCTTCAGCTCGAATATCATCAGGTTTTTACGGGCCAATTCATCACCTAAATTGGCCACCTTCTCCTCCAAATCCATCCTCTGGCTACACCACTGGGTTGATTAATCTTAGTATGCAATGTACCATGGATCATCAGCTTGCCTAGTGAACTGTAACAATAATGGAAAAAAGAACAACTGAAATCACTCCAACAGGCCATGGCGGCACTTCAAATTCAACAGTAGTACAGAGAGCAGAAGCTAGATACTGCACTTCTGACGAGGTAGGAGAAGTAGAACGTGGCCACGACATGATCGAATCCCCACCCTCGCCGGTGTACCCGCTACGACCAGACATTGAGGACTATTTCGAACCTGCAAACTCCAATAAATTATGGGAACCGAATCGATTAGGGGGTGGGAGAGGCGGAAGCGGAGGTCTTACCAAGCTATACTACCAATTGGTGCGCGGAACAAATCCCAGTCGTCGTGGGCGGCGGATCTGCTTGCGGCAGACTTTCCGGCGGTGGGTACAATGCGTGCAGACGAAACAAGTGCTAGAGCCATGGTTGACGTGCAGCGCCGCAGTCCGTCCGACGACGCCGGGGGATAGAGCCGGTGGCGTGATGAGGCGCCGGCGATGGCTGCTCCGTCCGAGGGTGTGGAACGAGCTGCCAGTGGTTCTCCGATGACTAATGAGATACACAACACTAGGTTCCAGCCATGTTTAGCATAAGATTCACTTTAGATTAAGCTGCGAAAATAGTCACCAGCTGGGTCTAGCTTAAGAAAAATTAATTAGCGAACTTGTTGCTTCTCTCTAGCGAAAATAGTCACCTGCTGGGTCTAGCTTAAGAAAAAGGGCGACCCCAGCGGTCATTGGCTGAGGCGGCCCCACAGAGCAGCTCTATATGATTTTCTCTAAATAAATAGACGACCCCAGCGGTCATTGGCTGCGGAGGCCCCACAGAGCGGCAATATATGATTTTCTCTAAATAAATAGATGACCCCACTGGTCATTGGCTGCGGCAGCCCCATAGAGCGGCCCCATTGGTCATTGGCTGCGGAGGCCCCACAGAGCGGCAATATATGTCTTTTCCTGAAAAATACACGACCCCACTGGTCATTGGCTGCGGCAGCCCTATAGAGCGGCCCCATTTGTCATTGGCAGCACCGCGTATACAATCAGGAAATAAAACGGCCCACACGTCAGCGATAGATGGATGGCTGCTCCGACGTGTCTCCTGACCCTACCTGTCAGCACCATTCAAAAGCATCGGTCAATTTACAACCACCGCGGCTCCCTAGCCGTCACCGATAATGGTCAAGGCCTCTGACCAGACGGCAACCCTCCCGTCTGAGCGTCTGCGAGGGGTTTCAAACTAGAGGGAGGGGAAAACTGAGGAAAAGTTAAGCGGCTGGGGAAAACTGAGCACAACTAAGGACCCGAGGGCGCGAAAATAGAAATCCCAATTTAGTAATGGCATTATTTTATTGGTTAGGACTTTGGAGACATGACTCCTGACACAGAATGCACTTTGTTTAGTGCTACTGCTAAACTGCATTAAAGTATGCATTGGAACTCCTTTCTGAAACATATTGTGAAGATTTGTTCCTTTTGTGGGTTTTGACCATTTTTCTACCATGTTGAGTCAATCTAACTATTTGCTTGTTGATATGATATTTTTGGAGCAGAGTGGTTTTAGCAACAAGTACATTGTGGTTTTAGCAACGAGTACATTGTGGTATGCTTTATCGATAAACACTCAAGTCAAATGGCAGCAGTCTTTTGATCTAATCTATTTGATAAGTGTGCTAATATTTGGCACCTTTATCATGTGTAGAAGTTACTATTTAGTATTCACTTATTTTTAGTTATTTCTGCCTACCAAATAAACATATATAATTGACTGCTGTGGAAATACTCACTTGTTACTCTCTTTGTACTGACAAAACATTCCTGATTACCTGTGTTGCAAGTGTAATGATCATATGATATTTAAGCCTTTTATTTCTTCCAGATTACCATATTGGTTGCTGCTAAGGGAGTGCACAAGCTACCTGCTATAAATAGCAGCTCTGACTTGAAGAAGGCTCTACAAACTCTACTGTCATACTCTACTGTCAGCTGTACCATCAAGCAAAATATTGGTATTCTCTGCTTGTTTCTCTTCTACTATCATACTCTACTGTCAGCTGTACTATACCGGAGTCAAATAATTTACACCAGCAGCGACCTTGTTACAGTAACTAGAACTAACAGTTACTTGAAAAGAGCTGGTTAAGTACTTCATTTACTCAGTTCGTAGTTGTTTTGTACTCTACTATTATTTAAAAAAAACTGACAAGATCTGTACTCAAAAATGAAAATGGTCATGTATTGGTGATCACTATATGATTGGATGTGCATGTTTATCAGTGAGAGGACAGAGTTGAGATTATTTTGCTGCTATGAACTTTGCTGCTGTGAACTTTGCTGCTGTGAAAAGTTTGCTGCTGTGAACTTTGCTGCTATGAACTTTGCTGCTGTGTACTTTGCTGCTGTGTACTTTGCTGCTGCTGTTGTACTTTGCATGTTTATCAGTGAATTGCTGCAGGTTATTTCTAAATGAGTTGCCCATTTCTCCCGAAGTGTCGATTTACTTCCGTTTCGGTTGAGAAATGGGCACTCCTAGGTCAAAAAATAGCAAAGGTCATGCCGAATTTTTCGGTCGACTCTAGCTTAATTATTGTACTAATTAAATTATTGCATATTTTGTATGAAGTGCCGACATGTCGAGCGGAGACAAAGACGTCGGGGCTGGCCCTTCTCAGCCCATGAGCGTCGAAGAAGAAGCAAGAAAAGCCAACCTAAAGTTTTGGCGGCTTGGCGATGACTTGAGCGGGTCCGACGAGGAGGCCGAAGAAGCTACGGCCGATGAAGTTGGGGAGGAGGCCGAAGAAGGTGCGGCTGATGAAGTTGACTCGGAGTCTGAATATGACTTCGAGGCCGAAGATGGTGACGATGCCAGAAGCAGCAATGGCGACGAGGAGGATGACACAAGTAGTCATGGTGGCAGTGACCGCATGGACGTCGGTGGATCGGACGCCGCCACTAAGAAGAAGAAGAAGAAGAAGAAGAAGAAGAAGAAGGAAAGGCAGGATCGGACACCGCCGGTACTTGGCACCAAGCTCGAAGAGTTCACGTATGTGAAACTGAGTGGCCAACCGTGGAGCCTGCGAAGCTTGCCGCTGGGTACGGCCTACAGCTCGGGTGCATCGTGCGGGAGGGCATGAGCATCAACCAGAAGAACATAAGAGCTAAGGGCAATACGCGGTTGCGTGAGCTCCTCATTGGGAAGCTTCACAACCGGTACCAGTTCCCAGAGCCGTTCAATAACAAGAAGCTCAAAGGGAACAAGGTCAACAAGTTAGCCCTCACGAGGATGAGCACAACCGTGAGTAGCTGGAAAAGCCGAGTGAAGAAGAGGATTCTCTCCCGCAAAAGTTGGGAGGAGATAAAGAAGGCCGAGCCAATGCTTGACGAAGATGAGTTCATCAAGTTCAAGGATGTGTGCCTCACTCCGGAAGGTATCGAATGGACCGAGTGGGGGAGGCGTATGCGGGACCTCAACATAGGTAACCAACGCCACAGAGGCGGCGGTTACCGAGGAAAGAAGGCCGTTTGGGCAAAGGAGGACGCCGAGTATGCCCGTCTAGGGAAAGAGAACCCGTAGCACAAATTCACGGACGAGCAGGTGACGCAGTTTGTCCATGCTCGCTACTATCTCCACCCCGAACTCAAGGAATTCATTACCGACGATGATGATGTGAGGAAGTTCCAGAAAAAGCTGGTAAGGAATTTACCGCGGATCTCGATCGAGTCCATATGCGTTCTAAATTTCTAAATGGCCATCTCTTTCCTTCTCTGCAGAGAATCGAAGAAAGGTCTTGTACTTCAAGTGCGAGCTCGTCCCAGGGGTCGATGGCGGACCCTCGGTGGGACACGCCCTTCAACAGGGCGATAAACGTGATCAAGGGGAGAGCCAAGTCCTTGCCGCCAACTTCAGTTGGCCGCGTGGCCGGCTATGGTACGTACAACAAGGTTGGCGACTTCAAGAAAGAGGACCGCGAGGCGAAGAAAGAGAGGAAGGCCGCGGCAGCGGCGGCGGCGGCCATCGCAAGTGAAAGACGCGAAGTTGAAAAGCTCTGGGAGCAGATGCCGGACCTGATCGCCGAGCAAGTGCAATAGAAGCTCCGCGAGATCATTCCCAATGAGCTGTGGGAGGGGCTTGCTGCTTGGAATGCGGTAGGTTGACGAGGGGCGCTAGTGGTGCCCAGCATCTTCGGCAGCAACTCTATCCAGCACGTGTCACCGGATGTGGTGACTCCCGATACCGCCAATGTCGAGGCGCAGCCAGCGGCCGCTCCGGTGCCCCCTCCCGCCAACGCCAACATGAACGCGCACCCGGAGGTCGCTCTGGTGACACTACCTCCCGCCAATGCCAACACCGAGCAGCCGATCGCACCGGTGCCCCCTCCCACCATAGCTAAGGCGCAACCGATGGTTCTTCATCGTAAGGCATCTCGGCGGAAGAATGATACCGGTGTCTCGACATTAGCCGAGCTCAACGCCATCTCCAAGGTAATCACTCCGGCCAGCACATTTCATTTCCTTTGCCTTTGATGACTATAGCTAGCCAGCGATATCTCACGATATGCACACAGGACACACCTTGCACACTTTTGCATTTCGTGGACGGCGAGCTGAAGGATGTTGCCAAGGGCACAATCATTCAGCCAAATAGCACAATCATGCATCACAAGGAGATGGTCTCAGAGGTGTTCAAGGTCCGACTGGCTCGGGTGTTGCCGGGATGCGAAGACATGGACCCCCCCACCCAACCTCAAGGCGCCGATGAACATAAGACCCTTGCGGGTTGTTTCGGCTTGGTCTTGACATGGCCGAAGACCCAGATTCACCTTGTGAAGGAACAACAAGTTACTCAGCTGCCGCCACGCATGCCTTGTTTGGAAAAAGTTACTGAGCCGCCGCCATGTTTGGCACTAGTTACTGAGCCAGCGCCGCGCCGTATGGCGCCACCGCCTCAGCGGCCACAACAAGTTGTCTCTGCCAACACCTCCCATCACCAAAAGTTGTTGGCCGCCGCTTTACCGCAGCCACCACCAGCACCACATGGCAAGGCCGTTGCTGCATCCTACCCAATACTGGTTGAGGACATCAACGATGATGATGATGACAACCCAGATGACTGGCTCAACACCGGCGCCACCGACTCTTTGTTCATGCCAAACATGGAAGAACCCTACCGTGTCCGCGAAGATCAAAATGCTCGCACCAAAGCATGCATGCGTTTGGACTTCCATGGTGCCCTAGAGGAGACGCCTCCGGATGCTGGCGCCGCTGATCCTAAAGTCAATACGGGAAATATTTTCAGCCCCAACACACTCCATAAGGTGGTGAGCGGCAGTGATCAGTTGGCAACCGACCATGGTGAGCTATTGGAAACCGGTGGTCCCATCCAGAAGAAGCACCACCGGAAGAGAAACAAGAAGGATAAGCCGTCTGCGAGCCAGCAGCCAGTCGGTCCGAAGAGGCCCAGGGTTCACGACGACCCGATGTCACAACCCGCTAAGGGCACCTTGCAGGGCATAATTCATGAAGCTGGAAAACCGATTATGACTGAGGAGCAGGTCGCCCACGCGAGTGGAGCGATGGTGAACCTTATGCACGGTATTCTGTTTCTGGAGGAGGGCCTTCTTAAGGAAACAAATCCATCGTACCCCGTTTTCACGGTGAAGGTTCCAGCGGACGCGGGCTTCGTCGATGATCACCCCGCGGATATCTTCTTCATATCGTATGAGGACGTCTTCAAGCTTTTCAACGCCAAATGGCTGGACTATAACTTGGTCCGCCTATACGCGCTCCAGCGGGCGATGAAGGTCAACAGAGAGGAGAACCCTGGCGTCGCGATAGCGGACCCCTACTTCATGCATGAAGGCATGTTGTTGAATCCAGCGAACCGTTCCAGAGCAAAGGAGTACCTCCAGAAGTTCCTGTTGGACAACAAGAGTAAAAAAGACATTCTTCTTCCTTACTTTCCCGAGTAAGTGCACACTCGCTCGGCCGCCGTAATAACTTGTGATTTCTTAGTTTTCGATAGCTCCTTTTCCAACATTCTTTCGTTTCAACTGTTTTGCGCAGAGACATATACTGAACATTGATCCTCGTTGCCCCGAGGTACTCGGTAGCCATATACTTAGACTCGGGGAGTGAGGCGAAGACAAAAAACTATGCCTACATCAAGGGTGTTCTAGATGATGCTCTCGAGGGATACGCTAGGAAGGGAGGCGACTTCAAGGCGGGGGCGGAAAATGTCAAGGACGACAGACACATGTTCAAGCACGTAATCAAGTTCCCCTGCGTCAAGCAGCCGCCTAACAGTGTCAAGGAGGCCTTCTACGCCCTCCATCACATGCGGGCGATCGTCCAGAACGAACACAGGCTTACGACGCCAGCTAGTGTCCGAGGATGGGCCCAAGAGCATGCAAGGATCGAGGACGCTGAACTTAGGGACGACTTCTTCCGCATCCAGACTCAGATTGCGACTATCTTGCAAGAAGATGTCATCACAAGGGGGGAACCTTGTCCTGCGCCAGACCATTGGCTAAGCACGAGATCAAAGACCGGCTCCGGAAACAGCGTGACACTAGGACATGGACAACGAAAGATTGCTACAAACCGTTCCCGGAGCCATGTCAACCAAAGTCTTCATGATTCTTCCCAGTCGTTTTCGCGTGTATGTCAATCGTGGGTGCTTGAGTCATAAACTTTATCGTCTGCAACTCATTCCGGTGTGTGTCTGTGTGTGAGATGTAAACTTATAACTTGCCTTAGTCGAAAGCATCGTTGTTGGACTTATTTACTTTTGTATGCGGGATACTTATATGTAACTCTTTTCTTAGCTCGAATACTTTCCTTTTGTCGACATGCATGTGAATCCTTTGATTCTTTTGGTTGCATATGATATATGGCTTTGTCGACATATGTAACTCTTTTCTTATAGCTTGAATACTATATATATGGCTTTGTCTACAGAGATGCCGAGATGCTACGTGGTGTACAAAGGGTGGGTACCAGGAGTCTACGATGAGTGGGAGGATTGCCAGAAGCAAGTGAACAAGTTTAGCGGCAACTCCTACAAAGGGTACCCGACGAGAGAGCTGGCGGAAGCTAGGTGGAGGATCCACCTCCTAGGAGAGCAGAGAAACAACAACCGGATGAAGACCTTGATGATCGTGCTCCCGGTCTTGCTCACCATTGCGGGTGTAGTCTACTCGGTCTTTTCGTAGTTTGGAACTTGGCTAAAGATGATGATCAACTTGTTGTAATGTGTAGTGTGTGTAATGTGTGAGATGCATGGACTTGGGCTATATATGCTCCAACACTTCTAATATTCGGGAACTTTGTCACTATTATGGTTCTAATTGTTTGTGATGATGATATATTTGTTTTGTACTACATGCTATGTATTCTGCAGTTATATTTTATACCTATATATATTCTTGTGTATTGCTGTGTATAAATACCAGAAAATATCAGTTTTTTTTGGACCTGTACGAAATATCAGTGGCGCATATCTGCAGTGGCTAGTGGCGCATTAAGTACTAGTGGCGCATTAAGCAATATGTGCCACGCATAGGAAACTAATGGCGCATATGCCATATGCGCCACTAAAGTTCGAACTATGCGTGGCGCATATTGAGATGCGCCACTGATAAATATGTACTAGTGGCATGGCAATGGTGGCGCATCCCATATGCGCCACGCATAGTCCAAAATGGTGCGCCACTAATAGCCTTTTTTCCACTAGTGTGAGTTAATATCAAACAATTATTAGCAACTTGAAGAGGAACATTCTCACATATACCAATAGGAATAGTAGTAGACTTATCAGCCATTTGCAAAGATATATCAGTCGATATCAATTTTTCTAGATCAAGCCTCTTATAGAGAGAAAAATGCATGACACTAACTCCGGCTCCCAAATCACACAAAGCAGTTCTAACATAATTATTTTTAATAGAGCAAGGAATAGTCGGTATACCTGGATCTCCAATCTTCTCTGGAACTTTACCATCAAAAGAGTAATTAGCAAGTAACATGGAAATTTCCTCACTAGGAATCTTCCTTTTGTTAGTAACAATATCCTTCATATACTTTGAATAAGGAGGCATTTTAATAGCATCAGTCAAAGGGATTTGCAAAAATAAAGGTCTCATCCATTCACAAAACCTGTTGTAGTGTTCTTCTTCCTTAGATTTGTGTTTCTTACCAGGAAAAGGCATTGGCTTTTGCACCTAAGGTTCTCTCTCATTACCATGCTTGTTGGCAATGAAGTCTTCCTTACTGTATTTTGCATTCTTAGCAAGCTTTTATAGTTCCTCCTCAACTTCTTCTTTATCAGAAGCATTACCACTTTTGGTTTCAGCATCAAAAATAGAAATACTATTAGGATTTTTACCTGTTTCGGGAGACTGTGCAACTGTTTTATGCCGCTTCTTCTTTTTCTTGGAAGGAATATCATCACCTACAGCATGTTGAGAATCCTGCTCGATCCTCTTAGGATGTCCTTCAGGATATAAGGAATCCTGAGTAGAAGCACCACCTCTAGTGCGTATTTCACACACTTGTTTTTCTCTTGAAGTAGTAACTAGCAAGCCTTTTCGCACCTTGGTAAGCTGATCAATTTGAGTTTGAACCATTTGAAAATGTTTAACAAGCATCTTCACATCATTGGAGGTTCTCTCCATAATATCCTGCAACTTGTTAATAGCTCTAGAATTTTCCAACAAATGATTCTGCACTCTCTTATTAAAATTACCTTGCTTAACAATGAAATTATCAAACTCATCTAAGCATTAATCAGGAGGTTTAGAGTAAGGAATATCTCTATTATCAAAGCGTTGGAGAGAGTGTACCTCAATAGTGGCGGAGCGAGGGATTGGCTTACATAGTTCTTCTATAGGTGGTAGATTCTTCACATCTTCAGATTTAATACCCTTCTCCTTAAGATATTTCTTGGCTTCTCTCATTACTTCATCATTTAATTTAATCATTCCTCTCTTCTTTGGTGTCAGCGTTGGTGTTGGTGCTGGTGCTGACTCAGCCATAGTCCAATCATTATAATTCTGGCTTATTTTAGCCATTAACTCTTCAGCTTCAGCAGGAGTTCTTTTCTTGAAAACATAACCAGCACAACTATCCAAGTATGTCTTAGATTCAACAGTTAGTCCATTATAAAATATATCAAGAAGTTCATTCTTAGGCAATGGCTCTCCAGGGTGTGCTCTAATTAAAGAATAAAACCTTCCCCATGATTCAGGCAGTTTCTCTCCTTTTACCTGCTCAAAGTCAAAGATTTTCTGCAAAGCTGCATGTTGAGCACTAGCAGGAAAATATTTCTGAAAGAAAGCATTAACCAATGCAATAGGACTATCAATAGATCCATGAGACAAATTATTAAACCAAGCTTTAGCTGCGCCTTTTAACGAAAAAGGGAAAATCTTAGCAACAAAATAAGTACGCAGCTTAGTATCATCAGAAAACAAATTACTCAAAGAAGAGAGTGATACGTCTCAAACGTATCTATAATTTTTGATGCTCCATGCTTGTTTTAGCACCATTTGCTTAGTGTTTCGTTACAATTCGTGGCATTTTTATGCATTTTCCGGAACTAACCTATTAACAAGATGCCACAGTGCCAGTTCCCTGTTTTCTGCTATTTTTGTGTTTCAGAAAAGTTACACAGGAAATATTCTCGGAATTGGACGAAACAAAAGCCAGACATACAGAAATTTACCGAAGCTTCCAGAGAACCGAAGAGGAGATGGAGAGGGGCCACAGGCCGGCCACATAGTAGGGCGGCGCGGCCTAGGCCCTGGCCGCTCCCCCTATGTGTGAGGCCACCTCGGTCCACTTCTGAAGATGCCCCTTCGCCTATAAAGACCCCCCGACGGGAAAAACCTAAAGACCCGATCAATTTTCTAGAAACACATCGCGATCCACCGCCATCGTCGACCCAAGATCAGGAGGGTCTAGAAGCTCTTCCCGGCACCCTGCCGGAGAGGGGAATCGCCACCGGAGGTCTTCTTCATCGCCATGCTTGCCTCCGGCGTGATGAGTGAGTAGTCTACCTTCGACTATGGGTCCATAGCAGTAGCTAGTTGGTTGTCTTCTCCACCATGTGCTTCATGTTTAGATCTCATGAGCTGCCTTACATGATCGAGATCACCGTTATGTAATTCTACATGTTGTGTTTGTTGGGATCCGATGAATATTGGTGTTATGATTGAGTTGATGTGCTGAATTTTATCTTATGTTATCTCTATGTTGTTTATGATCTTGCATGCTCTCCATTGTTAGTAGCTATCTTGGCCGAGTAGATACTAGTGACTCCAAGAGGGGGTATTTATGCTCGATAGTTGGGTTCATGCCTCTATTTAATCTGGGGGAGTGACAGAAACCTCTAAGGTTGTAGATGTGCTATTGCCACTAGGGAGAAAACAGCATTCTTTTGTCCAAGGACATATGCTTTGTTTACATTACACAATTTGCTTAATGTAGTTATCTGTTGTTCGCAACTTAATACATGTGGGGTTCTCGGATTGATTCCCCGCGAGTGGATTATTAGTCATAGATGCAGTTGGATGGCGGTCTATGTATCTTGTTGTAATGCCCAGAGTAAATCTCACAGTGATCCTCTCGACGTATGCACTTTATCTTTATTCTATCAATTGCCCAACTGTAATTTGTTTACCCAGCATGTGTTATTTTATCTTATGGAGAGACACCACTAGTGAACTGTGGACCCCGGTCCTATTTCCTTTATATTGCTATCACCTGTTTACTTTACTCGCACTGTCTACTTTACTCGCATACTACTATTGCTTTCCACTCGATACGCTCATTCCTTTGTTTACAGCAAACCGGTGAGATTGACAACCTCATCGTAAGTTAGGAGCAAAGTATTTGGTTGTGTTGTGTGCAGGTTCCGCGTTGCAGCTGGCAAAGCAAAGCACTGGACGAGGCGCCTTATAAATTGTCCAGAGCTGTCGCGAAGCTAGGAAGCATCACCTTCTTGAGTTTGGCTTTTTCCTGGATTCGATAAACCTTGGTTTCTTACTGTGGGAAACTTGCTGCTGTGCTCATCATACCTTCCTCTTGGGGTTCCCAACTGGACGGTGATTTACATCAACACCGTACCGCCACAAGCAGAGAGCTCATTCATGTGCTCCATAGCACTTTCATATTTAGTACCACAAAAAGGTTCTTTCTCAAAAATATATATAAGATAAATCCAAAGAGAAATCATAATCCTTATCACTAATACTTATGGGAGAAGCAGCAAACTTAGCATCAGGAGATAACTTATATCTAACAACACGTCTTGCAAGAAGATCTCTAATAGCACCAGCATCACTAGTAGCATGAAATTCATCAATAAAATTGTCATCTAGCTCAATATAAGCATCATCAAGATTGTTGCTAGGGTGTTCCCTAGACTCAGGTGAACTAATAGGTGTAACAGTAGTGTTCCCCATTTGCTTAGTCCTAGAAATTATAACCTCTAAAAAGGAACCTAACGAACCACTCTCATCAAGCACAATAGAAGCATCATCAAAACTATCAGTAGCATTTTCAAACTCAGCAGAAGTAGTAGTATGTGCATGCGGTGGTGTAAGCAACTTACTCATCACAGATGACAAATCAAGAGCAACAGAGGTGTTCAGAGTCGTACCTCTTCTTGTAGTGGATGGCAATATAGGAACTTTTCCATCACGAGGTTTACCCATGATGAATGGATTGCAGCGAACAATATGAATTCTAGGTGAACTTACAAATAAAGCTATGCTCCTCGACAACGGCGCTAGAAAATAGTCTTGATGACCCACAAGTATAGGGGACCGCAACAGTCTTCGAGGGAAGTAAAACCTAAATTTATTGATTCGACACAAGGGGAACCAAAGGATATTTATAAGCCTTAACAGATGAGTTGTCAATTCAGCTGCACCTGGAAACAGACTTGCTCGCAGCGATTTATCAGTAGCAACAGTTTTATAGTGGCGACAGTAGTAAAATAGTAGCAACAATAATAAAGTAAAGACGGTAACAGTAGCAATAGTAAATAGTAGGATTAAATACTGTAGGCATAGGGATGGATGAACGGGCGTTGCATGGACAAGATAATTCATGTAATAAACAATGACATGGGCAATTGCAGATAAATAATGATAAAACATCCTAGTACTAAACAACCATAGGCATGTGTTCCGTATATAGTCGTACGTGCTCGCAATGAGAAACTTGCACGACATCTTCTGTCCTACCAGCCCGTTTGCAGTGGGGCCTCAAGGGAATCTACTGGTAATTAAGGTACTCCTTTTAATAAAGTACCGAAGCAAAGCATTAACACTCAGTGAACACATGTGATCCTCACATCACAGCCATCCCCTCCGGTTATCCCAATTACTGTCACTTTGGGGCCTCGGGTTCTGGACAACGATGTGTGTATACAACTTGCAGGTAAGATCATAAACAACAACTATTATCATAAAACAATAACAAGTTCAGATCTGAGATCATGGCACTCGGGCCCAAAGTGACAAGCATTAAGCACAACAAGTTGCAACAATGTCGTAAGCACTAACAGTAGATACTAGGCACCATGCCCTAACAAGCTCATAGCAATTACATGAATAATCTCATCCAATCCCTACCATCCCCTTTGCCTACAGCATGAATTACTCACACATGGATGGGGGAATCATGGATAGTTGATGGAGAGACGTCGGTGATGATGATGAAGATCTCCTCCAAATCCCCATCCCGACAGGGTGCTAGAACGGAGTTTCTGGTTCCGAATCGCAGTTTCTGATGGTGGCGGCGCAGCGGAACTCTATCTGGGAAAAACGCCGAACCCCCGATAGTTTCAGGTCAGGAGGTATATGTAGGCGGAAGGAGGGGTCGAGACGATGACCGAGGCGGCCTCACCAGCCCTGGCGCGGCTAGGCCTGGCCCGCGCCACCAGGGGGTGTGAGCGCCTCGTGGCCCCTCTCCGTCTCGTATTCTGGCTCCGTGGGTCTTCTGGTAAAATTTGATTTTTACAGTATTTTCCGGGATTTTTCCTGAAAGTTGGATTTCTGCACAAAAACAAAACACCTGGGCAATTCTGCTGAAAACAGTGTTAGTCCGTGTTAGTTGTATTCAAAAATACACAAATTAGAGGAGAAACAACAGCAAAAGTGTTCAGGAAAGTAGATACGTTTTGGACGTATCAAATAGCCATGTTCTTTTTTTGCAGTCATGTTTTGGTTTGATTTCTTATTATTTTTCTCTTAACATTTCATTTATCTTACTTTAGTTTATTTTACTTTAGTTTATTTCCCGGTAATTCAAGAAGTAAAAATATTTTTGTACTTTTTGTTCCCGTATTTTTCTTCCTGGATTTTTTAAATTTTTGTTCCCAAATTTATGTAATTTTTGTTCCTAGATTTTCGTAACTTTTTGTTCCTGAATTCATGTAATTTTTGTTCCTAGATTTATGTAATTTTTGTTCCTAAATTTTGTTATTTTTGTTCCTAGATTTTAGTTCTCGGATTTTTGTAATTTTTGTTCCCTGGTTTTTGTAATTTTTGTGCCCGGATTTTTTAAACTTTCGTTCCTGGATTTGTGTAATTTTTGTTCCTGGATTTTTGTTCCTTATTGTTGTAACTTTTGTTCCTGGATTTTTGTTTCTAGATTTTTGTAATTTTGTTTCCTAGATTTTTGTTTTGTTCCCGGATTTTTTGTAATTTTTGTTCCTAGATATTTGTATTTTTTATTCCTTGATTTTTGAAAATTTTGTTCCTGGATTTTTGTTCCCAGATTTTTTTCGATTTTTAAAACAAATTCCTGGATTTTTGCTCCTGATTTTTGTATCTTTTGTTCCTAGATTTTTATAAATTTTTTCCAAGATTTTTGTTAATTTTGTTTCCCAGATTTTTGTAATTTTTGTTCCCGGATTTTAGTTCTTGGATTTTTATAAAAAAAATTCCAAATTTTTGTAAATTTTGTTCCCGTATTTTTTAATTTTTGTTCCTAGTTTTTTGTTCCCGGATTTTTGTTCCTATGCATGTGTTGCTGCACCAGGTTCACTTGCTATCTACGTGAAAGAGTGTATGGAAATTGCACCAAGATGTGCAACGTGATGCAAGAATGACATCACGATGATGCGTATGCGTATTCATGTGTATGGATTTTGCGACGAGACGTGATACAGCTTAGCGTGCATGTGCATAAATTTTGTATCAGTTAACACTTAGTCACCAAAATGTAGTTACCTATAAGTACTTTCTGTCAATAAATTCTTTGCTCTTAGTTGTAATTTAAAACCTATATAATAATTTAAAGAGCAACTATTTGATCAGACGATGTGCTAGCACACCTAGCCTTATATACGAGGACGTCTCCACAAATCTCTCTATACAAAACTACTGCTCTAGCATGGGCAGCACGTGATCACGCAGGCGAGACATAAAAAATAAATAAAAAACATCGTTCGTGACGTGCACTGGACTACCGGGACACTGCATGTAGCGTACGTGCCAAGAGAACCTCGGATGAGCATTACATGCCAGTACTTCAGCGTACTGCGTAGCACGTTTTTTAGTCCCACCTCGCCAAGCTATATGGAGATGGACCAGTTTAAATACCCACCTCCCGCATGTTGGATAAGATTCGGTGCGACTAATCCGTTGAAACTGAACTAGTTCAGCCGAGGCCGCAACAGAAACCATTACGAAGGTAAAGATAAAAGATGTGCCGCGCTCACCGAAAGCCCATTTCAACGATTCTTCAGCGATACGAAGTGTAAGCCCCACGCATGGGGGGTTCTATGCCCCCATTCCTTGCGGGGTGTCTTTCTTGGCTGCAATCACATCGGTCACCGAGTTCTTTGGTACAGGCTCAGGGTCAAATTCGAATAGCCCAAATAATACCGGTTGAAATTGTTTGAACACAAATATCTCCGAATAGCCCAAATAATACCGGTTGAAATCGTTTGAACACAAATATTATGCAATCACATCGCGGTACCGCAAGTTGATGGGGTCATTTCAGGGTCAAATTCGAATAGCCCAAATAATACCGGTTGAAATCGTTTGAACACAAATATCTCCGAATAGCCCAAATAATACCGGTTGAAATCGTTTGAACACAAATATCTCCGTTACGGTGACGACTCGGCGCTCCACTTGGCAGGATACCCCTTTACTGGTTTGCCACCGTGGCCGCCAAGTGGCGTACCTCGTCCACGTAACCTTTCTCTTCTTCCCCCATTGTTCTTCAAGCTCTTGCTCCCGCTCGCCTACCGAGATCTTAGAGTACCACAGCGCTGCTAGTGCCGCGCAGGGACATGGCCTCGAGGTTGAAAGCGGGTTCTCCTCGCTGCGGATCTGGCAAGATCGGGATCGGGAACTGGGAAGATCTGGAGGAGGAGGCTGTTCTCGTGCTGGAGAAGTTGGGGCGGAAGCCAGTGATCATGCGGAGGTTGTTCTCGTACTGGAGAAATGGAGGCTGTTCTCAGCCTTCCATCAATTCCAGCAGCTCTAAGAGAAATGGAGAAGTAACAGATATGCAAAATCTGAATTCTCTCTGAATTTGAATATATACGATGAATACTCTCTAAATATGCACATATAACGCTGGATTCTATTATGTTGCTCTTGCTCTCTGGTGAATTACAGATTATTCATGTTCCAGGACAGCATCATCCTCTTGCTCTACTATGTCCTGAACTTAGTTATGATCATCAACCTTTCTGTCAACTGTAGCATTACAAATGTGATTATCTGCGGCATTTTTTTGCCAGGTATTATCATCTGCTTCTCCTTCTTGACAAGTAGACTGTTCTGCTTCCGGTTGTGTTTCTTGTCATGTTCTATGACTTGTATGAATATCTACTGGTGGTTGTGGTTTTTGAGTAGTTCCATGATTTCTGTGAAATATTACTGGACACCAATTCCTTGAACATTTCTCTCATTTCTCTGATGTGATACAGTAGTATTATGTTGCCAAGTAGATGGTCAGTCTGACTGCTGGCTCATGTGCCCTTCCATGCTTGAGCAAATCACTTCTCAAACATTGCACAAATTTTGTGTGATCAGCATATAGGTTCAGTACTGTCAACTTTCAGTCGATGTTAACTATGTGTGTATCATTAACTAATTTACTATTTTCTGATGCTGGAGTACTTAGATCATGTCAATTAAGCAAATCCACCAACTGAACAGCTATGCTTTGCATGAAATCAACAAAAATGGTGCATTTTCTGAATCTTGCAAAGAACAGAGGGAACATGACTGCTTCCCGAGAAGGCTAGAGGGGGAATTGGCAGTACCTAGCTTTTAAGTAACAGCAAAATACAGATAATCATAACACGACAAAATATGTCAATTTAGCAAATCCAAACAACAGAAGATTATTCCATTGCTTGGTCATACAGGTAAACATAACACAACAAAATATGTCTGTTACAAGCAGATAATCAATCACAGAGTCATTACACATCATCATACTAGTGTTCGTTAACTAAAGTTTAAAAGTAGAACACTTCAAGGTAACTAGTCTTCTGGCTATTCCCAACGATGAGTTGGGGGAGCCCCAGGCATTGTTGGGAAGATCCACATTGGCGCCTCCCACTCATTGTAATAAGTGGGTCCGTATATCAGTTCTGATCCTATTGCCGGAGCTCCTCCATTCATTTTTATACGGCTCCATTCTGGCACTGGCCTCTGGGTGTAGGGACGGGCTCGATGGTATGCAACAAACACACAGTCTTCTTGTAACAAGGACATGCCTTGTCCAGCAGATGGACCAGCTCTTCCAACATCAGAACAGGGTTCTCGGTGGAAGATTGGGTTGTTGATTCCAAGAAATACTGAAAGCCCGTGCAGATGCTCCTGCCTGATCCACACTAGACCATCAACAGGATCTTCGGCTTCCGGGCGAAGATTAAAGGGATGCCTTGCGAAAACGTGGCACTGTAGACTAGGATAAGTGCTCAACCGTATCCCATCTTCAAACTGTACAGGAGCATTGCTGTTTCTATCACCATCTATCTGAATCCAAAGTAGATCAAAATTGCCATAATGGTAGGTATTTGATGCCAAGAACCAGGTAGTTTGTGAATTAGGCACTAGAACTTCTTCAACGTCTTCATCCGGATCGGCAGGAAATGCATCTCCTTCAGCCGCATCGCCATCAACTGCAGCGGCTTGAGCCGCATCGCCAGCAACTGTAGTGCCTTCAGCCGCATCCCCTGCAACTGGATCCTCGATGTTCGGGGCAAGTATTAGACGCGGGCCTTCATCTGTGCCTGCGTACGGAAGAAGATAAGCCACAATACAACAATGCAGTAAGCAGGTAGAACTACCTGTAAATTCAGATAGAAAGAGGGCATAACTCACCCCAAGTATGTGGTTCCCAAACCAGAACATCTCCTCGTGGTTCTGTAACCGCGTACACGCGGAACAAATCTGTGCGATCACCGAATAGATGAATTGCACAGGCGTCGACATACCTGCGAGGTGCAAGGTGGTAATTTTTGAGGATAACCCAGCCGTTGTCTTGTTGACTGTCTACATAGGCGATCAGTTTGTCAAAGATCACGATTGCTTCATAATGCCACTGATCACTGCATTTTTCCTTGTAAGGGGTCTTTGTAATCTTTATCTTCAGAAGCTGTAACTCACACTGCTTGTACGAAAACATGCATGTTCGAAACCTGGGGAAAACTCCAATATGAGCAAGTAATGGGAGAGGCAGAGTCACTTCTCTGTACATGTGGCGGATCTTCTGGAGGCCGTTATTCATGAGTAATGCCATCCAGTCACCGTTACTTCCTACCCAATGCCCTCTTCCATCGGAGTCATTGCAATGCACGTGTGCTTTAAGCATCTTCTTGTTTAACGGCATGAAGAGGGCGTCAATGCCCTGCAATTGAATTTGTTTGGAAACTTTGTAAAAATTAAGGTGTTCCACAGAAGGAAAAGTTTGCTTGAATAGATGGAAAACTATATGGGTCTGTTTGGATGTAGGAATTTTTGCTCGAAAATGAATTGAACTGAAAATTCCAAATCTAAGATGGAAAGGAAATGACCTTCATTTCCAATTTTGTTGTTTGGATGTGCATGGAAATTCTTGTTGGAATCAAAGAATAGCACCTAATTTCAAATCATGTTTGGATGTACAAAATATGGAATTGAATTTCGATCTAGGGTTGGGCTTTTTCGCACTTTATATTTCCAAATTTTTATTTTTTATTTAAATATTATTAAACTTTGATATTTGTACCGTTTTCAAATTTCTTGATTTTTTGGAAGTTTTTTACTTTATAATTTTTTTGTTTTATAATTTTCAAAATTTTATTTTATAATTTATCTTGGTTTTTTATTTTGGTTTTTATTATAATTTTTTTATGTTTCCTATTATTTAAGTTTTCTATTTTTAAAGTTTTTTAATTTTTACTTTTTGATTTTTTTTTGAAGTTTTCCACATTTTTTGATTTTATCAAAGATTTTGAATTTTTTATAGTTTTTTATTTTTTTAAAGTTTTTACAATTCCGGCCAATTCGGAGCGGGGCGGTTCGGAAATATGCTAGACCGAAATAACACATGCTGGATTTGGCTCGGAATTTTGGCCCGTTTCCACACTCGAATTCCATGGCCATCCAAACAGCGGAATTCGGGCCTCTAAATTCCAAATGGGCAATTCCAAGCCCCAATTCATACATCCAAACAGGCACTATAGGTAAACCGTTACAAAAAGAGCGGTCGTGGGCAGAGTAACAGTTGTATAGCATTTTCTAAGCACTGCCTCAGCTGTACCCTCTATGTGAACTGTTAATAGGTGCATCAAGATACGTTCTAGTCTTTTTTCCCTCTCAAACAACTTCTCTTTTTTGTATCTCTCACTCTATATAACATTTGAATCTGAAACTTTGCAGTTTACTCAAACAATTTTTGTTAAATTTTAAATATTTGAATAAGTTAAATTTCACACAAAAAATCAAAAATATTTTCCCCACATTCTAGTTGTAATATTACAGCGATCTGCAAAGTTTGAAATCTGTATGTTACATAGTTTGAGAGATATAAAAAAGACAAATTCAAAAAAGTATGGGAGTGTAGGTGAGACCCTGCTTAGACAAAACCTTTTCCATTCCAATTTTTGCTATTTAAAAAGTCATTGCATGGTATTCGACAGAATGCTCACTGGATTGCAAGAACATTGTTTGGTAAAAAATGATGTGCCTACTAGATGTTCGACAGAAGGATAACTATGCTTGAATATATCATAAACACATACAAGATGGAAAACTAAGTCCGTAAACCGAAACCCTAAAAGGCGTCATGGGCGGAGTAACTTCATTTTTCGGAAATATTGTATCTAAAAAGTCGATGCATGCAAGGTGTTCGACAGAGAGATCGGTGGATTGCAAGAACATAAACAGACAGGAGATCAATATATATATATAACAGAATACTGAATCTAGTTACTCTTACTTGTGCATCGCTATCATGTGGCCACGAGGATTCGTCGGCGTGGAGCAGGCCCGGCGCATCAAACGGTAGATTCGGGGTTCCTCGAATGGCACGACGCATGCCAACCATGCCGACAGCAAGGCGAGCAGCGCTTAAGATATCGACCCGCTCGACTATGTTCTCAACCGATGGGTAGTGGAGATTACCCCACCCCATGGATTCGTGGTAACGATCAGCAATGGGCTCTTTTGGAGTCGAACGCTGACGCTTCCCCCCCTGGGGTTCGTCCCACCCAGACCCAGACATGACCTGTGCCGGCAAATGCGGGCGGCGGCGACGTGATGGAAAGAGAAGTGGCGATGTGATGGAATGGAAACGAGAGGGCGCAGCGGTGTTGTGGAGAAGATGGGGAATAAGGCGATGAACTGCCTAGCGCAGGGTAATAAGTGGAAGTTGGCGTTGGGAAGGGGAGGGGGGGCGGCGGCGGTTCACTGTACAAGGAGTGGAAATAATATTTAATCTCCGCCGTGGGCCCTCATTGCAGCAAGCTTCCTGCCCGCCAGTGCAATCCGTGCAATCCGTGTACAAGGCATGCGCACGCAGTTCAAAAATTAGTTTGACGTCCATCTTTCTCCAATAAATTATGCCATGAAATTTGTATTTTAAAGTTTAAAAAAAATTCGAAACAAAATTCTTGTGATAGGCATTGTTGAATGCTATAAACCGGTAGAAATCTCAATATGAAATACTTTATATTCTATTCTACACAAAAAAGACAAAATCTGACATATTATATAGTGAATAGTACACGATAGAACACTATAATTTTATTAGATTTTACCATATTTGTGTAGCCTAGAATATAAAGAATTTCATATTGAAATTAGTACCTGTTTGTAGGATTCAACATTGCCTATCACAAAAAAAAGACAAATTCCTAAGAAAAAGATATACTTTCTTACTACTATTTTAATACTATTTACATTCACAAATTTATCTTCTTATATCTTTCAAAATTCAACATATCTTTGTATGTATTTAACGCCAATTTTTTTGAAAACATAGAAGTTTGAGAATTTGAACTTTGAAAAATTCTGAAAGTGTAAGGAGCATCGATGCCCATTTGCACCAAATCCCTTGTCGAATCCAATGATACAGCTTTTATGAACTTTTCAAAATTCTGAAAGTGTTGGGAGTATATTATTTTACAAGGTGCACACGACGGGCGCTCTGACTTGCGAAGCGTGACTTGAGAGTCATTGACAGATGGGTCCCCCATGTTATGGGGCCCGCGTGCAGTGAGGGCAAGTCAGAGACAAGTTGGGCAAGTCAGGGCCTCGCTCTGGACATCAACGACACTCATGCGGCATGTCTGGGCATCTCCGGCAGAGCGCGCACAGAGCGCGCTCTGGACATCAACGGAAGGCATGGGCACGCTCTGGGCATCTCCGGCCCCTTATACAGATACACTTCAGTACATAGGGAAAACACACTTACTAAATCATATATAAGGATGGTCCTCGCTCGGACACTTACATATATAGGTGGAACGAACAGTACATGAATCTAGTATGGAGGGGGAGAAAGCAGGCATCTTCTCATGATAGTAATTCTCCAATACGCGTCGTAGCATACATACGCATCCGTTGCTGCGTAGTGGATATGCTCCGGCTTTAGTTCCCGAAGATGCCAGGTGCTGTGCAGGTTCAGCTTGCGGAATTTCTCCTTGTAGTCTTTGAAGTTGCGGTTGATGATTAGTTTCGACATGTTGGCCAAGCCGGTCCAGGCTTGGAAAGGCTTGTTGAAGTGATCTTGTAAGTCCACGTGGTCTGGTATGTGGGCGCCCATGGCTTCAAGCTTGGGGGTGTCTTGGCGCTTGTCCACAGTTGCGAAGGAAATGTCGGGGTGGTTGAGGAACTGTATGAGTTCAGGACACTTCCTTGTTGCCACGGCTTCGTGCCAGAGTAGGCAGTGCTCGCGCATAAAAAGTTGCAGGAGGGCGGCGCGGGGAGGCGTGGCGATGGTGTACTCGAGGTCGAGGCCGACGATCCGCTCTTCGTCCGGCTCGCGGAGCCAACGCTCAAACATGGCGATGAACTTGGCCGCCTCTCTCGGGTCGGTTGTGTGCATCACCGTGAGGACGGTGTCACCATGAGCAAGGACCTTGTGGTAGTCGGTGAAGACATTGCCGTCGATCNGTAAGCGGGCCGGGACTAAAGGTTCAGCCTTTAGTCCCGCGGCTGGGGTCCCGGTTTGCAAACCGGGACTAAAGCCCCTTACGGGCCGGGACTGGAGGCCCCGTCCCCACTAGTGAACATCACACACCCCAATATATAATGAGTCTATAATCTAATAAATAAGGTTTTGCATGACACCACACATATGTTATTCCCCACTATGAAGGTAGTAACATAGACTAGTAACATCTACATGACACTAGTCTATGTTACTCTCCACTATAAGTAGTCATATATGTAGTAACATAGAGACTATCATTTATTATTTTATAGACTTATTATGCATTGGAAAACGCTATGTGATGGTAACATAATATGTTACTCCATTTATCTCTCTCCTCCTTAATTATATGCCATATCATATTTTTTTACTTAGGTGGCATACATGTTAGTACCTATGTTACTCCCACTATGAGTAGTCTTATGCATTTCCACATTCATCGGTCTTATCCCACCAGCTGGTCGATCGATTAAACCTTCTAGACATACTCAGTTCGCCTCGAAAACCTCCGCGAGTTGATGGGAAATGGGAAAGGCTATATATATGTCCAACGTCACCACTCACCAATACTGCAGCATTCTCTGAAATTTCATGGTAGACCAGCCTACTCTTTTCGTCCACAAAAGAGTGTATGTTCAGAATTTTCAATAAAAATAAGCTTTTTGCATTGGAAAGATGATAACCACCATCTCTTTTCTTCTTAACTTCTTTATCTCCAATGAGCTAAGTGCATGTAAAAGAATGAAAAAATGCTATTGGCCTTGATTCCCGTGTAATAAGAGAGAAACACCTTTTACTACTTAAATATGCATTAAAAAGAGAGAAGCGCACTCTTTTATGTTTTTAGGCTAGATATCCACTTATTTGAGGACAGAGGGAGTACGTAGGTGCAGTTGTGCACACACTCCTTATAATATGGCTGCACATCTGCAGTACACCATAACAAATGGACCCTAATATTGCGGGAACATGCCGCATTATGGGAACGGAAATCATAAGTTCCACTTGCTATCTTTTTTTTCAAAACAAAAATACCGTTTCGATGGCAAAATCGGGCAGGAATGCCACGTTTGCGATATGATTTCTGTAACAAATTAGTAATCTTGATTATCAAGATTTTGTTTTGCTAAAATTTATTAGAGAAGTGGATGTACATCCCGGCCATCTAGAGTCAAGTCTCCACGAACAAATATTTGAGTTTTTATTATTTAAAAAAAATCCTTTAAGGGCATCCCCTACCATATTACTCTGTTGGCTAGCTAGTTAACCATCTATTATATATTTCGTCTTTGGAGCTATCTTGCATAATATATTTGGTTACTTGTTGTGGGCGAGGACGATACAGATATGTGGTGTGCCGGAGGTGTTAACTATTCCTAGTTAAGCTGACAACATGAAGTTCTTGTGTTCTCAAGATGTGTAACCATTATTCTGCGCACCGTGGCTATGTACAAATAATGATGTGATCTTTACAACAAGAGGTTTCTCTTAACACTGGATTTTTTAAAATATGCAAATCTTTTGCCGTTCATATCTATCTATCTATTATATACTAAAAGTACAATACAGATGCTATGTTTTTGAGACACCACGTTATTCCACATCATCAAAATTATATTGACTGTTAGATCTACTATTTGTGGCTATGATTTATCCAAAAACTATATTATTATGTAACACGGTTGTCATAACGTGTAACAATGTGTACCAGGTTTGACGTGTAGAAAATTACAAAAATCACGTGTAAGTTGAAACTCACAAATCATGCATCTAAAACAGGGTATTCAGATCTTAACTAAATTACTTTATAACGTCCGGCCGGACACATCTCAATATGCACATATCGGTATGTATGTGTCCATATTCCCCACGTCTTTAAACAACAGCCCATCATGGTGGAAAAAACAGAGATCCCTGATCACGGTGGAAAAAAAGTGTTCTTTTGGAATCAGAGAAGGAAAGAAGAAATAGATTTGAATAGCAAGCTACAGTATACATGTCCAATGAATACAAGGAAGCAAGAGAATTGACGGCAGCTCCGGACCTTCGGCATACACATGTACGAGACAGACGTGATAATAATGGCGATAACTATTAATTTTGTTTGTACCTAAAATAATATAAATTAATTCATTGGGTTCATTACGATGGAATTTTTATTTTTATGATTTGAAATATCTAGAATATTTCTAATGTATGGCATCTCATGAACGAAGCACGACAATTTAACAACACATGGCATTGTAGTCATGTAGATTAAGAGGATGAAGCTGTGTCATCCAAAACACCATAGTAATGTTAACTGAAATTAAATTACATGTGACCGAAACTATGGATCCATTGGACTTAATATAAGGATAACCTATCTATTTAAATAATTATATTAAAAGCATAATACAGAGGTTATATTTTTGAGACATCACGTTAATCCACATCATCAAAATTATGTTGACTATTAGATCAACTATTTGTGGCTATGATTTATCCAAAAACTGTATTATTACGTAACACGATTGTCATAATGTGTAACAATGTGTACTAGGTTTGATGTGTAGAATGTAGAAAATTGTAAAAATCACGTGTAAGTTGAAACTCACGAACCATACATCCAAATCAGGGTATCTAGATCTTAACTAAAAAATTACTATATAACATCCGGCCGGACACGTTTCAATATGCACATATGGGTACGTATGTGTCCATATTCCCCACGTCTTTAAACAACAGTCCATCACGGTGGGAAAAAAAGAGAGCCTTGATCACGGTGAAAAAAAAAGCGTTCTTTTAGAATCAGAGAAGGAAAGAAGAAATAGATTTGGATAGCAAGCTACGGTATACGTGTCCAATGAATAGAAGGAAGCAAGAGAATTGATGGCAGCTCCGGGCTTTCGGCATACACATGTACGAGACAGACGTGACAATAATGGTGATAACTATTAATTTTCTTTGTACCTAAAATAATATGAATTAATTCATTGGGTTCATTATGATGGAATTTTTATTTTTATGATTTGAAATATTTGGATTACTTCTAATGTATGGCCTATCATGAACAAAGCACGACAATTTAACAACATATGGCATTGTAGTCATATACAGTAAGAGGATGAAGCTGTGTCATCCAAAACACTATAGTAATGTTAACTGAAATTAAATTATATGTGACCGAAACTATGGATCCATTGGACTTAATATAGGGATAACCTTTCTATTTAAATAACATATATTGTTAGAATTATCCCATTCATCTCGACATTTCTCCGGTGAATGTTCATTATTATTTAAATGACATATCTATCTAAATGACATATCTTTTTAAATGAAAACTAAATAACCTTTCAACTCATCACAAAAACATAAATTGTTTTTACATTAGAGAGAATGCCTTAACACAACATCTTGACAATGTTCCGATGAATGTTCATTATTATTAGATCCACAATACCTAGTGACGAGGGTTAACTCGACAAATGTCCTAGATAAAGGACTTAGGATCGGGGAGATAGGGCGTCGGATAAACTCGAAGGTAAGGTTAATCGAAATAAGTGTATATCGAAAGTAAACTTGGGCGTTCAACCTGGCTTGCTTTCAATCTGGCCTACACCGTCCCCTCCTGGCCCCTATATATAGATGGCCAGGTCTCGGGGATCGGGTAGGATCCGATATAGATTACATTATCGACATACGGTAATAACTCGTATTCGACTATTATTACAATTGAGCCTAGCTTAACGGGCCTCAGGGGTACTCAACTAACGAGCTCTATTAGCTATACCCTTGTCAGTAGCCCCTGAGATTCTATCAGAATTGGAGATTCGGGTTGAATCTCTAATCTTTAAATCTTCGACTTGATCAATTCTTCGTCTTCATCATATCTTCAAATCTTCGACTTGGTCTTTCGACTTATTTTCATGATAACTTTTCGCAAGGGGTTTTGATGAACAAGTCTGATAACTCTGACGGATCAAGAGGTCAGTTAACTGCCGGAACAGATACTTGTCACCTACTTCAAATTCAATCCCCTTGGACTTGAATTCGGGATACCGGTCAAACCCACTCTTTTGCCGCATTTAGGACTTACAAAGAATAAATCCCAGTGATTCTCAGGGTACCCAGTGCGTCCACCAGGATTTTTTTCACGTCGTAAACACGGATACATACCAGCAGAGCGCATCCATGTGCGTATACCAGGCCACACAGGACGGATCCCGGGGTCTTACCTTCGTGATAAATCACGGCATTCGAGTTTCGTTGCGATAACGCAACTCGAGAATCTCATGTCGCAGTCTCTTTTGACTGATAAAAATCTAAGTATTTTGAATTTAAATTAACTTCTTCCAAATACCTCCCGATGGGAGTAGTCGCTCTATATTTTGTCGACTACGTAGTCGAAGTTTGTATGGTAGACTTTCTTCATCTTCATTATTGATTATCTCATCCTCTATCGGGTGCGCGCTCAGCGCTCCCGATGGGAGTAGCCCCCGAGGCTATGGTTGGATACTTGTAGTCAATCATAGGCTCAAAATTCACTACTTCTTCTTCTTTCCTCTAATTTCTCCTGTTTGTAAGCCCCCGAGCCCAAGGCGAGGTTTTCCATATCTTCCGACCACACTATCCCCTCTCTTTTTCTTCCTTTTGTTATTATCGTCTGCTATGTGCAGAATTTAACTCCTTTGTAAATATGTTTATGGGCCTTGCTTATCACGGGGGCCCGATAATATGTGCTTATAAATAAAGCATCTTTGATAAGGGTAAAAACCCTAATCAGATTCCTCCTCTGCCGCATCGTCTTCTCTTTTCATCTAGGGTTTCTAGTCTTCCCACCTTTCCACATGGCTGACGCAGATGGTTCTTGTCTGAACCTTGGCTCTCCAGTGGAGCCGCGAGGTCGGGGCCGCCCTCGTGGAAGCAAGAATAAAACAACTCCGGCTGCTGCAGGATCGTCATCGGCCGCTCCGGTCAAGCGTCGTCCTGGCCGCCCACCTGGGAGCAAGAACAAACCCAAGGTGACTGGTGCTGCCCCAGGTCCAAGCGCTCCTCCTGCTGCTGCTCCCGTTGCTCCTCCCAGAATATTTTCTTTCTTCTGCATTGCCATGACGCAGTGCCATGAGATTCAGCGCCTGCCGCTGAATTTCACCAAGTTCATGGATGGGCGAGAACTACGAGAAGCGGTTCTCCGTGAACAATCTGGCGGAGGGACTCCATACGAAGTGGAGGTTTCGTATGATGGCGACGGCGAGCAATACTTTAAGGGCGGCTGGTCGCAGTTTGCAGAAGACCACGACCTCCACCAAGGCTTCTTCATAACCTTTGACTTCCATATCGGCATGTCAAAGTTCGATGTAAAGATCTATGACGGCACCCAGTGCCAGAAGGAGTATGAAGCTGAAATCCACTTTCATTAGGATATGCTTTTATGTAATTTCTTTTGATAATGTCCTTGCTGCCGTGCTATGAATATTCGTATTTTGCTTTGATGCTTTTAACAGTACCATGAAAACAAATCATTGTTCTGAGGTATGCTTTATATATATATCGGGTTCTTTGCGAACCAATTATTTTGAAGAATATCGGGTTGACTGCACCACCTTGTAATATAAAAAGATCTCCATGTCGTGATAAGAGTTTCTTTCGTACGACCTGAGGGTTGAAGCCCCCGAGCGGAGAAGTAAAAATATTTGTACAATTTTGTCGAGTTCAACCCAAGGAACCCGACCTGTTGCCTCATGTTTTGGGTTCAGAAGTTTAACTCGAGTTTACTGATACCACTAGATTTATTCTACGTGTAAAAACGTCGTAGCTGCTCTGCATTCCATGGGTTGCTCTCATCTTTTCCTGTCTTCTTATCTTGTAGTCGATATGCTCCTCCTGGTATCACTTCTGTGATGATGTAAGGTCCCACCCAAGGGGACTCCAATTTGCCGTGGCTGTCTTGCCTGAGTCGCAAAACTAGATCTCCCACCACAAAGGATCGTGGACGAACTCAACTACTATGGTAGTTTCATAGACTCTGTTGATACTGCGTGGCTCTTTCTAATGCTTTATCTCTTGCTTCATCTAGTGCATCGACATCATCTTGTAATGCTTCTATTGATGTTGTTTCATCATATGCCGTCACTCTTGGAGCCTCGTGTGTAACTTCGACTGGAAGCACGGCTTCTGTGCCATGGACCAGGAAGAAAGGAGTTTTTTGAGTTGCTGCGTTAGGCGTAGTTCTTAGGCTCCAAAGAACGGAGGGCAATTCATCTACCCAAACGTTCTTGGCTTTCTCGAGAGGTGCTAAGAGCCTCTTTTTTATCCCACTACATATCAGGCCATTGGCTTTTTCGACTTGCCCATTTGTCTTCGGGTGTGCCACAGATGCAAATTTGAGTTTGATTCCTAGTCCTTCGCAGTAACTCTTGAATTCCTTCAAAGTGAAGTTTGTCCCGTTGTCCGTGATGATGCTATATGGTACACCGAAATGGAATACTATTGACTTGATGAAGTTGATTGCTGCTATCGAATCTTGAGTTGTTACCGGGGCCGCTTCCACCCACTTGGTAAATTTATCGACTGCCACTAGCATGTAAACATGTCCTCCTGGCCAGGATTTGTGCAACTTTCCCACCATATCGAGGCCCCATTGTGCAAAGGGCCAGGACAATGGTATTGGCTTAGCTCTGCTGCTGGTGCATGCGGTCGAGATGCGAATCTTTGACATGCTTCACACTTCCGGACTATATCTTTCGCGTCTTCGATGGCTGTTAGCCAATAAAATCCTGCTCAGAACGCTTTTGCCGCTATTGCTTTGCTGCTAGCATGATGGCCGCACACTCCGCCGTGTATATCTTTTAGTATTACTTGTCCTTCCTGAGGCATTACGCAACGCTGCAAAACGCCGGTAATACTCTTCTTGTATAATTTCCCCTGTAACACGACAAACGCTTTTGATCATCGAGTTATCCTCTTGGCTTCCACTGCATCTTCTGGTAACTGTTTATTTATCATATACGCAAGATATGACTGCATCCAGGTTTCTTCTATCATCATGACTTCTTCGGGTTCCGGCGTAGCCTCCGAGTCTGCTGCAGTAGTCGAACTTTTTACACTTTTTATTGACCTTTCCACTATTTCCTCCCAAAATACTCCAGACGGCACGGGTAAACACTGTGACCCGATATTTGCTAAGTTGTCGGCTTCTTCATTGCTATTCCTGCTTATGTGCGAGACTTCGCATCCATCAGATGTTCCTTCGAGATAGTGATATAAGTTCTTGTAAGCCATCATGTTGTCATTGATTGTGTCACATCTGTTCATAACTTGCTGGACAACAAGTTGGAATCTCCAAATATTTTTAGGCGAGTTGCTCCACATGCTTTAGCCATCTTCATTCCGTGCAACAAAGCCTCGTATTCTGCTTCGTTATTAGAAGCCTGCGGAAAACTCATCCTTAAGACATAGTTCAATTTGTCGCCATGGGGCGATATCAAGACCACTCCTGCGCCTGCGCCGTGGACTCTCTTAGAACCGTCGAAGTACATTGTCCAAACACTGGATAAGTCTGGCGGTCCTGTACTCTGCAGCTCCAGCCACTCTGCTGTAAAATCTGGCAAGACTTGCGACTTAATCACCTTCCTTTTTTCGTATGTGATGTCTATGGGAGATAATTTGATTCCCCACAAAGAGACATGTCCCATTGCCGAAGGATTGTTCAATATGTTCGATAGTGGTGTTTCATTGACCACTATAATTGGGTGCACCGCAAAGTACTGTCGCAATTTTCGTGCTGTTGTAAAAACACTATATGCAAGCTTTTGATAATGCGGGTACCTCTGTTTTGTCAGAGATAGTACTTCACTGATGAAATATACCGGCCTCTGGACACCATGGGCTTTTTCCTTCTTCACTTCTTTCAACTACCAATACTGTACTCACCACCTGATGGGTTGCGATGATGTAGAGTAGTAATGGTTCTTTTTCTTTTGGTGCGACCAGCACTGGCAGCGTGGAAAGCACTTTTTTTAGCTGCGCGAAAGCTGCGTCTGCTTCTTCTGTCCATTCAAATTTATCATCTGACTTCTTCATAAGTGCATAGAAAGGAAGCGCCTTTTCTCCCAATCGAGCAACGAAACGACTTAATGCCGCGACGCGTCCTGCAAGTTTCTGTACGTCATGTAGTTTCGTGGGTTTCCCCATTGTTAAAATTGCCTGAATCTTCTCTGGGTTCGCCTCTATTCCTCGTGCTGATACCAGGAACCCCAAAAGTTGTCCTGCCGATACGCCGGAGGAACACTTGTCAGGTTAAGCTTAAGCTTGTACCTGCTCAAGTTGTCGAAGGTTTCTGCCAAGTCGCCGATTAAAGATTTCTCCTCTCTCGTGGTGATGACTATATCATCAATGTAGACTTGGATGTTTCGTCCTATTTGGCTCCTGAGGCAGTTTTGCATCATCCGTTGATAAGTTGCTCCTGCATTTTTTAGGCCAAACGGCATTACTTGGTAACAAAACACTCCGTATGGTGTGATGAAGGCCATCTTTTCTTTGTCTTCTTTCTTCAATTTGATCTGGTTGTAACTAGAATATGCGTCCAAAAAGGAAAGTCTCGCGCATCCCGCTGTTGAATCGATTATCTGATCGATGCGGGGTAGAGGGAAGGGATCCTTTGGACAATGCTTATTGAGAGATGTGTAGTCGACACACACTATTTGTACGTCTGTGTTCTTCTTGGGTACGATCATTGGATTCGACACCCAACTCAAAGTTTTGATTTCTCTGATAAATCTGGCATTTTCTAGCCTGTGCAATTCTGATGCTATCGCCTTCCTTTTAGGTTCGTCAAATCGTCGCAATGGTTGCTTGACTGGCTTTGCTTTGGGATCTACATTTAATGTGTGCTCGACGAGTTCCCTGGGAACCCCTGGCATGTCTGATGGACACTAGGTGAAGATTTCCCAGCGCTCACGGAGGAACTCGACAAGCGCGCTTTCCTATGCGGGATCCAGGTTCACCGCGATTGATGTCGTCTTGTTTGGCTCCGTGGGGTGGACCTGAATTTTCTTCGAGTCCTGAGTTGTATCGAAAGCCTGATCTGGTAGGGATTGTCCAATATCGGGTAGCACATTATGATCTGTTTCTCCTTTCAGCCTCTCATATTCTGCTGTCATGCTGAAGGTTTGTGCCATTCTGTCACAGGTGTTGGCTACTTCGAAGCTCCCTTGTACTGTGATCGTTCCTTTGGGTCCTGGGATTTTTAGTGTAAGGTACGCGTAGTGAGGTACTGCCATAAATTTTACAAATGCTGGGCGCCCCAGGATTGCATGGTACTATGATGGCCAGTCCATAACTTCAAATTCCAGCTTCTCTCTGCGGTAGTTGCTGCTACTGCCAAAGCAGACGTCGAGTTCTATTCTTCCCAAAGGGTAGTTTGCGGCTCCTGGTACTATTTCATGGAAGGAGCAGTCTGTTGGTTTCAAACTCGACAGCGAGATACACATTGCCTTTAGGGTTCTAGCATATATTAGTTTGATGCCGCTCCCTGCATCCATGAATACTCTTCCGATGTCGTACCCTCCTATTTGCGCTTTTAGAACCTGATGATCCACAAGTATAGGGGATCGCAACAGTCTTCGAGGGAAGTATTACCCAAATTTATTGATTTGACACAAGGGGAGCCAAAGAATATATGTAAGCCTTAAAAGATGAGTTGTCAATTCAGCTGCACCTGAAAACAGTCTTGCTCACAGTGGTTTATCAGTAGCAACAGTTTTATAGTGGTGACAGTAGTGAAACAGTAACATCAGTAGTAAAATAGCAGCGGTAATAGTAACAGTTGTAAACAGTAAGAACAAATACTATAGGCATAGGGATGGATTATGGGCATTGCATGGATAAGATAATTCATGAAATCAATGAGACATGGGCATTGCAGATAAATAATGATAAAGCATCCTAGTACAAACAATCATAGGCATGTTTCCGTATATAGTCGTACGTGCTCACAAGGAGAAACTTGCACGATATCTTTTGTCCTACCAGCCTGTTGCAGCAGGGCCTCAAGGGAAACTACTGGTAATTAAGGTACTCCTTTTAATAGAGTACCGGAGCAAAGCATTAGCACTCGGTGAACACATGTGATCCTCACATCACAGCCATCCCCTCCGTTTATTCCAATTTCTGTCACTTTGGGGCCTCGGGTTCCGGACAACAATATGTGCATACAACTTATAGGTAAGACCATAAACAACAAGTATCATTATAGAAATAATAATATGTTCAGATCTGAAATCATGGCACTCGGGCCCAAAGTGACAAGCATTAAGCACAACAAGTTGCAACAATATCATAGGCACTAAATAAAGATACTAGGCACTATGCCCTATCAATCTCATATCAAATTACATGAACAATCTCATCCAATCCCTACCATCCCCTCACCTACAGCGGGGGATTACTCACACATGGATGGGGGAATCATGGATGGTCGATGGAGGAGCGTCGGTGATGATGGTGATGAAGATCTCCTCCGAATCCCCGTCCCGGCAGGGTGACAGAACGGAGTTTCTGGTTCCGAATCGCGGTTTTTGATGGCGGCGGCGCAGCGGAAGTCTATCTAGGAAAAATGCCATCTCCCTGATATTATGTCGCCAGGGGGTATATGTACGCGAGAGGGGAGGTCGAGAGGGCTGCTGGGGCCCCCTCACGCAAGTGTGGCGCGGCCAGGGCTGGGCCGCACCACCTATGTGTGACGGCCCCTCGAGCCTCTTCTCCCTCCTGTCTTCTGGCTCCGTGGGTCTTCTGGTGAAATAGGATTTTTCATGATTTTTCCTGAATTTTTACTGAAAGTTGGATTTCTGCACAAAAACAAGACACCAGAGCAATTCTGCTGAAAACAGCGTTAGTCCGTGTTAGTTGTATTCAAAACACATAAATTAGAGGAGAAACAATAGCAAAAGTTTTCGGGAAAGTAGATACATTTTGGACGTATCAACTCCCCCAAGCTTAGCTATTTGCTTGTCCTCAAGCAATTCAGTTAACAACTGAGAGCGATAAAAGAAACTTTCACGAACACATTTGTTCATATGATGTATATATACTAACTTATGTGATCAAGTACTCAGGCAATTCATAATAAGAAATATGCAACTAATGTCACCTCATAGTCAAGCAAGCTATGAAAGAGTGCCAATGCACTAATAACAAGTAACATGTGCATGAGAAGCTACAAGATTGTAATATGCATAAATGATATGAAAGAGTGGTATCCAGCTTGCCTTTATTTGTAGAGCAAAACATAAATGCTGAGGCACCTCTGAAGTCCAAGGGAAGACTAGAAGTAGAAATATCAAAGATACAAGCATCAAAGTTATACCACAATTAACCGTGTTCTGGGACAAGCACATTACACTAAGAATAACAGCTATGCTCTCAAGAAGTGCTTTAAAGTTAGAAGAAGGTGACTCAACATAAAAGTAAACGAATGGCCCTTCGCAGAGGGAAGCAGGGATTTAACATGTGCTAGAGCTTTTCATTTGTAAAACAGAGATAAAAGTTTCTTTTGAGAGGTGGTTGTTCTATATCAACGACTAGCAATGGGGACTTACTATCTTCCATAATAAACAAGTAAGAGCGGTTCCGAGTTCTTTGAAATTTGGCACATTGGTGCTCTTTTATAAAGCTTTGGCACTCCTCCCCACCTTTTTCCTTTCTCAAACCATGGCTAACCGATTCCATCGGGTGCCCACCAACTTTCACATTCCTTTGGAGGAGTGCCTTTTTTCTCTTTCTTTTAGAATTAAGATTATAATGGTCTGACCAGCTCCCTTGCAAAATTAATGACGAGCAGATGAAGCTGCCTAGTCGAGGGGTACTTAATTTAATAAGGAAGATAGCAATTCCGACCACTACGTCCCCATGAGCTAAAAACAGTGGCACAAAATGAGAAGTAGTTGAAAGTTTTGAAAGGTAGCACATGAAAATTTACTTGGGATGGCTTACAAATACCATGCATAGGAATTTATAGTGGACTCTTTGGAAGACTTGGTTTTTGGTAAATGGATGCACGATTAGAGCTCATACTCAGTACAAGTGAAGGCTAGCAAAAGACTGGGAAGCGACAATCGAGAGAGCAATAACTATCATAATCATGCTTGCGACAAAACAAAATTAATATAGGCATAAAAATGATACAAGAACTCTGAGGCAAAGTAAATCATTGAGGCTTAATTGACTTTTTATTCAGTCATATGCATGCTTGAGCATGTGCCAAGTCGATTCAAATGAAGCTTTCAGAGGTGGATACCACAATAACATACAATATTATGTATAAAACAATGCATGCAAGCGTCTACATGACATGCTACAGGCTAATAATAAATTGAAACTAATCATATGAGAGCAAGAACTACAAAGCATCCATTAGATAACATATACCTTACATGAACCAACTAAGCATGTCCACATAGATGAGTATATGTACAAAAAATGAAAACAAATAGAGTTCATACCAGCCTCTTACCTAATCTCGGATTGTCATATATCGTCATTATTGCTCTTCACTTGTGTGGCTTGAATAATATAAAGTGAATACCAAGCTCCAATGGAGTAATGGGGGACTGAACTCTGCAACAAACTTTACAAAACCGAAGAAGAACAACAAATATTTTTGTGGTTTTCAATTTTTGAAACAAAAGCAGAAGGAAATAGCAAACAAAGCAAAATATTTTTGGATTTTTCAAATGGCAAACCGAAAATACCAAGTAAAGCAAACCAAAGGTAGAAAACTAAAGAACGAAACAAAGAGAAACAACAGAAATATTTTTGGTCTTTTTGTGTTTTGGAAAAGTGGAAATAAGAATGAGAATACTAAAGAAGGCAAAACATGAATATACAAAGATCCGACAAAATATGATATGTAGATGAGTGAATCGTCGGCGTACCTCCCCCCAAGCTTAGGCTTTTGGCCTAAGTGGAGATCAATCCCAACTCGGCCAACTCGGCCATGAGGTGGTGCCTCCGTAGTGTGACGAAGACGCACCATCGTCCTAATATGAGCTAGAGGATGCCCCGGAGTGGTACGTGGTGAAGTGATAGGCCGGCTCCTCCTCTTCCTCCTAGACCACTACACCGTGCTGGACATTGAAACCAAGCAACCTAAGCTGATCGTCCAACTCCACCTTCGTGCGTGACCATGGCCTCATGTGAATGCTGAACAAGTTAGGCTGAGGCAAGGGAATTTCCCTTTCCTCTCCATCAATAAATAACATCCTGTAAACTAATTTCCCTGCACAAGAGTTAGCAGTAACAAAATGATGGAGTTTCATAGCAGCAAGATCAAGCCTCTGTGGAGCCAACAATACATCATTAGGAGCAATAGAAAGTCCTAGCTCAGCAACAATGCGTGCGGCAATAATACCTCCATAAATAGGTCCCCTAGCGGCTAGGCGACGAGCAATAACAACACCAAGGTTATACTTCCTACCAACATCAAGAGCGGTAGCTAGAAAAGCTAAATGATAGTTGGAGATATTGCTAGTGTTTTCTCTACCAAGTACACTAGTTGCAAGATAGTAAGTAAAATATCTAATAGCTGGGAGCTGAATGTTTCTTATCTTGCCACGCTGTGCAGTGCGGTCATCATCATTGGTCACTCCTCGGTAAAGCTCCACCAAATCAGCTGGGTGATTTTTTATCCTCTTGGCTGTTCCAAACATGGGAATACCTAAAATAGAACAAAACCTCCCCAAAGGCATGGTGATAGACTTATCATAAATCTTAAATGCAACGGAAGGATTGTAATGAGCTTTAGTAAATTTAAAACTTTCAATGAAAATCTTTGTAAGCAAAGCATATTGGTCTCTTTCATCTGTCATGTAATCAGTCAACCCAACCCTGTTAATAAGGAGCAAGAAATCATCAAGAATCCCTGCATCACTCAAAAAGTTAAAACAAGGGAAGGTGGATGGATGTGCATCTCCATCGTCCCCTTCAAGGTTTGGTGACATGAGATCCTCATTATAAGACATCCTATATTGAGCAGTGGATCTTGAGGGCCTTGATGACCTTGGTGCATCACTTTCAAACACTTCTCCATATGTGAAGTTGTCCATCTCCCTTCTCTGAAATTTTTCAACAAACTCATAAAAAGTGATTTAAAGACAAGCAAGTGTAGGAAACTACTATAGTGGGTTACTAGAGAGCTATCATGCATCAAAATAACCTTTCTAAGCAATAGAACAAGCATGCATACTCATTTATACTGTCACCTACAATGCTAAAATACTCAAGATATACTTCACCAAAAGAAAATCTACTTGGACAAGTGGAGGAGTCACATACCGGAGAGCAAATGATCCAAATTTCAGCAGAAATGTTGGGCTAAACAAGGAGATCGAAAAATCCAGGTGAAGAACAGCAAGAACTCGAGTTTGAGCTGAGTGTGTCATTGTTTTCGGGAGAGAGAAAGAGCTGGGGAAGAAGAGATGAGTGAGGGGCCTGGTGGGGCCCTCTCACACCTGGGTGGCGCGGCCAGGGCTGGGCCGCGCCACCTGTGTGTGAGGTGGCGTGGCTGCCCCACCTGGTGCCTCCCAGGTGTCTCTCTGCCCCATTTTTGACATAAAAATTTATAAAGAATTTTCTGGAATTTTTTGAGAAACTTTATTTTTGAGGATTTTTCAGAAATTGGCATATCAATAAAACTCAGAAAAACTAGGATGAAAAGATTTCAAGCAAATCAAAACTAAACAAGCAGCAGCTCTGAGATACTCTCAATCATACAACTAAACTGAAGGAATAACATTTTGATGAAAATAAATACAAGTAAGATGGAGTGGATGCGGTGAAAACGAAGTTTCGTTCATATAAAATCACTTTGTTAACAAGGTTGATCAAGTCTTGTTCGCAAACTAACTTTATGTGAGGCAAAACTTTGCACTTTACTTAATGCTTATGTTACCTCAACTTTGATAGGTATAGCCCCAACCATAACAATTTGATATTCTTCCTTGGACTTTCGCTCTGAACAAATAATCTGACCAACTTTGATGGTCTCAACACGCTTGATTGAACTTAGAGCATTCTTCCTATCAATCTTCTTGGGAAAATAAACCGTATATTCTTTGTCATTAACATTAAAAGTAACTTTTCCTTGATTGCAATTAATAACAGCACTTGCAGTGTTTAGAAAAGGTCTCCCAAGAATAATAGACATATTATCATCTTCGGGCATTTCCAACACAACAAAATTAGTTAATATTAAACAACTGTTAGCAACTTAAACAGGAACATTTTCACATATACCAATAGGAATAGTAGTAGACTTATCAGCCATCTGCAAAGATATATCAGTTGATACCAATTTTTCTAAATCAAGTCTCTTATAAAGAGAAAAAGGCATGACACTAACTCCAGCTCCCAAATCACATAAAGCAGTTCTAACATAATTATTTTTAATGGAACAAGGAATAGTAGGTATACCTGGATCTCCAAGCTTCTCTGGAACTTTACCATCAAAAGAATAGTTAGCAAGTAAGGTGGAAATTTCCTCACTAGGAATTTTCCTTTTGTTAGTGACAATATCTTTCATGTACTTTGCATAAGGAGGCATTCTAATAGCATCAGTCAAAGGAATTTGCAAAAATAAAGGTCTCATCCATTCACAAAACCTGTTGTAGTGTTCTTCTTCCTTGGACTTGTGTTTCTTACTAGGAAAAGGCATTGGTTTCTGTACCCAAGGTTCCCTCTCTTTACCATGCTTGTTGGCAATGAAGTCTTCTTTGGTGTACTTTGCATTCTTATCAATCTTCTCTGGTTCATCTTCAACTTCTTCTTTATTGGAAGTATCTCCTGGTTCCTTTTCAGCATCAGAAATAGAAACACTATTAGGATCTTTACCTGCATCAGAGGATTCTGCGGTTGTTTTATGCTTCTCCTTCTTCTTCTTGGAAGGAATATCATCACTTGAAGTGCGTTGAGAATCTTGCTCAACCCTCTTAGGATGTCCTTCAGGATATAATGGGTCTTGAGTAGCAGCACCACTTCTTGTGCGTATTTCACATGCTCGCTTCTCTCTTGCAGCATTAACTAGCAAGTCTTTTTGCACCTTGGTAAGTTGATCAATTTGTGTTTGAACCATTTGAAAATGTTTAGCAAGTATCTTCACATCATTGGCGATCCTCTCCACAATATCCTGCAACTTGTTAATAGCTCTAGAATTTTTCAATAAATGATTATGCACCATTCTATTAAAATTTTCTTGCTTAACAATAAATTTATCAAACTCATCTAAGCATTGATCAGGAGGTTTAGAATAAGGAATATCTCTTTCATCAAAGCGTTGGAGAGAGTGTACCTCAATGGTAGATGAGTGAGGGATTGGATTACATAATTCTTCTATAGGAGGTAAATTCTTCACATCTTCGGCCTTAATACCTTTCTCCTTAAGAGATTTCTTAGCTTCCTTCATAACTTCATCATTTAATTCAATCATCCCTCTCTTCTTCGGCGTAGGCTCTGTAGATGGCACAGGAGTTTGTGCTGGTGTTGGCTCAACTAAAGTCCAATCATCATGATTCCGGCTTATTTTAGCCATTAATTCTTTAGCTTCAGCCGGAGTTCTTTCCCTAAAAACACAACCAGCACAACTATCCAAATATGACTTAGATTCATCCGTTAGTCCATTATAAAATATGTCAAGGAGTTCATTTTTAGGCAATGGTTCTTTAGGCAAAGCTCTAATTAAAGAACAAAACCTTGTCCAAGATTCAGGCAATATCTCTCCTTTTCACTGTTCAAAATCAAAGATTTTCTGCACAGCAGCATGTTGAGCACTAGCGGGAAAATATTTCTAAAAGAAAGCATTAACCAAAGCAATAAGACTAGTAAGAGATCCATGAGACAAGCTATTAAACCAAGTTTTAGCAGCATCTTTCAACGAGAAAGGAAAAATCTTAGCAACAAAATAAGTGCGGAGCTTAATATCATCAGAAAACAAATTACTCAAAGTAGAAAGCTCATTCATGTGCTCCATAGCACTATCATCTTTAGTACCACAAAAGGAGTTTTCTCAACAATAAATATATAAGATAAATCCAAAGAGAAATCATAATCCTTGTCTCTAATATTTATGGGAGAAGCAGCAAACTTAGGATCAGGAGACAAATTATATCTAATAGAACGTCTGGCAAGAAGTTCTTTAACATTACCTGCATTACGAGTAGCACGTGCTTCTGCAATAAAATCATCATTAAGCTCAATATAAGCATCATCATCATAATCATCACTAGGACATTCCCTAGACTCAGGTGAACTAACAGGTGTAACAGTGGTGTTTCCCAACTTAGCTCTAGCAATAGTAGCATCTAAAAAGGAACCTAGTGAACCACTCTCATCAAGCACAGTAGATGCATCATCTAAATTATCAGTGGCATTTTCAATCTCAGCAGAAGTAGTAGCAGTAGCGTGCGGGTGTGGTGGTGTAAGAACCTACTCATAACAGATGGCAAATCAAGAGCAACAGAGGTGTTGAGAGTCGTACCTCTTCTTGTAGTGGATGGCAATATAGGAACTTTTCCATCATGAGGTTTACCCATGATGAAAGGATTGCAGCGAACAATATGAATACCAAGTGAACATACAAATAAAGCTATGCTCCCCGGCAACGGCGCCAGAAAATAGTCTTGATGACCCACAAGTATAGGGGATCGCAACAGTCTTCGAGGGAAGTATTACCCAAATTTATTGATTCGACACAAGGGGAGCCAAAGAATATATGTAAGCCTTAACAGATGAGTTGTCAATTCAGCTGCACCTGAAAATAGTCTTGCTCGCAGTGGTTTATCAGTAGCAATAGTTTTATAGTGGTGACAGTAGTGAAACAGTAACAACAGTAGTAAAATAGCAGCGGTAATAGTAACAGTTGTAAACAGTAAGAACAAATACTGTAGGCATAGGGATGAATTACGGGCGTTGCATGGATAAGATAATTCATGAAATCAATGATACATGGGCATTGCAGATAAATAATGATAAAGCATCCTAGTACAAACAATCATAGGCATGTGTTCCGTATATAGTCGTACGTGCTCACAAGGAGAAACTTGCACGACATCTTTTGTCCTACCAGCCTGTTGCAGCAGGGCCTCAAGGGAAACTACTGGTAATTAAGGTACTCCTTTTAATAGAGTACCGGAGCAAAGCATTAGCACTCGGTGAACACATGTGATCCTCACATCACAGCCATCCCCTCCGGTTATCCCAATTTCTGTCACTTTGGGGCCTCGGGTTCCGGACAACAATATGTGTATACAACTTGTAGGTAAGACCATAAACAACAAGTATCATCATAGAAATAATAACATGTTCAGATCTGAAATCATGGCACTCGGGCCCAAAGTGACAAGCATTAAGCACAACAAGTTGCAACAATGTCATAGGCACTAAATAAAGATACTAGGCACTATGCCCTATCAATCTCATATCAAATTACATGAACAATCTCATCCAATCCCTACTATCCCCTCACCTACAGCGGGGGATTACTCACACATGGATGGGGGAATCATGGATGGTCGATAGAGGAGCATCGGTGATGATGGTGATGAAGATCTCCTCCGAATCCCCGTCCCGGCAGGGTGCCAGAACGGAGTTTCTGGTTCCGAATCGTGGTTTTTGATGGCGGCGGCGCAGCGGAAGTCTATCTGGGAAAAACGCCGTCTCCCTGATATTATGTCGCCAGGGGGTATATGTACGCGAGAGGGGAGGTCGAGAGGGCTGCTGGGGCCCCCTCACGCAAGGGTGGCGCGACCACGGCTGGGTCGCGCCACCTATGCGTGATGGCCCCTTGAGCCTCTTCTCCCTCCTGTCTTCTGGCTCCGTGGGTCTTCTGGTGAAATAGGATTTTTCATGATTTTTCCCAAATTTTTACTGAAAGTTGGATTTCTGCACAAAAATGAGACACCAGAGCAATTCTGCTGAAAACAGCGTCAGTCCGTGTTAGTTGTATTCAAAACACACAAATTAGAGGAGAAACAATAGCAAAAGTGTTCGGGAAAGTAGATACGTTTTGGACGTATCAGAACCATAGGCGAGTGGCCCGGCCTGGGAACTTTTCTTGGGTGATCTGCTCTGCTGAACTTGACTGGTTGATCTGACCACCGCAAATATTCTGTAGTGGCTGGTGGTGATGATATTGCTAGGTTCACTTGCCTGGATATGCTCTTTCGCTCTTTCTTCGACTTAGGCACCGGTTGAATCATTGCTGATATGTAAACTTTTGATGTTAGGTGCCTTGCTAGCCTTTGCACTTGGTATCCTTGACTTGTGTGCTTCTCTCCTTGCCATCCTCCTTGGTTTGAACCCATGGCGCTTTGTAGTCTCAGGAAAGTTCTACAATCCTTCATCTGATGATTTGAAACCCTTTTTTCATCTAGATAGGCATAATGGATTCGACAAGGTCCGTATAGCATATTCTCAGCCGAGGGGCCGGAATATCTCGACTTTTCTATTCCCTTTGTTTGAAGCCTCTTGCCTTTGTCTTCTTCCTCTTCCCTTACTCCGTAACCCGCAGCTACCTGGTTTCGACTTTCTTGATTATCCCTGCTGCGGTGTCGTCTCCTTTGCCTGCTCGTTCTGTCGACTTCTGGTGATCATCCTCTTTTGTTATTATATGCGTCCTCTTTATCAGCGAATTTGTTGGCTTCTTCCATTAGTTTAGCTACTGTCGTTGGCCTCGTTCTTCCTATCTCTTCCACGAGATCTGATCGACAAAGGCCGGCCGAAAAAGCGTCTATTGCTCATTCGTCGGAGATGTCTTCTGCTGAGTTTTTGATTACACTCCATCGTTGTTGTTTGACGACATTTTGTCATGGTTTTATTGAATAAATTAATTCAAACCACAATTGCAAGGGTGTGCAAAATATCAGCAAGAATTGCTATTAACTAAAAGAAAAAGCATATCGCAAGTATTGCACAGGAGAAAGGCATGCATGTATTACCATTGAGATAGTACTAGAAGAATTCTGCTAGGCATTGACGACACACACGTGCTAGCTAAGAGTTTTGCATAGACTAAAAAGTGATGATCAGTTCGGTCGACCGTTAGTGATGAAATGAGCGTGTATGTGTACATGAATGGCTGATTGTTCGATCAATTGGCTGTCAACTAGCTAGCAAATAAATCGTCTCCTATATTTATGTCTGCAAGCATGGCTCAGCTGGTTACTTCCAACGAACTCGCACGTACATAGTTTTCCGTTGGCCAGGTTGATCAAAACGTCACAAGTTTAGCTGGATAAGAGATAAACACAGGGTTGATCCGTCGATTGCGCAGAGAGCTGTTGGCAACTGGAGGCGTGCTCCAAGCCTCTGACGTACCCGAGAGTCCAAGTATAAATACGCCTGACGGCGAGAGCCACGAGATCCTTTCCGGCCGCACACAACGCAACAACCTCATATTTCCACAACAGTCGATCTACACGACACCACGCAGCAAATCGATCCAGGATAGAAGCCTGCCTACTAGCTCTCATCAACAGGTCAAAGCTCCCATCGGAAGGAGGGGCAGCGGCGTTCTCTTCCCCAGCTCACCTCTGATGGATCGATCAGATCATGGCGAGTGAGGCGTACAAACAAGAGGCATGCACACACTTCTTTCTCCACAGGTAGATCCCGTGGCGTACAGGTTCATGTCCGTCGATGACATCCTTATAGTTGGCGTTGTTCCGGCTCTACGCGATTTATATCGCCGCCGATGAGATCTTTATAGTTGGTGTCATCCCGGTTCTACGCGATCTACATCGCCGCCGATGAGATCTTCAAAGTTCGTGTCGTCTCGGCTCTACGCGATTTATATCGCCGCCGATGAGATCTTCAAAATTCGTGTCATCTCGGCTCTACGCGATCTACATCGCTGCCGATAGGATCTTCAAAATTGGTGTCGTCCAGCTTTACGCGATTTACATCGCTGACAACGGAATCTTCAAAATTGTTGCCGGCCGGCTCTACGTGATTCATATCGCCGCCGACAAAATCTTCAAAATTGGTATCGTCCCGGCTCTACACGATCTATATCGCCGCCGACAAAATCTTTAAAATTGGTATCGTCCCGGCTCTACGCGATTTATATCGCCGCCGATGAAATCTTCAAAATTGGTGTTGTCTCGGCTATACGCGATCTATATCGCCGCCAACGAAATCTTCAAAATTAGTATCGTACCGGCTCTACGCGATCCATATCGCCGCCGACGAAATCTTCAAAATTGGTATTGTACCGGCTCTACGTGATTCATATTGCTGCCAATAAAGATCTTCAAAATTGGTGTTGTCCCTGGCTCTACGTGATTTATATCAACGCCGCTGATATTCATGAATAAAATGAAAAATAGTTGCTATACTGGCTCTGCGTGATTTATATCTCCACTGTTGATGTTTCACGGTCCGGTTTATAAGATTGCACTATCACACGGCTCTACGTGATTTACATCATCGCCGGTGCATTCGCGATACATTGGACTTACAATATTTCACAAAGTCTTAGGGCTTGTGACACTCTCCAAAAATACAAGTGCGTCGTTGTCTACTCAGGCTCACGATTACATGCATTGAGTGGTCTCCTAGATCACTATATTAAGACATAAGCACGGCCATCGATATTGAAATAAGCATCAGATAATTTGTTTTGTGAGTGGATATAAGCTCATTGTAATATCTCATGTACACAAGTATGTTATAGTGGATTTGGCCTCCGTGCCACCGTGGTTTTTTCCCGATTTGGGTTTCCACGTTAAAAAGTGTGTGTCATGTGCGCTCTACTTCTTCTACTCATCTTGTTGTCTATTTTATGAGAATTGCTATGTCCGATGAGGCCAAAAATATTAGGGTTACCGATGTCGACTATGGTTGCGGTAGTTTAATCGGAGGTATTTCATTGAAAATCTAGGTCTATGAATATAATTAACTGGAAAGTCTTCCGGGACTCCAGGAATCAGCAACTTTACAATCGTCATTGTCGGATGTATATTCAGACGCAATATAGAAAATACATGTGAGATGGGAGTATGTAAAGAATCGATAATTGATGAAATACAAGTTTGCTATCTCTGTGTATTTACACCTATTTTATTTGTATACAACTGTATACTGGCACGCCCGCGCTTAAAAGGCCAATGCAGATAAATTTAAATATTTATCTTGCTAAAACTGTTGTATATAAGAACGTAGAGTTTCGCCTTTCCTCTGCACACATGCTTTGACCTCCTCCAGTGACGCTGGATGCTTGTATGTCGAACAGAAATTTCTTGCAAATTGGCTTTCGAGTTCTCTCTAGCTTCCAATGGATTTATTGGGTAGGGTATTCAACCAGGACCATGCTGCGCCGGTGAGGTGTAGTTGTAGGCTTTGCATTGTAGTTGCTTTTGTGCCTCCTAGTATCTGTACTGCCTGCAAGTAATCTGATAACCATAGGGTAGGTTCTTGTGATCCGTCGTATTTTTGCTGGTCGTGTGGTAACTTAAATCCTTTGGGTACCCGCGTTTTGCGAACCCTGCGGGTAAAGCATAACGCGCCCATCTCTTTTTTATCGTCTTCATAATTTTCTTCCTTCCAGGCGTGGCGTGATTTGTTCACCCTTGCCTGCGCTATTATACTTCTTGCGTCCTCCTTCCTTTTTTGTCGCCTTTCCTCTTCTGATGACTCGCTATACTCCTTATCCGTGAAGTTGTATTTGAGCTTCTCCTTTTTTTTTCCTTGTAGCTTGTCGACTTTGTCTCTGGTCCTTTTTCCCTGATCTTGCTCTCTACTATCCCGAGGCTTTGTATCACGGCCCGGTGCATGTCTTCTCGTGGGTCCCCGGGTTCTGGCCTTGTAGTTATGAAATATGCCTGTGCTGCTATCAACGATGCTTCTGGCGTTTCTTGTATGAAGTCATCTTTCTCCTCTTCTAGCTGTGGGGTAGGGCTCCTCAAGTACCTTTCCTCTCTGCTACGTGCTGTTGCCCCCCTGTTGTGTTTTGGGTCACCGTGCCTTTCTCTGCTGTACTCGGAATCCTCACTATAGTCATCCCAGTATTCCTCCCTTGATATACTGTTATTTTCTTGAAAAATCATGTCTCTTTCCTCCCTTAGTTTCTTTCTATGTTGGTATAATGCATACTGATATCCCATTAGAACTTCTCTTCTCAATCCTTTGGGTACTTTTATACCATGATTGATAGCTGATTTGATCATTCTCCATTCGCCAGCTGAAACGTGGACTTTCTCCTTCTCCTTTTTGTTGTGTTCTTTTACTTTGTCGACTTGCCTGTCGACCTTTTTACTTCCTTTGTTGTTGTCTTCTTCTTCTGCCTCAGTGATAATGATGCATAGCTGATGTACTTTGGAGATGCCACTGCTTCCAACGGCGAAGTCCCTTACGCTATTGTGCGTTTGACACGCTCTTTCTTCTGAGTCAAAATTTTCCTGAGTTTTGTCGCCTTCTGCGATTGATGCTTTTTCCAAGCTGACCGGCGAGTTTACCTTGCTGAAAGAGCCTTCTAATGATTCCAATATTACTTCTATTTCGGGCTTGCTCGCCGACGGATCTGGTTTCATCGAATCCGAGAGGCGGGATGAACCCGATGGCCCGACGAAGATGCTAAAACTTCCAATTGTTAACTCCATCTCTTGACTTTCGTCGAGTTCTGAACTGCTGTTGGCTAAAAGCAAAAAAGCCATCGAATTCATGATTCCAACGCCCAGAGTCCCCACGGTCGGTGCCAATTGACGAGGGTTAACTCGACAAATGTCCTAGATGAAGGACTTAGGATCGGGGAGATAGGGCGTCGGATGAACTCGAAGGTAAGGTTAGTCGAAATAAGTGTATATCGAAAGTAAACTTGGGCGTTTAACCTGGCTTGCTTTCAATCTGGCCTACACCGTCCCCTCCTAGCCCCTATATATAGATGGCCAGGTCTCGAGGATCGGGTAGGGTCCGATACAGATTACATTATCGACATACGGTAAGAACTCGTATTCGACTATTATTACAATTGGGCCTAGCTTAACGGGCCTCAGGGGTACTCAACTAATGAGCTCTATTAGCTATACCCTTGTCACCTAGGACCATGAATTTATATGTTAATTAACCTCACATACTGCTATAACATCATGCAAAAGTTAGTGGTGTACTTTTTGATCTAGAAACACACGAACAACACATATGAGGGATTTTGAGAAATGACATAATGTTCGCTCACAAAATAAAATGATTAATGATCCTTATATTTTTGTTTACAATAGGATATGTGGTGGTTGTAGAAACTATTAATAGTTATCATATTATCTGATATATCCATAAAACTATGACTATGTTTATCGAACACTTTGTCATTTCTATATAGCCAAAGCGACCAAATTAATGCCATAGCTCCCACCCTAAGAGGAATTATATACTTGTTATCGATACCATGTACTCAACTCCCAAATACATTGGCAATACTGGTTGGAGAATACAAGCCTGAAGCTGCTTGGATGACTGACCATATAGAACGTGCAAAGTTGCAATGGATTGTTTTATTGTCTCATCATGAGAACAGAAAACACATGTCTTACTCCCATGCCAGTTCTGCTTAATAAGATTATATTTATTAAGAATAACCCCTCGTCGAAGATACCATGCAAAATTCAGGATCTTCATTTTCCAGATTTTTTTATTATCTAGGACTGGTAAGTCTAATGAAATCAGCGCATTGTACATAGAAGCAATAGAGAATTTACCATTCTCATGAAGATTCTAATGGAATTCATCTTTCCCATCTGTCAACTGTTAACTGGGCAGTAGCCAAGTGTTGAAGCAAGGTCTCCCAAGAAACAAGCCTAGGACCGTATAAATTCCTTCTGAACGTCACATTTGGAGAACTAGACTCTAAAACATGGGCGATTGTATCACCCTTATGACGCACAATATCATACAATGCCGGATACTGTTCTTAGAGTGTAGTGGTGCCAAGCCACTTATCTTCCCAGAAGCGTACCTCAGATCCATCTTTAATTGAAATTTTCCATGATCGAAAAAATGCTTCTTCGTTGCCATGAGTCCGACCAAAAAATGGGAATCACCAGGTTTCCAAAAAATCTGTGATAAAGCATTTGAGCCGATATATTTTCATCTAAGTAGTGTTTGCCAAACCCCATCCTTAGTTAGCAATCTGAAGAGCCATTTCCCAAGAAGGGCCGTATTCTTGACCTCAAGGTCCTGAATACCGAGCCCCCTTGATCTTTTGGGCGGCAAACCACACTCCACTTAGCCAGCCTATACTTTTTCTTTTCACTATCATCCTGCCAAAATAATCTTGAACGGAAGAAATCCAACCTATTCAAGACTTGTTTTGGGAGGAGAAAGCAGGATAACATATACAGTACCATGTTTGACAAAACTGAATTTATGAGAACCAATCTTCCTCCTATGGACAACAGTTTACCCTTCCAACTACTTAAACGCAACTGTAATCTTTCCTCAACAATTTTCCATTCAGCATTTGTTAATCTCCAAAAGTGAATCGGGATACCCAAATATCTAATTGGAAACTGACCCTGGTTGCATCTGAATAACTCAGCATACAACTGGGCCTGATCTTGAGCCTCGCCAAAACAATACAATTCACTCTTATGGAAGTTAATTTTAAGACCCGAAAGTTGCTCAAAAGCTGAAAGTATCAACTTCAGATTTTTAGCCTTCTCCAAGTCATGTTCCATAAATAGAATAGTATCATCGACATATTGAAGGATAGAGAGACCTCCATCAACAAGATGAGGAATCACACCTTCACATTGACCATCGATCTTTGCACGCTCAATCATAATGGCTAACATATCAGCCATAATGTTAAATAACATGGGTGATAATGGGTTGCCTTGTCTTAGCTATTTTTTTGTCCAGAAATAATGGCCTGTGTCATTATTGACCTTAATTGCCACACTACCTCCGGATACAAAGCTATGTATGAGAACACACCACTCATCAGAAAACCTTTCATTCTGAGTGTTTGTTGAAGAAAAGACCATTTGACTTTATCATAAGCCTTCTCAAAATCAATTTTTAAAATAACCCCATTCAGCTTTTTACTATGTAGTTCGTGAATTGTTTCATGCAAGATGGCCACTCCATCGAGTATATTCCTTTCTTGCATGCCCTCTAGGGAGTCCTGACTTTACATATGACTACCATCAAGTGGGGCGAATGTGGGGGACAAAAATCATCATCGTTAAAAAAGGTGGTTCTGTCAGAAACTCCATAGGGGATGCAATTATGTTTTTCTAATAAAAATCATTCTAAAAGCCTAGAGAGTCCTGATATTACGTGTGTATTTTAATGAACCGCCTACATGAATGTGGCGGGAGAAATAACATCTAGTTAAATAAGTTGATATTGTTTGAAACTCCCTAGGGGATGTCATTTATTTTTTTCTAAGACATATCAGCATGAGGCCACCTACGTAGTCCTCATATTATTCCGTATTTTGATGAAACACTTACACCGAGTAGGGAGCGAATGTGGTGGGAGAAATACCATCGTAGTTAAATACAGTGGTACTATCAGAAACTCCCTAGGGTAGGGATAAAAACGGAGCACAAACGAACAAAACTAAGTGGTGTCATATTTGTTTTCATATTTTTATACGAAAGCAGAAACGAATACAGAAAAACCAAAAACAAATATGAAAATAGATACTTCCAAAAACAGAAATGGAACGAATATGGTACGAACACGGACGAAAAGCGGATGATTATCGGAACCAAAAGACCACCTGAATCATGCAACAAAACTCAAGCAAGTTAAGTAAAATGAAAAACTTATTCTCCAAACCTGTCAAGATTACTCAGTGTAATTGGGGAGTAGGGTGGGTTGCTTTGATGGTTCAATATGACAAGGTCACATATTAGACCTGCTAGATTGGCCATGCAAAACAACCATAAAACGGAAATTCCGTATTAGTCGGAAACGGAAACTTCTGTTTCCGCATCTGTTCCGCCAGAAAACGTTGTTTCATTTCCGTTTCCACTTCCGCTAAATTTTTTTTGTTTCCATTTCGCAGATTTCTGTTTTTGTTTTCATATTTTCATTCCGCTTCCGTTTTTCCGCAAAAAAGTCGGAAAGTTTCTGCTCCACTTTCATCCCTACCCTAGGGGATGCCATTAGGTTATTTCTATAAAAAAATCAGTAAGTCGAATACTTGTATTGGCATTTCCTGTTTATTTTGAGGAACCGTCGACACCAAGTGAGGAGTGAATGTGATAGTGCAATGGGCTATATATAGGGTCACGACTCACGACTCACGAGGGCTAGCTGAGAGATGGCAAGAAAGATTGGGAGAAATATCAATGTTAGCCAAGTATACTACTCACCCCGTCCCAAAATGTAAGGCGTCTAAGCTTTAGTCAAAAGTCAACATATTTTAAGTTTGACCAAATTTATACATAAAAATATAAACATTCACAATACCAAATTAATATCAATAGACTCACCAAAAAGTATCATTTCTCAAAATGTCCATTTGGTATTGAAGATATTTATATTTTTTCGTATAAACTTGGTCAAATTTAGAAGATATTGACTTTTGGCTAAATCTTAGGCGCCTTACATTTTAGAACGGAGGGAGTATATATATAGCACATACTTGGCAGTTATTGGGCACAAAAGAAAGTTCTGCGTGGAATAAAGGAGAAGGAAAGTGGGAAATGCATATTTTATATAGGGTGCATATGCTCCCTTTATTCAAAAAACACAGTTGAAAATGTGAAAAAATTCTGAACAAAAATTTCGCGTGTACATCTCGACATTCTACGTACGCATGACCAAGTTTCACGGTAAATCGATATTTAAAGTTTTGCCGAGTGTCAAACTTTAGACACTCAGCAAACATATGGGTGGAGAGCTAAATTTACATACGAGAAATAACAACACAGAAAAACACAAATCTTTCCTATTTATGCCGATTATTACTAGAATATGTGATCTTATCCGATTATTACTAACGTCTCATTTATTTATTCTTAACGAGCGAGCGTGATGCCCGTAAGGAAGGGGATCGATTATTGTAGAGGAGTATTCAGATACGAGGTCTGGACTCAACTGGTTCGTGCTCACCACGACCACGAGTGAGACCAAGGTACTCCGCCGTGAGGGGCTTGAACACGCGCTGCTCCTCAGACTCAAGCGCGGCGGCGAGGCAAGGCCATATGTACGCGCTGACGATCCACGACTCGGTGTCTCCTGGCCGTGCGCATATGGATAGCAGTGACGCGCAGAGCCTCCCGAAGCTCGAGTCCACCGGCATGACCAGCGCGGCCTGGCCGAAGCCGAAGTCGGCATCGATCGGGAACGAGCTGGACACCATCGTCTGGGCAATCGTGGGGCTGCCGAGCCCGACGGTCGGTGTCTCGATCAGCCTCGCCGGCTTCTGCTCCTCCACCCAGTCCACGAGATCCTGATACATCTCATCGTAGTTCCTTGCCGCGATTGCCTCACGCACCATCACCGCCACGTTAAGCAGCGGCTCGGCCAGGACCATGTGAGCGGACGCGTCCCCCTCAGCGTAGGAAATCGCATTGCCCGCGTAGCTTCGCAGCCGTGAACGGAGCTCCGGCGGCGGGGCGATCCGCCGCCTCCCGTCCACCCACCACAGCATGCGGCAGCGTGGATCAGTCTCTGTCGGCTGCGTCGACGCTGCCACGACGCCCGCGAATACCTTCCATAGGTACGCCGACAGCGCCTGGACGCGCGTGGCGCGCCGGCCCTCGGTGCTCGCGGCCTCACGAAGTCTGGCGATGTCGCCCCCGTCCACACGGTAGAGGCGGGAGATGAAACTCTCCACGGCGGTCAGGGCGTTCACCTGGTGCTCGTGGTCCCACCGCGTGAACATCCCGGCGACGGAGGCGCTGTACGACAGAGGGTTCCGTGAGCGAAAGAGCACGGAGCGATCGTGCGTCGGGAAGTCTCCGGAGATGGTACCCGACCGGATAACCTCAGATCCCATCCTTACGAGCATCGCCCCAAAGTGCCCATCGCCGATCAGGTGGTGCGTCCCCCAGACAACGGCGAAGCCGCCGCAGGTGAAGGACACGAGCTGCACCGATAGCGCGACTTCCTCGGCGTACGGCAGTTGGATCTTCTTCAAGGACTCCTCGGTCGAGGCCCAGTTCAGGGTTCCCAGCTCCACGCCGGCATGTGCAACTACAAGCTCCGCACCTTGGTTGTGGCAGCGGAGCTCGGGAAGACCAGAGCTGGGATTGCGTATAATTCGGCCGGACAAGTGGAAGAAATAGTTGAGGAGTGATGGCAACTGAGCCTCGAAAGCCGCGACGACGGCGTTGAAGTCACCCGACAAAGGTCTAGGATAGACGCACGTCATTGACATTTGAACATTGTTGATGTAGGATTGCGGAATATGATTATATTGATACTTGGATCGGTGTTTACAATGAGCCTCTTGGGCTGTTTATATAGTAGTACCAAACTTGGAGACTAAGAAACCTAGTAGAGATAGATCTAGATTACAACTTTAAACTACCAAATATACCTAAGACGTGATATACTCTAACACCCCCCCGCAGTCGGATCGGCAGTGAAGCGGACGGTCTGACTGGAGCATAAGCCGGAGGTGACGTGGTAGCCCTTGTTGCCGATGTCGATGTAGCCGGGAGTGAGCGTGCTGTCGTCGTGGTCGATGATGCCGTTGGTGATGTAGTCGCCGTAGATGAAGTCGATGAGGTTGATGTTGTCGAGGTCGATGTCGTCGTTGAGCCGAAGAAAATTCGCCGTAGTGTTTGCAGTTGTAGTAGTAGTACTTGAGGTAGACGAGGCGGTAGTCGAAGGAGCTCGATCCGCAGTGCCGAGTTTGCCAGACTCGGGAGCGTGTCGGGGACGAAGGCACGCATCGGTGTTGCCAGCACCGGACGTGCGAAGACAGGGACCATCATGAGCCATGCCCGCCAGAGCCGGTAGAGGTAGCAGAGAAAATCTCCGTAAACGGTCGGTGCGAAGAAGTTGTCCGCCGTGTCGGAGTAGACGAAGTAGCTGCAAGGAGAAAACGTGTGCACGGACGTGCAAATAAAAATAGACTGCAACTCTGGCGGCAAGGTCGTGATGGACGAAGAAGAAGTGGTAGTTGTCGATGGCGATTGAATTGTAGTGGTCGTAGTTGGCGGGATTAAACCCGGATTTTCTGCTTGGAGTTGCGCGGCGTCGCTAGTAGGAGAAAAGAAAATTTTGTTTGGGGTGAAGAAAGAAAAAGAAAAAAAATCTGTTGGCATTGACGACGATCGGTGGTGACGGCGACGATGGGGGAAGGTGGGATAGTTGTTGGTGATGATGACCAAAAATCACGTAGGTGCGACCTTGTGCTCGATGGCGTGGAAGAGAACGGCTTGATCGTGGGAAGCTGCAGCTTGGCGTGGATTTGAGCTATGCATCTTGCCTAATGCACATGCACGTAACATGCAATATGGTCAGGCTGTGGCGTATGCAGGCGGGGGCTTGAGGCTTGGGGCAGTCCGTCGGTGCAGAAGCATTGGCGAGAAGGCTAACTGGTGTTGGTGGCAGAAGATAAAAACAGATCTAATGGAAGAACGAAAATTGCTAAAACTATAGATTGGAGAAAAAACTAGCTACGAGATCTGGTGCCCCCGGCAGAGATCATGGAGATCGATCTCGCCGGGGGCGGCGCGGCGGAAGCGGTGGTGGCTAAACCCTAGGCGGAACGAACCGCTCTGATACCATGTAGGATTGCGGAATATGATTATATTGATACTTGGATCGGTGTTTACAATGAGCCTCTTGGGCTGTTTATATAGTAGTACCAAACTTGGAGACTAAGAAACCTAGTAGAGATAGATCTAGATTACAACTTTAAACTACCAAATATACCTAAGACGTGATATACTCTAACAGTTGAGAAGGTCGAGGTTGGAGAAGGCGACGACATGGGGCTCAACGGAGGCATCGGAGGCCTTAACCAGGCGGCTGCTCACCACTCGGATGGGGAAGCCAGAGACTCCGTCAGCTCGCCCAGGCGCCGACATTAAATTCTTGCTCCTATGTGGTGAGAGCATAGTATTATGTATTTTAGCCTTATTATTTCCTTCCCCGAATGGCTTAAGTACGCTAAGCATCGATCTTCCATGGTGAGCTGCTTCATGTGAAAGGCCTAACCACATGAATCATGAAACAAATCCCATCTCTCCGCGTGAACAAAAAGGGTAGCCAAGGACCGATCTCATCTCTCCACGAGAAACATGCAATTCCACATGAAAATACTGCCTCCGAAAGGAAACTTAAGACTTTGCAAAGAATGAACACTGTAATGCTGGCCATGTTTTCCTTGCATATATCCCCAAGCGTCGCATGTTTTTTTATACGACTCCGCAGCGTCACATGCTAAGTACTCCCTCTGATCGAAAATAAGTGTCGGTGATTTTGAACTAACTTAGTACAAAGTTTGTACTAAGTCATCGACAGTTATTTCTGATCGGAGGGAGTAGTTGATATGTCGTTATTAAGGGACCTCAACTAGTGGCGAATTTAGGATGAAATTGGTGGGGGGAGCCAAGCTTAAAAATTTCCCTGCCATGACACCCACACTGAATACGCCACTGCAGGGGCAGACCCAAGTAGATATGAGTGGGGGCCTAGGCCCCCACTCAAAATTTGAAATTCCTATAGTATTTGTTCATATTTGACACAAAAAAATTAATTCTCCAAAATTTATTTAAAGAAAGGCCCCCACTCACTTGATATGCCCCCACTCATAAGTTTCGCTGGGTCCGCCACTGCGCCACTGACCTCAACCAACAACGTCAGCCGGCTCTGCAAGGAGCAGCAGCGGCAGTGCGCCATTGACACGGTCTAGAGGTTAAAGATGAAGGGCATCTCAAAGATTTCGATGTAATTTTTGTTTTTGTTGATGTGTTTTGTACTGTTTGCTATTTATTTTAATGTCAAAGTCCTATTCACAAAAATAGACCTTAGTCGGTACAAAGACAATGACATATGACAAATAAAAAGAGGAAGCAAGTTAGTAGGTGAAATGTTCGTGATAACTTGTACTTGTAATTTTGTTAGGATAACGGGCGCTTTTTAAAAACATAAAATTTAGCATCACTCTTATTCAATTCAAGAGAGGTCACGCTCTGCATAACTAGAATACACATAGTCACATAAACAAAAGATAAAACAAAATATGGCGGCACAATACAAGTATATAGGAAACTCCATAACCTTAAAACTATATATGAGTGCCGCTCCGAAGACTATATCGTCATCTGTGTGAGATAAAAACATCACTCTTAAGTTTAACCGTGCACAAACTATCGTAAACAGTTTTTTTTTGTTCTCCATAAAAGCTAAAGAGACGACCATAAACGAAGTGTTTAGTTACACCTGTATATAACATGCAAAGGAGTAGAATTGTTACCATAAAAACAAAATCATCGATTTATAGCCATAGTAACCAAATTACGGCAAGCCTTCCCACCATAATAAGAATTTAATAATAGTGATATATACCAAAAATAGTTGCAACAATGCCTGATGGCTATAAGTTCGAAACCACTTGAATAACTGCCCATATGGAATGTGTGAATTTGCATAGAAAAGATAAATAATTCATTGACTCGTCATGATGATAGAATCTACACTGTCTATTCATATGCCAATTCCGTTTTGCTAGGTTATCCTTGGTAGGATTACATCATACTTTGAAAGGAATATGCATGATATGGGAAGTTTCTATAACAAAATAATAAGAATTCAAATCTTTATACATGAGGACTTGAACCTGCGTGGCTAGGTTGCACTCTTGTACATCCACTCGTCTAACCAAACGAGCTAGGCTCACTTCTCAAGGATTGCATCTTTAGGAAGGTAAAAAGCAAAAAAAAAAAAAATTTAAGCGGCACCTTCATTTTTCTCGTGCTGCATATGTATCTGTAGGTTGTTAGTGTTCCTCGAGCGACACGAGCTTATTTGTGACAATTTTGAAAATTAATCAAAATAAAGGGCATTGCATCCCGGAAATCCAATTTTGATCTTGGGAGTATATGCTACCGCTTGCTCCACCCACCGGGGAAAAACATCTTAAAAAAGTCAGAAGAATCCGAACAAAAATTTCACATATACATATGTACAAAACAGATATTGGTGTCCTCTGTAAAAGAAGATAAAAAAATGTTGTAAAAAGTTTATTTTTATAACATTAAATTTCATATCTTTCTAAACCCTAAACTGTATAACTGGTCCGTCTATTGGAAAACTTTCATGCGTCTTAGCGCCTAGCTATCAACTCTGCAAAAGATGGTCATTCCGGTAGTGACAAATAGTGGTCGGGTTATGCATCGTACGGAGCGCATAGTACAAAAATTATATGCCACATCTTTAAACTTTACAATCTGACAAACCTAACCATTTAAACACAACTTCAGTCACTTCATTGCTGCCTGTGTGCCGGTATAAAATCAACTCTTTATTTTTCTATCTGAAAAGTCGAATAGCTTTAGGGTGGTAACTTCTTCTTGTAGTGCATTTGAACTTTGAAAGCAACATGTCTTCTTTTTTATAGTTTTGTCCATGACATGTAGGTACCACAACACAAATATGATTTTATCTTGTGTTAATAGTTGAGAGATAGATTTGTCAGTCTAATAGTTTGCAAGAGAAATCAAATTTTATACTCCCTCCTTCTCAGTTTATAAGTTCTACGCATTCTTTTAAATTATGAATTTAATTAATGTAATATAAGATTTAAATTATAAAATAAAATATCATCAGAAACTTGAGACATTCTAGTGTTCAAAATAGCAAGCTAGGGGTACGTGCAAGTCTTATAAACTGAGAAGGAGGGAGTAGTTTCGCAATGCAATACACATCAGGCCGCGTCTTATGCGTGTGTTATACGAAACAAAATGAGTATTAATGGTTTGTATTCAAAAGAATTTCTTTAACTATTCACAAAGTACTGTAAAAACATTTAGGGCCAATGCTTGAATCTTAATGTTTTGTTTCTACTCCTTATGTTGATAAGAGTATAAGACAAGCTCGCATGTTTAAAACATGCAGTGTGTGGTTATAAAATGCTAAGTCGTACAATAACTGACCGATACCAACAGATCACCGCCTGCACCGAGCAACATGGAAGCTACAGGAAGAGAAGAAGCAGCGAGGCCAACGCCGCTACTCGTGCAGGAGCTCACCGGCGACGTGCCAGACCAATATGTCGTGGGGCACCAGCAGGACCGCCCTTCCGTCGGCGCAGCCACGGCGCCCATCCCCGTCATCGACCTCGGCCAACTATGCCAGCAACACACCGCCGCCGGCGCCGAAGAGGCGGCCAAACTGCGGTCGGTGCTCGAGTCCTGGGGCCTTTTCCTGGTAAACCTTAACGAGCCTGTCCCAACGATCACGGCCACTTGCTCCTTCTTGACATGAACATGCTACCTGTGTATTCGGCCAATTCCATGAAGGTAACCAACCATGGCGTGGAGCCCTCTCTGATGGACGCCATGATGAGCGCGACGAGAGAATTCTTCCTGCAACCGATCGGAGAGAAGCGGAGATACACTGATCTCGTCGACGGCGAGCGTTTCGAGGACCACCTGGAAGGGTACGGAAGCGAGCAGCTCACGTCCGAAGACCAAACCTCACTCGACTGGTCCGATCGTTTGCACCTCAAGGTGGAACCGCAAGGCGAGCGAAGCCTCCACCTCTGGCCTGAATCTTTGAGGTCAATTAATCAATCGTCCCAATCCTGCAACCATATATTAATTTTCAAAATATTTTGTATTAAACATTCCTAGCATGCAAGTACATATGCAGGGATATCCTTGATATTAATATATGCTCCTTATCGGAAAAAATATATATGCAGGGATGTCCTGCACGAATATTCCGTGCAATGCAAAATAGTAAAGGAAAGACTGGTCTCCGCAATGGCGAGGGTCCTAGGGCTCGAAGAGGACCAATTTGTCGCTGGAGAACCTGACGGTCGGGCTACCACCTATGCCAGAATGATCTACTACCCTCCGTGCCCAAGACCTGACCTTGTCCTTGGCGTCAAGCCTCACTCTGACGCAACACTTATCACGGTTCTCATGGCCGACGATCACGATGTTGGTGGGCTGCAAGTTCTCCGTGATGGCGTCTGGTACGACGTCCCGGCAACCCTGGCCACTCACGCATTCCTGATCAACGTAGGAGACATGGTGGAGGTAGGATATATATATGTAGATTGCGTTGGTAGTAGCAATGTACTCCTCCACTCTATAATTTTTGTCGTTGTTTTATTTTAAATTCAATCTACTATCAAAAAATTATGGTGCGGAGGCATTCCCCACACCTCCCTCATCATTCTGTAGTGGGACTTCTATTTTTTAGTTTTTTTTTTGTTGTGTGCATCCGTACTGCTATTAGAGTATTTCTTTTTTTTTAGAGGTTATGTGTAATTAGTATATTCGCGATACTAATATATTCCCTTTATCAAAAAAATTAATTTCTATTCGCCAAGGAATTTAACTAGTATCCTTTTTAATTTTGCATGTGAGAAGATAACGAGCAACGGTATCTTCAAGAGCCCTGTGCACCGGGTCGTGACAAATGCCCGTAAAGGAAGGACGTCGATGGTGATGTTTTATGGGCCAGATCTCGACAAGGTGATAGGGCCGGCAGATCAGCTCATTGATGATAGGCGGCCGGCCCGGTATAAGAGAGTGAAGGCGAAGGATTACGTCGCTGGGCTCTTTCAGCATTTCTCTCGTGGAGCAAGAGTTATAGACACGGTGAGGATCTAATATAGGTGTAAAAACATGGTTTCATGTAAAGCATGTGGTTCCTAAATGGAGAAACTGAAATAGACACGGTGTGGATCTAAATACAATGATGTAAAATAAGCATCCCGTTCATATACGGAAAATATTGGAATAAAAATCTAGCAATTTGTTACGTACTATAGCTCATTTAGTGGATGGCTGACTGCTAACTGTGATGCTTACTTCGCAAAAAAAAACTGTGATGCGTTGTGATTAAATTGTTGTAGGGTGTTTTATGTAAAGTGCAGGCCCCTTTCTTCAAATTCCAGGTTCTTAGAGCGAGGATGGCAAGGGATTTGCTGTAAATTTGTATACCTGCCACATTAATGGAAGAATTTCTGGGGTCATCGAGACCCCACCCCGTGTTAAAAAAAAAACCTGATATAGAAAATTGGTCACAATATAGTACAGTATGTAGATAAAAGGTATTAAAGCAAACGCTAAAATGGTTCAAAGAAGGTTAGACAAACCAAATTCTGAGAATCGGTGGTAGGTTGCGGTACAACAGATATGGTTTCATAAGAGATCTGCCATTAATAAGGCTCGTGCCATGGAAGCGGTCCTACAACAACAGCCACTACGGTAATCTAGTTGTATGCCGAGTGTCAAGGCATTTGTGTAGTGCTTTTGATCGAACACTTAACAATAGGAGGTTTTGCCGAGCAGGGCCGGATCTAGGCCTATGCGACCTTGTGCGGAGGTCCGGGGCCCATATTAAGAAGGAGCCCATAACTTTGTATACTCTTCTACATATATTTCTATATATCTTTAAAAAAACCGCAAGGCCCAGCCCAGCATGTATCATGTGGGCTGCGTCGCCGACTCGACTCCTCGCGGTCCTTGCAGCCGATTGCGATCGTAACCTCGCCGATCGCGCCTACTTCCAGCTTTAGGGCCCATGCCGCTAACTTAGAGCCCATATACATTAGACTTAGGACTCATGCCGCTAACTTGGCCAAGGGCCCTACCCAACATAGATCCGGCCCTGTTGCCGAGTACAAGGTGGACAACGCTCGTTAGTGACTCAACACTTGGCAACACCAAGTATTTGTTAAGTGCCACGTCGGTAGAATGAGGCCCGCTAGGCCTAGGACATCCTAGCACGATTACTTGGATGGAATGAGAGACTAGGACTATCGGCTCAGAGTATAAGACAGTATAGAATAACCACTCCATGATACTTGAGGTCTACTTGTAAATCAATGTAAATAAATTATATATGCTAGTAAGTCATACCTTTGTAGATTCAACTCAGTCGGTGTGGTGTATCCCTAGGTCTTTTTTCAATAAAGGAAATATATTAATATTAAGATGATATAAATTACACCCAACCTCTGCAACAACATAATATCTAGAGCAAGTCTAGCGATCATGGATGCACACAGCCAAAAAAAGAGAAAACAAATACCAGACTTGCAGTAACAAAATCACAACCAGTGGTGACAACACCGTGACTTTGAAAAAGGTTCTCCAAAATGACGCCTCCACTAAGGTAACAGTGCATAAACACCGCCATCGTCCGGTCTAACCATCATAGTTAGATCCTAGGATTTCACCCTGGAGAAGGTTCAGTCTCCAAACAATGCCTTCAACAAGGAAGCGACTAGGAAGACGCCATTGCCTAGTCTAACCACCTTAGGTTAAACCTAGGATTCTATCCCTAGGTCCTTACCCATGTATATAAGGGGAAAGGACATGTTGATGTTGAGTCATATCTCTAAACATCTATCATCAACATCCATCACCATAGCGGTCTCGAGATCCCATCCCAAGTCTGCCTTTCAGCATAAGGAATACAACTAGATGATACGTCCAAAACGTATCTACTTTCCCGAATTCTTTTGCTGCTGTTTTCCCTTTAATTTGTGTGTTTTGAATACAACTAACATGGACTAACGCTGTTTTTAGCAGAATTGCTCTGGTGTCTCATTTTTGTGCAGAAATCCAACTTTCGGGAAAAATCCCAAAAAATATCGCAAAGCTCCTATTTTACCAGAAGACTCATGGAGCCAGAAGACGAGACGGAGAGGAGCCACGAGGGGCCCACACCACCTGGTGGCGCGGGCCAGGCTAGGCCGTGCCAGGGGGTGGTGTGGCCGCCTTAGCCATCGCCTCGAGCCCTCCTTCCGCCTACATATAGCCTCTGACCTGAAAACATCGGGGGTTCGGCATTTTTCCTAGATAGAGTTCCCCTGCGCCGCCACCACCAGAAACCGCGATTCGAAACCCAAAACTCCGTTCTGGCACCCTGCCGGGATAAGGTATTGGAGGAGATCATCGCCATCATCATCACCGATGTCTCTCCATCAACCATACATGATGCCCCCATCCATGTGTTAGTAATTCCCGTTGTAGGCCGAAGGGGATGGTAGGGATTGGATGAGATCATTCATGTAATTGCTATAAGATTGTTAGGGTATGGTGCCTAGTATCCATTGTTAGTGTTTTTGACATTGTTGTAACTTGTTGTGCTTAATGCTTGTCACTTTGGGCCCGAGTGCCATGATCTCAGATCTGAACATGTTATTGTTTCATGAAGATAATTGTTGTTTATGATCTTACCTGCAAGTTATATACACATATCGTTGTCTGGAACCCGAGGCCCCAAAGTGACAGCTATTGGGATAACCGGAGGGGATGGCTGTGATCTGAGGATCACGTGTGTTCACTGAGTGTTAATGCTTTGCTCGGGTACTCTATTAGAAGGAGTACCTTAATTACCAATAGTTTCCCTTGAGGCCCCGCTGCAAATGGGCTGGTAGGACAAAAGATGTTGTGCAAGTTTCTCATTACGAGCATGTACGACTAAATACGGGACACATGCCTATGGTTACTTAGTACTAGGATGCTTTATCATTATTTATCTATAATTGCCCATGTCTTGATTATTATATGAATTATCTTATCCATGCAACGCCCGTTCATCCATCCCTATGCCTACAGTATTTAATCCTGTTGTTTACTATCTTTATTTTACTACTGCTGCTATTATTCTACTACTACTATAAAACTATTGCTACTGATAAACTATTGCGAGCAAGTCTATTTCCAGGTGCAGCTGAACTGACAACTCATCTGTTAAGGCTTATAAATATTCTTTGACTCCCCTTGTGTCGAATCAATAAATTTGGGTTTTACTTCCTTCGAAGACTGTTGCGATCCCCTATATTTGTGGGTCACCACTAGACACCAATAGGACTAAGGTGTTCATCGCAGGATCACCCTCGAGGACCGAACTTGTATATATTTGAAGCACAAACTGCCACGAAGTTACTATAACATAAGAATTGTCTATCTACATGTAAAAAGAAGAATGTCAAAAATGAATTGAACTACACCCCCATGTACATGCCTATATCAAAAAAGATAAATATTGAGATATGGGGGTGGTAAGCAAGAAAGTCATTCCAAGTTACTCGAGTCAGTAATATTTAGTTCATTCATTATCTCTCTAAATCATGCTTCATCAAGGCGCTTGGTAAAGATGTCCACTAGTTGCTTTTCTATACCAACATGAGAGAGTTCAATATGTTCACAGAGCAAACACTCTTAACTAAACTGAGGAGGAATCTCAATATTTTTTGTCACGATATGTTGCAGAGGGTTGTGGACGATCTTGATATCACTCTCAATGTCACAAGTCACACCAAAATTCATTGAAGTCTGTCTCATCCAAAACAACTGAACACGACAACTTGTGGCAGGGACATTCATGGCTTTCTGTGGTGGAGAGAGACGAAATTTTATATCTCTGAAGACCAACGCACAAATTACCTACCATGAAATGTGCAAGCACCGAAGGTTCCCACAAAATCCATTTATTTATGTTATAACTCTGCAGTGCAAGAATTTCCTGTATTCGCGTATTATTGGCCCTGGACTTAAAATTATCTCAGATTTTTAAAGGATCACATTTTATGAAGATATGAGGTTGTGACAAAAGGAGAAAAAGTCAAGGTGATGGCCCAACACCTTCATGTCCTGGAAGGCTGGATGCACCCAATGGGGCTCCTGGCCCCTCGTAGTCCTAGATGCCGGCAATATTACAGCCACGTCTTTATCTTGACATAAAAACATCTATATATGTACATATTTACATGAGTTTGCAAGGAGGTGACCGCAAACAGGGAAACCACGAAAACAAAGACATAAACTTCAACTCCGGTGATGATTGGTGGGGGAAACGCCGCTGGAGCCCTCGCCGGCTATGTCATCGACTCCACTAACATCGTCTATATCACCACAATTATGGAAGGGAGTAATTCAATCAGGACTATGGGTTTGTGGCATTATCTTGTGCTATCTATGTGTGTGTGTGTGTGTGTGTGTGTGTGTGTGTGTGTGTGTGTGTGTGTGTGTTTGTGTTATGATTTGAATTGTATGCTAGTATGATCTTCGATGTAATTGCACTATGGTGGATCTTATGATTATTTGATAAGTAATGATATGCATTGTTCGCTATATGTTAGATGTATTTGTTGATTCATATTAGTATTCCTCTCGTGTATACATGTTCTAATCTAACTAGTATACTAGAACGCACAAGGAAAATATGTTTGTTACATAGAGTAAATTGGTAGTGGCGCCACTTGGATAGTGACGAAAAAGTTTGGGAATCACAATTATATTTATTTTCCATTGTTTACCTCACTAGGACAAAGAGATAAGGTGCGCTATGTTTGTCTAGTGACAGAAAAAGGTGATCCCATTTGTTCCAGCTAGGGCATGTATAATCCAACATTATAAAAGTACCTAAAGCGATACTCTATCACTTAAATTATAATAAGTTTTTTGTTAAATGAGGACTATTTGTTAGATGTGTTGCACCATCTATATGTTAGGGACGTGATGTCCATATAAATATGAATCAAACACTACATAGATACTCCATTGAATTATCTTGTCTACAAAAGCTATATTCATGTGTGTCATTGAGAGGGTAGCCAAGTAAACCCATGAACCCTCGTCCACTTTAAATTATAACAATACATGTTTACTTTACTTCACATCACTTTACAAATATTTTTATTTTCTACAATTTATTAATCCAAACTACAAAAATATCTATTGCATTTTTTTCATAGATAGTTAGCACATTAACCTCCACGAGAACCAACCTTATCTGGCACTATTGCATTTGCTTTTTTACTTTTATTTTCATTTTGTGTTTCCTTACTAATGCGGAGCACCGCTAATTTTGATTGGATGTGTATGGATCAATCTTACCGTATCAAGAATACTGGAAACATTCACTAGGTAAAAACATTCACTAGGTAAAAACATAAGGTTACTTTTGTTAAACTTAGAACGTCGCATCACGGCGATATAATAATAACGGAGTATACCTGACCTCTTCGTATCTAAATGTTTGCTCCATCTGTACCATTTTTTCGATAAGAAGTATATATTAATATTAAGAAGATACCAATTACACCCAGCCTCTGCACGCAGTGCCCTAACCAATATGGATGTACAAAACCAAAAAAGAAAAAGAATTACAAAAAAGAAAAGTACCGCTACAGTGATCAATTCCTTGTAGCAGCAGTATTAACACCACCAAGACAACACCAGAAGTACAGCATCTCAAAAAATGACGCTTCCAAGAAGGAAACAGTACACAAGCACCATCGTTGTCCGATTATAGATCTTAGGTTTTCACCCCGAAGAAAGTTCTCGCTCACAAAACAATGCCTTCAACAAGGCCATTGCTAGACACAACCAATTAAGGCTAGACCTTGGATTTTTGCCCTAAATAGGTAGGATTATGAACTCCTCCTGCGCAGTCGCCTCCACTTGCTTACCGCTGCTCTAAGTCACGGATCGCTGAGCCAATTCCTAATCAGCACCTAGACTCAGACCACCTATTGCTAGTCCTCAGATCTCGGTTCCCATGATACTCTCTGCTAGCACCATGGAACAATGACATATCTCACGATATTAACAGGCAACATAGCTTCGATGCGCTCCCTCTGAAAACTAAACGGTCAAAAAAAACATGGGTGCGCACAACCGAATCTCACCCGATCCAGCAATCTCCAGGCATGACTTGCCTAGCGGACACTACTAGGAAAAAGGCCACCCGTAGCGCACCTAATTTGGTCACCCATAGCGCATGGTCTGTGCATTGCGGGTACCACGCTGCTGATATTTGATTACCAGTAGCGCACGAGTCTATGCGCTATGGGTAATTTACTTACCCGTAGCGCACCAGCCCATGTACTGCGGGTAACCTGGTCTATGCGCTGCGGGTAAAATTTGAAAATTCAAAAAAATTCAACAAACAAAAAAATGGAAATTATAAAAAACAATTTTTTTTGAAAAAACCCTATTATTTGAATTTTCTAAAGGTTTTATCACATCAAGAACATTCTGAAATCACACCAAAATTCTTGACTTCCGCTAGGTCACCCATCCTTAGACTACTCCTAGCTAAGCACGCTTAACTTTCTAGTTCTATTTGCATGATCTATCTCTAAGCTACCCAAGTCCTTATTGCTATTACTATCATATCAATCCTCTTAAGGCCTATGTGTGCATGTGTGTATGTATGTGTATATATGTATATATATGTGTGTGTATTGATGAGTTTCGCAGCATAGTAAAACAAAAAATTTCCTACAGATGCGAACAAGAAAGCCAAGATCTAATCTAGGAGATGTAATCAACGAGAGAGATAGATGAGATCTTCATACCCTTGAAGAAATCGCACAGCGGAAACGTTCAACAGAACATGGATGATGTAGTCGTACTAGCCTTCTCCTCCTCGCGATCCGATCCGATCCAGCGCCGCAAGTGGTGACGCCTCCGAGAGATGTACACGTATATCGCACCAATGACTCCGCCTTCCCGGTCCAGCGAGATATGGTAGAGTGGTAGATGGGATCGACAGCACGACGTTGTGGTGTCTATGATGGAGAGTATGCGCCGGCAGGGCTTCATCTGTTTGCGTGGTGGAGAAAGAACGGAGAAAGAAGGCTTCAGAAAGCGGGCAGCAGCTTCGCGCAAATTAGCTCACACGAGCCCTGTCCGCCCTATGCCCTTTTATAGGCGCGTGCTAGGTTTTCATTAAAACCTAACGTGCTTTGCACGTTGGTGCACACTGTCGTACCGCTGCCAGATCGATCACGATGCGATCTAATCGATCGATCGATCGATGGCAGCCTCGTACGCTAGGCATGTGCGGCCGGCCTGAGAGCCAAAGGCTCAATCGGCCCATGCACCAAGGCCCATTTGGCCAAGGCCCAGCCGGCCTCCCCAGGAACCGAGCGAGCGAAGCCAGGGGCGCCTGGCCGCCACGCTCGATCGATGATCGATGCGGGCGAGCCAGCGTCCGGCCGCTGCTCTTCCTTTTTTTTCTTTCCCTTTTTTTCTCTTTATTTATTTCTATTAAATAAATATTGTTAATATTTATTAATTCATATAATTAATAAATACTAATATTTTCCACCCGGAACAATTCTGAAACTTTTCGAAACAATTTCACATATATCCCTGAGACTACCATAGCGTTGATTTGCGTTAAGTGTGTGACTCTACGGGTTCGAGAATACGCTGACATGATCTCCATCAATAATCAATAGCGGGATCTGGAAATCCACATTGACTTCCACGCACTCAACGATGATCATATCGGATGAACCACGACGTCAGGTGATACGTCTCAAACGTATCTATAATTTTTGATGCTCCATGCTTGTTTTTACACTATTTGCTTAGTGTTTCGTTACACTTCGTGGCACTTTATGCATTTTCTGGAACTAACCTATTAACAAGTCGCCACAGTGCCAGTTCCCTATTTTTTGCTGTTTTTGTGTTTCAGAAAAGTTACACAGGAAATATTCTTGGAATTGGACGAAACCAAAGCCAATCGCCCAGAATTTCACCGAAGCTTCTAGAGAACCGAAGAGGAGACGGAGTGGGGCCACGAGGGCCCCACCCAACAGGGCGGTGCGGCCTGGCCCCTGGCCGCGCCCCCTATGTGTGAGGGAGCCTCGGTCCACTCCTGACGATGCCCCTTCGCCTATAAAGACCCCCTGATGGGAAAAACCTAAGTACCCGATCACTTTTCCAGAACACATCACGATCCACCGCCGCCGTCGACCCGAAGATCGGGAGGGTCCAGAAGCTCTTCTCGGCACCCTGCCGGAGAGGGGAATCGCCACCGGAGGTCTTCTTCATCGCCATGCTTGCCTCCGGAGCGATGAGTAAGTAGTCTACCTTGGACTATGGGTCCATAGCAGTAGCTAGATGGTTGTCTTCTCCACCATGTGCTTCATGTTTAGATCTCGTGAGCTGCCTTATATGATCGAGATCACCGTTATATAATTCTACATGTTGTATTTGTTGGGATCCGATGAATATTGGTGTTATGATTGAGTTGAAGTACTAAATTTTATCTTATGTTATCTTGATGTTCTTTATGATCTTGCATGCTCTCCGTTGTTAGTAGCTATCTTGGCCGAGTAGTTGCTAGTGACTCCAAGAGGGGGTATTTATGCTCGATAGTGGGTTCATGCCTCTATTTAATCTGGGAGAGTGACAGAAACCTCTAAGGTTGTAGATGTGATGTTGCTACTAGGGGGAAAACAACATTTATATGCTCAAGGGCATATGCTTTGTTTACATTACACACTTTGCTTAATGCAATTATCTGTTGTTCACAACTTAATACTTGTGGAGTTCTCGGATTGATTCGCCACAAGTGGATTATTAGTCATAGATGCAGTTGGATGGCGGTCTATGTATCTTGTTGAAATGCCCAGAGTAAATCTCATAGTGATCCTCTCGACATATGCACGTTGTCTTTATTCTATCAATTGCCCAACTGTAATTTGTTTACCCAACATGTATTATTTTATCTTTTGGAGAGACACCACTAGTGAACTGTGGACCCCGGTCCTATTTCCTTTATATTGCTATCACCTGTTTACTTTACTCGCACTGTTTACTTTACTCGCATATTATTATTACCTTCCACTCGATACGCTTATACCCTTTGTTTCTAGCAAACCGGTGAGATTGACAACCACATCGTAAGTTGGAAACACAGTATTTGGTTGTGTTGTGTGCAGGTTCCACGTTGCTACTGGTTAAAGACGCGCTAACAAGTTATCGTTAACGGTGCCCTTATTAGAGCATCACGCAGCTAGTGGGCATCACCTTCAGTCATTTGTCTCCCTCCTCCTAGACGATAAAACCTTGGTTTCATAACTGAGGGAAAACTTGCTGCTATATTCATCAAACCTTCTCTTGGGGTTTTCCAATTGGCCGGTCATTTTTACTTCATCAACAAACGCCAACAAGCTTTCTGGCATCATCATCACCGCGCCATCAACAAGTTTTCTGGCGCCGTTGCCGGAGAGGAAGAAAACTTCTGCAAGGGGAGTTTTCGCACGCACATCCTTTACTTTGTTTTAAGTTTTGCTTTACTTTATTTTTACTTGCATCATTTTATCAAAAAACCAAAAAAATTAGAATCCTTTATAGTTGTTTCTTATGTCTAGTTCAGTTGCTACTACTATGTCGCCCGAGGATATGATTTTCACTTTCAAACAAAAAGAGGAGGAAAGTTTTAAGGAAGCTTGGTCTAGAATTTATGATTGGCATGGAAAAACTGAACCAAAAATGACTTTGAGTTTGCTTCTTAGTTGCTTTTACTTTGGACTTGCTCTTTGTTATAGATATGCTTTGGATGCTACTGCAGAAGGAGATTTCCTTCATTGTGATGGAGATCAAGCCTTCAATATTATAAAAAGTTGATTACAATTTATAGCATGCCAACCTACTTTGATTCCTCTCTTGTGTGCATTTTTAATAGACTTAATACTCTTGAGACTCGCACTGTTAGTTTGAATACTTGTTACAATACTTTGCGCCATGATACGTCTCCAACGTATCTATAAATTTTGATGCTCCATGCTTGTTTTTACACCATTTGCCCAATGTTTTGTTACACTTCGTGGCACTTTTATGTGATTTCCGGAACTAACCTATTGACAAGATGCCACAGTGCCAGTTCCCTATTTTCTGATGTTTTTGTGTTTCAGAAAAGCTACACAGGAAATATTCTTGGAATTGGACGAAACAAGTTCCAGAAGTCTTATTTTTCCCGGAAGCTTCCCGAAGACCGAAAGAGAGCCGGAGGGGGGCCAGAGGCCGCCCTTACACATAGGTGGCGCGGCCTAGGCCCTGGCCACGCCACCCTGGTGTGAGGAGCCCCTGGCTGCCCCCTGACGACGCCCCTTCACCTATATAAAGCCTCGGGACGGAAAACCCTAGGGGAGTCGACGAAATTTCCAGAAGAGTTCCGCATCTCCGCCGCCGCCGCCGACGAATTTCGGGGGACAGAAGTCTCTGTTCTGGCACCCTGCCGGGATGGGGAAGTGCCCCCGGAGCCATCTCCATCGGTCTCCATCGCCGTCTCCGCCGTCTCCATCGACCTTGCTGCCATCTCCATCAACCTTGCTGTCTCCTATGATGAGGAGGGAGTAGTTCATCCCCGGGGCTGAGGGCTCTACTGGTAGCTATGTGGTTCACCTCTCTCTCCCATGATGTGATCTTTATGTGATTGTGAGCTTTGTATCATGTTGAATAAGTAGATGTTACTCTTCTTCATTATGTGTACTCTAGTGGTGTTATTAAAGTAATCTATTCCTCCTGCCATGGTGCAACGGTGACAGTGCGTGCATCATGGTGGTACTTGGTCTAGGCTACGATTGTGATCTCTTATGGATTATGAGAATAATTATCACTATGATAGTATTGAAGTGATCTATTCCTCCTTTCATGGTGTAATGTTGACAGTGTGTGCACCGTGTTAGTACTTGGTCTAAGTTGCAATAATATCTATCTTGAGTTGTGCTTTGATTTGGATATCTCTATGAGTGGTGTTTGTCAAGTACTTGATGAACTTTAAGGAGTGCTTCGTAGCCCTTCGCAATGATTACTGTTGTTCAATAGGAGAGTAATTCAGAGTACCATAGCGAAGAGAAGTTGTTTATTTGTTCAATCATGTTATATTTGTTGGGAGTGTGTCCACTAGTGAAAGTATGATCCATAGGCCTTGTTTCCAAGCATTGCACACCGTTTACTTACTGTTTTGTTACATGTTTTCTCGCAGCGATACTTATTTCATATCACAGTTACTACTTATAATCATCACTACCGCTTGTATTTCACTATCTCTTCGCCGAACTAGTGCACCTATACATCTGACAAGTGTATTGGGTGTGTTGGGGACACAAGAGACTTTCTGTATCGTAATTGCAGGGTTGCTTGAGAGGGATAGCTTTGACCTCTTCCTCCCTGAGTTCGATAAACCATGGGTGATCCACTTAAGGGAAACTTGCTGCTGTTCTACAAACCTCTGCACTTGGAGGCCCAACACTGTCTACAAGAACAGAAGCGTGCGTAGACATCAAGCTCTTTTCTGGCGCCGTTGCCGGGGAGGTAAGGTAAAAGGTACTCACATTCTTTGGTTACTAAGTCTTTTAGTTGCTAGTGAGTGCTCGAAGTTATTTCCTTTAGATTCTGCAATTACATCTTTTTGTTTCTTGTTTTTATTTTCACTAGTTAGGCTTAATGGAAAACAAAGAGTTCTGTAGTCTTTTTCCTGAGTTTAGATATGAAGTGTTTGAAGAGAAAATTGAAAATCCTTTGGAGCTTATTTCGCATAGCAATGTTATTAGTACGAATGCTTTGAATACCGTTAATACTAACGCTATAGAAAAGTCTAAGCTTGGGGAAGCTGGTTTTGTTAAGTATGATATTTTTAGTCCCCCAGCTTTAGTGGAGAAGGTCTGTTCTGATAATATTTTATCTCCCATATGTGATGTTTCTAGTGATGCTTGTGCTCCTCATCCTTTTAAAATACCTACGAAGATTGTTGAACATGTTAGGGATAACTGCTATTTAGGAGATGGAACTGTCCATCCTGGTGACCATTTGCTTTTTATACATGAATTATGCGAGTTGTTCCAGTGTGCAGGTATTTCAATGAACCAAGTTAAGAAGAAGCTATTCTCTTTTTCGCTGAAAGGCAGAGCTGAGGAATGGTATAAAACATTGAAGGATGGCCGATCTATTGATTGGGAGGAAATTGAACCTCTCTTTTATTCTAAATTCTATCCTTCTAGTTAGGTTTATAAAGATAGGAACTACATTTATAATTTTCATCCGCATGAGGGAGAAAGCATTGCCCAAGCTTGGGGAAGATTGAAGTTACTAATGCACAAATGTCCTATTCATGATCTTCCTCGTAATATTGTTATTAATAATTTTTATGCAAGGCTTTCAGGATATTACAAGGACTATCTAGATGCATGCTTTGATGGGTCTTTCACAAGCAAGGATGCTGACACCAAGAGGGATCTGCTTGAGACAATTCAAAACAATATTGAAGGTTGGGATAGCGACAAAGGTAAAGGATCAGGTATGAATTACGAGTTTGATTGCATTAAGTCTTTCGCTGAAACTGCTAATTTTCAAGAGCTTAGTGCTAAATATGGTCTTGATCCTCAAATTATGGTTGATTGCTTTAAAGCCTTTGCTTCCCATATGAATGTTCCTAAAGGAAATGGGGACGTGTATCATGAACCTTTTAAGGACACTTGCATAGAAAGTGATATTGTTATTGATGATTGCAATAAACATGCTCAAACTTCTAAAAGTCCTATTTCTTATAAGCATGTTAATTTTTGTGGAGTACATAGACCTTGTGAACAGAGTTACAACAAGGAAGATTATTGTGTCCACCATGCAAATGAAGAAACCCGAATGTGGTACAAGGATATAGGTGAGATCGGTAAAAAGGTTTGTGAGCTTTATCCTTTTCTTTGTAAACATTGCGATGACATAGGTCATTTTAATTTCCAATGCTCAAGCCCTAATAGTTACTCTTCTAGTACATTAAGTTTGTATTGCGATGACAAGATTACTCCCAATCAGCATGATGAGCTCACTTTGTTCTTGGCGTGTGAAGAGATATCTAGAAAGATTGCTTTGATAGATATGAATGATGTTGATATTAATAGCACCCTTCGTGGTTGTCGTCTCTATTGTGCTAAAGATTGCCTTGCAAATACTTACATTCAAAATCTTATAAAACTTGATATTTTGCCAAGCTATGACAGGACTGATAGATGTTTTTATCTTATTAATAGAGAGGAGGAATTCTCCAAAGTTTCTTCTGTTGTTTCTGTCAGCAACCCAGATTATGTGGAGAAGATGCCTTTCCCTCCTAGAGAATATGTGGAGAAGATGCCCTTCAAGTCTCTCCCTCCTAAAGGAGAGAGTAAGAAGAGTAAGAAGAAGAAGAAGAAGAGGAGTAAAAGGCGAGAGGACACGGTATCTTCCCCTAAGCGTTATGATCCTGCTATAGATTATGATAATTCTGATTGGGATGATGTTCCTATGCCTGTTACCTATGTTAGTGATCATGATTGGGAAAAGCACTCTACTTTTGATCTTGAAAATCTTTTTGGTACCAATTCTAAGGTTAATAATTGTTGTACCATTAGTGCTATCCATGTTCCTTCTTATGATGATATGTTTGATGAGTATGCTTTGCGAAATAGATGTTCTCTAGTTTGTGATGATACTAAACCTCTAGTTTATGATGGCTATGATGATGAGTATAATATTTTCAGTCCACCTACTTTTGAGGAGAAAACTAGTTATGATTACAATATGCCTCCTATTTTTGATGATTATGGTGATGAGAATAATTATTCTGTTGAATCTGCTCCTACTACTATTGTTCATGTGGGGAGTATTAATTCTTTTATGCATGTGGATCATGATAGATATGTTTTATGTGATAGTTATATTGTTAATTCTATTCATGATGCTACTAAAAGTTATTATGAGAGAGGGAAACATGGTTTGATGGATCTCAACAATATTGAGTTTCCCCTCTTTATGTTGCAATTCTTGAAGTTGTACTTGTTTTGCCTTCCTATGCTTTTTGCTTTGCGCTTTTATGACTTGTCTCTTTACAAGACTATTTTTCATAGGAAGTGGTTTAGATTTAAATGTGTTCCATACTTGCTTTTTGATGCTCTCTTTTGCTTTAAGTTTTTATATAGCGCCTTTGCCTCAAGCTCTTATATGGCGCCCACATGAGCATCTTTGCAAATTACTGCGCCTAGCTCAAAGGCGTTAAAGAAAAGCACTCTTGGGAGATAACCCATTGTTTATTTTCAGTACTTTTTCTTTTATTTGAGTCTTGGAAGTTATTACTACTGTAATGACCTCTCCTTATCCTTTTTATTTCGTTTTTGTGCCAAGAGAAGCCTCTAATTTGAGTGAGGTAAGATTTGGGGATGTTGCTGTCCTGAAACAGTTTTCGGTGCTGCACCGTAAAAATTCGTGAAAATTCTCTGTATATTTTTTTGACCTGCGATTTCTTGTGCATATGCCCCAGGTTATATACAAACTTTCATTAGTTGAACACTTTTTGATTTGAACAACAGAAACCCCTCAAAAATTCGACCTTTGTCAGCTGTTCTGTTTTGATAGATTTCTGCCACTATTCGTTTTTACCGCTTTATCGCTTTCTTTTTTAGTTCTTTTGATCACGGAACTTTTGGGGAAGTTGCTACAGTAGTATATACTTTATATGTGGTGGTTTTGAGTTGAAATCTGAAGCAAAAAGGGTTAATTATATGTTCTTACACTAATGTTGCTAATAGATTTGTGTTTAGTTTTGTATGAAGGAAGTTTTCAAGTGTAGGGATTGGAGAATGATGAGATGAGATGAAGAATGGACAAAAGCTCAAGCTTGGGGATGCCCATGCACCCCAAGAAATGTCCAAGAAGTACAAGCGGCAAAGCTTGGGGATGCCCCCGAGGCACCCCTTCTTCATCGGCAAAAATCAGGTCACCTTTCAAAACACTATATTTTTATTGCTTCATGCACTATGTGTTTTTCTTGGAGCGTCAGTTGTTTTAGTTTTCTTTATTAGTTTATTTTTGTTTGCTGGAATAAATGGTTAGATCACACCGTGTTTCTTTTGGAGGAGATGAACTCGCTTTTCATTTGCCAAGAACACTCCGTTTTTCACTCTTATCGTTTCAATGAGTGTTCTCTTTTTTTGCTACTGGGTTTAGCTTGCATTTTTTGCCTTGATTTGTGTTCAGATCTTGTTATATCTTTTCATCAAGGTGTATTTTTGCCTCTGGTCTTTATTGGTTTTCATCAAAAAGAGGTGTTTATAAAAAGTTCGAATGGTGTTGGAAAAGAGAAAAAGCTTTATGCAAAAAAGTGGTACAAGAAGGAGCTTGTGTAGACTGCGGCTTAGGATTTTGCATATCGTGCTTGATGTCTTTTTGATAGTATGCTTAGTGGTTTCGCTGTAGCATGACTTGTCTCAAATAACTGAGATTGCTTAATGAGCCTTTGAAAAAATCATGCGTTGTTTTAATTATTTGAAAGCATTATTTTGGTTTTCTCCTTGATGCTTTATTTGGGTTGACTTGGCGCATGCTCACACATGTTAGACTCATACAAAGTCGCCAATAGCCTCTATGATCATTTAGTTTTGACTTTTGATGCCATCTTATGCTTCTTTTAATGTCACTTTGTCGCTTTGCATGATTATGGCCATTATTGCTCTCTTAGTTGGTCGCTCCCAGTATTTTGCTAGCCCTCATTTTGTACTGAGTATGAGCTCTACTCGTGCATCCAACTCCCAAAAACCAAGTTTGCCATTGTGTCCACTATAAATTCCTATGCATGGTATTTGCAAGCCATTCCAAGTAAATTTTCATGTGCTACCTTTGAAAAAACCTTCAAAACACTTCTCGTTTTGTGACACTGTTTTCAGCTCATGGGGACGTTGTGGTCGGATTTGCTATCTTCCATATTGCTTATTCCAAAAAAAAAGAGAAAAAAGAAAAAAAGGCACTCCTCCATGGAATGTGAATGTTGGTGGGCACCCGATGGAATCGGTTAGCCATGGTTTGAGAAAGGAAAAAAGGTGGGGAGGAGTGCCAAGCTTTATAAAAGAGCACAAAAAGTGCCAATCTCTCTCTCAAAAACTTGCTTCATTTTTCTATGGAAGATAGTAAGAACCCCATTGCCAGTTGTTGACAAAGACAACCACCTCTCAAAACCAATTTTTATCTCTCTGTTTTACAAATGAATAGCTCTAGCACATGTTAAATCACTGCTTCCCTCTGCGAAGGGCCTTTCTTTTACTTTTATGTTGAGTCACCACCTTCTATCTTTATGCACAGTCTAAGAGAGCATAGTTGTCATTCTGAGTATAATGTGCATTGTCCCAAAGTTTATCATTGATTGATTCATGACTATGGTTTCACTTGTTCCTAAATTATTTGTATCTAGTCACCCTCTTAAACTTGAAGGTGTCCTATGCATTTATGTTTTGCTACTCCATGAGGGACAAGCTGAAAACCATTTGTATGTTTTTCCTGATGATTTGAACACACGTTTGCCTTTCATTGTTTCATTATTCATGATCTTTTGTTTGTGTTCATTTGCATGTTATAACATGGTTGCTAAGTTTTTATTGTCAAGATTATATCTTTCATGCCCATGTTTTAAGTTCTTTTGATCCCAGCTCACAACGCTTACATATATGATCAAGATTGTGTAGGTGCATGTCACCTCAAAAATTATTTCTTTTGTTATCACTTACCTACTCGAGGACGAGCAGGAGTTAAGCTTGGGGATGCTGATACGTCTCCAACGTATCTATAATTTTTGATGCTCCATGCTTGTTTTTACACCATTTGCCCAATGTTTCGTTACACTTCGTGGCACTTTTATGCGATTACCGGAACTAACCTATTGACAAGATGCCACAGTGCCAGTTCCCTATTTTCTGCTATTTTTGTGTTTTAGAAAAGCTACACAGGAAATATTTTCGGAATTGGACGAAACAAGTTCCAGAAGTCTTATTTTTCCCGGAAGCTTCCCGAAGACCGAAAGAGAGCCAGAGGGGGGCCAGAGGCCGCCCTCACACATAGGTGGCGCGGCCCAGGCCCTGGCCATGCCACCCTGGTGTGAGGAGCCCCTGGCTACCCCCTGACGACGCCCCTTCGCCTATATAAAGCCTCGGGATGGAAAACCCTAGGGGAGTCGACAAAATTTCCAGAAGAGTTCCGCATCTCTGCCACCGCCGCCGACGAATTTCGGGGGACAGAAGTCTCTGTTCTGGCACCCTGTTGGGACGGGGAAGTGCCCCCGGAGCCATCTCCATCGCCGTCTCTGCCGTCTCCATCGACCTTGCTGCCATCTCCATCAACCTTGCTGTCTCCTATGATGAGGAGGGAGTAGTTCATCCCCGGGGCTGAGGGCTCTACCGGTAGCTATGTGGTTCACCTCTCTCTCCCATGATGTGATCTTTATGTGATTGTGAGCTTTGTATCATGTTGAATAAGTAGATGTTACTCTTCTTCATTATGTGTACTCTAGTGGTGTTATTAAAGTAATCTATTCCTCCTGCCATGGTGCAACGGTGACAGTACGTGCATCATGGTGGTACTTGGTCTAGGCTACGATTGTGATCTCTTATGGATTATGAGAATAATTATCAGTATGATAGTATTGAAGTGATCTATGCCTCCTTTCATGGTGTAATGTTGACAGTGTGTGCACCGTGTTAGTACTTGGTCTAAGTTGCAATAATATCTATCTTGAGTTGTGCTTTGATTTGGATATCTCTATGAGTGGTGTTTGTCAAGTACTTGATGAACTTTAAGGAGTGCTTCGTAGCCCTACGCAATGATTAGTGTTGTTCAATAGGAGAGTAATTCAGAGTACCATAGTGAAGTGAAGTTGTTTATTTGTTCAATCATGTTATATTTGTTGGGAGTGTGTCCACTAGTGAAAGTATGATCCCTAGGCCTTGTTTCCAAGCATTGCTCACCGTTTACTTACTGTTTTGTTACATGTTTGCTCGCAGCGATACTTATTTCATATCACAGTTACTACTTATAATCATCACTACCGCTTGTATTTCACTATCTCTTCGCCGAACTAGTGCACCTATACATCTGACAAGTGTATTGGGTGTGTTGGGGACACAAGAGACTTTCTGTATCGTAATTGCAGGGTTGCTTGAGAGGGATAGCTTTGACCTCTTCCTCCCTGAGTTCGATAAACCTTGGGTGATCCACTTAAGGGAAACTTGCTGCTGTTCTACAAACCTCTGCACTTGGAGGCCCAACACTGTCTATAAGAACAGAAGCGTGCGTAGACATCACGCCAGCATTTTGATTATGTGCCAACAAATTCTGAACATTCGAGTTGGTATCCTACGGTAAAAATCACCATTGGTGGTGAAACTTTTCATGCTCGTTGTGATATTATGTCTGAATTTTGTCTTATGCCAAAGGATGTTTATGAATCTTTGAGTCCTTGGAAGCTTTCTGAGGGGGGAGAAGAAATTTCCCTTACTAATAATGCCACTATATTTCCTGTTGGAATAGCTGAAGGAGTTTTTACAAAAGTCCTAGGAAGAATGATATCTACTGATTATCTTGTTATTGAATGTGTAGGAAAAGGACAAATCACACTTGGAAGATCCCTACTAAAGCTCCTGGGCGCCGTTATAGATGTGGGAAAAGGCAATATAAGATTTATCTCTCCACCTTGCAATAGCCACGTCTTTCCTAGAGTCAAGAGCAAAGGTAAGAAAGGAAGACGTAAGGCACCCGCTGATCCTTGCACTTCATCACTTGATATTACTTGATTCGCACTTTCTGTGCCTAGCTCAAAGGCGTTAAAGAAAACCACTCTTGGGAGATAACCTAATGTTTTTACTTTCAGTAATTTTTCTTTTATTTGAGTCTTGGAAGTTATTACTACTGTAATGACCTCTCCTTATCCTTTTTATTTCGTTTTTGTGCCAAGAGAAGCCTCTAATTTGAGCGAGGTAAGATTTGGGGATGTTGCTGTCCTGAAACAGTTTTTGGCGATGCACCGTAAAAATTCGTGAACATTCTCTATATATCTTTTGGACCTGAAATTTCTTGTGCATATGCCCCATATTATATCACAACTTTCATTAGTTGAACACTTTTTGATTTGAGCAATAGAAACCCTCTCAAAAATTCGACCTTTGTCAGCTGTTCTGTTTTGACAGATTTCTGCCAATATTTGTGTTTGCCGCTTTATTGCTTTCTTTTTGAGTTCTTTTGATCACAGAACTTTGGGGAAGTTGCTACAGTAGTGTATACTTTATATGTAGTGCTTTTAAGTTGAAACATGAAGCAAAAAGGGCTGATTCTATGTTATGCTTACACTAATGTTGCTAATAGACTTGTATTTAGTTTTGTATGAAGGAAGTTTTCAAGTGTAGGGATCGGACAGTGATGAGATGAGTTGAAGAATGGACAAAAGCTCAATCTTGGGGATGCCCATGCATCACCCCAAGAAATATCCAAAAAGTACAAGCGTCAAAGCTTGGGGATGCCCTCGAGGCACCCCTTCTTCATCGGCAAAAATTAGGTCACCTTTCAAGACACTATATTTTTATTGCTTCATGCATTATATGTTTTTCTTGGAGCATTAGTTGTTTTTAGTTTTCAATTTAGTTTTGTTTTGTTTGCTGCAATAAATGGTTGGACCCCAACAAATTCCTTTTGAAGAAGTTGCCTTGCTTTTCATTTGCCAAGAACACTCCGTTTTTCACTCTATTCGTTTCAACGAGTGTTCTTCTTTTTCTAGAACTGCGTTTAGTTTTCATTTTCGCCTTGATTTGCATTCAGATCTTGTTATATCTTTTCATCAAGGTGTATTTTTGCCTCTGGTCCTTATTGGTTTTCATCAAAAGAGTTGGCTATAAAAAGTTTGAATGGTGTTGGAAAAGAGAAAAAGCTTTATGCAAAAAAGTGGTACAAGAAGGAGCTTGTGTAGACTGCGGCCTAGGCTTTTGCATGTCACGCTTGATGTCTTTTTGATAGTATGCTTATTGGTTTTTATGTAGCATGACTTGTCTCAGATAACTGAGATTGCTTAATGAGCCTTTGAAAAAATCATGCGTTGTTTTTATCGTTTGGAAGCATTATTTTGGTTTTCTCCTTTGATGCTTTATTTGGGTTGACTTGGCGCATGCTCACACATGTTAGACTCATACAAAGTCATCATTGCCTCTATGATCATTTAGTTTTTGACTTTTGATACCATCTTATGCTTCTTTTAATGTCGCTTTGTAGCTATGCATGATTATGGCCGTTATTGCTCTCTTAGTTGGTCGCTCCCAGTCTTTTGCTAGCCCTCGTTTTGTACTGAGTATGAGCTCTACTCGTGCATCCAACTCCTGAAAACCAAGTTTGCCATTGTGTCCACCATACATACCGATTAGCAATTTGATATTCCAAAGTACATTTGACTTGGTTTTATCTATCCTTCAAATTAAACTCTTTTTGGTGTTATGCGAAAGTTGGTCAATAAAGCTCTCATGAACCGGATGACACACTTTACTTTTCTCGCTTTAAAATTTTGACATTGTGGTCTCTTATGTTGATTTGTTATGCTTGCAAGTTGTAAGTTGGGAATTAGCCCAACCATGCCATCATGGGGCAAGCTTTCAACATTGCACTTCTTATTTGAGTTGATATCGTGATCTTTTGTTTATGGATACTCGTGGTGTGAAATGAATTGGGAATCTTGCGGGATCATGGAGTTTATATATGTGTTAGAGAAACGCCTGGGCCACCAATCTAAGCCATGCATAATTCATGGTGGAAATTTGTAGCATGCCCATAGTGGACATTCGACGACGCATCTCAAAATAAAAAGCTATACAAATGGTAAATAAAGAGATGTCGAGGTGTTCATTGTCTGCTTGTCCTGTCATTTTGATGTGGGCTTGTTCCATGTCATCGGGCACGGAGGTACCCTGTTGGCGGTTCTCGATGATACGTGTACACTTACAATGACAAGAGCTTTTTTGGGACTCTAAGTAAAGTAGCATGAGGTTTGGGTACTCATATTCATGGGACACGAGGTTTTCAACTTATGATTTGTCAAGCATATGCAGCATAAGTGTTCTCACATTAACTTTAACCATTCAAGATGCTTATGATGGGGGCAATGAGAGCTCAAAGCCGGTAAGTACCATAATTTTTGAAGGTTTATAAAAAACTTGCAATCACTGCTTCCCTCTGCGCATGGCCTTTCTTTTACTTTTATGTTGAGTCACCACCTTCTATCTTTATGCACCATTAAGAGAGCATACTTGTCATTCTGAGTATAATGTGCATTGTCCCAAAGTTTTCATTGATTGATTCATATTGTTGGTTTCACTTGTTCTCAAATTATTTGTATCTAGTCGCCCTCTTAAACTTGAAGGTGTCCTATGCATTTATGTTTTGCTCTCCATGAAGGACAAGCTGAAAACCATTTGTATGTTTTTCCTTATGATTTGAACACACGTTTGACTTTCATTGTTTCATTTTCATGATCTTTTGTTTGTGTTTATTTTCATGTTATAACATGGTTGCTAAGTTTCTTCTATCAAGATTATATCTTTCATGCCCATGTTTTAAGTTATTTTGATCCCAGCGCACAACGCTTACATAGATGATCAAGATTGTGTAGGTGCATGTCACCTCAAAAATTATTTCTTTTGTTATCACTTACCTACTCGAGGATGAGCAGGAGTTAAGCTTGGGGATGCTGATACGTCTCAAACGTATCTATAATTTTTGATGCTCCATGCTTGTTTTTACACCATTTGCTTAGTGTTTCATTACACTTTGTGGCACTTTTATGCATTTTCTGGAACTAACCTATTAACAAGTCGCCACAGCGCCAGTTCCCTGTTTTCTGCTGTTTTTGTGTTTCAGAAAAGTTATACAAGAAATATTCTCAGAATTGGATGAAACCAAAGCCAGTCGCCCAGAATTTCACCGAAGCTTCCAGAGAAACAAAGAGGAGACGGAGTGGGGCCATGAGGGCCCCACACGACAGGGCGGCGCGGCCTGGCCCCTGGCCGCGCCCCCTATGTGTGAGGGAGCCTCGGTCCACCCCTGACGATGCCCCTTCGCCTGTAAAGACCCCCCGACGGGAAAAAACTAAGTACCCGATCACTTTTTCAGAACACATCGCGATCCGCCGCCACCGTCAACCCGAAGATCGGGAGGGTCCAGAAGCTCTTCCCGGCACCCTGCCGGAGAGGGGAATCGCCACTGGAGGTCTTCTTCATCGCCATGCTTACCTCCGGAGCGATGAGTGAGTAGTCTACCTTGGAATATGGGTCCATAACAGTAGCTAGATGGTTGTCTTCTCCACCATGTGCTTCATGTTTAGATCTCGTGAGCTGCCTTACATGATCGAGATCACCGTTATGTAATTCTACATGTTGTGTTTGTTGGGATCCGATGAATATTGGTGTTATGATTGAGTTGAAGTACTGAATTTTATCTTATGTTATCTCTATGTTGTTTATGATCTTGCATGCTCTCCGTTGTTAGTAGCAATCTTGGCCGAGTAGTTGCTAGTGACTCCAAGAGGGGGTATTTATGCTCGATAGTGGGTTCATGCCTCTATTTAATCTGGGGGAGTGACAGAAACCTCTAAGGTTGTAGATGTGTTGTTGCTACTAGGGAGAAAACAACATTCATATGCTCAAGGGCATATGCTTTGTTTACATTACACTTTGCTTAATACAATTATCTGTTGTTCACAACTTAATACTTGTGGAGTTCTCGGATTGATTCGCCACAAGTGGATTATTAGTCATAGATGCAGTTGGATGGTGGTCTATGTATCTTGTTGTAATGCCCAGAGTAAATCTCATAGTGATCCTCTCGACATATGCATGTTGTCTTTATTCTATCAATTGCCCAACTGTAATTTGTTTACCCAGCATGTATTATTTTATCTTTTGGAGAGACACCACTAGTGAACTGTGGACCCCGGTCCTATTTCCTTTATATTGCTATCACCTGTTTACTTTACTGACACTGTTTACTTTACTCGCATATTATTATTACCTTCCACTCAATACGCTCATACCATTTGTTTCAAGCAAACCGGTGAGATTGACAACCTCATCGTAAGTTGGGAACAAAGTATTTGGTTGTGTTGTGTGCAGGTTCCACGTTGCTACTGGTTGAAGACGCGCTAACAAGTTATCGTTAATGGCGCCTGTAACATCCCAATTTTTCAAAAAAATAAAATTTTCATCATGCATTCATGGCATGTTGCATTTCAAGATATTTTCCAAAGTTTTGAATCATATTCTTTCATAGAATATGGGTTACAAATGCCTTTTACCCCAAATTTTAGAAACAAAAGATTTCAGAAAGAAAGTATTTAAAATGAGTTCCATTGTTATGGAGCTATTTTATTTTCCTCTGGTAATTTTTCTTTTGAAAAACCAATAGTGGGAAGATATTAATCTTACCCCCTAATTATTTGGACTTTATATTTAAAGTTCTTACAAATTGTTTCTTTTCCATCTTATTACAAAACCCCTGATTTATAGTTTCTGAACACACTTTTTAAGGACCAGAAGTGGTCAGCTTAAATTTTATTCAAATATGAATAGAAGAACCTTTTCAAAACTCCAAACAGAAATTCAGAACAAAAGAAAAGGAAAGCAGAGAAAAAAAATATAAAAGAAAGAGGCCAGGAGCCCAACTGGGCCGCACCCGGGAGACCAGCTGGCCCAGATTGCCCCGAGCCGACCCAACCCGCTCTTTTCCCCCTCTCTCTCTCCGACAGCCCGGACCCACCTGTCATCACTCCCGTCAATCACTCCCCTCTCTTCACTCCCAGTAACGCTCGCCGGCGATTACTCCCCGACGTTACTGGCGCCTTAACTGGCCACCAAGCCCGCCCCTATAAAGCCCCAGCTCTCCTCCCTCGCCCCTCCCTTTTCTCTCCGAAGAAGAAGCCGCCAGGCTGCTGGAATTCACCGCCGGAGCTCGCAGGTGCTGCCGCCAGTCACCGCTGATTCCGACGCGGTCTAGCCCCCCCCTTCCCTCTCGAATCTCCTAACCTTCTCCCCTCTCTCGGGCGCGTCGAGTAACACCCTCACCCCGCTTTTGCTCGCAGTATTTCGAGCACGCCGACGATCACCGAGGCCGCCGTCGTCTCCAGCCGCACAACGCCGTCGCCCCTGGAAGCGCAAGTCCTCGCCGACCACGAATTCGAGATCGCCGTCGTCTGCTGAACCTCTTCTGCTACTCCATCGCCGACGTCCGTCACCGGAGCAAGCTCGCCGTCGACCACCTGGACGACCTCGCCGGACTTGTCTCGCCGGTGAGCCTCTCCACTGTTCCTCTCCATCTCCAGCCATCGGATCTGCATTGCACGGCCACGATTAGATCTGATATTCCGAAACGGTATCGACCAATGGAACTACGCCACGTCGCCCCGGGCTAGTCAGCCCCTGGTCAATCTAGTCAAAATCGATTTCAAATTCGAATTCAAATCCCTGTTTTGTTGCAGATCTTGTAAAATCGATAGAAAATAAAATACTTATCCAAAAATTACAAATGATACCTCGTTGGAATCCTTAGGATGTGTAGAATCCAATGATTCAATAAAACTTGTTATTTTATGGGTTCATTTCGAATCCATCATCAGATCTGAATCAAACCTTCGATTTCATAATAAATTCATAACTCCTGTTCTGTGAGTCCAAATGCTACAAATTTGTAGTCTATGGAATCCTTAGAACATTTAGAACACTCCAGAAGCAAAAGTTTTCAAAGTTAATACGTGCACAAACTTGCTACTGTTAAATATGTTTAAATCACCTTTTTCTTTACCAAATGTTTTCTAAAAACTATTTTTGAGTGAAACCACTTGCAGTAGCTTCAAGTTACTGTCACCTAACCAGTGGTAGCTCAAGCTTATTTTTGCAGGACAGTACCAACCAGAACCTATTTTCCCAAAGTGTTGTCCTATTGCATCAAATGCACTTTTGTTAATACCTTGTTATTTATTTATTAAAAACTTTTCTAACACCTCACTTGTTTTCAAAAGCCTATTGTTCCATTCTTTACAACCTTTTCACACACTCACATAGTGTGTGAAATTAAAATGTCATTTGCATACATGCACACATGCATACATGTCTATGATTGTCATTAGAATTAGGTTATTGATTGCTTGATTGTTTGGATTGAATAGATTGTGAAGAGGAGCAAGGCTACTATTGTGACTGTTGTGAGTGTGCAAGCTGTTACCAAGGCAAGTGACACACATGTCCCTTTACCCATTTTACTTATGCATTAGTATATTCACCTCTTGTAGTATGCATGATAGGTGATTTACTCAACTGTTTTATCAAATGCTTAGAACCTAGTAGTGTGTAGCAATCCCTCAAACCCCACCTGTTAGGATGCTAAATACTTTGAAAAATATTGATGCCTTGCTAAGATCACTTGAAAAGTGTTTTGTGAACAAGTTAAGAACTTCAACTAAAATGAAACACCTGGGTGGATTGGTTTGATAAGATGAGGCGAGGTAGGTGGGTTCTGGGACGCATGCCTTGTAAGAGGATGTGGGAACAGAATACCGCTCGGGATGGCCACCCAGGAACAAAGAGATGGCTATGTCTTCCATGCTTAGTGTACTTCCAGTGCAGCCTTATGACATTATGGGCTCTGTCTTGACTGATTAGATGTGGGAGTGCAACTTGTCGGCAAGAAGATGGTGGTAGCTGAATTATAGGTTGGGAACGGATCTTGCCAGTTAGTTGTCCTCTCCTCTAAAAGGTCTCGTTTCATTTTATGTATGGGCATAAAATGAATCGTAAGGTGAAAGTGCACAACCCTTGCAAGGTGTATAAAACTAATCGATTAGCCGTGTCCTCGGTTATGGACAATTGAGTCTCTAGACATGGAATGTACGGAATAATCTCATCACCGATTCTGAATGGCTAAAATCTGTCTAGAAACCTCTAGGTAGGAACTAAGGACCATACACTCCGAGGGGTGGTGGTGCCTGAGGTTCTAACTTTGTTGAATTGCGCCCAGTGCTACATAACTTGCAACTATGTAGTATTTGTGGGTTATTTCAACCCTTCAAAATAAAATCCTTGAAATAAAATCTTGACTTAAAATAGGATAAAATTGGCTTTATGCAAATTTATCCCAGAGATCCACCAGCCAAATAGCATGTAGCTAGATCGTTCACAACTGCCACCAAACATGTGTCATTTGCCAGTACATCATTGTACTGACCCCCAAACTTGGGGCTGCATAATCAAATGTGCAGGTTCTTCTGATGAGGAGTGAAGTGTTAGGATCTCGAGTCTGCATACCAACATGACTGCCTGTGGCGCATGCTGAAGATGGAGGCTCGCTACTATTATAATACCGTTGTGCTTAAGTTGAACCCTGTTTTCCCCCTTGTCGGTCCATGAGACCAAAGACTTGTAATAAATTGTGAGACTTATGTATCTGGATCTGCGTGTAATCTCGATACTATGTGATGAATACTATATTTTGTTCTGTGGTGCTATCATTGATCCAGGGAATAGCACATAACACAGGTGTTCCGCCTTAATCCAAAGGTGGGGCGTCACAAAATGGTATCAGAGCATAGTGTTGCCTGTAGGATCGAGACCCTAGGATTGGAAAACCTTAGGACCCAAGTTTTATTTCAAAATGCTAAACAAATAATCATGATCTTATTGTCTTGACCATTTCATTCTTACTTGTATTTCTCTCCTTGTTCTGATCGTTCCCTCTTCTTTTCAAAATGTTGTAGATGGACACCTACGATGAGAGAGTGGTAGCTGGTCAGGGAGATTACCTTTTCTCGGAGGTGCTACTAGACCTCGCCACCCAGCTTCAGATACCGCCTCCGGTTTTCTGTGGGAAGATGCAGCACAAGGAGTATGGTATGGAGAAGTGGTTAATCCAAACCACTATCCAAGGAAGACTTGATGAAGAAGGAGAGTCCACTATGGAGTACACCGAAGCATATGTGGACTGGAGGTATTCGGTGGAGATTGCCATGCAGGGCGCCATCGCCCGCATTCGCCACAAGTACAGAGCTCACATACCACGTCCCTCAGCTTATGGGATGATTGGAGAGCGATCTGTTGGAGGACATGTTGTGGATCGCCGAGACCAGGAGTTCCACTCCCTTCTGAGAGGCTACCTCACTGAGAGGGAGCGCTGCACAGTCAATCTGGAAGACATGCTGAAGAAACAAATTATCAATCAGGACCAGTTCAGAGATCTCATGGATCTTGCCACCAAAAAGATCATGGAGACTGAGTCCGCTCTCATAATGTTGGATGAGAAGAAGACTCAACTGGAGAACAAGCTCAAGATTGTTGAAGGACCCTTGCAGTTAGGCGGGAAGATTCTCCAAGATGACATCTGGTCTCATCTTCTGGAGAAGACCTTACTGCTGCAGTATGACAACTTGCAGAAAATGGGAGATGAAAAGACGCAGATTGAGGAAGCCAACAATGAGCTGAAGTCTGAGAATGAGAAGCTAAAGATGAAGCTTGCAGAGTTAGAAGCAAGTAAAAAGGAAGAGGAATCCGAGGAAGAAGAGGATCCCGAGGAGAGACTCGTGTATTCCTCTAGTGATGGTCTATCCTATGAGGAATGGGAGGCCAAGGCACTGAGAGACCTCAAGAAGGCAGAACGTCGAGACCCTCTGCCCCTCTCATGCCTCGAGAGGGTTAAGAGAGGCTAGTTGACCACCATCATCATCTTGTATCGTTTACGATAGCACGTTTGTATTGTCTTACCGTGTTGGTATGACAGTACCATCGATCGTTTATTATTTCGAACTCTTAGTACTTACTTCTAAACTTGTCAAGTCGTACACTTCAGAGTTGCAAGCTTTTAAAATCAAAGGTCGTATGCTTGTTTATTGTTTGTGGCTGGCTTGTTGTATTGTGCATGGGTAGGAATCTTTACTCCTTTAGCATTATCTGTCTAATACTCATCTATGCTATACCTTACCTCAGATGCCGCCACGACGTGCACCAAACATCAGTGACAACGATGGAAACAACAACAATGACACCAATACGGCAATTCAGCAACTAGTGGCAGCTCAGGCCCAGCTGATGCAAATGATGACCCAGTTCTTCCAGGCGAATGCAAACAACAATAATAACCCTCCGCCACCACCGCCGCCACCCCCACCCCAGGTGGATAGATTGGCGAGGTTTCTAAGGCTGAGACCCAACAAGTTCTCATCTGCTACGGAGCCAATAGTAGCTGATGACTGGCTGCGTTCGGTCAACAAGGATCTGACCACCTGCGAGTGCACTGATGCTGAAAAGGTGCGCTTCACAGCTCACTTACTGGAAGGACCCGCAGCAATGTGGTGGGAGACGTATCAGGTTACCCATCCAATAGATGATCTGGACTGGAACACCTTCAGAGAAGGCTTTCGTACTGCCCACATATCCTCGGGCACTATAAATGTGAAGAAGGAAGAATTCCGTGGACTGCGTCAGGGTGGAAGAACTCTGAAAGAGTACATGGATGACTTCTGTGCTCTGTCCAGGTATGCACCTGAAGATGTTGATACTGATGCAAAGAGGAAGGAAAAGTTCCTCAGTGGGCTCAAGGGAGAACTCAAAATACCCCTGTCTGTAGCCTATGCTCCAAATTATCAGTCTCTACTTGATCAGGCCATCACTCTGGACAACAACATCAAGAAAGAAGAGAACCGTAAAAGGAAGTTCAGTAACAACAAGAACCATGTGGAACCATTCCACAAGAAGCACCACTCATCTGAGAGCAGTGGTCATGGAAACTTCCACAAGCATGGGAATCGTTTCAACAAAGGAAACGGTAATCACTTCAGCGGTCATAAGCACAACGGAGGATTCAAGGGAAATAGCTCCAGTGGACTTCACGGTGGACACAACGGTCAGCATCGCCACAACACTGAACCCAAGAAGGACCTCTCTGGCATCACTTGCTTCAAGTGCAAGAAGAATGGTCACTATTCCTCCAGCTGCCCGGAGAGCAAGACCGTTGAACTTGCCAAGCCCAATCCATTCCAGAAGGGCCAAGTGAACCACCTCAATGTGGAGGAGGTGATGAATGAACCTAATGCAGTAATGGGTATGTTTCCTCTCAACTCATTTACGGCATTAGTTTTATTTGATACTGGAGCATCACATTCATTCATATCAAGAACTTTTGCAAACAAAAATGGGTTATCTACTACAAACATAGGAAAAACCATTAAAGTAAGTTCCCCTGGTGGAGAATTGATAGCCAACGCTGGTTGCAGGGATCTGATTATGGAAATTGGTAAATATAAGTTCCCAACCCATTTGGTAATTCTAGACTCGCAGGGTTTAGATGTAATCTTGGGCATGGATTGGATGACTACCTATGGAGGAGTCATAGACTGTGTGAACAGAGCAATTACACTCACCACCTCAGAAGGGAGAAGAATTAGATACAAATCCCAACTGGATTTTAATGATATTAGGCTAAACCATCTTAAGGGGGTTAGCCTAGATGTAGTGCACATAGTGAATGAGTACCCCGATGTGTTCCCGGATGAGTTACCAGGAATGCCACCTGACAGAGATGTAGAGTTTCTCATTGATCTGCTACCTGGCACAGGACCAATAGCAAAGAGACCTTACCCTATGTCCACCGATGAGTTGAAAGAACTCAAGAAACAACTAGCGGAGCAGTTAGGAAAAGGGTTCATTAGAGAGAGTTCCTCGTCATGGGGAGCACCAGTTCTGTTTGTTGAGAAGAAAGATAAGAGTCAACGTTTAGTGATGGACTATCGTTCGCTGAACGAAGTGACCATCAAAAACAAATATCCACTACCAAGAATCAATGATTTGTTTGATCAGTTGGAAGGAGCTAGCGTGTTTTCTAAGATCGACCTTAGATCTAGATACTTTCAGCTCAAGATTAGAGAACATGACATCCCCAAGACAGCCTTCGTCACTAGATATGGCTCATATGAATATACGGTGATGCCCTTTGGTTTAACCAATGCACCGTCATACTTCATGAGCATGATGAACAAAGTGTTCATGGAATTTCTAGATAAGTTTGTCGTTGTCTTCATTGACGACATACTGGTCTACTCAAAAAGCAAAGAAGATCATGAAAAGCATCTACGTGCAATATTGGAGAAACTCAGAGAGCACAAGCTATATGCTAAATTCAACAAATGCGAGTTTTGGCTCAATGAAGTAGGATTCCTTGGACACATTATATCCAAGGAGGGAATTGCAGTCGACCCAGCCAAAGTGACCGCAGTAACTGAATGGGAACCACCCAAGAATGTTGGGGAAATTCATAGTTTCTTAGGATTGGCCGGATACTACCGGAGATTCATTGAGAACTTTTCAAAGATAGCTAAACCAATGACTGAGTTGTTGAAGAAAGAAAAGAAGTTCGAATGGACTGAAGCCTGTGAAAACAGTTTTTAAGAGTTGAAAAGGAGATTGGTGTCTGCACCTATTCTGTGCTTACCAGATATAGAAAAGGAATTTCAGGTGTATTGCGACGCTTCTCGTCAAGGTCTAGGAAGTGTGTTGATGCAAGATGGCAGAGTAGCAGCCTATGCTTCTAGACAACTCAAGAAACATGAACTCAACTATCCAACTCATGACCTTGAGTTAGCTTCCGTTGTCCACGCCTTGAAGATTTGGAGACATTATTTGCTGGGAAAGAGATGTGAAGTATTCACCGACCACAAAAGCTTGAAATACATCTTTACTCAGAAGGACCTCAACATGAGACAAAGAAGATGGTTAGAACTCATCAAAGATTACGACTTGAGCTTGCAATACCATCCTGGTAAAGCAAATGTAGTAGCTGATGCCTTGAGCCGTAAGGCCTCTGTGAACTGCCTATCAACAGAAGAGTTGCCAGAAGGTCTGTGTAGGGATCTGAGAGACCTCAGCTTAGAGGTAGTGCCACAAGGTCACGTAGCATCGCTAGTAGTGCAACCAACCCTGATGGACAGAATACGCCAAGCTCAGAAAGGAGATAAAGAGATTGAGAAGATCAAAGAAAACATGAGGAAAGACAAAGCTAAAGGCTTTAGTGAAGATGAACAAGGAACTATCCGGTTTGAAAAACGTATCTGTGTACCTGATGACCCCGATATTAGAAGACTGATATTCCAAGAAACCCATGAAACCCCATACTCAATTCATCCTGGAAATACCAAGATGTATATAGACTTGAAAGAAAGATTCTGGTGGAGCAACATGAAAGGAGACATTGCCGAATATATAGCCAAATGTGATGTGTGCAGTAGAGTGAAAGCTGAACATCAAAAACCAGCCGGACTACTTCAACCACTGAAGGTGCCGGATTGGAAATGGGATCAAATTGGTATGGACTTCATCACTAGGTTACCCCGCACAAAATCAGGATATGACTCAATCTGGGTTATAGTCGATCGTTTGACCAAGGTAGCTCACTTCATACCAGTAAAGACCACTTACACTAGTGCAAAGTTAGCTGATATCTACATGAAGAGGATTGTAAGCCTCCATGGTGTTCCCAAGAGCATCGTGTCTGATAGAGGAACCCAATTTACCTCTCACTTCTGGAAACAACTCCATGAATCACTTGGAACTAGGCTGGAATTCAGCACAGCATTCCATCCGCAAACAGATGGGCAAACAGAAAGGGTAAACCAGATTTTGGAAGATATGCTGAGAGCATGTGCTCTAGACTATGGGTCTAGTTGGGATGATAACTTGCCTTACGCAGAGTTTTCCTACAACAACAGTTATCAAGCCAGTATTGAGATGGCACCATTTGAAGCCTTGTACGGCAAGAAATGTACTACACCCCTGCTATGGAGTGGTGTAGGAGAACGAAGTTTCTTCGGACCGGATATCATTCAAGAAGCTGAAGAAAAGGTTAAATTGATCAAGGATAGGCTGAAGATCGCCCAATCCCATCAGAAGAGCTACGCGGATAGCAAACGTAGAGAAATCATCTATGAAGTTGGAGACAGAGCTTATCTCAGAGTATCACCCCTTCGTGGTGTTAAGAGGTTTGGTATTAAGGGTAAATTAGCACCCCGATTTATAGGACCATTCAAAGTCCTATCCCGCAAAGGAGAAGTAGCCTATGAATTGGAACTACCCGAGATTCTTTCGGCCGTACATAACGTGTTCCACGTGAGCCAGCTAAAGAAATGCCATCCAGAGATGCCAGAAACACCATTGAACGATACGGTACCCCTCGAGGAGGTTCAACTAGAAAGTGACTTGACTTATGAGGAGAAACCCATTAAGATACTCGAGACAGCAGAAAGAACTACATGCACCAAAACCATCAAGTTCTGCAAAGTACAGTGGAGTCACCACACTGAAGAGGAAGCCACTTGGGAGCGTGAAGATACCCTTCGAGAAGAACACCCACACCTATTTGCTAGCCTTTCCGAAGCTCGAGGGCGAGCTTCATCTTAAGGGGGTTAGTCTGTAACATCCCAATTTTTCAAAAAAATAAAATTTTCATCATGCATTCATGGCATGTTGCATTTCAAGATATTTTCCAAAGTTTTGAATCATATTCTTTCATAGAATATGGGTTACAAATGCCTTTTACCCCAAATTTTAGAAACAAAAGATTTCAGAAAGAAAGTATTTAAAATGAGTTCCATTGTTATGGAGCTGTTTTATTTTCCTCTGGTAATTTTTCTTTTGAAAAACTAATAGTGGGAAGATATTAATCTTACCCCCTAATTATTTGGACTTTATATTTAAATTTCTTACAAATTGTTTCTTTTCCATCTTATTACAAAACCCCTGATTTATAGTTTCTGAACACACTTTTTAAAGACCAGAAGTGGTCAGCTTAAATTTTATTCAAATCTGAATAGAAGAACCTTTTCAAAACTCCAAACAGAAATTCAGAACAAAAGAAAAGGAAAGCAGAGAAAAAAATATAAAAGAAAGAGGCCAGGAGCCCAACTGGGCCGCACCCGGGAGACCAGCCGGCCCAGATTGCCCCGAGCCGACCCAACCCGCTCTTTTCCCTCTCTCTCTCTCCGACAGCCCGGACCCACCTGTCATCACTCCCGTCAATCACTCCCCTCTCTTCACTCCCAGTAACGCTCGCCGGCGATTACTCCCCGACGTTACTGGTGCCTTAACTAGCCACCAAGCCCGCCCCTATAAAGCCCCGGCTCTCCTCCCTCGCCCCTCCCTTTTCTCTCCGAAGAAGAAGCCGCCAGGCTGCTGGAATTCACCGTCGGAGCTCGCAGGTGCTGCCGCCAGTCACCGCCGATTCCGACGCGGTCCAGCCCCCCCTTCCCTCTCGAATCTCCTAACCTTCTCCCCTCTCTCGGGCGCGTCGAGTAACACCCTCACCCCGCTTTTGCTCACAGTATTTCGAGCACACCGACGATCACCGAGGCCGCCGTCGTCTCCAGCCGCACAACGCCGTCGCCCCTGGAAGCGCAAGTCCTCGCCGACCACGAATTCGAGATCGCCGTCGTCTGCTGAACCTCGTCTGCTACTCCATCGCCGACGTCCGTCACCGGAGCAAGCTCGCCGTCGACCACCTGGACGACCTCACCGGACTTGTCTCGCCGGTGAGCCTCTCCACTGTTCCTCTCCATCTCAAGCCATCGGATCTGCATCGCACGGCCACGATTAGATCTGAAATCCTGAAACGGTATCGACCAATGGAACTGCGCCACGTCGCCCCGGGCCAGTCAGCCCCTGGTCAATCTAGTCAAAATCGATTTCAAATTCGAATTCAAATCCCTGTTTTGTTGCAGATCTTGTAAAATCGATAGAAAATAAAATACTTATCCAAAAATTACAAATCATACCTCGTTGGAATCCTTAGGATGTGTAGAATCCAATGATTCAATAAAACTTGTTATTTTATGGGTTCATTTCGAATCCATCATCAGATCTGAATCAAACCTTCGATTTCATAATAAATTCATAACTCCTGTTCTGTGAGTCCAAATGCTACAAATTTGTAGTCTATGGAATCCTTAGAACATTTAGAACACTCCAGAAGCAAAAGTTTTCAAAGTTAATACATGCACAAACTTGCTACTGTTAAATATGTTCAAATCACCTTTTTCTTTACCAAATGTTTTCTAAAAACTATTTTTGAGTGAAACCACTTGCAGTAGCTTCAAGTTACTGTCACCTAACCAGTGGTAGCTCAAGCTTATTTTTGCAGGACAGTACCAACCAGAACCTATTTTCCCAAAGTGTTGTCCTATTGCATCAAATGCACTTTTGTTAATACCTTGTTATTTATTTATTAAAAACCTTTCTAACACCTCACTTGTTTTCAAAAGCCTATTGTTCCATTCTTTACAACCTTTTCACACACTCACATAGTGTGTGAAATTAAAATGTCATTTGCATACATGCACACATGCATACATGTCTATGATTGTCATTAGAATTAGGTTATTGATTGCTTGATTGTTTGGATTGAATAGATTGTGAAGAGGAGCAAGGCTACTATTGTGACTGTTGTGAGTGTGCAAGCTGTTACCAAGGCAAGTGACACACATGTCCCTTTACCCATTTTACTTATGCATTAGTATATTCACCTCTTGTAGTATGCATGATAGGTGATTTACTCAACTGTTTTATCAAATGCTTAGAACCTAGTAGTGTGTAGCAATCCCTCAAACCCCACCTGTTAGGATGCTAAATACTTTGAAAAATATTGATGCCTTGCTAAGATCACTTGAAAAGTGTTTTGTGAACAAGTTAAGAACTTCAACTAAAATGAAACACCTGGGTGGATTGGTTTGATAAGATGAGGCGAGGTAGGTGGGTTCTGGGACGCATGCCTTGTAAGAGGATGTGGGAACAGAATACCGCTCGGGATGGCCACCCAGGAACAAAGAGATGGCTATGTCTTCCATGCTTAGTGTACTTCCAGTGCAGCCTTATGACATTATGGGCTCTGTCTTGACTGATTAGATGTGGGAGTGCAACTTGTCGGCAAGAAGATGGTGGTAGCTGAATTATAGGTTGGGAACGGATCTTGCCAGTTAGTTGTCCTCTCCTCTAAAAGGTCTCGTTTCATTTTATGTATGGGCATAAAATGAATCGTAAGGTGAAAGTGCACAACCCTTGCAAGGTGTATAAAACTAATCGATTAGCCGTGTCCTCGGTTATGGACAATTGAGTCTCTAGACATGGAATGTATGGAATAATCTCATCACCGATTCTGAATGGCTAAAATCTGTCTAGAAACCTCTAGGTAGGAACTAAGGACCATACACTCCGAGGGGTGGTGGTGCCTGAGGTTCTAACTTTGTTGAATTGCGCCCAGTGCTACATAACTTGCAACTATGTAGTATTTGGGGGTTATTTCAACCCTTCAAAATAAAATCCTTGAAATAAAATCTTGACTTAAAATAGGATAAAACTGGCTTTATGCAAATTTAGCCCAGAGATCCACCAGCCAAATAGCATGTAGCTAGATCGTTCACAACTGCCACCAAACATGTGTCATTTGCCAGTACATCATTGTACTGACCCCCAAACTTGGGGCTGCATAATCAAATGTGCAGGTTCTTTTGATGAGGAGTGAAGTGTTAGGATCTCGAGTCTGCATATCAACATGACTGCCTGTGGCGCATGCTGAAGATGGAGGCTCGCTACTATTATAATACCGTTGTGCTTAAGTTGAACTCTGTTTTCCCCCTTGTCGGTCCATGAGACCAAAGACTTGTAATAAATTGTGAGACTTATGTATCTGGATCTGCGTGTAATCTCGATACTATGTGATGAATACTATATTTTGTTCTGTGGTGCTATCATTGATCCAGGGAATAGCACATAACACAGGTGTTCCGCCTTAATCCAAAGGTGGGGCGTCACAGCGCCCTTGTTAGAGCATCACGCAGCTAGTGGGCATCACCTTCAGTCATTTGTCTCCCTCCTCCAGGACGATTAAACCTTGGTTTCATAACTGAGGGAAAACTTGCTGCTATATTCATCAAACCTTCTCTTGGGGTTTTCCAACTGGCTGGTCATTTTTACTTCATCAACAAATGCCAACAAGTTTTCTGGCATCATCATCACCGCACCATCATCAGGATTCAATCAATCCCATATTTGTATTCCCTTCGTCTCGCGATATTTTACTCGCCCGAGATTCGATCGTCGGTATTGGCATACCTAGTTCAATCTCGTTCACAGCAAGTACTTTACTCGTTCCATAATCCGATATCACTTTGTGATTAACTCCTTAACCACGTGCTTGCAAGCAATATTGATATCGATTACCGAGTGGGCCCGAAGTATATCTCTCCGACTCGGGAGGGACAAATTCCATCTCGATACATACAACCCAACAAGTAATTTCCGATCACCTGAGAGACACCTTTATGATCACCCTTTCATAGGATGACGTTTGATAACCTCAAAGCTCTCTTCCGGCACTAGGGAGTTGCATTATCTCATGGTCTAAGAAATACAATATTTGACATAGGAAAAATCTTCACAAAGATGAACACAAAGACACGATCTAATTGTTGTGCTTTATTTGGGTCTGTCCATCACATCATTCTCCTAATGACATGATCTCATTATTAATTGACAACTCATATCTATGGTTAGGAAACCTTAACCATCATTAATCAATGAGCTAGTCCATAGAGGCGTACTAGGGACAAGGTGTTGTTTATAAACCACACAAGTATTAAAGTTTCCGCTTAATACAATTCTAGCATGGAATATAAACATTATCATGAACAAGAATTATAATAATAACATCTTTATTATTGCCTCTAGGGCATAATTCCAATAGTCTCCCACTTGTACTAGAGTCAATAATCTAGTTTACATCTGGTAACAATCTAACACCCATGGCATTAAGGTGCTGATCATGTTTTGCTCGTGGAAGAGGTTTAGTCAACGGATCTGCGGCATTCAAATATGTATGTACTTTGCTAATCTTCAGATCTCCATCTGCTATATAATCTCGAATTATATGGAAACGGCGGTTGATGTGCTTGGTCTTTGGATGATATCTTGGTTCCTTAGCCAGTGCTATGGCGCCAGTGTTGTCGTGCAATATCTCCAGTGGGTCCAAGGCACTTGGAACCACACCAAGCTTAGTGATGAAGTTCCTGATCCAAACTCCTTCACTTGACGCTTCCGAAGCAGCCATGTATTCCGCTTCGGTTGTAGATCCTGCGATCACGCTTTGTTTGTAGCTTCTCCAGCTCATAGCTCCACCATTCAAAACATAAACGTATCCAGTCTGAGATTTAGAATCATCTGGGTCGGTGTCGAAGCTAGCATCAACGTAACCTTTTACGACGAGCTCCTCATCACCTCCATAGACCAAGAACATTTCTTTAGTCCTATTTAAATACTTTAGGATGTTCTTTACGGCTGTCCAGTGTTCCACTCCTGGGTCACTTTGGTATCTGCTCGTCAAACTAAGAGCATTGGACACATCCGGTCTAGTACACAGCATGGCATACATGATAGAACCTATGGCTGAGGCATATGGCACTTTGCTCATAGTTTCTTTATCTTTTACCGTAGCTGGACACTGAGCCTTGCTCAATATCTTACCTGACAACATGGGCAATGAACCTTTCTTTTCTTTATCCATTCTGAACCTTTTCAGAAATTTGTCCAGGTATGTACTTTGGCTTAAACCTATTAGGCGTCTTTGTCTATCTCTATAGATCTTAAAGCCTAATATATAAGCAGCTTCTCCTAGGTCTTTCATTGAAAAACATTTATTCAAATAACTCTTCACATCGTTAAGCATACCGATGTCATTTCCAATAATCAATATGTCATCCACATATAGTACTAAAAATGTCACCGGGCTCCCACTCACTTTCTTGTAAACACAAGCTTCGTAGCAATTTGGAACAAATCCAAAACTCTTGATCACTTGATCAAAACAAAGGTTCCAACTCCGGGATGTTTGCTTCAGCCCATAAATGGAACGCTGAAGTCTACACACTTTATTAGCATCTTTAGGATCGACAAAACCTTCGGGCTGCATCATATACAACTCTTCATCAATGTTGCCATTGAGGAACGCAGTCTTGACATCCATCTGCCAAATTTCATAATCATGAAATGCAGCAATTGCTAATAAAATCCGAATGGACTTAAACATCGCTATGGGAGAGAAAGTCTCATTGTAGTCAACACCTTGAACTTGCCAAAAACCTTTTGCGACAAGCTGAGCCTTATAGACAGTAACATTACCATCCGCGTCCGTTTTTTTCTTGAAAATCCATTTGCACTCAACGGCCTTACGGTCGCTAGGAGGGTCCACCAAAGTCCATACTTGGTTTTTGCTCATGGATCCCAATTTGGATTTCATGGCCTCTAGCCATTTCTCAGAGTCTGGGCTCATCATCGCTTCCTCATAGTTCACAGGTTCATTGTTGTCTAACAACATGACGGTTAAAACAGGGTTGTCGTACCACTTAGGAGTAGCACGCGACCTTGTCGACCTATGAAGTTCAGTAGTAGCATCGTTCAAAGTTTCATGATCCTCATCATTAGCTTCCTCTCTTGTTGGTGTAGGCGGCACCGGAACAACTTCGGGTGCTGTGCTACTCTCCAATTCGAGAGAAGGTTCAATAACCTCGTCTAGCTCTACCTTCCTCCCACTCACTTCTTTCGAGAGAAACTCCTTCTCAAGAAAGGATCCATTCTTAGCAACAAAGACTTTGCCTTTGGATCTGTGGTAGAAGGTATACCCAATCGTTTCCTTAGGGTATCCTATGAAGACGCATTTCTCCGCTTTGGGTTCGAGCTTGTCCGGCATCAACTTCTTGACGTAAGCTTCGCATCCCCAAACTTTAAGAAACGACAGCTTAGGTTTAGCACCAAACCATAGTTCATACGGTATCATCTCAACGGATTTAGATGGTGCCCTATTTAAAGTGAATGCAGCGGTTTCTAATGCATCACCCCAAAATGATAACGGCAAATCAGTAAGAGACATCATTGATCGCACCATATCTAATAGAGTTCGATTCTGGCGTTCAGACACACCATTGCGCTGTGGTGTTCCAGGTGGCATGAGTTGCGAAACGATTTCGCTTGCTTTAAGATGTGTGAGAAAATCATAACTTAAATATTCACCTCCACGATCGGATCGCAGAAATTTAATTTTCCTGTTATGATGGTTTTCCACTTCGTTCTGAAATTCTTTGAACTTTTCAAACGTTTCAGATTTATGTTTCATTAAATAGACATACCCATATCTACTTAAGTCATCAGTAAAAGTGAGAAAATAGCGATATCCACCGCGCGTCGAAATACTCATTGGTCCGCACACATCGGTATGTATGATTTCCAATAAGTCCGTTGCTCGCTCCATTATTTCGGAGAACGGGGTTTTGGTCATCTTGCCCATGAGGCACGGCTCGCACGTGTCAAACGATTCAAAATCAAGAGACTCCAAAAGTCCATTAGAATGGAGTTTCTTCATGCGTTTTACACCAATATGACCTAGACGGCAGTGCCACAAATAAGTTGGATTATCACTATCTACTTTTCATATTTTAGCCTCAATGTTATGGATGTGTGTTTCATTGCTTTCGAGATTCAGAAGAAATAAACCATTCACGACAGGTGCATGACCATAAAAGATGTTATTCATATAAATAGAACAACCATTATTCTCAGATTTAAATGAATAACCGTCTTGCAATAAACACGATCCAGATATAATGTTCATGCTCAACGCAGGCACATAATAACACTTATTAAGGTTTAAAACTAATCCCGAAGGTAAAACTAAGGAGAGCGCGCCGACGGCCATCACGTCAACTTTTGATCCATTGCCGACGCGCATCGTCACCTCATCCCTTGCTAGCCGCTGTCTATTCCGTAGCTCCTGTTTTGAGTTACAAATATTAGCAACTGAACCAGTATCATATACCCAGGCACTACAACGAGCGCTAGTAAGGTAAACATCAATAACATGTATATCAAATATACCTTTAATGGTGCCAGCCTTCTTGTCCGCTAAGTACTTCGGACAGTTGCATTTCTAGTGACCCTTGTCCTTGCAATAGAAGCACTCAGTGTCCGGCTTAGGTCCAGACTTGAGCTTCTTCTCAGTAGGGGCAACGCGCTTGCCGCTGCCTTTCTTGAAGGATTTCTTTGCACCCTTAGCTTTCTTGAAACTAGTGGTCTTGTTGACCATCAACACATGATTATCTTTCTTGATATCCACCTCCGCAGCTTTTAGCTTAGCGAAGAGCTCAGTGATCGTATCAGTGGAACCAAATTGATTGTGAGTAACTACAAAGCCTTTGTAGCTTGGAGGGAGTGATTGCAGAACTCTGTCAATCTTGAGCTCTTCTGGAATCTTGCAGTCCAGTTGCTAAAGACGTTGAGTGTAGCCCGACATCTTAATGGCGTGCTCACTAACGGAACTTCCTTCCTCCATTTTGCAGTTAAAGAACTTCTCAGAGATCGCATATCTCTCAGAATGGGCCTGAGTCTGAAACATGGTTTTCAGTTCCTCAAGTATCTCAAAAAGGCCCTTTGAACTCCTCAAAACGATTTTGAAGTTCCGGTTTCATAGTAAACAACATGGTACTCTTAATCACGCCATAATCATCTTTGCGCAACTGATAAACAGCTTTTTCATCAGTTGGCGCTTCCTTAGCAGGGGGGTCACCTAGCGCTTGTTCAAGTACATAGCTTTTTTGTCCGCCAGCGAGAATGATTCTCAGATTGCGGAACCAGTTGGTGAAGTTAGACCCATTGTTTTTAAGCTTTTCTTTCTCAGCAAAAACGTTGAAGTTGAAGTTGGACTTAGCCATTTGATCTACACAATTTGCAAGTACAATTTAGACTATGTTCAAGATAATTAGTTCAACTTAATCAAATTACTAGATGAACTCCCACTAAATTTAACATCCCTCAAGTTGTTTAGTGAACATGATCCAAATTCACCACACCTAATCCAATCTTCACGAGAAGAGATGTGGTTTCAATGGTGGACAACAAAGTGTCGATCATATCATTCATATGACTCATGTTTAACCTTTCGGTTCGTGTGTTCCGAGGCCATATCTGTACATGCTAGGCTCGTCAAGTCAAACCCAAGTATCTCCGCGTGTGCAAAAACTGGCTTGCACCCGTTGTATATGAACGTAGAGTTTATAGCACCCGATCATCATAAGATGCTTCAAAACGACGAACTTTTGCAATGGCGCATACGAGGGGAGAACACAATTTTATCTTGATCTTTAAGTGAGGAATCATCTTATAATGCTACCGTCGCGATCAAAGCAAAATAAGATACATAAAAGATAAACATCACATGCATATAATTTTATGTGACATGGTATAGCCAATCTCCGCGCAATGATCTCCATCTTTTGCGCGCCGGCATGATCTCCATCACTCCACCATGATTGCCTCCACCACGAATAGCAACTACAACTATTGCTAACTACTTAGCCATAAAGTAAAGCTATTATATGGCGTATAAGAAGTTGACACACAGGTCATACACAATTATAAAGACAACCATATGGCTCCTGCCAGTTGTGAACTCATCGACATGCAAGTCGTGAAATATTACAAAACATGATCATCGCATACATCACATATATCACATCACATCTTATGGTCATACCATATCACAAAACACTACCTGCAAACATAAGTTAGACGTCTCTACTTTGTTGTTGCATATTTTACGTGGCTTATGGGAGTAACAAGTTAAGAACGATTCTTACCTACGAAAAGCCACAACGGTGATATTATGGTTGCTAACATCCGTTGTAAATCCTATGACTACTATAGTGAGAGAAACTGGCATCCACCAGCCGCATGTGTGGAACAAGCCACACGTCAAGTGCGGAGCCGGTCTCGCGAACGAGGTCGCGTAAAGTTGGCCTGGACCGCTTCGATCTCACTATGCCGCGCCATAAGAAATACACAACATAGATGTTTGCAACAGAAAACATCAACACCCGCAATAAGCATGTTACGTTCTACTCGTGAAACACATCTACGCATAGATCTTGCTCTGATACCACTGATGGGTTTCGCAGCATAGTAAAACAAAAAATTTTCTACGGATGCGAACAAGAAAGCCAAGATCTAATCTAGGAGATGTAATCAACGAGAGAGATAGATGAGATCTTCATACCCTTAAAGAAATCGCACAGCGGAAATGTTTAACAGTACGCGGATGATGTAGTCGTACTAGCCTTCTCCTCCTCGCGATCCGATCCAATCCAGCGCCGCAAGTGGCGATGCCTCCGAGAGATGCACACGCACAACGCACCAACGACTCCGCCTTCCCAGTCCAGCGAGATATGGTGGAGCAGTAGATGGGATCGACAGCACGACGGTGTGGTGTCTATGATGGAGAGTATGCACCAATAGGGCTTCGCCTGTTTGTGTGGTGGAGAAAGAACGGAGAAAGAAGGCTTCAGAAAGCGGGCAGCGGCTTCGCGCAAATTAGCTCACACGAGCCCCGTCCGCCCTATGCCCTTTTATAGGCGCGTGCTAGGTTTTCATTAAAACCTAACGTGCTTTGCACGTTGGTGCACACCGCCGTACCGCCGCCAGATCGATCGCGATGCGATCTAATTGATCGATGGCAGCCTCGTACGCTAGGCATGTGCGGCCGGCCTGAGAGCCAAAGGCTCAACCAGCCCATGCACCAAGGCCCATTTGGCCAAGGCCCAGCCAGCCTCCCTAGGAACCGAGCGAGCGAAGCCAAGGGTGCCTGGCCGCCACGCTCAATCGATGATCGATGCGGGCGAGCCAGCGCCCGGCCGCTGCTCTTCCTTTTTTTCTTTCCCTTTTTTCTCTTTATTTATTTCTGTTAAATTAATATTGTTAATATTTATTAATTCATATAATTAATAAATACTAATATTTTCCACCCAGAACAATTCCGAAACTTTCCGAAACAATTTCACATATATCCCTGAGACTACCCTAGCATTGATTTGCGTTAAGTGTGTGACCCTACGGGTTCGAGAATACGCGGACATGATCTCCATCAATAATCAATAGCGGGATCTGGAAATCCATATTGACTCCCACACACTCAACGATGATCATATCGGATGAACCACGATGTCAGGATTCAATCAATCCCGTATTTGTATTCCCTTCGTCTCGCGATATTTTACTCGCCCGAGATTCGATCGTCGGTATCGGCATACCTAGTTTAATCTCGTTCACAGCAAGTACTTTACTCGTTCCGTAATCTGATATCACTTTGTGATTAACTCCTTAACCACGTGCTTGCAAGCGATATTGATATCGATTACCGAGTGGGCCCGAAGTATATCTCTCCGACTCGGGAGGGGCAAATTCCATCTCGATACATACAACCCAATAAGTACTTTCCGACCACCTGAGAGACACCTTTATGATCACCCTTTCATAGGATGACGTTTGATAACCTCAAAGCTCTCTTCCGGCACTAGGGAGTTGCATTATCTCATGGTCTAAGAAATACAATACTTGACATAGGAAAAAGCTTCGCAAAGATGAACATAAAGACACGATCTAATTGATGTGCTTTATTTCGGTCTGTCCATCACATCATTCTCCTAATGACATGATCTCATTATTAATTGACAACTCATGTCTATGGTTAGGAAACCTTAACCATCATTAATCAATGAGCTAGTCCATAGAGGCGTACTAGGGACACGGTGTTGTTCATAAACCACACAAGTATTAAAGTTTCTGCTTAATACAATTCTAGCATGGAATATAAACATTATTATGAATAAGAATTATAATAATAACAAATTTATTATTGCCTCTAGGGCATAATTCCAACATGTATGTGTGTATATATGTGTATGTATGTTTGTTTGTGCGTATGTGTGTGTATATGTGTGTACATGTGTATATATATATGTGCATATATATGTGTGTATATGTCTATATGTATGTGTATATGTGTGTGTATATATGTATTTATGTGTGTATATAACAAATCTAAAAGTTTAATCCAATATAAATAAAAAATAAAAAATTGAAAATATAAAAGTGAGAGAAGTCTATTTTCCCTTTTGAATTTAAGGATTCTAAAAATTATCGAAACGACCTTAGGTTGTTGAAATCGGGTGTAACTTTTCGTGTAGATATTTTTTATATAAAAATATTTTTATTCTGACTTTGTATGCAAAAGTTATGACCGTTTTACCGGTACATAAAGTTTTTTAAAAAAATATCAAAATTCAAGTTTATTATTTTTTCTAATAACTAGATCACGGAACATAACTACATCTCAAATTTTCAATTTTTTTCATTTTTTAATCATTTTCTTTTCTATTTTGGAAAACTAAAGAGGCAGTCCACGAGGGGTGTGGCGGGTCAAAGTTGCAAAAAACTTACCCATAGCGCATGGACCATGTGGTGGCTACGGGTAAGTTTTCAAATTTTGAAATTTTTTGCCGCTGATTCAAAAATGTTTGAATATTTCCCTGCCAATTCGATTCTTTTTTTTTTGAAAATTTTCCCGCTGATTAATTTTTTTTAGAGAGTTTTCCCCACTGATTTGAAAATGTTGACGGGGAACTTACCCATAGCACACCATTTTCTGTACCCGTAGCGCATTGGGTGGTGCGCTATGGATAAGTCTAAAAATTCAATTTGTTTTGAATATTGTTCCCGCTGAACTTACCCGTAGCGCACGGGAGGGGCATGCGCGCATGCTTCACCCCTTGCGCTACGGGTAAGTTGAGGAAGGCCCGTCCACTGGGGCCCACATTATCCGTAGCGCATGGGATATAGGCGTGCGCTACGGGTAACTAAACTACCCACAGCGCATGAGGCTTGGTGTGCTATGGGTATATACCGCAGCGCACCATTTTCTAAAAGCGCTACGGGTAACACTGCTATCTATAGCTGTTTTCCTAGTAGGGGAGTTCGCCGGTAGAGTCTTCCGGAACATGCCACTACAACTAGATCAATGAAGACATGCATCAAACCGATCTTCGTCTTGGCGTGAGAGAAATCCTAGGACCACTGCTATTATGCGATCCAATCCAGGAGCCCCCACGCCACCAGTCGGAAGTAGAAGAGAAGATGGTCCTGCCCGTCGCCGAAGCAGCCTGCCAGGACCAAGCACGCAGCCATCGTAGCCACAGGCCCAGAACAAATCCAAGCCAAGATCCGCTGCAGCCGCCGCCCGCCATGGCAGCTGCACGTCAACACCGCCGAGGAGATCCTCGGATCCACGCCTCAGCGCCGCCACCACGACACCTCCTCCTCCACATTGCCGCCAACCGCGCGCGCCCGCCGCCACGAGATCGCCTCTCTGCCTCGTTGTCGCTGCATGCCTCCTTTGCCCTCTGCCGTTTGGCAAGACGGGCGCCACCACTGCCGCCTGCGTCGGCAGTAGTAGAGGCCGGGGGAATGGCCGGAGGGTGTGGTGGCTAGGGTTGATTGGACGCCTTCGGCGTCGCCGAAGCGGGGGCGACACGGGAGTCAGATCCATTTCTGCTCCATCTGTACCATATATACAATCCATTTGTACCATATATACAATCACTGAATTTCAGCCATGGCACTAGACCCATGTACTGATGTACTGCACGTACAGTCTTGGAAAACTTGCCACATCCCTTGACATTTCATTTCATTACCAACAAAAATACATGGAGTTCTCGCAGTTTCGCCGGTTTACAAGAGATGACAGCGCGACAAGGGTTCCTGCTGCCGCAGCTACTCCTACGGAGATGGCGACAGCCCACACCAGAGCGCCACCGTACCAGCAGTCTCGAGAGGGCATGCCAGGCTGCGAGGCGACTCTGAGCTGCACGATGCTGGCGCCCAGCGAGAAGCTGATGTTGAGGAAGGATACGGCAGCCGGGACGATGCTGTCCTCCGGGTAATTTACCTCGCCCTCCAGCGGCCTAACCAGAAATTCGATCCACACAGACCTTCCGAACGCCAGATTGGCCACACTTAGAGCGAAATATATTTCCAGTTCCATTTCCTTGGTATATATAGTAGTGGCCAGCTAGGAAAGAAGAATTGAAATAAAGGATGCTTTGCACAACTTTGGCTGTTGATGATAGTGGAAGTGGAGTCGTATGGAAAGAAAGGAATGAAGAACCGAATTTCTCTAGTCATGGCGGTGGCAAGGTTTTTGGTGGTCGTAGAAATCCCATTTATAGTGCCCGACTGTCCTTGTTTTCGCAGATAAATACGCAGGTAAACCTTGTTTGTTGTGAGACAATATAATTGGTTTCGAACGAACTGCTCAGCCGTGTCCTAGGCCCTTAGCTGGAGCTTGGAAACTCCGGGCGTCGAGGGAACGAGGACACACAGCCTGGCAGTTTACTTTTTGGTCCGGTGTCTCCGAAGCATCTGGGCCAAAATATAGAGTCAATTACATCAGCAATCCTATCTAGCTACTTGTTCATAATCTTGGATTGATCGGCTAGGGTGGGTAATCAATCCAGTAAATTTCCTTTCAGTTGAACAAGAAATCTTTCTCTTTTCTCACAAAGCAAAGTATTTCCTCTATTGGCTAATATAAGATGGGATGGAGTATTTTGTAGACTTGTAAACTTATTTGCCAAATAAGGAGCTTTAAATAAAACAATTGCAATTATCCTGGCAATAACTTAGTAATCAAGAACTCATGACTACAGTTCAACCAGAACCGCCTTCGCCTCCCACTGCCATATTAGCTTCCTAAACAAATGGGCAACTAGATTAGCATCATCACGGTAAATAATTATATAAGACTCAAATATTAGATATTTCCAATATAAATAACCGATCTTGTTACACAAACTAATGACATTGGGCGATTCCTTAAACATTTTAACATAAATATAACTAGTATGTGCTTAGTCATAAAAATGGTTATGGATTTTAAATTGACAAACTTGGCAACACACTTTCACAAAAATGGTATCCAAATAAGATCTACCATAAAATATATTTTTAGTACATGTAGATTATACATTTTTTCGATAAGGAGTATATATAAATATTAAGAATATATCAATTACACACGGCCTCTATAACAACGTAGTGCCCTAATGACAATATGTTTGCACACAACCAAAAAAAGGAAGAAGAATTACAAAAAGGAGAAAAATCCCGCTCTAGTGATAAATTCTTTGTAGCAGCAGCACTAACACCACCAAGACAACACCAGAAATCCAGCTTCTCCAAAAGCAACGCCTCCTAGAAGGAAATAATGCGCAAGTGCCGTTGTCGCCCGATCATAGATCTTAGGTATATAATGAAGAATAATGTATATATGTCTTACCTATCCACCCAATTTTTGCCTTTGAATTCTCCAAGATGGTTGCGGGTTGCCAATGAAGATTTTGCATCAATAGAATGCAAAAAAGATTACACGTTTGACCTTAGAAAGATAGACCAAAGCTAAAAGTTTCATGGATTGACTTAACGACTCCATGCATCCGCATCTTGTTGCACTTGTCGTTGAGACCATCTGACTCCATCTAGTTAGAGATGCAAATGAGTCATTATTAGGGTACCATCTACCCTCTTTAATTTAACAAAATGAACTAACTATTTTGATAACATCATGATAAGTAAAGAAGGCAGAGGCTACCCTAATAGTGACCCACTTGCATATTGCATGTAGAGTCGCATTTTTTAGTGGATACTGGAGAGCCGCATATTCCATACTCTGGTAAGAGTGCTTTCTATTTTAATATAATACCATTAGATTGGTAAAACAACATCCAAATATCAGGCTTCAGCTAATTAATAATCCATAATACATCCCAAGTTACTATCCCTCCCTCATCATGACAAGTTGTAGTACCTATTGTCGTCAGTGGCGGAACGAGATAATAATTTTGAAAAACCTGAACATAAGTCACAATATGGTATGTTTTAGTAAGCTAAAACAGTTTGCGAAAACATAATATATGATGAAACAGACTGAGTATATATATTTTTTCAAAAAGGAGACTATGCCTGCATCGATCCATGCATGGGGCTTTCTAAACATAAGTTGGTAACACCACATCTTAAGGCCTTATTTACTTCTGGTGTATTTGAGGGGATAAGAAGGGATTATTTCGTTTACTAGGCTGGTTTTGAAGGGTATAATCCTGGGATATCCCCCACAAATCTCCTTCACACTAATGTATTTTTGGCTAGATTAAAAACTCTTCATCATGGTAGAGTATTTTTGAGGAAGAGTATTTATCGGGATCGGGGAGTTTTGGGTGAACACCAAATCTCCGCTTTTCCCCACATCTATTGGGGAGGAAAATACAGGAGAAATAAACAAGGCCTAAAGTGTATCACAAGACTTAAAGGCATCGTCCAGCCGGCCGGCAAGCTCGGGCACCTGCACGGGATAACCGGGACCTTAGGTCGTCCCCCACTGCCTATTGTTGAATAATAATTCAGAGTATGCTCCCATGCAGATGTAGTAGAGGCATTTTTGGAAGAAAAAGAGAACCTGGTTTACGGTGGTGGTAGACACGGCAGACAATAGAGCAGGTCATGCAGTGCGCGTCGGCAAGCTTCCGCAGCTCCGGGATGCAGAAACAGGAGGGAGAGGAGGAGGGCTAATGAGGTTCGCCGGTGACGGTCGGGAAGTCAGGCCGATAGGCCCAAGGGGTGAGGCACGGCACCAGCGGCCGGCGAGCCGAATCCGGCAACGTAGCAATGCATGTAGCAAGTGGTAATGACAAGGAGGATATAGAGCCGAGCGAGGGAAGCACAAGAAATGCATGGGTGGTGGTGCATCCGTCATTTCCTTTGCTGATACGGACAAGAAGGGCTACATTGAACTTAACGATCCCACACGTTGTCTGCTAGTGGCCGTCCTCCGTCCAATTTGAGAAAAGATCAGTCAGGTGGCAACAGTTTACCGCTCTCTTTTTTCCTTCTTTTTCATTGTTATTACGTATTCGCATAAGCTTATTTGTAAGGTTAATTGATTGATGTGCGAACGTAAGAGAACATCAGCTAGCATCGGAATTATTGGAACAGAAAGGCAGCACTTTTTGTCATCTACGCGCGTGCCATAGAAATTACGAAGTCGTACATTTATATTCAATCATCACCGATCATTACACTCATCATCTATCGCAAGCCAGAACTACTGTGTAAGGGTGTTTGCCTCGTCCTGTGAAAGACGAGACTTGATTCGTCAAGACAAATCTTTGACCCAAGATTTAATCCTTCAATATTGTTCGCCAGAAGTTCGTCTACACATAACAAACTCGAACCTTACCTGTATTTCCAAGCCCAAGGAAGGACCAATAATAATGTTGTCGACAATGGACCCTGTGTCGTGCCTAGATCTTTATGCAGTCGACTATACACAAATCTAGAGCAACCTCACCGTCTGCAAGTATGCCAACAGCTGGTAGCAAATAATTCTTTCACCACGGGCCACCTGCAGGTGTTACTACACTTGATCATACTGTTATTAAATCCAGCTTCTGCAAGGGTGTCCAAGAACGCAAAAGTAATTGTACCTGGATATACCACTTGATGAGTCATGAAAGCGTCCATTTTCGAAAAAAAACTGGATACCACCTGATTTGGATGAAAAAACATACGACTTTTGGCAAACACCTTTCTTCGGAGTTTCTCCATCGTATGTATCGGTGCAACCAAAGACTTGCAGTTAGCGGCATCTATCCTAGTATGAACCAAAAATGGATTGTTGACAACAAGACAATAAAATGTGTTGATCAAATACACCTTGCTTAGTGGATGCACTACAGGAATTTGAAGATAAGCCGACGGCCAATAGCCCTCGGCGTAGACTCAATTGTCGTCGGCGTAGTCTACGCCGAGGGCTGCCCTCGGCGTAGCTCCTCGGCGTAGATGCCCCTCGGCGTAGCTCTATTTGACCGTCGGCGTAGCTACTGCCCTCGGCGTAGTCTATGCCGACGGCTTTGCCCTCGGCGTAGCCCCGTCGGCATAGTTTAAATTTTTTTTTAAAAAGTTTGAATTTTTTTTTTGAATTTTGAATTGTTTGACTTGTTAATCTCTCAATTAGAATATTTTTCACACTAATTATGCTTAATCTTTGGTCAAATTTATTTAAGTCTTGGTCAAACTTCCCGATCGGTCACCCATCCTCACACTACTCCACCTCCAGCACGCTTAACTTCTCTGTTCCATCCGGATGAGTGTCCACGAAGCAAATTATACCTTGTTGATAATACTACCATATCAATCCTATTAACCCTTATACCACTATGTCACATGTCATTAGTTTTAAATTTCCAAACTATATATTAAGTAAACAACAATAAATAAGTAATAAATAATTTGAATTCCAAACTATATAATAAGTAAATAAAAATGAATAATTAATAAATATATTGAATAATTTATATCTTTAAATCTGTAAATCAGAATTCGACAAATTATATGTCTAAATTGATAAGAAAAATGAGAGGAATCCAAATATGACATCCGTATGTAATGTTTTTATGTTTTATTTAATTTTTGAATTTCTTATGCTCGTTTTTGAATTTAATGTATCATGAGTGATATCTCGAACTAATGAGATTTACATTGAAAAAATCATAAATAATTCAAAAAAATCAAAAAAAAGGAAAAACCTCCACACATAGTCTTCTTATGTCAAATACTAACGAGTCCACTTGATAAACAAGTTTTACATAGTTTTCTTATGCCATACCCCCGCTTTACCCCGTTAACCCTCGCTTTACCCCGTTGATAAACGACGGGCATGAACCTTCTTAGCTAGGGGTCAAATTTTGCAAAACTCTTTGTGTATCTCTAATAAAATAACATGTTGTGTATCTAAAAGTAATTTTTTCAAAAAATCATGAGGAAACCATGATAGAGCTGTAGTTCAAATTTACCCCGCTTCCTGCTGAATTGGCAAGAGTTTGCCTTTTTTATGGAAGGTTAATGCAAAGCTTCACACACACAAATAATTGGTGATATATACATAAAATGTGTCCTAATATTGTTTAAAATTATGGTGGTCTAGTTTTTTAATGTATTTTCAGTACTTCCTTCACAAAAAAACCCAATTTTGACACTTAGAAAATGGAAATTGATTTTTTGATGCATAGAAAATGAAAACTCCCAATATGAACTTTGTTTGCCATCCCAATGTGCACATATGTGCACAATATGGGGTCATTTGAAAAAACTATTCTATGATTCGGGTCATGACCTAGCTCATGTGGCTTGAAAGCCATGAAACTTCGTACATGATAAGTCATTTCTGAGAAGGGGTTTCTACAATATTTGCAATAGTCTAAGTTTATTATTTTTCCTCACAACTAGGTAACCTAAAATGACACAATGTGAAGGCTTTACATTTTTTTGAATTTTTTTGAACTTCTTATGCTCGATTCAAAATGCGGTCGAAATGGCGGTCATGAACCTTCTTAGCTAGGGGTTGAATTTTGCATAACTATTTATGGATCTATGATTAAACATCTACTTGTGAGCATGAAAATGATTTTTTGAAAAAATCATGGGAAAACTATAATACAGTTGTAGTTCAAATTTACCTCTCTTCCTACTGAATCGGTAAGAGTTTGTCTTTTTTATAAAAGTTTAATGCAAAGCTTCATACACACAAAAAATAGTGATATATACATAAAATGTGTCCTACTATTGTTGAAAATTAGGGTGGTATAATTTTTTAATGTATTTTCAGTACTTCCTTCACAAAAAAACCCAATCTTGACACTTAGAAAATGGAAATTGATTTTTTGATGCATAGAAAATGAAAACTCCCAATATGAACTTTGTTTTCCATCCCAATATGCACATATGTGCACAATATGGGGTCATTTGAACAAACTATTCCATGATTTGGGTCATGACCTAGCTCATCTGGCTTAAAAACCATGAAACTCCGTACATGATAGGTCATATTTGAGAAGGGGTTTCTACAATATTTGCAAGAGTCCAAGTTTAATTTTTTTCCTCATAAATAGGTCATATAACATGACACAATGCAGAGGTTTTCTATTTTTTTGATTTTTTTTGAATCTGTTAGGCTCAATTTAAAATGCGGTCAAAACTGGCGGGTATAAACCTTCTTAGCTAGGGGTTGAATTTTATAGAACTATTAATGGATCTCTGATAAAACTTCTACTTGTGAACCTGAAAATGATTTTTTAGAAAAATCATGGGCAAACTATGATGCGGCTCTAGTTCAAATTTTCCCGACTTCCAGCTGAATCAAAACCCTAAATCCTTAAACTGAAAATCCTAACAAATTAAATTAATTAGTTCTAAATTTTGGAAGGTTTAGATGAATAGATCTTATTTTTCTGCAAATTTTGATATATTATTTGTATTTTTGTGAATTAAAATGATTTAGTTATGATTTTTCTAAGATTGATGTGGTAAAATGGAAAATAGCTATGCCGAGGGCATTGTCGTCGGCGTAGAGAAGGCCGTCGGCGTAGCTATCTTACGCCGACGACAGTTCTACGCCGACGGCCAATTTCGTAGGCTGCCTGGCCCGTGGCCTACGCCGACAGCACCGATGTTTGGCCGTCGGCGTAGACGCTGGCCGTCGGCGTACTGCGCCATTCCCGTAGTGATGATGGAATAAAACGTGCGTTGCTAGGTTCCAACTTAATAAAATAAGGGCGAACTGGTTTGTTTCCAAGTTTAGTTCACGGAGTATTTTGGCACACCTAAGATCTCTTAAATCCACTGAATTTCAGTTATTTTAGTTTGCATTTTGGCAAAAAAAACCAAAATTTTGTTTTGCATATGACTCAAATCCATCAGAAAAAATTATGATTTAACCAAAAAACTGCAATTTAAATTCACTTGTACCAATGAAATCCTTAAATACCTTGACCTATGGGCAAATAATCCATTATCTACCGAAATGATCAAAAGTAACTTCAAATTTTAACAAAACTTCATTGGAAGTGAGCACCAGGTACCAAATAACTAGAACATGTAGTATATACACCCTAGCTTTGGCGACGACGAGCACCTACTCCAGAGTAGTGGGGCCGCCACGGCCCTTCTATTCCTGGCATGGACAGCCACGAAGAACGTGAGAAGCATGGGAATGAAGGAAGACGCTGCTTGAGGCTGTCCGCCTGTCCGCCGCCGTGAAGACGACGATGATTCGGCGCGCGGAGGATGTAAGAGCTTATGGGCTATCGCACGCACTAGTTCTTTATCGTCATACTGTTTGTGTGCAAAACTTGGCTGAGCTAGCGAGAGGTATCAGGAATATAAACGTGCATGCCGTGAAGTATATAAAGGAGACGAAGTACAGTAAAATGGCAACGATCAGTTTGTTCCGGTCCATCGTCATATTAATTTTTTATGTGCAGAACTTAACACAGCTAACAAGAGCTTTCCCGGAAATTTACTCTGTGAGAGAATTTTGGGTCTTTCCATTGCATGTCTATTTATACAAGAATTACAATCCTAATCATAAATAGGAGATCACAACATTAAGAACTCTCCACGATTTAGAGAATCAGGAAGTTATGTCACATAATGTGACATATCTCTGGCAATCATGTCACATAATATGACATATCTCTAACATACTCAAATCCCTCTCACATATTAAAAGTTTGGATCAACACTATCCGACTATTTATCATCACCACTCCAAGTCACTCTATAAAATCTCGTGTGTACTCTAAATTACACTGAAATTATGGCAGCTAATGATTTGTGTGTAACTTAGGTGATCTGGACATAAGGAGTAAATTCTGGATGTGAAATTTAGCGAACAGTGATAGTTATATCTTACAATTTCCAGCTATATATATACCCAATGTGCAATAAAAACTTTCGACCTAATCTTCTAAACGATAGTTTGAGCTCTTTTGCCATTTTTACCTTTTTATTTGGTCGATTTTCTGCTTGTCAAGTGTCCATGAAATTTCGGTTAATTAATTAATTTACACCGGTCATAGGGAAGTCCGGCAAATGTAGGTTAGGCATGCATATGTACCAATTATTAATTAGTTGTACATGCCCTCCATCTATATAATACTCCCTCCGTTTATAAATATAAGATGTTTTAGTTTTGTGAAGCAAATGTATATAGACATCTTTTAGTGTATATATATACATTTGCTTCACAAAACTAAAACATCTTATATTTATAAACAGAGGGAGTAGTAAGTATGCAGCCTCTCCTCCAGATAAATTATGCACTCTCTCCTTTCAAGGCGTTTGGTTGTCTCTTGTTATCTTGGTTGTTACGTACGCACTACACACATGATGTTTCTTTGTCGATTGGCACAAACAATATGGTCATCTCATTCTCCGAGTGCCATGTATTGACTGCAATGCTAGGCCTTGATTTCTCCGCTAGATGTATAGCGATAAACCATATATATATATATATATATATATATAATCTCATGGACCAAGCTTGCAAGTTCCGCACGTATTTACGATCGAACTGTCTTTTTCTTGATGCTCATTCAAAATGAATTCTGTACAACTTATTACAAGGTGGACGTGCCCTTCCAAGCTGGATGTTTCAAGGATACACGAGGCCGTCCCTGTGTGATCAAACACCTCATTATTCTAACTAATTGGTACAAGATTGCAAATATAAAAATGGTTAATCACAACAGAGAAATCGGAGCATCGTGGTGCTTGTTTTATTTTCATTGAAACATCAAGCACTGATTGTCTTGTCGGCGAAGTGATGCGCCACCCAACACAATCTCTTCCCTGCAGGACTTATGTGAGATATATAAATAAAAGCGATGTGCATACATGAGAAAAAGTCCGACAGGTCGGGGCAAATAATCCATTATCTACCGAAATCATCCCACAGTTTTTTGACTTTCGGTCACTGACAGGTGGATCCCACGCCTAGGGGCCGACGTGTTAGCTTCTCAGAGCTAGAGGAGGATAAGTCAAGCAACAACCCCCTACCGCATGTTGTACGTACTTGTGTGAGAACTGAGAAGACCATGGTGCACCGGAAGTTGGAGATCTCCAACAGCTCTAGCGCACCTCTCAACTAAGCCTGAAGGTGTACATCGTATGGTTTTTCTAGCTATCATTCTAACTTTTTGGTTTGATTACACCTTTGACCACCATGGTGCACTTAATAAGGTCGACCATGGTTCTTGCATGCTATGTTTTTGCAAGATTATATTAAGAGAATATGAGAATTTTAGTCTCATGGAGAGAATGCATCCTAGGTAGACCATCGGATTTTACAGTGTTGGATGGATGATAACTTTTTCTCCTCTGCCACGTGGCTATAAGACGTCATGGCCCACAACCAAATTTAGCCCGACGATTCTGAATTTTTGACGCATCAGACCAGCTGTGCCAACGAAATGCTAGAAAAGACCACCTGCGGAAAATATTGTCAAAAAAGACCCCCTGTGAGTGGCGGCACCCCTGGCCAGGCGACACGTGGCACGTGCCGCCTGGGCCATTACCGGCAGGGGGATGCCGCCTGCCCCATCGCCGGCACGTTGCCGTGCTACCGTCGCCGTTACCCGCCTCCGTGGTGGCCGGCATGTGACATGCCGCCAGCGCCATACCCGGCACCCTGGGCAGCCGACACCCGCCCCCAGCAATGATTGCACGGAGCCGACAGAGCATCTCCCGCCCGAATCCTTCCGCCCAGCACACTGATTTCCACGCCTGACTGCACTGATTTCTATGCCTGATTGAAAACTTTGGCAGCTTTGTACTATTTTAGACCACCGAAAGTAACGCTTCACTGCTTTCAGCTATTTTAAAGGGCGGGGGGTCTGCATGGCAAGCATTGTCTGTTCGTGTAGAGAGCTTCGTCATTCCAGAGAAGACCATTTCATAGGAAGAGAAGAAGAGTAGCCTAAAGCAGCTGAGTGAAGAGTGCTTGATTCGAAGCAGACGTTGATATAATTCAACGAAGGAGTCATCAAAGGTAATGCTTCTGGCTAGTAGTATATTAGTTAGTTATGTAATTAGCCTAAAGCTAACGAAGAGAGATACTAATGTTACGTAGTTATAGTAAATGTCAGCAGGCAAGAAGAGTTAGTCATGATTTTATGTATAGATAGGAAATTTTAGTTAGATAGTAATTATGTGTATGAATAATATTAGATATGTTGTGCAGCTTAGCAGAACTATTTAGTGTGTCGTAGGATAATTAAGGTACTTTGTTACTCCATATTATTATCGTGACATGCAGATGTTCTAACCAAAAATGTTGCAATGTAAAATGTAGAAAGATTGTAATACAGACATGTTGTGACTCATATTTCATGAAAATATTTTACCATATAATTAACGGCAGAGCGGTCTTACTAGGACAATAACCAGGCTAATATTGATGTTTACGTGATTTTAGGTGGATTGTATGGCCAGAGCAGTGGTGATACGTTGATGGTATGGGTATTATTTGGACGTGATCCGGATTATTTTTAAGAAAGGCAGCGATATAAACTAGGAAGGTAAAATTGAACTCTTTAGTTGGTTCTGAGTACTTATTTTTAATTGTCATTCTAGTCGTAGTTATCTTAGTGAATATTGTTCACCTTAAAAAAAGAAATATGGCATATTTCTTGAAAATATTCTGTCATATAATTAACGGCATAGCGGTCTTAGTTGGACAATAACCTGGCTAATATTGATGTTGACAGGATTTTAGGTGGATTATATGGCCAGAGCAAAGGTGATACGTTGATGGTATGGATATTATTTCAACATGATCTGGAATTTTTTTAAGAAAGGCAGCGATATAAACTAGGAAGGTAAAAATCAACGTGTGAATTGGTTGTGAGTATTTATTTATAATAGTCATATTAGTCTTAGTTTTCTTAGTGTATATTGTTCACCTACAAAATAGAGAGCATATATTTATGGTAATACGACATGCAATGAAAGAATTACAGGAACATTTTATTTAAAAAAAATATAAAATATAGCTTCGGTGTTACTAATATCATTTTTTAAATTTTGGGTTTGTGCGGTAGGCACGATGGAAAATTTATTAGTGTTTTATGGAGATGTGGTACGGGAGGGAATTTCTGGGCTAGATGTGTCTCAGTGCGAGTCCATGAATGTTGTAGTGAGAGATATGGAGAACCTAGATTTTGCGGAAGTGAGGAAATGCATCCGGGTGCAGTTTGGTCCTGAGATCCGGGGGAAGAAGATGACCGTTGAGGCCGTCATATGTGTGGGAGGGGATGATGGGACAGCTCCCCGTTGGGGTCTGCGGGAGGTGAAAGGAAATAACTCATGGAGGACATACATGAGGTTTGCAACCACGCTAGGCGCCGCTATGTTTCAAAGGCCGATGGTGTATGTGCAGTTTTGACTGGCAGACACATAATAGGCGTTGGATTGAAACGTGGAATGAGAACGCGTTGATTGATTGTGTACAGGATGAAAGGTAATATGTTTTTGTATATTTTATTTGAGAGTCTAAATATTACCTTTTTACTATGTCTAATATATTTCTCAATTTTCAGACCATACAATATAAATACAACTTCGATATACAATCAGTGGTACATCCGTAACACACGTACCTTGTTGTCGGGTTCTCCGCCTATAGAGCTTACACATGACGAGCAAGTGCGTGGACCAGAAATCTTATCATCGGCGTACCATCGTGACAGCACGGTACTGATTGTGTTCTAATTAATCATGTCCTAATTAATCATGTCCTACTTAATTATGTCCTAATTTTGATACTTGCAGCTAGAAGATTTACAGCAAATCGCTTTTGATGCGCAAAGAGGTATGCAACAGCAGAACTTAAATACACAGGAAGGGAAGAACATATTCAGACGTATTTTCGCTACTGCCACTAGCGGACTTCGGCGTTTAGGCTGCACCCGTCTTGATGATATTACGGCGCATCATCGCGAAATGCCTGAAGCGCCTTCATCTAGACCAAGTCTTGCGCGACCCAGTGAGCCGCGACTGAGTACCACACCAATGACACATCCCCGACAAGACTCATCACTACTACAACGTTCACATTCACGCCTAGGATCTCAAAGACGTGTTGCTAGACAGGTACTATGGAACAATGTCTTTTATCACATTTCCCATCCCCGATAAGACTCTTGTCTACAAAAACACTCAATTCCATAGACAGTAACAATTTCTTTTTTCAATGATTTTGCTAGGAGGAGCCAATTACTATGGCAACTCTTACCCCATCTGGAGGAAATGACTCGTACATATGGGACGTGGGAGCACGGCATGTGCACGAAGATATTGGGACTGCGTGGGATTCAGTGGATTGTGATGTCGGCCAAAATATGCCGCAAGCACATGCGACGTGCGATCAAGGCGAGAGTTCACAACAGTTCAATACCACACAAGTATGTGCATATATCTTAACTAATTACACCTTCTCAACCTCATTAACGTGACATGGGTTCTAATATTGTCTATAACCCTTAGGAAACTATTGATCCGACGTGGGACGATATGGGAGCTGGTATTGGATACACCATGGCTCCACCACAGGGATTTCAGCATATGCTGCAACAGGATAACACCAATTATTTTACATCTATCCCAGACTTCTTTTCGTACGATCCAGCTAGCACAACTGGGAGCTTAATCCCTCCACCCTCAGGATCTCAGCACGTGTTTCATACTCCTCCGCCACCACCTGACACACAACCAGAAGAGGACGAGCGGCAGTACGGCCGAGGCCACCGTGAACCTCATCCCCCCCGTGAACGTCTATCGCCTTCAGGACGTCGGCACAGGCAGCCCAGACCGCGCCGACAAGGCTAACACAATTTGTGTATGCCTATATATATCTATGTTACTATTTCCAGCTATGTAATAGACATATTTCTATGTTCGTTTGTATGGGACAAATAAATTTGCTTTCAATCACTTATTGCGATAATAAGGCCTGCCATTTATTTGCTTGCAACACAAATACAACATAAACTACAAGTAAGATACACATGTCACGAGGCTTCAAATTAAGATACATTACAATGTTTCACTAATCGAATCAACGCTTGCCCGATGATGATGCTGCGTTAGATTTGGCCTTCGACGATGCAGCACTCTTACCCTTGGATTTCACAGGTGCAGGCACGAAGTCATCGTCATCATACTCATCATATGCTGCCTCTGCTAGAGCGTCAGCATATGTATTCGGGCGGTATAAACCACCCCGCACTGGACCAAATATCTTTTTCAGCCAGGCAAAGTGCTTGATTCTTCTATTGACAAACTCTGCGTCATCAGGATAGTGCTGCATATGACAAATAGAAAACCGGATAATGTCAGTAGTACTACAAATAAATCTTAAGGAATATAAAGTGCGCAAAATAATATATATTACCTGCATGTGCAAGGCGTATGTTTTTGGCAGCATCGTGATTTCAGTTGAATCAGTATTGATCCAACGTTGAAAACCAAGACCAGCCTCAATATTTTTTAGCTCAACCACTCTATTCCACCTTGCTTGCTGCCTTAATAGTTCTTGGCGTACCTCTTCTATGCTCCTCAGTGGGAGCTGCATCCTCGGTAACCATATACCTATCTTAGCTACGTGGCTATCTTCAATGATTACCTCCTGGAAAGACATACCGTTACTCTCACAATATGTTCCGGTACGACACAGGATACAATGGGTCATCTCTGGGTGGAAATCACGGTTAGCGGGATCAAAGAAAGGAAGAACATCCGACATGGTTGGAGGCTATACTGATGCAACAAACCCATGGGTGAGAGGAATGAACGACGAATACCTTGCTTATATAGCCTGCGATTAGTGCCGTCGGTGGTTTAGTTACTGCTACGACACAGCAAACGGTGCTCTTTTCCTGTATCAAACAGTATTCTAAAGCGTGTTTCTATCAGCGCATGCGAGAAATTAGCTCGAATCTTACAAAGTCTACCTAAAAATCAGTGCAATCTGCTGCCCGGGAGATGCTGTCGGCTGGCTGCCAGGGCTGGGAGATGCGGCCAGGGTGCCGCCACCACCGTTGCCGGCATGTCGCCACGTGGACATGCCGGCAACCCCATTGGCGGCAGGGCGCAGTCGGGGTGACGGCGGCGAAGCACGGCCACGTGCCGGCTTTGGTGGAGGCGGCAGGGGGGTGCCGGGTTTGGTGGAGGCGGCAGGTGGTCTGTTTTGACAAAAATTTTGAGAGGTGGTCCTTTTTGACATTACGTTGGCGCAGGTGGTCTCTTCTGTCAAAAATTCGACGATTCTAGTGTGGGCTGCGCGGCTGCGCCTAGGTGCCCTTGGGCAAATGTTCGCTCCCTATTAGGGTCCATGTTTTTTCTTACACCTTATTTGACATCTCACGCGCGCTCCATAGATGTGTATGCATGGAGAGATGAGCAACCTAGAGGATGATCTACAACCAAAATAAACACGTGGTTTTCCACTCATACTATGCTTTCATGCATGTCTCTAATTAACATTGAGTTAGGGTGTCATAAAGTGTTTGATGTATATATAAGCATAAAGCACGTTAGGGAGAAACGACAACTTTAGACACGATGGCCACGGTGTGGTCGTGTGGGTCTCCAAGATCGCCTTCTGCTCCATCTTCTCAAACCATCGTCGGTACCTAGACATGCGCATGAAAGAGAGACACAATGAGCCTTGTGTGATATAACGTACGTGAAGAGACCCACACAAGGCTCACCCTGGTATCTGAGACTGAGTGAGCTCACCCTGCAAAACTAGAACATCTGACGTATTCTGCAGAAGTTCCTATCTCTAGCTGTCGCCAAATGTATCCTGGATTATGATGAGTCTGCTTATGTGCTACGCGGTACACAGCATATATAGTAGCTGAAAGGAGAAGGGCAATGGCCAGAGATACATATTATGTCGGTAGCATGATGACAGTGTAGAAGGCGAAAGGGACGTTTAGTCGTTTACCTACCTATAGATAAAAAACGTACGTTATCCACACGAGTTCTTTTCAAGAGGCGTCGATTACTAGAGCATGCATTAGCTAGCTAGATACCATTAGGAAACTTCAGTCTGTGAGGTTGTGAATGAGACGATCGACCAGTCGAAGCAGTGCAGCTGATTATTTACTTGTCGTTTTCAGACAGCTTAGGGCTCATAGTAAAGTCGTCTTGTTATTACCGGCCGATCATCTCCAATAGAACGCCGATCGAACAATGTATTCTCACAACTAGAAGCTGTCCAGATTCTTCCATTACGACAAAAGGTTAACGTCCATGGGCAACGTTGTCCTCCATGTAAACCGGCACGGCGGCGGTCAGCGATGTACGCCGGCGTATATATAGTAGTATATCATAAGCGCAAAACCTTTCTAGAACGCGCATATATAGCTAATACCAGCTGGACAGGATCTTCCTCGATCAATCCTTCTGCTATGTTGTTGCCAGGCGTGAATGCCTGATATCACGAGGGACCGTGAAATTGCACTAATGCTTGCCGATCTTTTTAAATTTTTATATGATTTGTACGTAGATCAAGATTGTTAGACAGATCTGTCATTTAGCGTGACATATCTTGCCCAATAATAGGGAATACACCGCTGCTGCAGCTATGACGACATGGAACAGCAAAAGGTGATTTGCCCAATAAAAAATGGAAAGTTGTATTATAGAAGAATTTAGCAAATGGCATTCACTGACTCCAATTCATGGGGCACGCATGGACGAAGCAACACAAATATATATGTTTCCACCTGTTGATTCACCAGTACGTTATACACAGTGCTCATGCGTAAATCTGTGCCCATCCTCTTGAATATTTCTTTTTAGAAGTTACTAGCAAATGTTTGATGTCGGTCAGTAAGAATGACATGAGGCGCCACACCACGCAGTTGGTATACTGAATCCATGAACTTCTCATCTAAGTTGCATTGAAGTAATGAGCCAATGGCAAGACGTGATAGTTTTTGTTGAATAAGGAGTATATATATTGATATCAAGAAGATACTAATTACACATAGTCTCTACAACAACGCAGAGCACTAGAGGCAATACGGATGCACATAACTGAAAAAGAAACAAGAATTACAAAAAAAGAAAAGCCCTGCTTTAGTGATTAATTCCTTATAGCAGCAACACTAACAGCACCAAGAAACCACTAGAAGTCCAGATTCTCCAAAAGTGAGTCCTCCAAGAAGGAAAAAGTGCACAAGCACCGTCATCCCCCGATCAAAGATCTTAGATTTTCACCTTGGAGAAAGATCTCGCTCATAAAAACAATGCCTTCAACAAGGCCATTGCTAGACACAAACAATTAAGGCCTGACCTTGGATTTTTGCCCTGCAAGGTAGGACTTTGAACTTCTCCTATGTTGTCGCCCTGCTTTCGATACTGCTGCTCTCAGTCACAAATCACCAAGCCAATTTCATCTTACCACAATGACTCGAATCACCATTGTTAGTCTTCAGATCTCAGTTTGCATGACATTCTCCACTAACTGACATCACTACAGAATAAGAAATCGTGCCACATGATGGTAACAACTAGAAGAGCTTCGCAATGCTCCCTGCGAAACCAAATCACTAGATGAAAAGTGCCATCTAAGACGACTGGCTCTTTTGAACATTGCCGAAGACGCCCTCCTTCTACTACGATTTTGATCGATTTCATGGCTGATGGGAAACTTTTTTCATTTCGGTGGCCCTCTATTGCCACGGATTTGGGGAGATCGTAGTAGATGGTCATTCAGTGTGTGTTAGATGTCATTTTTTCAATTTTGGGCCCAATTTTTTCTCTGATTGACCTTTCAAGTTGTGCGACCGTCAGATGGACTTATTTTTACTTCCCATGACCTAGCTCACGTTGCTTGATGATCTCTTCTTTGGCTCGTGGGTCCACAATTCTAGCCTCCCTATTTGATAATTTGTTCCATACAATTGCTGGCTACTTGACTTTTCTTTGTGAAACCGCCCACCTTGATAATGTTCAAGGACGCTGCTATGGGGTGGGTCCTGAATGACAGCCTCTTTGAACAAGAAACACGTGCTATGTTGGGTTATTTTGTTCCACATGATTGATGGCTACCTGAATTTTATTTTTGAACCCGCCCGTGAAATTCTAGCTTGTTAAGGTTGAGAATGATGCTGATAGGTGGGTCCCCGATGTTAGCCTTTCTGAAAAATAAAAGTGTGCTATCTCGGTTTATTTTCTTCCCCATGACTACTGGCGACTTCTCTTTTATCTTTGAACCCACACGTGAAATTCAAACTTGATAAAGTTGAGGGACGCTGCTAACGGGTGTGTCCTAAGGTCACACTTTGCCTTGGATTGAATCAATTTGAGCATGTTGTACAAGCATATAATCTATACAATATAAGATATGGTATAGGAAAATTAAATAAAGAAAGATCAAAGTGATCATATTTGTATCTTTGTAGAAAGTTTAACTTTGTGGGAGTTATTGTTATTGTATGATAAAGAACTAGGAAGGGGTGCTAACAAGGGGGCATGAGATACTCCCGTTATGATTAGAAACCAAGGAATCAATCTATGTGTTTTATGAGTTATTTGATACACATGCTCCCATGGAAAAAGTGAATGAAAGGAAGGCACCTGATGGAATCGGTTAGCCTTGGCTTGAGAATTGAAAAAAAGTTGGGGGAGCATGTGCCTTGATCAAATGACCAATGAATAAATGGTTGGTGCTGGGGGTTCTAATAAACAAGATCGTTAACTGATACCATGTTCTGTGGTGAAAGTGTTCAGCTGCTCAACTAATAAAGTGAGCCTATGGTTGAACTTCATGTCTATCTTGTTCCCGCTATTCCCTTCTTTTAGTTAGTTATACTATGATAATTATCTCTTTTGCAAAATAACAATGTTGTGAAGTTTGAAAAAGAAAAGATACCAAGATGGTATAGCTGAAAGTTGTGGCATAAACAAAATATGATTTAATTGTCCAACATGCAATGGTTGTTTTGATTCAAATGGTAGAGGGTGATTGCTAGAGCTTCTTGTTATGTTGTCATCATTTGCTTGGTTATTATTTATGAATCTATCACTTGATGGAAACATGCATAAGTTGATGATGCGATGCTCGTTTCCTTTTATCAACCATAAGCTCATTGATGCATGATATTGTCTATTTGCTTATTTGCTTGAGGACGAGCAAAGGTTTAAGCTTGGAGGAGTTGATACGTACATTTTGCATCATCATATTTGCATCATATAGGACTAATTTATATTGTTGTTTCATCAATCATTCATTATTCATGCATTTTTGATGATTTACGGGACTTTACAACAAAGTTGCCCCCTCGGTATTTAATTTCCGGGAGACACAAAATCTCCCATTTTCGTATTTTTTGTTTCAGGGACCTTCTGGAATTCAAATTTATCTGGGATTTTTACAGCGTTAATTTTTTATCACGAGAATCATCTGGAGAGGTTGAAGCAAGCGAGAGGAGCCACAAGGCCCAAAAGAGCCTGGGTGGCACGGCCTACCAGGCAGGACACGCCAACAGGGCTCGTTCGGCCCTCATGTGTCACCTCATTTTGCCACTGCACCAACTAGTTTATACTGACGTTATTAGCTGTGTAGAATTTAGTAATATAAGGCTGCCTATGGGTGTGTGTTTCTGAAATGTATGTGTATCACTAGGAGCTTAGCATACTGCATTTTGACTTCACCAAACCAGCTGACGGGGGTTGACCTCGGCAATGTCCTTGAATGAATGACTTAGGATCGGGGAAGAGGGTGTCGGATGAACTCGAAGGTAAAATAGACAAACAAGGCGAATTAGATTGTATTATCGAGGCAAAGCTAGGGTTACAAACTAGATCTGAATGTGTCCTTCCGTCGGCTCCTCCTGGCCCCTTATATAGGTGGCCAGGTCGGTCAAGTGAAATACAACTTCATAATCTATGTAGGTTTACATTGTAGTTTCCATATTCGACTCCATAGTCCTTTGGCTTCTATTTTGGGCCATAATCTTCATGGGTCTTAACCCAAATATAAAACAGGGGTACCAATGGCATGGGCCCTAACAGGCGTACCCATGTTAGTAGACCCCGAGCTTCTATCTGAATTGCGTATTCTGGTCGAATCTCCAACCTTCGGCTTCTCATATGATGCCATATGATCTTATTTTCTTCGAGTTCATAGACTTTTTTGTCTTTCAACTTTATAGTTTTCATGGGGATATTGGTAAATGAGCCTAGTGCTTCTGACGGATCAGGAACCAGTTAATTGCCTATTTGGGGCAAAAGCAACATGAACCTACATCAAACTCGATTCCCTGAACTCAAATTCGGGATACTGGCGTAAATCAGCTTGTTCCGCTAAAGACTTACCGAAGCATGAATTCCAGTTATTTCTTAAGGGTACCCAGCGTGTCCGCTGAGATTTTCTTTCTACCATGGATATGGAAAATAAATAGCAGAGCGCATTCTTGTGCGGGTACTAGGCCACACATGACAGATCCTAGGGTCTTAACTTCATGACCTTTGCGATCATGGCATCCCAACATTTTGTTGTGGCGAACACAGTTTGAGAATTTAATTTCGAGAGCCTTGTTTGGCTGTTGGAGTACCCAAAATCCTCGGGTTCTTGATATATAACTTGTAGATGCATGATTGATTCTCCTAATGGAAGTAAATGTCGAGTCCATGTTTTTAGTGTTTGCCACTGATAATGGACTCAAAGGTTTACTCCTTGATCTTGTCGTAGTCAAATTTATTTGTCCATCGGGTGCGCTATCAGCGCTCTCGATGGAATTAACCCTCGGGTCTATGCTCGACAACTTGTGGTCGAGCATACCTAGGCTCAAAACTTTGCATATTTTGGATGCATTCTTTTTCCCTGAAAGAAAATTTTCATTATATTACCATATGATTTTTTTCGGGTGCGCGGCTAGTGCTCCCAATGAGAGTAGCCCCCGAGGCTATGATTGGTTGATTGCAACCGATTATAGGCTCAAAACATTATTCTTCGGGTTCAAAATTGAACTCAAAGCTTTGTCCCCTAGAATCATGACATCATTGATGACGAAGATGATAAATTGCCGAGTCCCATGGCAAAGATGCCTACCTGACGTGTCCTATGACAAACAAGCCTACAGAGAAATGTCCAGACTCATTCTCAGCCACCCGATTGAATCCAATCCACTGTAGAGAGAAAATACATAATATATGGATAGCTGAGTTCTGCATTTTGATTTATTGAGGATTTGTTGAGGAAATGATATGTGGATCGATGGCGTGGACACTCTCTCTCTTATCTTTTTCATATCTCTTTTATCCTGGACACTCTCTTATCCATTACGTGCAAGGGATCAAAGGATAGACTAGTGATCACTTCCTGGTCGGTCACTCATCCTCACACTGCTCCACCCTTAGCACGCTTAACTTCTCCATTCCTTCCATAGTAGCTTCCAAGACTGCGCTCGCGACTTCTTGATAATGGTATGCTACTAATTCTATTAACCTATACACTTTGGTAACATATAATATTACTCTTTAAATTCCAAATAAATTCACAAAATAAGCAACAATGATTAACTAATAATAAGCATCAATGAATTCCAAATAATCTTTATGCATAATTTAATTATTAATTTTTAATAATTAAATATTCAAAAAAAGCCAAAAAACTTGAAAAATCCAAAATTCGAAATTCGAAAATTAATAGACTTGTTAACCGAAACAGAGGGAGTACATTTTTCAAACATGCTACTCATCCAATAGAATGACAATAAGAGGCACGAGAAATCTCGAAGACTCACACACCACACCACACATCTATGATCATCCACCTCAATATTGAGACGATCAACATGGCTATTGTGGCCTTGTAGCTTCCAGTGCTGAAAGAGCATGGAGCCCCCCATGTGTGGTTTTGGTAATGAATGACAATCCCTATGGATTAATGTTTGCATTGAGTTATATTTGTAGGACTTGTCCATAGATAATGCTTGAACCATTTGTTGGTTTTAAGGTTGTATGAAGAAGACAAAGAAGAAGATTATGTGATGGCCAAGGTGTTATTCAAGTAGATATACAAAGATTGGTCATAAGCTAGTTGAGCCTATATCAAGTGTGTCTTGAAGAATAAGATTGAGTGAGCTCTCATGTGAATCTTCAAGACACCATCATTGTGGAGAAAGAAGAGTTGATTCGAGAATTGATCAAGCCGAAGTGCAAGTTCAAGATGAAATCTAGAAGAGATCATATGCTTGAAGCTTGCCATATATATTGTGATCACGGATAAGTGAAGATATGCTTAACTAGAGTCTTTCCCATAGTGGTGTATGGGGGAACAATTCGCAAGACTTCACCAAGTGACGAGGGTTAACTCGACAAATGTCCTAGATGAAGGACTTAGGATCGGGGAGATAGGGCATCGGATGAACTCGAAGGTAAAGTTAGTCGAAACAGGTGTATATCGAAAGTAAACTTGGGTGTTGAACCGTGATTGCTTTCAATCTGCCCTACACCGTCCCCTCCTGGCCCCTATATATAGGTGGCCAGGTCTCGAGGATCGGGTAGGGTTCGATACAGATTACAATATCGACATACGGTAAGAACTCGTATCTCGACTATTATTACAATTGGGCCTAGCTTAACGGGCCTCAGGGGTACTCAACTAGTGGCTCTATTAGCTATACCCTTGTCAGTAGCCCCTGAGATTCTACCAGAATTGCAGATTCGGGTTGAATCTCTAATCTCTAAATCTTCGACTTGATCAATTCTTCGACTTCTTCATATCTTCCAATCTTTGACTTGGTCTTTCGACTTATTTTCATGATAATATCTCGCAAGGGGTTTTGGTGAACAAGCCTGATAACTCTGACGGATCAAGAGGTCAGTTAACTGCCGAAACAGATACTTTCCACATACTTCAAATTCAATCCCCTTGGACTTGAATTCGGGATACCAGTCAAACCCATTCTTTTTGCCACATTTAGGACTTACAAAGAATGAATCCCAGTTGTTCTCAGGGTACCTAGTGCGTCCACCAGGATTTTCTTCGCGTCGTTGACACGGATACATACCAGCAGAGCACATCCATGTGCGTATACTAGGCCACACAGGACGGATCCCGGGGTCTTACCTTCGTGATAAATCACGGCATTCGAGTTTCGTTGCGATAATGCAACTCGAGAATCATATGTCACAGTCTTTATTTGACTGATGCAATATCCAAAATCTTTTGAATTTATGTTAACTTCTCATGAGTAGCTCCCGATGGGAGTAATCGCTCTATATTTCGTCGACTATGTAGTCGAAGTTTTCATTGTTGTCGAAATGATGGCGACTCATACCGTATCGTAGCTTCTTCATCTTCATTGCTGCTTCTCTATTTTCTATCGGATGCATGCTCAGCGCTCCCGATGGGAGTAGCCCCCGAGACTATAGCCGAGAAATTTTTCCCGGGTATAGGCTCAAAGGATATGAATTCTTCTTACTACACTCATTACCTTTTCTTTTTCCCTTGAAGTCAAAAGCCCCCGAGTCCAAGGCGAGGTTTCCCGTACTTTCTTTGATATTATTTTTATTATCGTCTGCTATGTGCAGAATTTAACTCCTTTGTAAATATTTTATGGGCCTTATTTTCGTGGAGGCCCGTTACTATGTGCTTATAAATAAACCACACTTGGCAAGGGTAAAAAACCCTAAACAGATTCCTCCTCTGCCGCATCATCTTCTTCTTCACCTAGGGTTTCTTTTCTACCAACTTGTCTCCGTGGCTGATGCAGATGGGTCCCATCTGAACCTCGGCTCCCCGACGGCGCTGCGGGGTCGCGGCCGCCCTCACGGCAGCAAAAATAAGACAGCACCAGATGCTGTTGGATCTTCCTCGTCTGCTCCAATGAAGCGGCGTCCCGGCCATCCGGCCAGGAGTAAGAATAAACCAAAGGTGCCTCGCGCTATCCCAGGCCCAAGCGCACCTCCTGGTAACACTTCTCCTCCTCAGCCAAGGATATACTCATTTTTCTGTATTGCCGGCGTGCAGTGCCGTGAAATTCAACGGCTGTCGCTAAAGTTCACCAAGTTCATAGATGGGCGGGAGTTGCGTGAAACAATTCTTTGTGAACACTCCGGGGGAGGAACTCCCTATGAGGTGGAAGTCTGGTATGACGGTGCTGGCGAACAATACTTCAAGGGCGGCTGGTCCCAGTTTGTGGATGATCACGACATCCAGTGAGGTTTCTTTATGTCCTTCGACTATCATATTGGTACATCGAAGTTTGATGTGAAGATCTTTGACTGTACTCAATGCCAGAAGGAGTACGAGGCTGAAGTGCACTTCCACTAGAATCTCCTTATGTAATCTCCTTTTTGAGTTGCCTTGTTGACGTGCTAGCTATAATGAATAATCATATTTGGTTTTTATGCTTGTATTTGCTAGACCATGGGAACAAATCGTTGTTCCAAGGTATGCTATATATATTATCGGGTTCTTTTGAACCAATTATATTGTTTGAAGAATATCGGGTTGTCGCACAACCTAGTAATATGTCTTTAAAGATCTCCATATTGTATTGAACTTTCTTTCGTACGACCCGTGGGTTAAAGCCCCCGAGTGGAAAAGTAAAACATTTGTACAATTTGTCGAGTTAACCCAAGGAACCCGACCTGTGGCCTCATGTTCTGGGTTCAGAGGGTCAACTCAAAGATACTGATGTCATTAGATTTCTCTTATGCGTAAAAACGACGTAGCTGCTCTGCATTCCACGGGTTGCTTTCGTCTTGTCCCATTTTTTGTCTTGTAGCCGATAAGCTCCTCCTGGTATTACTTCTGTGACGATGTAAGGTCCCACCCAAGGGGACTCTAACTTGCCGTGACTGTCCTGCTTGAGTCGTAAGACTAAATCTCCCACCACAAAGGATCGCGGACGAACTCGACTACTGTGGTAGTTCCGCAGGCTCTTTCCAGTGCTTTATCTCTTGCTTCATCTAATGCATCGACGTCATTTTGTAACGCTTCTGTTGAGGTTACTTCACCGTATGCCGTCACTCTTGGAGCTTCGAGTGTAATCTCGACTGGAAGCACGACTTCTGCGCCGTGGACCAGGAAAAAAGGAGTTTCTTGAGTAGCTGTGTTAGGCGTTGTTCTTAAACTCCAAAGAACAGAGGGCATTTCATCTACCCAAGCGCTCTTGGCTTTCTCGAGAGGTGCTAAGAGCCTCTTTTTTATCCCGTTGCATATTAGGCCATTGGCTTTTTCGACTGGCCCGTTTGTCTTTGGATGTGCCATGGATGCAAACTTGAGTTTAATTCCCAAACCTTCGCAGTAATTCTTGAATTCCTTTGAAGTGAAGTTTGTCCCATTGTCCGTGATGATGCTGTATGGTACACCGAAACGAAACACTATTGACTTAATAAAATTGATTGCTGCTGTCGAATCTTGAGTTGTTACCGAGGCCGCTTCCACCCACTTTGTAAATTTGTTGACTGCCACTAGCATGTAAGCATGCCCTCCTGGCCAGGATTTGTGCAACTTCCCTACCATATCGAGGCCCCATTGTGCAAAGGGCCAGGATAATGGTATTGGCTGTAACTCTGCTGCTGGCACGTGTGGTCGAGACGCGAATCTTTGACAGGCTTCACAGTTTCAAACTATATCTTTCGCGTCTTTGATGGCTGTTAGCCAATAGAATCCTGCTCGAAACGCTTTTGCCGCGATTGCCCTGCTGCTAGCATGATGGCCACATACTCCGGCGTGTATATCTTTTAATATTACTTGTCCTTCTTGGGGCGTTATGCAATGCTGCAGAACACCAGTTATGCTCTTTTTGTATAACTTCTCCTGCAACACGACAAATGCTTTCGATCGTCGAGTTATTCTTTTGCCTTCCACTGCGTATTCTGGTAACTTCTTATTTATCATATATGCCAGATATGGCTGCATCCAGGCTTTTTCTATCATCATGACTTCTTCGGGTTCTGGTGCACTCTCATCACTTTTCGCACCAGCCCCCGAGCCTACTGCAGTAGTCGAACTTTTAACATTTTTATTGATCTTTCCATTATTTCTTCCCAAAAGACTCCAGATGGCACGGGCAGGAACTGTGACCCAATATTTACCAGATTGTCAGCTTCTTCGTTGCTGTTTCTACTGACATGCGAGACTTCACATCCATCGAATGTTCCTTCGAGATAGTGATATAAGTTCTTGTAGGCCATCATGTTGTCATTGATTGTGTCGCATCTGTTCATAACTTTTTGGATGATGAGGTTTGAATATCTGAATATTTTTAGACGAGTTGCTCCACACGCCTTGGCCATCTTCATTCCATGCAGTAAAGCCTCGTATTCTGCTTCATTATTAGAGGCCTACGGAAAACTCATCCTTAAAACATACTTCAGTTTGTCACCGTGTGGTGATATCAAGACTACTCCTGCGCCTGCGCCTTGGATTCTTTTAGAACCGTCGAAGTACATTGTCCAGACACTCGATAAATCTGGCGGTCCCTTGCTCTGCAACTCCAACCACTCTGCTGTGAAATCTGGCAAGATTTGCGACTTGATCGCCTTTCTTTTTTCATACATGATGTCCATGGGAGATAATTCTATTCCCCATAAAGAGACAAGTCCTTTTGCTGAAGGATTGTTCAATATGTTTGATAGTGGTGCTTCATTGACCACTATGATTGGGTGCACCTAAAAGTACTGTCGCAATTTCCATGCTGTTGTAAAGACACTATATGCAAGTTTTTGATAGTGCGGATACCTCTGTTTTGTTGGAGAAAGTACTTCACTGATGAAATATACCGGTCTCTGGACGCTGTGGGCTTTTCCTTCTTCACTTCTTTCGACTACTAATACTGTACTCACCACCTGATGGGTTGCGGCGATGTAGAGTAGTAGTGGCTCTTTTTTTTTGGTGCGACCAGCACTGGTGGCGTGGAAAGAACTTTTTTCAGCTGCGCAAAAGCTGCATCTGCTTCTTCTGTCTATTCAAATTTATCATCTGACTTCTTCATAAGTGCAGAGAAAGGGAGTGCTTTCTCTCCCAATCAAGCAACGAAACAACTTAGTGCCGCGACGCGTCCTGCGAGTTTCTGTACGTCGTGTAGTTTCATGGGTTTCCCCATTGTTAAAATTGCTTGGATTTTCTCTGGGTTCGCCTCTATTCCTCGTGCTGACACCAGGAACCCTAAAAGTTGTCCTACCGATACGCTGAAGGAACACTTTGTCGGGTTAAGCTTAAGCTTGTACCTGCTCAGGTTGTCGAAGGTGTCTGCCAAGTCGCTGATTAGGGATTCCTCCTTTCTTGTGGTAATGACTACATCGTCAATATAGACTTGGATGTTGCGTCCTATTTGGCTCCCAAGGCAGTTTTGCATCATCCGTTGATAAGTTGCTCCTGCATTTTTTAGGCCGAAAGGCATTACTTGATAGCAAAACACCCCATATGGTGTAATGAAAGCTGTCTTTTCTTCGTCTTCTTTTTTCAACTTGATATGGTTGTAACCATAATATGCGTCCAGAAAGGAAAGACTTGCACATCCCGCTGTTGAATCAATTATCTGATCAATGCGGGGTAGAGGGAAAGGATCCTTTGGACAGTGCTTATTGAGAGATGTGTAATTGACACACACTCTTTGTACGTCTGTGTTTTTCTTGGGTACGATGAATGGATTGGATACCCAACTCGAAGTTTTTATTTCTGTGATAAATCCAGCGTTTTCTAGCCTGTGCAATTCTGATGCTATTGCCTTTCTTTTGGGTTCATCAAATCGTCGCAATGGTTGCTTGACTGGCTTTGCTTTAGGATCTACATTTAATGCATGCTCGACGAGTTCCCTGGGAACCCCTGGCATGTCTAAAGGACACCAGGCGAAGATTTCCCAGCGCTCACGGAGGAACTCGACGAGCGCGCTTTCCTATGCGGGATCCAGGTTTACCGCAATCGATGTTGTCTTGTTCGGGTCCGTAGGGTGGACCTGGATTTTCTTCGAGTCCTGAGTTGTGTCAAAAGCCTGATCTGGCAGGGATCGTCCAACGTCGGGTAGCACATTATGATCGGTTTCTCCTTTCAGCCTCTCATATTCTGTTGTCATGCCAAAGGTTTGCGCCATTCTATTGAATTCGCTGTCGCAAGTGTTGGCTACTTTGAAGCTCCCTTGTACTGTAATTGTTCCTTTGGGTCCTTGAATTTTTAGCGTTAGATACGCGTAGTGAGGTACTGCCATGAACTTTGCAAATGCTGGGCGCCCTAGAATTGCATGGTACTGTGAGGGCCAGTTGATACGTCTCAAACGTATCTATAATTTTTGATGCTCCATGCTTGTTTTTACACCATTTGCCTTGTGTTTTGTTACACTTCGTGGCGTTTTTATGCGATTTCCGGAACTAACCTATTGACAAGATGCCATAGTGCCAGTTCCCTGTTTTCTGCTGTTTTTGTATTTCAGAAATGCTACACAGGAAATATTCTCGGAATTGGACGAAACAAGTTCCAGAACTCCTATTTTTCCCGGACGAAGGATGAGGACCGAAAGAGAGCCGGAGGGGGGCCAGGGGCCAGCCTCTGTTAGACTATGTATAGCTTCTGTATACGTGTACGTGTATTGTACCAATTGTAACACACCCATTATATATATGTGATAGGCCACCCCTAGAGGGTTGTGCCGGTTCCCCCCAAATCATTGTCTCACATGGTATCAGACTTGGTTACGACTACCGCTTCCGCCGCCTAACCCTAGCCGCCGCCACCAAACCCTAGCCGCGCCGCCGCCGGTTGCCGCCGCCGCCGCCATGTCGAGCGCCGCCGCCTCCGGCTCCTCCAACGCTGGCTACCTCCCGGCCTCGCTCGCGGCTCTTCTCTCACGACCGATTGACTTGGCCTCCGTGCAGTCGCCTCCGATCGGGACAAGGAGCGTCGGCTCCTTCTTCTCCAACCAGCCCTCGGCCTCTTTGTCGCCGAGGCACGCGCTGACGTCCAGCGCCTCTTCGCCCGCCTCCTCGGCCGCCGCCATCTCGCCCCTGGCCTTTGCGCCCGCGGCGGCCTCGTTGGCCGGTACGGCAGGGTTCTCTGCATCGCAGTTTGCGCTGATGCACCCTGCCCTCCTGTCGTCCGCACCTCCGGCAGGGTCTACCCCCGCCACGGACGCTCCCGCCTACGGATCGTACGTGTCGCCCACGGAGTTTATCGCGGCATCCTCGCCCGCACCGCCCGTCTCTGCTCCTATGGCGTACGCGCCTCCGGCAGTCTTCACGACGGGCTTGCTGCCGCCACCGTTCCACTTCGGCAATCTCATCACCGTCAAGCTCTCGCCGGACAACTACATCTTCTGGCGCGCGCAGGTCCTTCCACTCCTTGGGAGTCACTACCTGCTCGGCTACATCGACGGTTCTCTTCCTTGCCCCCCCGCGCTGGTAGACAGCGTGAACGGCCCGGTCTATAACCCGGCGCACCGTGTCTGGATGGGGCAGGACCAGGCGAACCTCTCCTCTATCCAGGGGTCGCTCACTCCGGCTGTTGCCGGACTCATCTTCTTTGCCAAGACATCTCATGAAGCATGGACAATCCTCGAGCGCTCCTTCGCGTCGCAGTCGCAGGCCCGTGCCAGTGCCCTCCGTCGCGAGCTCGGCGATTGTGAGAAGCTCGACTCCACGGCCACGGAGTTCTACAACAAGGTCAAGGCCCTTGCTGACACGCTGGCATCCATTGGACAGCCGCTCACCGACTCCGAGTTCAACTCCTTCATCGTCAACGGCCTCGACGAGGAGTACGATGGTCTGGTCGAGATCATTAATGAGAGGGGCAACTCAACTCCCATGATGGCGCACGAGGTCTACTCTCGTCTTCTTCTCACTGAGCAGCGCATCGAGGCGCGCCGTGCCAACCGGAGTCACGGGTCGCACTCCGCGCATGCTGCATACAAGGGCAGTCGCCCTTCCTCTGGCGCCCCATCGTCCTCCTCGGGCAAGGCGCCCACCACACCGCCACCGTCCTCATCCACCCCCCCCTTCGACACTACCTTTAGGTGGGGGTCGGCGTGTGTGCCAGCTGTGTGGACTGGAGGGACATTGGGCCTCCAAGTGCCACCGCCGCTTCCAGAAGAGCTTCCTCGGCCTCGGCAATGATGGCAAGGATACGCGCAATAATGCGCGTCAGGCTGCCATGGCTGACCGCCCGGCGCCGCAGAAGCCCCGGGGACATACTCAGTCCTACCCCGTCGACCCATACTGGTACGTTGATACCGCCGCCACGGATCATCTGACCAGCGAGCTCGACAAGCTTCACTCTCGTGAGACCTATCATGGGTCCGACAAGGTCAACACTGCTAATGGAGCAGGTATGCCCATCTCTCATATTGGTCAAGCATCTCTTCTCACTAGTCATGCCAATAGGAGTCTTCAACTTTGCAATATTCTTCGAGTTCCCACTGTGACACGTAGTCTTCTTTCAGTTCCTAAACTCACTCGTGATAATAATGTGTTCTGTGAATTTCACCCTTTTGATCTTTTTATTAAGGATCGGGCCACGAGGGACGTACTTCTTAGCGGGCGCCTTTGCCATGGCCTTTATCGCTTGGAGGATCCTGGCGTCTCTCGGGTTTTCAGTGGAGTTCGTGTTTCATCATCACAGTGGCATGCTCGTCTTGGTCATCCAGCTACTCCTATCGTTCGCCATGTTTTGCGTCGTCATGAGCTTCCTAGCATGCCTAGTAATAAAGATGTAGCAGTGTGTGATGCTTGTCAGCAGGGGAAGAGTCATCAACTTCCTTTCTCAGAGTCTAGTCGTGAAGTTAAACATCCTCTTGAACTTGTGTTTTCAGATGTCTGGGGTCCTGCTCAGACCTCTGTTAGTGGTCATAATTACTATGTCAGTTTCATTGATGCTTATAGTCGTTTTACTTGGCTTTATCTCATTAAGCGCAAATCTGATGTGTTTGATATATTTGTTCAGTTCCAAAAACATGTTGAACGCCTTCTCAAGCATAAAATTGTTCATGTTCAGTCAGATTGGGGTGGTGAGTATCGCAACCTCAATTCCTTTTTCCAGTCGCTTGGGATCGCACATCGTTTAGCATGTCCACACACACATCAGCAGAATGGTTCCGTTGAACGTAAGCATCGTCATATTGTTGAGACTGGACTCACTCTTTTGGCCCACGCATCTGTTCCTTTTCATTTTTGGAGTGATGCCTTCACGACTGCCTGTTTTCTCATCAACCGTACTCCCACTCGTGTTCTCAATATGAAGACTCCTATTGAACTTCTGCTCAATGAACAACCTGATTATACCTTCTTTAAGGTGTTTGGGTGTGCGTGCTGGCCCCATACACGCCCCTACAACAAACGGAAATTGGAATTTAGGTCCAAAAAGTGTGTCTTTCTTGGCTATAGTTCCCTTCATAAAGGTTATCGTTGTCTTCATGTTCCCACTAATCGTCTATATATATCTCGGGATGTCGTGTTTGATGAGCATGTTTTTCCGTTTTCCCAACTACCTGTGTCCAACACTGAGTCTCCACATATGCATTCATCCTCCATTGTCGCTGACCAATTTGAAGATGTTGCATATTCTCCTGTGTTGTTACCTAACCATGGTGCAGGGATTGGACGCGGTGCACGATTAGAACTGCTTGACGCAGCTCCTCCTTCATCACCGCCCTCCGAGCACGTCGCTCCTGGTGCTCCTCTGCATGACCTTGGTTTGCGTGCTGATCATGCAGCCTCGGCCTCGCCTGTGCTGGCCTTGCCGACGTCTAGTGCGCGGCCTTCCATGCCTGCCTCGCCAACGTCGCCTGCCTCTCCTGGGCTGTCTCCCTCGCCGAGCAGCCCACTGCCCGCGACACCCCTGGCGGGCTCTGGCGCCGCCTCGCCGACGCCCAGTGCGTCGCCCAGCTCCTCATCGGCTGGGTTGTCGCCATCGCCCAGCACCTCGCCGGCTGGGCCCTCGTCATCGCCCAGCCCCTCGCCGGCTGGGCCCTCGCCGTCTCCGCCGTCCAGCCCCTCGCTGGCTGCACCCTCGACCTCGCCGGCTCCTATTCTGCGTCCACATACGCGCAGTCGCAGTGGCATTTTTCGCCCAAAGGAGCGCACCGACGGTACTGTTGCTTGGTATGCTGCATGTATGACTGCAGCTCTTGCGGATCCGTCCTCCGAGCCCCGCACGTATCAGGCTGCTATGAGCATTCCCCATTGGAGAGAGGCTATGGAACAGGAGTATCACGCTCTCCTTCACAATGAGACGTGGACTGTCGGGGGGATAACCCCCGGTAGGGTCAAGAGACTAGAAAGACACAAAGTCTATGGTTGACTTGTGCCGAGTTATCAAGAAAGGGCCTGGCCGGAATATGAGAGCATCGGCCAGGCCGGCATATGTGTGTATCCCGGCTAATACTTGGATATGCCGGTATAGCCGGAATACTGGTATATGTGTGCCGGCATATACTTAGATATGCCGGCCTAACCATTTGGTGTGTTGTGCAGGAGCAGGGGAGGCCGGATTACCCGACCCTCGTAGGTCGTTGGTCCGGCATATAAGTCCTGGGTATGGCCAACGGTCATATCCGGGATACTTAAGTCAACCAAGGTGTCACATCCCTACAATCAAGGAAGAAAACATCCAAGCATGGTAGCAGAGTAAGATGGCAGGGTGCACAGTGGAGGTTACCTACCCTCACTGTGCACAAGTACGAGCTCACCGCACAGAGGTAAGGCCACAGTTCAAGAGGTACAAGGTACAGGGATATGGCGTCCCATCGAGAGCAATCAGGGGCGAAGTCAAGGGTCTCTGCCATCGTCACCAGCTCCTGTTTGGAGTGTAGCCCGTGTCTTGTGGTCTTGTATGACCGTTGTAACCCTGGCCACCACTATATAAGGTGGCATAGGGAGCCCTGGTAAAGGGTTGGTCACTCTGTGTTCCTACACTTAGCAGTTCATCTTCCTTCTCTAGCAGAGAGCTTGGAAGCACCATTGTTGTGTACTACACAGACCCAAATATACAATCAGTAGAGCAGGAGTAGGGGTGTTATCTCCTTACGAGAGCCCCGAACCTGGGTAGATCAGTGTCTCTTTCTGTCGTGCTTTTTAGCTCGTTCCCCTCTCCCGAATCCTCCAGCAGCTAGTTCGGCCCCCATATAAGCCATCCTATGGCATATGTTGTTTCACCACGACGACATTTGGCGCCCACTGTGGGGCAGATCGATATGCTGGGCGGAGTGTTCATTCGGACGGGGTCTGTGATAGCAGCTTCGGGAGTGCGCGTGGTCTCTGGCCTCGTCCAGAGGCTAGGCTCGCTCAGTTTCGTCAGTGACAACGCCGGTTGTCTCGGTTGCCGGCCGTTCCCCAGGGATGGCCGGATTATGTCTTTCGGTTCCCACGAGGTATACGTGGGGACTGAGAGAATTTGCAGGAAGGAGGTGCTGGTGGCGTCGGATCCTCCGTCACATCGGCTGGCTCACGCTGGGCGTAGCGCTCGCTCAGTAGAGCCGGCTGAGGTGATGATGGCCGGCACATCCGTGCCGCCGGCGGAAGATGCCGGCAAAGCAGCAGCGGCCGGAGCTTCTCCTCCGGAGCCGCCGAAGGTCAAGAGGTCGGCGCGTCCTCCGTTGGAGCGTGCGGAGAACCTGGCCGGCACTTCCGGTGTGCCGGCTAGGGGTGAGGTTCTTCTTCCCATCATCGACCGGCTTCTCGAGCCGGTGCGATCCGGCGTTGATCCGGAGCAGACAAGGGAGGTCCTGGAGGGATCTCGTCAGGCCCTCGTCGACGAGGCCCTGGCCATGAACCAGGAGCGCGAACGGTTTAACCGGCAACTCCGTGAGTATGAGGCAGCCCATGGTTTTACTCCTGTAGTAATCCGGCCTAGCCGGATAGAAGAGGTTAGAACTAGAGGCAGAAATCTTAATGCTGAGATAGGAAAAGATGCTAGAGATAAGAGTCATACCGCAACTAGTACTGTGCCTAAGGTAGTCTATAGTTCGCCAGTAAAGAACCTTAGAGCGGCGGCCGAGGTAGCTAAGGATTTATCTTGTTTATCCGGCGAAGCACTGCGTGAGCAGCAAGCCCGGCTTAACCAACTTTTGTCTGAAGCTACAAAGCAGCAGGAGGCCTTTAAGAAGGCAAACCCGGGTGCCGGGGCGTCTCAGTACATTGTGTCGGCGGGAGGTGCCGGCGCGAGGTCGAGGGGCCAAGCCTCGTCCCCGCATCCTAGCGCCCGGCGTGCCGGAAGTGTGACCTCTGGCCGCCGGGACAAGCAGATCCAGGTGTACGATCCGGCTGTCGCCGGAAAGCAGGCGATGGTGCAGAAGAATGTCGGCCAAGCTGACAAGTATGTCGGCAGCAAGAAGCCCGGCCAGAGTGTGCCGGCCGGGCATGAAGCAGGCGCGGCCGGTGGTGGCCGGAGTAACAGTGCAGCCCGGCGTCAGCAACAGGGCGCCGGAGGTGCAGCGCAGCAGCAGGGTGCAGGCCATCCGGGACATCGAGAGGATGACGGCAATTCCGCCCTTGCCAGGGCGGGATATCAGCAGCAGCACCAGCAAGGCCGGCATAGTGAGCAGCATCAGCCGGAGCAGCAGCAGCAGATGATCGCAGGCCCAATAGCATCCCGGCTTGGACCTCGGTCCTTGGAAGCCAATGATGCACGTTTCAAGCTGGACAAGATCCACCAATCAGAGTTCGTGGAGAGACAAGGAGCTCCAGGCCCTATGTGTTTCGGACCCCGGATTATGGGGGAGCCGGTGCCTTACTTCTTCCAGCTCGCGCGTGGCGCGAGGACATATAATGGCAGTACGAAGCCGGAAGATTGGTTGGAGGATTACTCCACAGCGGTGAATATCGCCGGAGGAAACCTCAGATGGGCGGTACGATATGTGCCGCAGATGTTGGAAGGTCCAGCCAGGATATGGCTGAATAATTTGCCGGCCGGGAGTATCAACGGCTGGATTGATTTCGAAGAGCAGTTTGTGTCGAACTTTACCAGTACATACAAGAGGCCCAACCGTCCGCAGCAGCTGGCTAACTGCCGGCAAGGAGTGAATGAGACTGACCGTGACTATCTGACCAGGTGGTGCACGTTGCGCAATTCCTGCGAAGGAATCAATGAGCAGCAGGCCATCATGTGGTTCGCTCATGGGTGCCGGCATGGCACCATGCTGTGGCAAAAGCTTCAGAGGCAAATGCCGGCCACGCTGGCCGAAACAATCAAGATCGCTGATAGTTATGCTCTGGGAGATCCCATGCAGCCCAGTCTCGATTCACAAGGACAGGGGCAAACCCAGGGGAACACCAGCAATGCCGGGAGATCAGGGCAATATTATCGCACTGATAACCGGAACAAGAGAAGAGATGAAAGGCCGGATCACCGGTATGGGGCAGCACAAGTTGCAGCTGTGGAGGAAGAGCAAGGGGCGCCGGCAGTAGCCAGCGTCCGAGATATGAGGACTATCAGCAGCCTCAGCAGCAGCCGCAGCAGCAAGCACAGCCGTTCCAGAAGAAGAATGTCTGGACCAACAAGAATGCCGGCGGAGCCGCCGGCCAGAAGAAGCAGTGGCCGAAGTATACTGTGGGTCTTGCCATGGACAAGCCTTGTGTGTTCCACACATTCCAGCCGGGAAAGCCGGCAAACCATGTGACAAGGAACTGTTCGTGGCTGGACGACATATTAGCAGGTCGTGCAGGTCCCTGGGGACCGGCTAGACCCTCTGTCCCGGCAGCTCCATCGCCGTTGACAGGTGCCAATACGATTGCAGTCCCACCTAGGCCGGTTAATCCCGGGAATCAGAGCAACGCCGGAAATGCCGGCGTAAATCAAGTTGACCAGAGCTATAATCCGGAATATAACGCCGGAGGCCCAGGAGCGGGCCGGAATGAGTACAAGGAGTATGATCAGAGCTATATGGTCTTTGAGACCGAGAGAACAGACAAGCAGAGCTTGTACCGGCGGTGTCTGGAGGTGAATGCCGTTATGTCGGCTGTGCCAAAGCTGATGTACTGGTCTGACCAGGCTGTTGGTTGGGACAGGGCAGATCATCCCCGGATCATGCCAAATCCCGGCGGATATGCTCTGGTGATGGATCCGACATTCGTCGGGCCGGCTAATAACGTAAGATTCAGCAAGGTCCTCATTGATAATGGAAGCAGCATCAACATCATGTATCGGGATACGATGGAGAAGCTGGGAATCAAGGAAAATATGCTGGAACCGAGCAAGACCACGTTCCACGGCATTGTGCCGGGACTTTCGTGTGCGCCGATGGGCAAGATCCGGATGGATGTGATGTTTGGCAGCCGGGATAACTGCAGGGTGGAAAACCTCATGTTCGAGGTGGTTGATCTGGAGAGACCCTACCATGCTTTGCTGGGTAGACCGGCACTGGCAAAATTCATGGCCTCTACGCATGTGGCATATCTGAAGATGAAGATGCCGGGACCCAAAGGAGTGATCACCATCATTGGTGATTACAAGCGTTCGATGGCATGTGCCACCGCCGGATCCAATCTGGCCGAGACTCTGATCATTGCAGAGGAGAGGAAGAGGCTCAAGCGAGCAGTGGAGATTGCTGAGACGGTCGTGGCCGGCAAATCTATGCCGGGCATGACAAATCCTGGTGGCAGCGTTTCTTTTCAAGTGAGTAAGGAAGTCAAAAAGGTGCCTCTGGATGAAGCTTTCCCGGAGCGCCATGCCCTGGTTGGGGCAAGTTTGGATCCCAAATAGGAAAGCGAGCTCATCAGCTTCCTCCGTGAGAATCGGGATATCTTTGCATGGTCTACTTCGGACCTGCAAGGTGTGCCGAGGGAGCTGGCTGAGCACGCATTGCACGTGAGACCCGATGCTAAGCCAGTGAAGCAGCCGCTCCGGCGGAATGCCGGCGATAGAAGGAAAGCCATATGGGAGGAAGTGGCCAGGCTCTTAGCCTCTGGCTTTATCAAGGAAGTACTTCATCCGGATTGGGTGTCTAATCCGGTTTTGGTGGAAAAGAAGAAAGATGAGCCTGCCATAGTGAAAGTATGGCGGATGTGTGTTGATTACACCAACTTGAATAAGGCATGTCCTAAAGATCCATTCCCGCTCCCTCGGATCGATCAAGTGATTGATTCCACAGCCGGATGTGAACTGTTATCATTTGTAGATGCCTATTCTGGTTTCCACCAGATCCCCTTGTATGAGCCAGATCAAATAAAGACATCCTTTATTACCCCGTACGGGGCTTATTGCTATCTCACTATGCCGTTCGGTTTAAGAAATGCCGGCGCAACTTACCAAAGGTGTATGCAAAAGTGTTTGCACGATCAGATAGATAAAAATGTGCAGGTATATGTCGATGATATCGTCATAAAAACCAAGGAGAGCAAGACTCTCATAGATGATCTCCGGGAAACCTTTGGGAACCTGAGGAGATTCCGGATGAAGTTGAATCCGGCTAAGTGCACCTTTGGTGTGCCGGCGGGCAAGTTGCTCGGTTTCCTTGTTTCCAGCCGGGGTATTGAGGTGAATCCCGGCAAGATTCGTGCCATAGAAAGGATGAAGCCGCCGACAGATTTGAGGGAAGTACAGAAGTTCACTGGGTGCCTCGCATCCCTGAGCCGCTTCATAAGCCGGCTGGGAGAGAAAGCTCTGCCGTTATATCAGTTGATGAAAAAGTCTGACACATTTGTCTGGACAACGCAAGCAGATGCAGCTTTCAAGGAATTGAAACAGTTGTTGTCAACAGCGCCGGTATTAGCGTCTCCGATGCCCCAGGAGCCAATGTTGCTCTATATAGCGGCAACCAACCGAGTTGTCAGTGCTGTGGTGGTAGTAGAGCGAGAGGAAGGAGGCAAAACCGTGCAGCGGCCGGTATATTATCTGAGTGAAGTCCTCTCCACCTCAAAGCAAAATTACCCCCACTATCAGAAGATGACCTATGGTGTCTATATGGCGGCCAAGAAGCTCAAGCATTACTTCCAAGAGCATCCAATCCGGGTAGTGGCCGAGGCCCCTATCTCGGAAATTATAGGCAACAAAGATGCCAGCGGCCGGATAGCAAAGTGGGCAATAGAGCTTTCACCATATACACCGCAGTACGATAAGAGGGATACAATCAAGTCCCAGGTCTTGGCTGATTTCTTTATTGACTGGGCCGAGATACAGTATGAGCCACCATTGCCAGATGCCAATTATTGGAGGATGCATTTCGATGGGTCCAAGACAATCCATGGCTTGGGTGCCGGCATAGTTCTCAGTTCACCAAAGAATGACCAGCTGAGATACGTCCTGCAGATTCACTTTGCAGCATCAAATAATGTGGCGGAATATGAGGCACTTGTGCATGGCCTGAAGGTGTCTAAGGACATAGGAATTCGCCGGATTATGTGCTTCGGTGATTCTGACTTAGTGATTCAGCAGTGTTCCGGCATATGGGACGCGCATGATGCTAACATGGCATCATACCGTTTCCTAGTGCAGCAGTTAAGTGGTTACTTTGAAGGTTGTGAGTTCCGGCACGTTCTCCGGGCTCAGAACGATGCAGCCGATGCATTATCCAAGCTGGGGTCTTCCCGAGATTCAATCCCGCCCGGCATTTCGCTGGAGCATCTGAGGAAGCCATCGATCAAACCCTCGCCGGAGTCATCCTCCATTTATGTCCCGCCAGGTCCAGACGAAGCAGTTCCAATGGAGATAGATGCCGGAGCCAGGACGGATAACCCGGGGACTGTTTCCTCAGTCCCGGGGACTGGGCCGGCATATGCTGTTAGTACAGTATTCCGGAGCAAAACTAAAGGCAAGGGTAAAATGTGCCAAGAGGTTGTGCCGGTATACCCGGGGACTGCTCCGGCATACCCGGGGACTGATTCTTCAGTCCCGGGGACTTCGCAGCCCATGGAGATCGATTATGTGTCGGTCGAAATGATGGAAATAGATCAGGCAGTGTTCACTGTCAGGGAAGTGCCCTCATGGGCACGTCCTATCATGAACTTCATGGTGGATGGTCAAGTGCCGGCGGATGAAACCGAGGCCCGCCGGGTTATAAGGAGATCCAAAGCGTATACCATCATCAACAAAGAAATATACAAGAGAAGTACCACCGGAGTATTGCAGAGATGTGTCGAATCTGCGGAGGGTCTGGAGATGCTCCGGGAAATTCACCAGGGGGAGTGTGGTCACCATGCTTCGTCCAGGGCATTGGTGGCAAAGGTATTCCGGCATGGCTTCTATTGGCCAACGGGACTGCAAGAGGCAGAAAACTTGGTCCGGAAATGTAATGGGTGTCAAAGATATGCCCACCAGATTCATCAGCCGGCATCTGCCCTGAAAACTATCCCAATAACCTGGCCCTTTGCTGTTTGGGGCCTGGATATGGTCGGGGCTTTTAAGCCGACCAGAGGGAAAATGACCCATATCCTGGTCATGGTGGACAAGTTCACCAAGTGGATTGAAGTGAAGCCCATAAGCAAGTGTGATGGTCACACAGCAGTGAAATTCTTAAAGGATATAATCTTGAGATATGGTGTTCCTCATAGCATCATCACTGACAATGGGTCAAACTTTGCCCAAGGGCCATTTGCCAGATTTTGTGAGGAGGTGGGAATCCGGCTGGACGTTGCGTCGGTTGCCCACCCTTGTGCCAATGGCCAAGTAGAGAGATCGAATGGGCTAGTATTATCCAGCATAAAACCCCGGCTAATAGAGCCCTGGAGAAAACTCCGGGATGTTGGCTAGATGAGCTGCCAGCAGTGCTGTGGAGTTTAAGAACAACTCCGAATAGATCAACAGGCTACACACCATTTTTCCTGGTGTATGGAGCAGAAGCTGTGCTTCCAACAGATGTAATACATGATGCACCAAGAATAGTGCTATATACTGAGGAAGAGGCTAAAGAAGCCAGAGAAAATGATGTTGATCTGCTAGAGGAAGCAAGGGAAATAACTCTGTCAAGAACAGCAGTATATCAGCAGAACCTCAGACGCTATCATGCGCAGAAGGTAAATCCAAGGAGATTTCAAGAGGGAGATCTAGTACTCCGGCTAAAGCAAGGAACAGAAGGCCGGCATAAGTTAACTCCTCCATGGGAGGGGCCATTCATTGTGAGCAGAGCTCTGCACAATGATGCCTATTATCTTATAGATGCGCAGGACCCCAAGAAGAATAAGGCGGACAGGTCCGGAGAAGAAACCAAGAGGCCATGGAACATAGCTCTACTGTGCCCCTTTTACTCCTGAGCAACACAATGTATGTATTTCCATATTTTCCTTTGTATGCCGGCGTGTTGTGCCGGCACAAGACTAATGAATGAAATACCGGCATCCCGAAGAAGCCGGGTAACTAGCTCCGAGGTATATTTGTTGTTTATTTACAGTTTTTTGTTATATGCCGGCTGGCTTTATTTGAATGTTTCCTATGTCGGCCTAGTAATGTGTCGGCACCAAAGGCCACTCTTCGACTCAGCTGCTGTCCGAAACCCGGCTTCATGGCTAGCAAGAGTAGATGCCGGAGATTGTCTACACATGGAAAACGGCTAAGGAAATACAAAGCAAGCGAACCGACATTTTCGTTAAAGCTAAAGTTAAAATTTAAAGTGTCGGATGATTTGAAGTCTAAGTCTCAAAGTTAAAGTACTGTATGTTCGAGGAAGCAACCTTGAGACTCATACGTCGAAAGCCAATTGAGGTAGACAAGCAGCCAAGGTTGTGAAATTGAGGAAACAGGAAAACAACTCGGTGACTTAGCCAAAAGATGATCCGGCATTAGTAACAAGCAAACCAAGATAAAACTTGTTCAGGTAGCAAACCAAAGGAAATTAAGCGTGTATATTACATCTGCACCCGGTATACCGGGGATCTGATAAAACTTAAAGTTTTTATGCTGCAAAGTCAAGGACCAGGGGCAGAAGCAGAGGCGCCGGCTGGTGGAGCAGTGGCGGTGGAGATGTCGGCTTCAGGAGTGCCGGACCCAGCAGATGGAATGGAGCCATCACCTCCGCCCGGGGCAGATGCCTGTTCCGGGACATCAGTGTCGGCCTCTTCAGCTTCATCTTCATCCTGGCTGGAGTCGGAGCCCTCAGCAGCGGCGGATGTCCCGACATCGTCCTTCTTCTCCGGCTCACGGATATCCCGAACGAAGGCGTCGGTGTCGGCATAGTCCACATAGCTGTGGGCCAGCTCCCGTCGGCGCCGGATGTGTTCCGGATCCGTGGTCCAGATGGATCCTTCGCGCACAGTGCGCAAAGTCTCTAAGTCAGCCTTTTCATACCAGGACAAGAAGTAGCTGAGAGCTTCGTCAGCTCCAACCCTCGCGCCGGAATCTCGCCACTCCCGGAGGCGAACCTTGGCCAGCTGCAGATCGTTGCCGAGGTCGACGGGATCAGTGGGAGTCCTTTGTCCCGGCCAGAGGGCAGAGAATGCCTCCTGGGCGCCATATAAGAGTTCTTCGGTGTAGAGCGTCATGGCGTTTTTCTGGGACTGCAGAGCCAGCAGCTGCTCCGACATGTCCCAGTTGGGCGAGTCAACCGGAACACCCCGGCTTTCTCGATCCAACTGCAAAGCCCTCTCAACGTCTTCGACGGAAGCGGGAAACATGTCTGAGGAATAGAAACAATGTTAGCAAAAGGAGAATATGCCGGAGAGAATTACACTATGTCGGGAAGGATAAAGGGAAAGGATTTGAAGCTTACTGGCAAGGTCGGCATTCAGCTGTGCAACTGTAACCTCCCATTTGGTGGCCTGCTCCTTCAGGCTATCCAGTTCAGCGTGGGCGTTGGAGGCATCAGTCTCGGAGGTGACAAGCAGGGACTGGGTTTTCTTCAGTAGGCCCTCCCTCTGTTCCTTTTCGTCCAGAAGCTCGGTGATCCGGCCCTTCAGCTGCTCAACCTCGGCCTTGTGACCGGCATCCCGGTCGTCCAGTTGCTTGGCTACATCCACTGAGGACACACAGTCCTGGTGGCGTGCCTCCAGTGCAGCTTTCTCGTCTGAAAAGATTTGAAGTCAAAACAAGGATTTGAAGAAAGAAAACAGTGAAAAGATTAAAGGATTTGAAGTACAGAAGGATTAGTTCAAGGTTAAGAGGATCCGGCATACCAGTAAGTTCCTTCACTCTCTTGGTAAGCTCGGTGACTTGTGCTTCGGCACCAGCTGCCAAATGTCAGACAAAGATTAGGTGTCGGCATATTAAGATGTGCCGGCCAGAGGACTATTGAGAAGGGCAAGGTATGTCGGCTGAAATTACCTTTCTGGGACAGTTCCAGCTGGAGCTTGCTGTGTGCGTCGGAAAGCTTCCGATGCTCGCACACCAAGTCATGGAACATGTCGGCACGGGCGTTATTCATGCGCTGCAAAAGTATTAGGATTTGAAGGGATATGAGATAACTAAAGCATGCCAGTACAGTTGAAGATTATATGAACTATTTATGCTATAGGAGATCCGGCACAGGTGCTGCGCACCTATCCCGGCTCTCGGTGACTAGGATTTGAAGCTCGAATCGAGCTTATATCTCGGTCAGGAGGATTTGAAAAATAATTGAGATGTGAAATTGTAGAGACCCGGCACAGGTGCTGGGCACCTATCCCGGCTCTCGGTGACTAGGATTTGAAGCTCGAATCGAGCTCATATGTCGGAAAGTTAATTGCAAAAGCAGCTAAGTACAAAAGGTCTTGGAAAATCCCGGATGTCCGTATCCCGGACAGCCGACATTTTCGGGGACTGGGGATATCTATATGTAAAGGACTTACGTTGGTGGCATCGGCCAGGCGATGAAGTCGTTGCTGAAGACTGAGAAGTTCGCAGGCAATAGGAATGGGCTTAGCGGCCAGGATATCAGCTGGGTTGCCGGTGGCCGAAGCTTCGGCCTGTTTCTTCTTCTTGGATTCAGCTGTGTCCAGGGAGTCGGCGTCATTCCATTTCTCGCAGCGCTCCTTGAGAGACCCGAGGCTTTGGTCACTCTTTGTCACCAGGGGGATGATGCCCTCAAGTTCTGGCGTGTCGAAGAAGTTGCGCCGGTAGCCAGGCCGGGCTGCTGCCCTGCCAAGATGCAGGGCCAGAGCAGAGCTGGTCCGAGGCGTTGCCTTAGGAGGAGCAGTGGCGGCGGATGGAGTGCCGGACTTGGTCGGCTGGATCTTCAATGTGCCGGACTTGGCCGGGGCAGAGGTCTTGGCCGGCGCCGTGGTCTTGGCCGGTGCAGGAGTCGTTTCAGCAGAAGGAGTTTTGGGCACGGGCTGTTCCGGCGCGGCCGGTGCATCTTGGCCAGCAGAGGCAGGATCCGGAATAGTCCGGACTTCCGGCACTAAAGGGCCTTTACCCTTGATGTCTGCTCCGGCGTCTTCAGTTGTGCCGGCGTCGCTGGTGGGCGCGCCGGAGTCTGGTACTTCTTGGTGGGCTCCTGTGTCCATGTGGACATCAGGAGCCGGAGGTTCCTGTTGAGCCCCCGAGTCCATGTGGATGTCGGGGGGCAGAGGTGTCTTGTTCCGGCGGAGGAACGTCCTTCGCCGGGGAGGAGGTCTTGTCGGGCGCAGGCGAGGATGTCGGCGCCGGGGAGGTCGTGTGGCTGGCAGAGGGTATGTCGGAGGTAGCAGTGGCCGCGGGCTTGGTAACTTTCGGGTCGCCACTCGAGCCAGAAGCTTGTTCCGGCGCAAGAGGAGCTCTGAAAGAGAAAAAAACGCCAAGTCAATAATGCAAGCAAGAGATATGTCGGAAATGAAACAAGCAGAAGGAACTTACCCCGCGGCGACAGGTCTCGGTTTGTTCAGTATGGGCACGCCGACCTTCTGCCTCTTCGACTTCTGAGGTGTGTCGGGCTGGGGCTTCACCCCTCGCTTCAGTTATTTTTATAATGCGACGCTAGCCTACTCTCACGGCATTACCATACTAAGACTTTCGCTCTAGCGAGACACCACATCACCGCCTCCTATTTGATTTTGGCAACAAGCATAGTGCGGTTGCTGATTGATTTCGATTCTCACAGTCTCTAATCTCTAGTTACAGGACAACCAAAGCTTACATGAGAACAAATTCCAATCATTCTTCTACATCATGTAGTTCGTGATGCTTGTTAGACCTTCTGACCTTTATTAATTTAAAGTCATGCCCTCAGCGTGTCTCTTATATATCTAGAAGAAGGACCCACTCGAGCATTTTAGAATTTCCCCACATAGTTAAGAGTCCACTTCACTGCTTTATATCGTCCATGCCAGACCACCTAATTAAGTTGTTAGCATTTCCTACTCAACATGCCCACGGGTATTACCGGCGTCAAACAGGAGGGAGGAGCACGTACGCCGTATTACCGGCGAGTGCATGGCGACAGACCCTGATCCGAAATCCAGAGCATATTCCAGGCAGCGCAAGGATTAAGGATATCCAGGGGGAACAACCTGATAAGCTAGCGTGCGTACGTGTGTGCCATTCCAGCTGCTGGCATCCATCACCGGGCATGGACGCTACGGATCGACGATCCAGGGCCTCGTGGTCGTGGGCGCGCGTGCGATCGACGACCGACGAGCTAAGCTAGGCGACAAAGGGAGTCGCTGAGGCGTCGCCATCGCCCAAAAGGCCCCTTGTGCCGGGGGCGGGACCGGGTGCTGGACAAGTGTGTGTGTGTCTCGCCCGCTCGATCGCCCGTCGATGGAGATTATGGCCGAGGCGGCTTATCTCTTATCCGGTCATTGTTTACTCGCCGATTGGGATTTAGTAAGAGATCCACTAGTGGAAAACATGCCATCCTCCCGGTTGGTGCCGGCTTTTAGTTCCGGTTGCGTAACCAGGACTAACCAATCGGGACTGAGCCTGGTCATTAGTCCCGGTTGCTATACGAATCGGGCTAAAGGCTTACCACGTGTCAGGGGCAGGCGTTCATGGGCATCCCAAATAGCTCCCCACACGGCTATGGGTGCCCGACATGAAAATGAGCCTAGCTTCGGCATCCAAACTTTTTTGGATTTGGTGTGCTCCAATCTCTTTTTCCTAATTTTTGGTAACCTGCTCTTACCTGGTCACTAGAGAAAATGTGGGATTCTGAGTGATCATGGACATCATCGACATGGTTTTCTGATTGCAAGTGATCATGGACATCCGTACGTATGATCACTAGGGTTCTCTAGCCACTTTTGATCACCAGTTGCTTGCAGGTTTTCCGACTTCCTTCCCAAACACAGTAAATTTGTGATAAAGTTGTTCATCACGAGCTGTAAAATGAGTTGTGGGCGCTCAAAGGAGACACAACATGAGTCTTACTCTCGTTGAACTTTATTCTATTTTAATTATATGAATTATTTTGTTTCCATTTTAATTATCATAGAATTATGATCGAGAACCTGAGAGCACGAGAGTATGTGTGTTTTGGTTTTATATCTAAATTGCAAAAAAAGGTCAAAACCCTACTGAGGCGTGGCTAAGAGGAGATGCCCCCACTCTTTCCGGCACCCCATACGTTGTGACTTGCGCGGGGGGGGGGGGGGGGGGGGGGACACCCCGAGCACCCTGTGGTCGGTCCTGTTACCCCTGGCAGCTCTCTAGGATCTCTAGACTGGTCCCACAAATCAACACTAGTCTTTTCAGCGCACTTTGTCCTCACTCATGCGCACCCGGGAACAACTTCCCGGTCGGTCACCCATCCTCAAATCGTTCCAGGCCAAGCACGCTTAATCTGAAGTTCTTTTCAAATGAGCTTCCGGAAAAGAAGGTATACCTTGTTGATATGAGTATCCTATCAATCCTATTAAGCCCTAGCCAGGATGTCACACACTCACCCCCTTAGAAGACCGACGTCCTCGTCGATCAACCCCAGGCCAGGAACTTCCTCTCTTGGACACGTCCATGTATCCAGTGCCGACCCATGTGTCACGATGGGCCACATGTCCGCACACCTGACCCGCACACGCCCGTGTTACCGCAAGGGTCGACTCTGATACCAAATATAACACCCCAACCACCCGTGGTCGGGCCTGTTACCCTGGCAGTTCTCTAGAATCTCTAGACTGTCCCCATAAATCAACACTAGTCTTTTCAGCGCACTTTGTCCTCACTCATGCGCACCCGGGAATAACTTTCGGTCGGTCGCCCATCCTCAAATCGCTCTAGGCAAGCACGCTTAACCTGGAGTTCTTTTCAGATGAGCTTCTGAAAAAGAAGGTATACCTTGTTGATATAAGTATCCTATCAATCCTATTAAGCCCTGGCTAGGATGTTATAGAAGCTCTAAGTACTAATAAACGGTGGGTGATTGTTTGTGCTTTCAGTTTTACACCCATATCCGCGGTCGCTCTTTGGGTAGCAATTGTGGAATAAAGCAGCATGCACTGCTTTTGCTTTACCTGCCTTAATTTCTCCATCATCTTGTACATGTCGTCTGGCTTTATTGGTTGGAATGGTGATCAATTATCCACTTGGAGCAAAGAAGACACTGTTTATGTTCTCTGCTGCCAAGTGCCTCCAATCAGACAGACATGGGCACCACGCAAAAGGAAAGAAATCCACGCCATCTGTTGTTACTACCACTGTGCTGGATAAGCATCAAAATCCCCCCTCCTCCAAGTTTTATCCCCTCATTGGAGACATCTAGCTCTGTCACGCACTACAGTTAGCTAGGAAGAAGGAGGATGAGGATCAGAAGAAGGAAGTGTTTCTTTCTTTCTTCCCATCTTAATCTGCATCAACATGCCTTGATCGGACAGGGGCTGTAGGGTAGGGCAGGGCGTCCCAATTGGGCATGTTGGTACCGCTCAGAGACGACAAACTAGTACACAGGAATGAATATGGACTGCATATGGTCACTGTACGTGCAGCTACCGTATCCCAGATCCGGGGGCGTAGGACCTGGCCGTGCCCGTATGGTGAATGGCGACAGCACGCAACCAACCACCACACAATGCTGCTCGCCGTACGTTGCCATCTGGATTGGACCTGCCTGTCGTTGCCTGCATGTACGACAGTACTATAGAGCGGGTCTCGCGCAATAGACACATATACAGGTACCAGAGAATCTGAATTTCTTGTGATACAGACTTGAGAATTGAGATCGATGAATTTGTATGGACAGGTGCGATTCACAGNGGGGGGGACACCCCGAGCACCCTGTGGTCGGTCCTGTTACCCCTGGCAGCTCTCTAGGATCTCTAGACTGGTCCCACAAATCAACACTAGTCTTTTCAGCGCACTTTGTCCTCACTCATGCGCACCCGGGAACAACTTCCCGGTCGGTCACCCATCCTCAAATCGTTCCAGGCCAAGCACGCTTAATCTGAAGTTCTTTTCAAATGAGCTTCCGGAAAAGAAGGTATACCTTGTTGATATGAGTATCCTATCAATCCTATTAAGCCCTAGCCAGGATGTCACACACTCACCCCCTTAGAAGACCGACGTCCTCGTCGATCAACCCCAGGCCAGGAACTTCCTCTCTTGGACACGTCCATGTATCCAGTGCCGACCCATGTGCCACGATGGGCCACATGTCCGCACACCTGACCCGCACACGCCCGTGTTACCGCAAGGGTCGACTCTGATACCAAATATAACACCCCAACCACCCGTGGTCGGGCCTGTTATCCCTGGCAGTTCTCTAGAATCTCTAGACTGTCCCCATAAATCAACACTAGTCTTTTCAGCGCACTTTGTCCTCACTCATGCGCACCCGGGAATAACTTTCTGGTCGGTCGCCCATCCTCAAATCGCTCTAGGCAAGCACGCTTAACCTGGAGTTCTTTTCAGATGAGCTTCTGAAAAAGAAGGTATACCTTGTTGATATAAGTATCCTATCAATCCTATTAAGCCCTGGCTAGGATGTTATAGAAGCTCTAAGTACTAATAAACGGTGGGTGATTGTTTGTGCTTTCAGTTTTACACCCATATCCGCGGTCGCTCTTTGGGTAGCAATTGTGGAATAAAGCAGCATGCACTGCTTTTGCTTTACCTGCCTTAATTTCTCCATCATCTTGTACATGTCGTCTGGCTTTATTGGTTGGAATGGTGATCAATTATCCACTTGGAGCAAAGAAGACACTGTTTATGTTCTCTGCTGCCAAGTGCCTCCAATCAGACAGACATGGGCACCACGCAAAAGGAAAGAAATCCACGCCATCTGTTGTTACTACCACTGTGCTGGATAAGCATCAAAATCCCCCCTCCTCCAAGTTTTATCCCCTCATTGGAGACATCTAGCTCTGTCACGCACTACAGTTAGCTAGGAAGAAGGAGGATGAGGATCAGAAGAAGGAAGTGTTTCTTTCTTTCTTCCCATCTTAATCTGCATCAACATGCCTTGATCGGACAGGGGCTGTAGGGTAGGGCAGGGCGTCCCAATTGGGCATGTTGGTACCGCTCAGAGACGACAAACTAGTACACAGGAATGAATATGGACTGCATATGGTCACTGTACGTGCAGCTACCGTATCCCAGATCCGGGGGCGTAGGACCTGGCCGTGCCCGTATGGTGAATGGCGACAGCACGCAACCAACCACCACACAATGCTGCTCGCCGTACGTTGCCATCTGGATTGGACCTGCCTGTCGTTGCCTGCATGTACGACAGTACTATAGAGCGGGTCTCGCGCAATAGACACATATACAGGTACCAGAGAATCTGAATTTCTTGTGATACAGACTTGAGAATTGAGATCGATGAATTTGTATGGACAGGTGCGATTCACAGTTCGTAAGCTACATCTGAGCGCGTAGCAAGTAGGGGAACAGGAGCATGATTGGGTTGGGGATTCTGGTTGGTTTCTACATGGAGCCAAGAGTAGCGCACACATCACTGTATCCACAATTAGCACTACCTGCACACGACTTTACAAGCACTGTCCATAGCCTTATCTCCATTTGGTTGGACAAGGTCAGGCCGGACGGTGGCCACGTCACGTTCCGACGGACGGCGGCGAGAGAGACATGCCCAGCTCCAGGTCCAGCGGGGAGCAGTGGTACCCGTGGCCATGGAGCGGAGGCTGCTCCATCGGAACCGCTGCCAGGAAAGGTGTCCTCGACGCGGACGAGAGTGGAACGTCCGCCATGTCGTCCTCCTCAGTGGAGTTGAGATCAATGGCTGCCATGGAAGGGGGTCTATACCGAGGCAGAGAAGTCGAGGCGCCTTCGCTGTTGTTCGTCGGTGGCTCGGAGACGCGCATGCCGTTCTCGCAGATCGGCACCTGCAGTTGGGTGAAGCAGCGCCAAATTCAGATATGCCTTTTAGTACATATGCAATACTCCTGTAATTAACCTATGTATTCGCATACCATGTCGAAGAGGCTGGAGCGGCGCTTCTTCTTCCCCATGCTGCTCTGCCTCAGGAAGAACTTCTGCGCATGGCTGGCAACCTGCGTCGGGGTCCGAGTTGTGACGTAGCTACGGGAAATGCCTCGCCAGTCTCCCTTTCCGAGCTTCTCGAGGCCGACAAGGAATAGCCGGTGCTCCTCCTCGCTCCATGGAACCCCTGCGGACATGTTCAGACAAGTTTAGAGCTCCAGGTGTTGTACAACCAACTGTTCAGGATGGCACAAGTTGTCCACTCCAGTACTCCACTACTTTAGTCAGAGAAAGTGGTGAACAGTCGCACACGAAGATAATGCAACTTTTCTCGATAGGGATAATGCAACTTTTCTCGAGAGGGATAATGCAACTTTATTAATTAGGTCAAGATGAGACACACTAAAAGAAAGAATAAAATTAGGCACAAAAATTTATGAACTTTTCAACCCACTCTCTCTTTTGCAGGAGCGGAGCATCAGTACGAGTGTAATCGCTAAATGCATATAATTTTACCTTTCTTCCTCTCCTGGACTAATCTGCCATGAGGGCCGTCGGACAGGTACCCATTGGAAGCCCTCTCCAAGCCCTCGTCGATGGACAGAAGCAGCGACGACGAAGACGACGAAGAAGGCGAGACAAGGGAGCTCGGAGCTGCCGCGAGCTGCAGGCAGTCCATGCTGTAGCTCTTCCTCATGGAGCCTCCTGCGGCGACATGGAGCTGCACCCCGAAGAGCCTCAGCCCACTGCCGCCGCCGCTGCTTCCTCCTCCTTCGCACAGCATAGCTTCTCCCTGCTGTCCTATGCTGCTGCTGCAAGTTCTTGAGTTGTGGCCGTAGTTTCCACAGTGGGAGCACTTCCTGGCCATGGTGTGGCTATAAATCGACTGAATCGTTCCGCACTGCGCTGTCTTTGGTGCGGATGGTGTGTGAGAGAGATGGGTGGAGACCGGTGTGTCCACAACCACAGCAGTGGGTGGTGCTACTACTGCCTATAGCAGCTAGCTAAGGTAGCTTAGGGAGGAAACTTACACAGCTCCCACTATAAATATGCTCCTTGTGGTTAAGGTCTTTTGGCTGAGGATGTGGACGCGTTATTGGGCAGGGAACCGTAGAAAAATAATTATTGTTCAGGCCATCGTCCAGATCTTGTAGCTTGGATTGAACTGCTTGTTTGATTCGTTGATGTGTAAATTTGCTTTGTACTGTCACAGGTGTCAACCTCCTTCGGAATGTTCCGAATACGCCACCGTACACGTGAAATAACCTCGAAAATACATCTACTATCACCATAATTTTTGGTCACGAGAATATCTTTTTTAAAATCACCTGCTTTTATTAGAATCACTCCTAGTCCCATCAATACTACTAGAATCTTTTTTTACGAGTTTCGCCGACCAATACTCAGTAAAGTACCAAGTGCATCCAAAATACACTCGGTAAAGTACAGTGACTTCACCGTCGTATGAAATAACACTCAAAAAATGCATCACACTTCTCAAATTTCACTTTTACCGAGCATTCTACAAAAACACTCGGTAAGCAAGGGACTCTATGGTGTTTTCTTTTGTCGTGAGATTATCTTTTTTAATATCATTTGCTTTTATTAGAGTGAAAGGACGAGATATCGCCTAGGGGGATGAATATGCGTTTTAAAAATAATTACAGAATTGGCTTGAAGGAATACGGATTAAACTAACATTTATTTTCTTCAAGCACAAAACCTAAATATGTTAGGCTCAACTAAGTGCACCAACAACAACTAAAGAAAAGCAAGATAGCACAAGATATATTTCACAAGTGATAAACACAAGATATAAGTACTTCAAGCACAATGGCTATCACAAGGAAATAAACTCGGGTATAGAGATAACCGAGGCACGCGGAGATGAAGATGTATCCTGATGTTTACGTACATAAAGTAAGCTAATCACTATTGGAGATATGTGGGTAACCACGAAGGCCCCCAAACGCCATGAAGGCTCATCTTCTTCTCTAAGTCCCCCACGAAGCTAGGGACCCCTTCTTATGGTAATGGAGAGCAAATCGTAATGGAGAGCTCAACACTATGCAAGGATGCAAAGCAAGAACACAGGGGGAAGTGCTCAAAACCTTCTCTCTCTCAAGACTCACCAAAGCAACAAATGTTATGGAGAAGTTAGTGAGGAAGAACAATAGTGGAGGTCAACCAATGACTCCAAGATCTAGATCTAATGGGTTAGGAGGAATTGATTGGTGGAGATTGTAGATCTAGATCTCCTCTTCTAAATCCCTCAAAAAATGCAAGAATAATAGGAGGGAAGAGAGAGGAAGCAAGCTCAAAAGAGTCAACAATGGAGGAGAGAGAAATGCTCAAAAATACCCTTAGAACACTTGAAAACCGTTGGGGAAGAAGCCCCTTTTATAGCAAATCAAAATACGGCCGTTGGGGCAAAAATTCGGGCAAATCCGGTTAAAAGTCGGCGTCGTCCGGTGAGCACTGGGCCTTGCGCCGTGGCGCCCGGTGTACAGCCCGGTGCCGCTGGGTTGAAACCGGCCACCCGGTGAAAATCCTGGTGCCGTGATACGTCTCAAACGTATCTATAATTTTTGATGCTCCATGCTTGTTCTTACACCATTTGCTTAGTCTTTTGTTACACTTCGTGGCGTTTTTATGCATTTTCACAGGAAATATTCTCGGAATTGGACGAAACAAAAGCCGAACCTCCTAATATTTAATGAAGCTTCCAGAAGACCGAAGAGGAGACAGAGAGGGGCTAGGGGCCAGCCTCACCACAAGGGGGCGTGGCCTAGCCCCTGGCCGCGCCGCCCTATGGTGAGGGCCCCCTGGTCCACTTCTGACGCTGCCCCTTCGCCTATAAAGACCCCCGGACGGGAAAAACCTAAACACCCGATCAATTTTTCAGAAACACATCGCGATCCGCCACCGTCGTTGTAACAACTCAGAAAATTGTAATCCACTTCCTATGAATTAAAGTACCAAATTTTGGACCAAATAAAACTTTCTCATTCATATTTCATGTATGCATGTATTTTTTATTATATGTCTTTTATGATTTCATGTGTGTGATTATTTGTTGTGCAATAGTTAGTTAGTTCTAACTTAACCAACAGAGACATTAGAGAAGGATTATACAAGCCAAAGAAACCAGAAATAAAAATAATAAAGAAAAAGAGAAGGATAAGTTGATCTAGGAAATCTTATTAACTACCCTACTTTGGACACCTAGAATAAGAAATCTGTAACTCAAGCAAAGGTGTGGTCAGTTAGTTGAGCTTAATCAAGTCACATACTAACTCAACCAAGAAGTTTCTAACCAAAATTCAAATCAGAACTTCACTCAAACATCAGCCAAACTTTGAATCTGAAACAGTGACAATACCCTAAAATTCAAATGTGATTTCTGCAAAACTTAATCTGTCTTTGTAACAAAAATATCCCTGGAACCCTTGTCCAATATGTTGAAGAACCACAGTGGCCGTTTTCAAAAATTTGAAATTCAAATTCTTGCGGGCATTTGACCGAACACTTGGAGAGCAAAAATCGGAGAAAATCGTGGTTACTGTGAGCATCACTGTTCTAGCTCGCTTGAACCCTGTAGCCATGCCTGGAGAGTCTCCGCGGTCGAGCCCAGCCCCCTCTGCTCCGACCCGAGCCGGGAGAAAGGGAGGAGAAGAGGAAGACAGCGCCCCGGGACCCCCTCTCTTCTTCCTCTGCTCGCTGCACGTCACCGACCGCCGTGACCTCGCCAGAGCCGACCCACAGCACCCCGTCGATGAGACCGAACCCCTCCAGCACGCGAGCAAGGCCGTCGAGCCCGGTGTCGCCCGTGCACGTCGCCAGCACGCCCTGCGCCGGCCACCCACTGGGCGCCCTTGTCCCCGCCTCTCTGGCCTATAAAAGCCCCCGCCGATCAAACGAATGGACGCACACCATTTCCAGCTACCTCCCAGACACCCTCACCTCTCCCCGCTCGCTCTCGTTCGACGTCGCCAGCCCCGCCGGCGAGGTACTGGACGCGGAGGGCGCCGCCGCGTTCGACCTCCGTTGAGCAAGAGGACATCGTGAATTGGTGGAGGAGTCTCGCCGGAGTCTTTTCCGCCCATCGCCGTCAAGCTCTGCTTCCTCTACGCGCGCCGCCGTCGCCATCGTCTTCTTCTCTGCGCGCAGGTGAGCTTCCTCCTCGCCGACGAACACGACGCAGATGCGCCGTTGGATTAGAATCCAACGGCAGCATACCGATTCGGGTCACTTAAGTGACCTGACGAGTGGGACCCCCCTGTCAGTTTGTTTTAAAACATTTCCCGCCGGGGCGAAACGTTATTTGGGCCGGCCCGTTCGGGATTCTTCTGGATTCGGCCCGGTTCGGTTAGTTTCGGTCTGATTCGATTTTATTTGTTTTCCCGCCCGTTTGAATTATTTCAAATAAGTTTCAGATATGATTTTCAAACTTTAATTCCAAGAGTTTTAGAAATCCATTTTTAGCAAATGAATATGCGTTGGAAAGCTTAGGAAATGCTCTACCCTCTGAAACTGGTTAGAATTCAATTTGAGTTAGGGATTTAAATAAATAAGAATACTTTGACCATAGCTTTATTATTCATAGGAAAATTCTTGAAAATTATTTAAACCTCCTAAAATTATGAAACTTGGTTTGTGAACTCACTAATTAACTCCCCTACTGTTTAGTTCAACCTTAATCACTCAAACCTTGTTAGTGGTACCAATTAGACCCTAATCCAATCCTAGTTGGTAGCATAAAATGATAAATCTCTATCTTACACTTAGAATTAGTTTGCCCTCAAAACCAATTCACTTAAGTAATCTCTGCCCACTTGAACTAGTCCTAATACCCTTAGTTTAATACCAATGCTTAGAAAGTAAACCACTTATGGTACTTGGTAGAAAAATCTAACCCACACACTTAATGAAAACTTGGAAGAAAACTTGTAACCCAATTCACTAAAAATCCAACATGAACTCTATTGTTTGAAAACAATGATGTGTGCTTGAAGTGATGTTAGTATTGTGTAGTGATTGTGTGTATTGTGTATATTCGTGGTTAGACGCTAGTGTTGCGGAGGAGGATATTGAGGGGGAATTCTATCAAGAAGAAGAAGACTACCCCGGACACTTTGCCAACCAAGGCAAGCCATCTTTTGAGTCATACTCCACATACCTAGTTTTACTTTTGCATTCTACTTGTTTTAAGTAAATTGCATGATTGAATTGCTAGAGTAGAATGATAGATGTGTAGTGATATCTTGCTTAGCAAGAGCATCAAGCTGAGTTTATCCAACCCTATTTTAGTGGTAACATCACTCAATGTAGTTGCTTAGTCGCTAATAAGATTAAGGCCATCTCTAAGTGGAACCCCATTTGAACTTGGTGACTTGAACTTGAAAGCTTGAATTGGAGATTCTCTTACATGATGGTTTTATGAAGGAAAAATAATCTTGACTAAGGACTATGGAACAGATTTGCTAAATGATAATAAGTGATGTACCATGTGAGCCAACCATTACCGTACGACCACATTACCCCTAAATGGGAAGGGGCTTAGTCCGTAGCTTGTTTACCCTAGTGTGGGAGGCCTTGTAGCATCCTTTATAGAAGTGCACCGTGCGCGGGTACTTCTGAACCGAGTGGAAATTCCATTCATCCGGCATCCCGGAGCGGGCAAAACTAGAGACGCCGGAACGGAGATGTCCGTGTCTCGGGCTCTAGGGAAGGATCCTATACTAGAGTGAGCAAGTGAAAGAGTTTGTTTGATTATCTGAACCTCGCATACTTTGTGTATGACGAACCGTGGATTTCTCCCGGCAGATGTATCGGATCTTGTGGGTAAAGTGTACCCCTCTGCAGAGGTTTCAAAACTTTTCGAATAGCCGCGTCCACGGTCATGGACAGTTGGCAAACTGTACTTGACTTTTGTCAAGAATATAATAACTTATGGTGAACTTGGTGAATGACATGACTTGACTTGACATGGATATTGACACACTTGAAGTTCCTTTTAGATTGAACTTAGAGAACTAAACTTCTTTTCTACCAATGAACATTCTTGGGAAACAAAACTAGCTTTTGCAACTAAACTTAGTGCTTAGTCCACCATATCAACCTTGCATACCTACTTCATCATTTCATTTATAAGATGGTTTGCGAGTGCATCCAATGTACTCATGGCTGTGTCCCTGGCTATCAACTTGGCCAGACTATGGGGAAGAGTATCCGGAGGAAGGTTATGAAGAAGAGTATCAGAACTAAGATCTTCTACTGAGTCGCCATTGCCTGTAGGGTGAAGGCATGGACCCGAAGACGTTATTTCCGCTGCTATATTGTGTTGTAATATGAACTTGGTCACTATGACCATTGTATTTGAACCATCGTATTGTAATGTCTATGGAACTGGTTACCAACTACGTTATGTGTATCACAACAATGATTCTGGGATTGTGGTGGAATGCATAACGGGCACTTTGAATTTGTGATAAATTCGGGGGTGTCACAAGTTGGTATCAGAGCCTAGGCTGACCATAGGAGACCTTAGTTAGAATGGGCGTTAAAGGAAACCTTTATAAAAACAAAGAGATAAGTAATGGTTTAAAATTGCTTAGTCTTTTCCTCTCTATTTACAAAGCTTTGTACATGCTTCAGTTTTTGCCTACTTAAAATTTTGCACACTGAGTGATCACTAACTTAATCTAATCTAAAATTTTGTAGATGGCCCCGGTATTCACTGAGCAGTACCAGTTGGGCCATGGTGGCAGCCTTTGTTTCGAGCGCGACCTCACCACCCAGACCTTGTTCCTAGACCGTCTGTATCCGGAGTTCAAGGGAGCCGTGCTCAATGAGCACCCGGATGGAGAGCTACGGTGGCTTGTCAGGGCCAGTTGCCGTGGCAAGAAGGGAGATTTGAGTTCTCCAAGGATCAAGTTTGAGCTTGTGGAGAACACTTGGGCCAATGGTTTGGTCCGAGGTATGCAGGAGATGCACGCCCGCTTGTGCGGACTGCATGTGGAGGAGGTCCAGGGGGAGCGCTTTAGGAACTTTGCTCGGCGTGATGCGGACGGGCGTCCCGCAAACATGCCAGGGCAAAATGAGCCGAGTACCTATATCGATCACATGGACTTCTTGCTGTACTCCACTCAGCAGGAGGCAGATCGTGCCCGTACCAAGGCCAACCTTGAGCACTTCGCACTTGTGGAGGCAAGGAGCACCATCAGGATCCTTGCTAGGGATCGCAAGGGCCTTCGTCGCCAGCGCGATGAGAGGGATCATACCATTGAGGAGTTGAAGGCCAATGTGGCTGAGCTGACTGAGTACATCGAGAGTCTAGAGAGCCACCTTGGTGAGGAGGAAGGCATTGATCTCCGCAAGGAGGATAATGCCCTCATTAGTGACAAGGATGACTTCATGGAGGACCTTGATGATGAGGAGCGTGATGAGGATGCTGGATTCATTGTGGATGATGAGGAGGAAGACCCCGAGGAGCCCGATGTTTAGATTGGAGATCCCCGTGTTATCTAGTTATAAGTTTTACTTTAAGTCACTTCGTGTAGGTGTGAGTTGTATCCCCCTCTCTAGTAGACGAGTCGCAATGGTTTGATGTAAACCATTTGTAATGTGTGAACTTGTATGTATGATATGTTTGATGCTTGTTGAATGAAATATGAATTTGGCCCTTAAGGCCTTAGTAAGACAAAAATTGCATCATCCATGTTACATTTAAATCTTAGCAAATTAGTTTTTCCCTCTTGTCTTACACACCTTATCTTCAGATGCCGCGAGCACCCCCACCCCTGAACCCGGAAATGGCCGAACTGCTAAGGTTGATCATGGAAGACCGAGAAGCAGCCCGAGCTGAGCGCCAAGCTAACTTGGCCACCCTTCAGCAGCTAACCCAGATGCCAATGAACCACAACAATGGCAATGGGAATGGCCATGGTGAAGGAGAGAACAATGGCCATGGTGATCACCGATCCAAGTGCTACTCGTGTGATGATGTGGGAGCAGTGAGTCCTTGTGCGTGGTGATGACCAGCCCGTTGGGAACCCCAAGAGGAAGGTATGATGAGTGTAGCGGCTAGTCTTCCCTCAGTTAAGAAACCAAGGTATGTCGATCAGGAGAAGGGAGACGGTGACGACTGAAGGTGATGCGGACTGGCTTAGTGACACTCCAACAAGGGCGCCGTTTAACGATACTTGTTGACTCGTCTTCGGCCAGCAGCAACGCGGAACCTGCACACACACAGACAAATACTTTGTTCCCAACTTGCGATGAGGTTGTCAATCTCACCGGTTTGCTTGAAACAAAGGTTATGAGTGTATCGAGTGGAAAACAGTAGTAAAATGCTAGTAAAGTAAACAGTGCGGGAAAAGTAAACAGGTGATTGCAATATGATAAAAATAGGACCGGGGTCCACAGTTCACTAGTGGTGTCTCTCCATAGATAAAATAACATGCTGGGTAAACAAATTACAGTTGGGCAATTGATAGAATAAAGATAACGTGATATGTCAAGAAGATCACTATGAGATTCACTCTGGGCATTACAACAAAATACATAGACCGCCATCCAACTGCATCTATGACTAATAATCCACCCCCAGGGATATCATCCGAACACCCCGAAAGTATTAAGTTGCGAACAACAGATAATTGCATTAAGCAAAGTGTGTAATGTAAACAAAGCATATGCCCTTGAGCATATGAATGTTGTTTTCTCCCTAGTAGCAACAGCACATCTACCACCTTAGAGGTTTCTGTCACTCCCCCAGGTGAAATAGAGGCATGAACCCACTATCGAGCATAAATACCCCCTCTTGGAGTCACTAGCAACTACTCGGCCAAGATAGCTACTAACAACGGAGAGCATGCAAGATCATAAACAACATAGAGATAACAAAAGATATAATTCAGTACAGCAACTTAATCATAAACACCAATATTCATCGGATCCCAACAAACCAACATCATAGTATTACATAACGGTGATCTCAATCATGTAGGGCAGCTCATGAGATCTAAACATGAAGCACATGGTGGAGAAGACAACCATCTAGCTACTGCTATGGACCCATAGTCCAAGGTAGACTACTCACTCATCGCTCCGGAGGCAAGCATGGCGATGAAGAAGACCTCCGGTGGCGATTCCCCTCTCCGGCAGGGTGCCGGGAAGAGCTTCTGGACCCTCCCGATCTTCGGGTCGACGGCGGCGGCGGATCGCGATGTATTCTGGAAAACTGATCGGGCCTTAGGTTTTTCTCGTCAGGGGGTACTTATAGGCGAAAAGGGACTGTCAGAGGGGGTCCCACGCCCCCTCACACGGGGCCGGCGCGGCCAGGGGCCTGGCCGTGCCACCCCTGTGTGTGGGGCCCACGTGGCCCCTCTCCTTCTGTCCTTCGGATGTTTGGGAGCTCCCCGGTGAAATATGACTTCAGGAACTTGTTTCGTCCAATTCCGAGAATATTTCCTGTGTATCACTTCTGAAACACAAAAACAGCAGAAAACAGGAAACTGGCACTGTGGCACTTCGTTAATAGGTTAGTTCCGGAAAATGTATAAAAATGCCACTAAGTGTAACGAAACAATAGGCAAATGGTGTAAAACAAAGCATGGAGCATCAAAAATTATAGATACATTTGAGACGTATCAAGCATCCCCAAGCTTAACTCCTGCTCGTCCTCGAGTAGGTAAGTGATAACAAAAGAATAATTTTTGAGGTGACATGCACCTACACAATCTTGATCATATATGTAAGCATTGATGAGCTGGGATCAATAGAACTTAAAACATGGGCATGAAAGATATAATCATAACAATAAGAACTTAGCAACCATGTTGTAAACATGCAAATGAACACAAACAAAAGATCATGATAATGAAACAATGAAAGTCAAACGTGTGTTCAAATCATAAGGAAAAACATGAAGATGGTTTTCAGCTTGTCCTTCAAAGAGAGCAAAACATAAATGCATAGGACACCTCAAAGTTTAAGAGGGCGACTAGATACAAATAATTTAAGAACAAGTGAAACCAATCAATATGAGTCAATCAATGAACCTTGGGACAATGCATATCACACTAAGAATGACAACTATGCTCTCTTAATGGTGCATAAAGAAAGAAGGTGGTGACTCAACATAAAAGTAAAAGAAAGGCCCTTCGCAGAGGGAAGCAGTGATTGCAAGTTTTATAACCTTCAAAAATTATGGTACTTACCGGCTTTGAGCTCTCATTGCCCCCATCATAAGCATCTTGAATGGTTAAAGTTAATGCGAGAACAGTTATGATGCATATGCTTGACAAATCATAAGTTGAAAACCTCGTGTCCCGTGAATACGAGTACCCAAACTATGCTAGTTTACTTAGAGTCCCAAGCAAGGCTCTTGTCATTGTAAGTATATGCATATCATTGAGAACCGCCAATGGGGTACCTCCGTGCCCGATGACATGGAACAAGCCCACACCAAAATGACAGGACAAGCAGACAATGAACACCTCGACATCTCTTTTATTTGCTATATTGTTTAGCTTTTTATTGTGAGATGCGTCGTCGAATGTTCACCATGGGTATGCTGCAAATTTCCACCATGAATTATGCATGGATTAGATTGGCAGCCCGGCGTTTCCCTAACACATATAAAAACTCCATGATCCTCACAAGATTCCCAATTCATTTCACACAGCGGGCATCCATAAACAAAAGATCACAATATCAACTCAAATAAGAAGTGCAATGTTGAAAGCTTGCCCCATGACGGCATGGTTGGGCTAGAATCCAACTTACAACTTGCAAGCATAACAAATCAGCATAAAAGACCACAATGTCAAATTTTTAGAACAAGAAAAAGTAAAGTGTGCCTTCCGGTTCGTGAGAGCTTTACTGACCGAATTTCGCATAACACCGGTAAGAGTTTAATTTGAAGAGAATATAAAAGCAAGTCAAATTTACTTGGAATAGCAAATTGCTAGTAGGTATGTATGGTGGACACAATGGAAAACTTTGGCTTTTAGGAGTTGGATGCACGAGTAGAGCTCATACTCAGTACAAGGCGAGGGCTAGCAAAAGACTGGGAGCGACCGACTAAGAGAGCAATAATGGCCATAATCATGCAAAGTGACAAAGCGACATTAAAAGAAGCATACGATGGCATCAAAAGTCAAAAACTAAATGATCATGAAGGCTAATGGCGACTTTGGAAGAGTCTAACATGTGTGAGCATGCGCCAAGTCAACCCAAATAAAGCATCAAGGAGAAAACCAAAATAATGCTTCCATACAATAAAAACAACGCATGATTTTTTCAAAGGCTCATTAAGCAATCTCAGTTATTTGAGACAAGTCATGCTACAGCAAAACCACTAAGCATACTATCAAAAAGACATCAAGCATGACATGAAAAAGCCTAAGCCGCAGTCTACACAAGCTCCTTCTTGTACCACTATTTTGCACAAAGCTTTTTCTCTTTTCCAACACCATTTGAAATTTTTAAAGACACCTCTTTTGATGAAAACCAATAAAGTTCAGAGGCAAAAATGCACCTTGATGAAAAGATATGACAAGATCTGAACGCATATCAAGGCGAAAACAAAAACCAAAAGCAGTAGCAGAAAAACTAGAATGCTCGATTAATAAGAGTGAAAACTAGAGCATTCTTTGCAAATGAAAACGAGTACATCTCCTCCAAAGGAAATTTGTTGGGGTCCAACCATTTATTGCAGCAAACAAACAAACTAAGCAAACTAAGAAAACTAAAACAACTGACGCTCCAAGAAAAACACATAGTGCATGAAGCAATAAAAATATAGTGTTTTGAAAGGTGACCTGATTTTTGCCGATGAAGAAGGGGTACCTCGGGGGCATCCCCAAGCTTTGACGCTTGTACTTCTTGGATATTTCTTGGGGTGATGCATGGGCATCCCCAAGCTTGAGCTTTTGTCCATTCTTCAACTCATCTCATCATTCTCCAATCCCTACACTTGAAAACTTCCTTCATACAAAACTAAACACAATTCTATTAGCAACATTAGTGTAAGCATAAAATATATTCAACCTCTTTTAGCTTCAGGTTTCAACCCAAAACTACCACATATAAAGTATATACTACTGTAGCAACTTCCACAAGAGTTCCATGATCAAAAAGAACTTGAAAGAAAGTGATAAAGTGGCAAAAACAAATATTGGCAGAAATCTGTCAAAACTGGACAGCTGATAATGGACGAATTTTTGAGGGATTTTCCGTTGCTCAAATCAAAAAGTGTTCAACTAAGAAAAGTTTGGATATAACCTGGGGCATGAGCACAAGAAATCGCAGGTCCAAAAGATAAACAGAGAATTTTCACGAATTTTTACGGTGCAGCACCGAAAACAGTTTCAGGACAGCAATAACCCCAAATCTTTACCTCACTCAAATTAGAGGCTTCTCTTGGCACAAAAACGAAATAAACAAGATAAAGAGCGGTCATTACAGTAGTAATGACTTCTAAGACTCAAATAAAAGAAAAAGTACTGAAAAGTAAACAATGGGTTATCTCCCAAGAGTGCTTATCTTTAACGCCTTTGAGCTAGGCGCAGAAAATTGCGAATCAAGTAATATCAAGTGATGAAGCATTAAGATCAACAGAAGAGGTCTTGTCAATAAGGCATTGTATTTCATCCACATAAGTTTTTGAAGACCCTTGGTGATCATGCTTTGGTACACTATTCTCATCAAAAAGATTTTCAGGACAAATCCAAGCAAAATTGTTTTCAAAAGCATCATTCAATCCCATAAGCTTGCAAGGTATAGGTATCTCGGCCTCCCCATCATGTGTATCAATAACCGTTATAGGTGAACCGAGTTTATTAAAACGTTTAAGAACCTTCCTAGCTTCAATAACAACATCCTTAAATTCTAAACGCAAAGTTTCCAAGATAAAAGCTTTCTTTTCGGGGTCCTCAATTTCATGAAGCTTAAGGAACATATATTGCATAAAAGGATTAAGACTAGCAAACCTAGTTTCCAACATGTCAATTAATATAACAGAAGCAACTTCAATACTAGGAGCTAACTCAATCAAAGACTTTTCCTCAACTTCATCATGCATACTAATGTGATTAAAGAACTCCTCAATGTTACTTTTGCCAATAATTGAACCACTCCCTACAGAGAGGTCCTCCAGAACGAACTTAGGAAACGACATGATAAACTAAAGTAAAGAAATAACAACTACCAAGGATTCTAATTTTTTTTGGGTTTTTGATATAAAAAACAATGCAGGTAAAATAAAATAAAGTAAAGCAAAACAAATAACAAAGTAAAGTATGTGTGTGCGAAGAACTCCCCTCGCAGAAGTCTTCTCTTCCTTCCCCGGCAACGGTGCCAGAAAATTAGCTGCTACTCGTGTGATGATGTGGGAGCAGTGAGTCCTTGTGCGTGGTGATGACCAGCCCGTTGGGAACCCCAAGAGGAAGGTATGATGAGTGTAGCGGCTAGTCTTCCCTCAGTTAAGAAACCAAGGTATGTCGATCAGGAGAAGGGAGACGGTGACGACTGAAGGTGATGTGGACTGGCTTAATGACACTCCAACAAGGGCGCCGTTTAACGATACTTGTTGACTCGTCTTCGGCCAGCAGCAACGCGGAACCTGCACACACACAGACAAATACTTTGTTCCCAACTTGCGATGAGGTTGTCAATCTCACCGGTTTGCTTGAAACAAAGGTTATGAGTGTATCGAGTGGAAAACAGTAGTAAAATGCTAGTAAAGTAAACAGTGCGGGAAAAGTAAACAGGTGATTGCAATATGATAAAAATAGGACCGGGGTCCACAGTTCACTAGTGGTGTCTCTCCATAGATAAAATAACATGCTGGGTAAACAAATTACAGTTGGGCAATTGATAGAATAAAGATAACGTGATATGTCAAGAAGATCACTATGAGATTCACTCTGGGCATTACAACAAAATACATAGACCGCCATCCAACTGCATCTATGACTAATAATCCACCCCCAGGGATATCATCCGAACACCCCGAAAGTATTAAGTTGCGAACAACAGATAATTGCATTAAGCAAAGTGTGTAATGTAAACAAAGCATATGCCCTTGAGCATATGAATGTTGTTTTCTCCCTAGTAGCAACAGCACATCTACCACCTTAGAGGTTTCTGTCACTCCCCCAGGTGAAATAGAGGCATGAACCCACTATCGAGCATAAATACCCCCTCTTGGAGTCACTAGCAACTACTCGGCCAAGATAGCTACTAACAACGGAGAGCATGCAAGATCATAAACAACATAGAGATAACAAAAGATATAATTCAGTACAGCAACTTAATCATAAACACCAATATTCATCGGATCCCAACAAACCAACATCATAGTATTACATAACGGTGATCTCAATCATGTAGGGCAGCTCATGAGATCTAAACATGAAGCACATGGTGGAGAAGACAACCATCTAGCTACTGCTATGGACCCATAGTCCAAGGTAGACTACTCACTCATCGCTCCGGAGGCAAGCATGGCGATGAAGAAGACCTCCGGTGGCGATTCCCCTCTCCGGCAGGGTGCCGGGAAGAGCTTCTGGACCCTCCCGATCTTTGGGTCGACGGCGGCGGCGGATCGCGATGTATTCTGGAAAACTGATCGGGCCTTAGGTTTTTCTCGTCAGGGGGTACTTATAGGCGAAAAGGGACTGTCAGAGGCGGTCCCACGCCCCCTCACACGGGGCCGGCGCGGCCAGGGCTTGGCCGCGCCACCCCTGTGTGTGGGGCCCACGTGGCCCCTCTCCTTCTCTCCTTCGGATGTTTGGGAGCTCCCCGGTGAAATATGACTTCAGGAACTTGTTTCGTCCAATTCCGAGAATATTTCCTGTGTATCACTTCTGAAACACAAAAACAGCAGAAAACAGGAAACTGGCACTGTGGCACTTCGTTAATAGGTTAGTTCCGGAAAATGTATAAAAATGCCACTAAGTGTAACGAAACAATAGGCAAATGGTGTAAAACAAAGCATGGAGCATCAAAAATTATAGATACGTTTGAGACGTATCACCAAGTTAAGGAGTTTCCAAAACACCAACCCACCTATGTTCACTAAGTCTGAAGAACCCTTAGATGCTGATGACTGGCTTCGCACTACGGAGAACAATTTGGCAGTCGCCGAAGTTGGTGAAAATGAGAAGGTCTTGTACACCACCCACTATCTTGCTGGAGCCGCAAGAGCTTGGTGGGATAGCACTCGTGCAATGCAAGCCCAAGGGTATGTGATGCCTTGGGAGGAGTTCAAGAGCAAGTTTAGCAAAGCCCATGTTCCTTTAGGATTCGTTAAAAGGATGAGAGATGAGTTCAGAAATCTGAAGCAAGGTTCCCTATCTGTGGTTGACTACCGTGACAAGTTCCTTACCTTGTCTAGGTACGCCCCAGATGACACCAATACCACTGAGAAGAAGCAAGAAAGGTTTCTGGATGGACTTCATGATGAGATGCAATGTGGCTTGGTCAGCATTCACTTTGCAGACCTGGAGTCATTGGTTGACTCTGCCATTCTGATGGAAGGCAAACTCAAGCAAGCTGCAGAGAACCGCAAGCGCCGTATGATGTATCAAGGCAACTCAAGCAACTCGCAGAAGCCAAGGGGAAATCCACCTATGGGTTTCGCCCCTAAACCTATGAGGCCATCTGCACCTGCTCCGCGTCCCAACTTTACCAACCGTCCGCCCGGCAACAACTTCAACCGTGCACCTCCGAGACCTAATGGCAACAACTTCAACCCCAATGCTCCAAGGCCCAATGGAGCACCTGTGCCGCCCAAGTCTGGTGACAAGTCTGGTGTTACGTGTTATGAGTGCGGACTCAAAGGGCACTACTCCAATGAGTGCCCCAAGAAGCTGAATGATGCATCCAAGACCACTGCTCCTGCCCAGCAGCAGCGCCGTGTTGGAAATGGCAAGAATTATCCACCAAGGAACCAGCCTCACCCCCGAGGCCGTCTGAATCACATGAATGTTGAAGAAGCTCAAGAAGCAACCGACATTGTGCTTGGTATGTTCCCTGTTAATTCAGTTCCTGCAAGAGTTCTGTTTGATTCTGGAGCTTCACACTCATTTGTTACCCAGTTATTCGTTGATAAAAGTGGACTTTAACCAACACCCCTGAAAAATACCATGTCTGTGCAAATACCTGGGTCAATAACCAAGGCTAGTTGGACCTGCCTGGCAGTGCCCATAGAAATCCATGGGATATCATTCTTAGCCAGTTTGATTGTGTTAGGAACCAAGGGATTGGAAGTAGTCCTAGGTATGGATTGGATGTCTCAACACCAAGGAATTATAGATTGTGCCAAAAAGACCATCACTATGAGGAGTAGCCATGGAATTATAGTAAAGCATGTGTCAGTTAAACCCACCCAAATCCCCAGATGTCATAAGAGTATCTCAGGGCCAACTCTGGAGCAAGTCCCCATCGTCTGTGAATACCCGGATGTTTTTCCCGATGAGCTACCCGGAATACCACCGGATCGGGATATTGAGTTTATCATTGAGCTTATCCCCGGAACTGGATCCATAGCCCAACGACCCTATCGTATGAACCCAGCTGAACTAGTGGAGTTGAAGAAGCAATTGGATGACCTTTTGAGTAAGGGATTGATTCAACCAAGTTCCTCTGCTTGGAGATCACCCATCTTATTTGTGGATAAAAGTGACGGTTCCAGCCGACTGTGCACTGATTACCGCAAGCTAAATGATGTGACCATCAAAAATAAGTATCCTCTCCCAAAGATTGATGATCTGTTTGACCAATTGACTGGAGCTCGAGTCTTCTCAAAGATAGACCTTAGAACTGGATACCATCAACTGAAGATCCGTGCAACTGATATACCCAAAACAGCCTTCACTACCCGATACGGATTGTATGAGTACACCGTAATGTCCTTTGGATTAACCAATGCCCCTGCTTATTTCATGAACCTCATGAATAAGGTTTTCATGGAGTTTTTGGATAAGTTTGTTGTTGTCTTCATTGATGACATTCTTATCTACTCCAAGTCTGAAGAAGAGCATGCAACCCATTTGAGATTAATCTTAGAGACTCTTAGAGAGCATCAGCTATATGCCAAGTTCAGTAAATATGAGTTCTGGTTGAAGGAAGTTGGATTCTTAGGCCATGTATTATCAGCTGGAGGAATATCGGTAGACCCAAAGAAGATCAAATCAGTCATGGAATGGGAAGCCCCTACTACTCAAACTGAAGTTAGAGGTTTTCTCGGATTAGCCGGATATTACCGTAAATTTGTTGAAGGGTTTTCAAGCATTGCCCGGCCAATGACCCAACTGTTGAAGAAGGACAAGAAGTTTGAATGGACCCCTAAGTGTGAAGAGAGTTTTCAAGAGCTCAAGAAGCGATTGGTGACCGCCCCCGTCCTGACCATGCCCGATATCACCAAGAACTTTGATGTCTTTTGCGACGCCTCCAAACTTGGACTTGGTTGTGTATTAATGCAAGAAGGCAAGGTCATAGCTTACCTCTCCCGGCAGCTTCGACCTCATGAAGAAAACTATCCAACCCATGATCTGGAGTTAGCAGCTGTAGTTCTAGCTTTGAAGACCTGGAGGCACTATCTTATGGGCAACCGTTGCGAGATCTACACCGACCACAAGAGTTTGAAGTATATTTTCACTCAGAAGGAATTAAACATGAGGCAAAGAAGATGGATAGAGTTGATCAAGGATTATGATCTGGAAATTCATTATCATCCCGGTAAGGCCAATGTAGTGGCCGATGCATTAAGTAGAAAGCCATGCTCCTTGAATATGATGATCAAAGAGGAGCAACCGATGTTGCACCAAGAGCTTGAAAAATTTGGATTGGAACTAGTCAGTCGAGGATTCTTAGCCAACCTTGAGTTTCAACCCACCTTGAGGAGCCAAATTAAAGAAGCCCAGAAGGGAAATGAGAGTATTGACGGAATTAAGCACAGAATTAGTTCCGGCAAGGTGCCAGGATTTGAAGAAGATGATCAAGGAGTTCTTTGGTATAAAGGACGCATTTGTGTGCCTGCGGGTTCAGAATTGAAGGAAGTTATTATGAAGGAAGCCCATGAGACACCTTACTCCATTCATCCTGGTGGAACTAAGATGTACCAAGATTTAAAGGAACAATTTTGGTGGCATGGGATGAAGCGTGAGATTGCATCGTTCATATCTAAGTGTGATATTTGTCAAAGAGTCAAGGCTGAACATCAACGTCCTGCGGGATTGCTGCAACCTTTGCAAGTTCCGGAATGGAAGTGGGAATCTGTTGGAATGGATTTCATCACTGGATTTCTAAGGTCTAGCCGTGGAAATGACTCTATCTGGGTCATTGTGGATAGACTGACCAAAGTTGCCCACTTTATTCCTGTCAAGACCACTTATACCTCAGGACAGCTGGCAGATCTTTATCTATCCAGAATTGTTAGTTTGCATGGAGTCCCAAAAACCATAGTTTCTGATCGAGGAACCCAATTCACCTCAAGATTTTGGAGAAGTTTGCATCAAGCCTTGGGAACCAAATTAGCCTTTAGCACAGCTTACCACCCCCAGACTGATGGACAGACTAAAAGAGTAAATCAGATACTTGAAGATATGTTGAGAGCCTGTGTTCTAGCCTATGGAGCTAAGTGGGAAGATTGTATGCCTTTCGCGGAGTTTTCCTACAACAACAGTTATCAAGCCAGTTTGCAAATGGCCCCATTTGAAGCTCTATATGGAAGAAAGTGTCGTACCCCTTTGAATTGGTCGGAAATAGGAGACAGTCAGATATTTGGACCTAACATTCTGCAAGAAGCTGAGGAGAAAGTTCGCATGATTCGTGATTACCTCAAGGCAGCCCAGTCTAGACAGAAGAGTTATGCCGACAAGAGACGTAGAGAACTGACCTTTCAGATTGGAGATTTTGTTTATCTTAGAGTATCACCTCTCAAGGGAATGCAGAGATTCCAAGTCAAAGGAAAGCTTGCACCAAGATATATTGGACCCTTCAAGGTACTAAGCCGCAGAGGAGAAGTGTCATATCAGTTGGACATGCCCCCTGAATTGTCTGAAGTACACGATGTCTTTCATGTGTCTTTACTTCAGAAATGTCTTGAAGTTCCGGAGAAGCCAGAAATCTTCAAGAATATTGATCACCGTTCTGTGGACATCAATAAGGATTTGACCTATCGTGAAGTGCCTACCCGTATCCTCGAGGAAGCCTATCGAACCACTCGAACCCGAAGCATCAAGTTTCTAAAAGTTCAGTGGAGTAATCACACCGAGGATGAAGCCACTTGGGAACGAGAAGATTACCTTCAGAAAGAGTTTCCCAATATTTTTAGTTCCTAGTGAGTGAATCTCGAGGACGAGATTCTTTTTAAGGGGGGAAGATTGTAACAACTCAGAAAATTGTAATCCACTTCCTATGAATTAAAGTACCAAATTTTGGACCAAATAAAACTTTCGCATTCATATTTCATGTATGCATGTATTTTTTATTATATGTCTTTTATGATTTCATGTGTGTGATTATTTGTTGTGCAATAGTTAGTTAGTTCTAACTTAACCAACAGAGACATTAGAGAAGGATTATACAAGCCAAAGAAACCAGAAATAAAAATAATAAAGAAAAAGAGAAGGATAAGTTGATCTAGGAAATCTTATTAACTACCCTACTTTGGACACCTAGAATAAGAAATCTGTAAATCAAGCAAAGGTGTGGTAAGTTAGTTGAGCTTAATCAAGTCACATACTAACTCAACCAAGAAGTTTCTAACCAAAATTCAAATCAGAACTTCACTCAAACATCAGCCAAACTTTGAATCTGAAACAGTGATAATACCCTAAAATTCAAATGTGATTTCTGCAAAACTTAATCTTTCTTTGTAACAAAAATATCCCTGGAACCCTTGTCCAATATGTTGAAGAACCACAGTGGCCGTTTTCAAAAATTTGAAATTCAAATTCTTGCAGGCATTTGACCGAACACCTGGAGAGCAAAAATCGGAGAAAATCGTGGTTACTGTGAGCATCACTGTTCTAGCTCGCTTGAACCCTGTAGCCATGCCTGGAGAGTCTCCGCGGTCGAGCCCAGCCGCCTCTGCCTCGACCCGAGCCGTGAGAAAGGGAGGAGAAGAGGAAGACAGCGCCCCGGGACCCCCTCTCTTCTTCCTCTGCTCGCTGCACGTCACCGACCGCCGTGACCTCGCCAGAGCCGACCCACAGCACCCCGTCGCCAAGACCGAACCCCTCTAGCACGCGAGCAAGGCCGTCGAGCCCGGTGTCGCCCGTGCACGTCGCCAGCACGCCCTGCGCCGGTCACCCACTGGGCGCCCTTGTCCCCGCCTCTCTGGCCTATAAAAGCCCCCGCCAATCAAACGAATGGACGCACACCATTTCCAGCTACCTCCCAGACATCCTCACCTCTCCCCGCTCGCTCTCGTTCGACGTCGCCAGCCCCGCCGGCGAGGTACTGGACGCGGAGGGCGCCGCCGCGTTCGACCTCCGTTGAGCAAGAGGACGCCGGGAATTGGTGGAGGAGTCTCGCCGGAGTCTTTTCCGCCCGTCGCCTTCAAGCTCTGCTTCCTCTACGCGCGCCGCCATCGCCGTCGTCTTCTTCTCTGCGCGCAGGTGAGCTTCCTCCTCGCCGACGAACACGACGCAGATGCGCCGTTGGATTAGAATCCAACGGCAGCATACCGATTCGGGTCACTTAAGTGACCTGACGAGTGGGACCCCCCTGTCAGTTTGTTTTAAAACATTTCCCGCCGGGGCGAAACGTTATTTGGGCCGGCCCGTTCGGGATTCTTCTAGATTCGGCCCGGTTCGGTTAGTTTCGGTCCGATTCAATTTTATTTGTTTTCCCGCCCGTTTGAATTATTTCAAATAAGTTTCTGATATGATTTTCAAACTTTAATTCCAAGAGTTTTAGAAATCCATTTTTAGCAAATGAATATGCGTTGGAAAGCTTAGGAAATGCTCTACCCTCTGAAACTTGTTAGAATTCAATTTGAGTTAGGGATTTAAATAAATAAGAATACTTTGACCATAGCTTTATTATTCATAGGAAAATTCTAGAAAATTATTTAAACCTCCTAAAATTATAAAACTTGGTTTGTGAACTCACTAATTAACTCCCCTACTATTTAGTTCAACCTTAATCACTCAAACCTTGTTAGTGGTACCAATTAGACCCTAATCCAATCCTAGTTGGTAGCATAAAATGATAAATCTCTATCTTACACTTAGAATTAGTTTGCCCTCAAAACCAATTCACTTATGTAATCTCTCCCCACTTGAACTAGTCCTAATACCCTTAGTTTAATACCAATGCTTAGAAAGTAAACCACTTATGGTACTTGGTAGAAAAATCTAACCCACACACTTAATGAAAACTTGGAAGAAAACTTGTAACCAAATTCACTAAAAATCCAACATGAACTCTATTGTTTGAAAACAATGATGTGTGCTTGAAGTGATGTTAGTATTGTGTAGTGATTGTGTGTATTGTGTTTATTCGTGGTTAGACGCTAGTGTTGCGGAGGAGGATATTGAGGGGGAATTCTATCAAGAAGAAGGAGACTACCCCGGACACTTTGCCAACCAAGGCAAGCCATCTTTTGAGTCATACTCCACATACCTAGTTTTACTTTTGCATTCTACTTGTTTTAAGTAAATTGCATGATTGAATTGCTAGAGTAGAATGATAGATGTGTAGTGATATCTTGCTTAGCAAGAGCATCAAGCTGAGTTTATCCAACCCTATTTTAGTGGTAACATCACTCAATGTAGTTGCTTAGTCGCTAATAAGATTAAGGCCATCTCTAAGTGGAACCCCATTTGAACTTGGTGACTTGAACTTGAAAGCTTGAATTGGAGATTCTCTTACATGATGGTTTTATGAAGGAAAAATAATCTTGACTAAGGACTATGGAACAGATTTGCTAAATGATAATAAGTGATGTACCATGTGAGCCAACCATTACCGTACGACCACATTACCCCTAAATGGGAAGGGGCTTAGTCCGTAGCTTGTTTACCCTAGTGTGGGAGGCCTTGTAGCATCCTTTATAGAAGTGCACCGTGCGCGGGTACTTCTGAACCGAGTGGAAATTCCATTCATCCGGCATCCCGGAGCGGGCAAAACTAGAGACGCCGGAACGGAGATGTCCGTGTCTCGGGCTCTAGGGAAGGATCCTATACTAGAGTGAGCAAGTGAAAGAGTTTGTTTGATTATCTGAACCTCACATACTTTGTGTATGACGAACCGTGGATTTCTCCTGGCAGATGTATCGGATCTTGTGGGTAAAGTGTACCCCTCTACAGAGGTTTCAAAACTATTCGAATAGCCGCGTCCGCGGTCATGGACAGTTGGCAAACTGTACTTGACTTTTGTCAAGAATATAATAACTTATGGTGAACTTGGTGAATGACATGACTTGACTTGACATGGATATTGACACACTTGAAGTTCCTTTTAGATTGAACTTAGAGAACTAAACTTCTTTTCTACCAATGAACATTCTTGGGAAACAAAACTAGCTTTTGCAACTAAACTTAGTGCTTAGTCCACCATATCAACCTTGCATACCTACTTCATCATTTCATTTATAAGATGGTTTGCGAGTGCATCCAATGTACTCATGGCTGTGTCCCTGGCTATCAACTTGGCCAGACTATGGGGAGGAGTATCCAGAGGAAGGTTATGAAGAAGAGTATCAGAACTAAGATCTTCTACTGAGTCGCCATTGCCTGTAGAGTGAAGGCATGGACCCGAAGACGTTATTTCCGCTGCTATATTGTGTTGTAATATGAACTTGGTCACTATGACCATTGTATTTGAACCATCGTATTGTAATGTCTATGGAACTGGTTACCAACTACGTTATGTGTATCACAACAATGATTCTGGGATTGTGGTGGAATGCATAACGGGCACTTCGAATTTGTGATAAATTCAGGGGTGTCACAGTCGTCGACCCAAGATTGGGAGGGTCCAGAAGCTCTTCCCGCAACCTGCCGGAGAGGGGAATCGCCACCGGAGGTCTTCTTCATCGCCATGCTTGCCTCCGGCGCGATGAGTGAGTAGTATACCTTGGACTATGGGTCCATAGCAGTAGCTAGATGGTTGTCTTCTCCACCATGTGCTTCATGTTTAGATCTCGTGAGCTGCCTTACATGATCGAGATCATCTTTGTGTAATTCTACATGTTGTGTTTGTTGGGATCCGATGAAAATTGGTGTTATGTTAAGTTGATGTGCTGAATTTTATCATATGTTATCTCTATGTTGTTTATGATCTTGCGTGCTCTTCGTTGTTAGTAGCTATCTTGGCCAAGTAGATACTAGTGACTCCAAGAGGGGGTATTTATGCTCGATAGTTGGTTTCATGCCTCTATTTAATCTAGGGGAGTGACAGAAACCTCTAAGGTTGTAGATGTGCTGTTGCCACTATGGAGAAAACAACATTCTTGTGTCCAAGGACATTCATTTTATTTACATTACACACTTTGCTTAATGCAGTTATCTGTTGTTCGCAACTTAATACTTGTGGGGTGTTCGGACGATATCCCCGTGAGTGGATTATTAGTCATAGATGCAGTTGGATGGCGGTCTATGTATTTTGTTGTAATGCCCAGAGTAAATCTCATAGTGATCCTCATGACATATGCACGTTATCTTTATTCTATCAATTGCCCAACTGTAATTTGTTTACCCAGCATGTTGTTATTTATTTTATGGAGAGACACCACTAGTGAACTGTGGACCCCGGTCCAATTTCCTTTACATTGTTACACCGTTTTACTTTTACTCGTACTGTTTACTTTCTCGCATACAACTACTGTTTTCCACTCAATACGCTCAATCCTTTGTTTACAGCAAACCGGTGAGATTGACAACCTCATCGTAAGTTGGGAGCAAAGTTCTTGGTTGTGTTGTGTGCAGGTTCCACGTTGTTGCTGGTGCAAAGCAAAGCCCTGGACGAGGCGCCTTATAAATTGTCCGGAGTTATCGCGAAGCTAGTAGGCATCACCTTCTGAAGTTTGGCTTTTTCCTACTGGTTCGATAAACCTCGGTTTCTTACTGAGGAAAAACTTGCTGCTGTGCTCATCATACCTTCCTCTTGGGGTTCCCAACTGGGCGGTCATCTACATCAACACCGCACCGCAATCATGCCGCCGGGTTGAAACCGGTCTTCCGGTGAAAAACCCGGTGCACAACGGATTTGCACCAACTGAAAAACTCCAAAGACAAAAATGGTGATAACTTTTGCATCTAGACTCTAATTTTAGCAAACTTGGGCTTTTTGAAAAGCTAAGAGAAATATCTATCCAATGAACCACATAAATCCCAAGAATTAGTAAGAGGTAAAATATCAAATAAGGAGAGGTGAGAACCTCCCTTAAGAATGAACCGGTAAATCCTCTAAACCCGAAAATGCAATAAAAGATGCGTACGAAATCCGTTTTCAATGAACTTGGACTTGTTGGAAAGCTAACAGCAAGCTCAAGAACCTCACACAGAGAAACATCAATAAGCAACAAAATAGGGAGAAGCAAAGTATGCAAAGGATTGAGCTCCGTAAGACGATGTGATCAAGTTACCCAACCAAAAGCCCATCTTGATAGTGCGGCTATCTATCCTATAACTTGGTCTCCCAACAAACACCTTGAGACCGGTAAAAGGAAAACCTAGCAAGGACAAACCTTTTCCTTGCGCATCTCGCTTGATCTTGATGACGATGCTTCATGCTTCCGTCAAGCCGGAATGCTTCACTTGATCATTGTTGCTTCGTGAAGACATCCAATTTGCTCCCCCATACACCACTATGGGATAGCTTCACTAAGGCACGTCTTTGCAATTCCATTATTACCAAATGGATGACAAGATTCAAGCATATGGTCTTCTCGAAATGCTTATCTTGAACTTGCACTTCTCAACCTTGATGACAACCACCACTTGATGTCATCTTCTCATGGGCTATATGAAATATCACTAGTGATGCATATCCATGACACAATACCTAACCCACATAGACAACACAAACATACAAATGTAATGAGTTAGTTCACAAAGCATAATTGACAAACCTTACCATAACACAAGACCGATTGGTCCCATGTGGCACATTCCTTATGCTTCATGTGTTGACCAATCTAGAATCCAATCTTTGATCTTTGTCTTGGTCAACCTTGAATCTTCTCATGCTCTATCGCAATATCTTGAGACACGTAAAGAATTCTTCATTTGATTGTATGCTCTAGGTATTAGTCAATCATATCTCAACTCATGAGACCATCATGACCTCGACATAGCACCATATCTTGAATTCTTCTCTTGTAGCCAAACTCTCAAGATCTTGAAACTCCTTAGCTTAACACATAAGCTAGAGCATGGATTACTTGAGTTCTACACAAGAACTACATCTTTATTTCTTCTTCTTGATCATATTGGATTCATCTCTTCTATTCAATGATCTTGATGCCAATACTTAAGATGTATCTTTATCTTCATGGCATCCAAGCCTTGAATCCAACACATGGACTTCAAGCAATTCCTATGAACAAGTCCTTCATAAAAAACTCAATGAAAGACATTAGTCCATAGGGATTGTCATCAATTACCAAAAACACACTTAGGGGCAATTTACCCGTACAATCTCCCCCATTTTGGTAATTGATGACAATCTCAATAAGAGGGTTTATATAATGAATACTAGAAACTAATATGCAACTTATCTGGGAATAAATTGCATACAAGAGGTTGCCTTTGATATGGTCAAGTAACACGAAGCTACTACCGCATATCAAATCAAATTGTACTCACATAAACTACGAAAAACATGATTGATGTGAGTACAACCAAAATATATAGAGAAAACTCCCCCACAATATATGCACGTGTGTGATGAACTTGAATTTCATTGCATACATTGTCAAGATAAACCTTTGATGGATTTTACACTATATATTGAACCATGCAAAACATCTAACAAAGAAGAGATGCATAAAAGGTAAAACACTTAAGAAGAAACCAAACTTAAGTATAAAAACCATTTCCCTTAAACCATCTAGACTTCTCCCCCATTGGCAACAATTGCCAAAATGGATGAAGGAATTTAGAAGGCCAATATAGTATGAGTTCATCCCCAAGATGTGCATTTCTCATAAAATGAGTGAAATCATATGCACTTATCCAATTAGCAATATTTGGAGGAAGTCAAACCATATTGAGGATCAAAGATTGCAAAAGATGATATAGTGAAGGAAGCTTCAATGAATGAAGCAAGCAAGCAATCAAGAGACTCAAAGAACCAATTGGACACAAGAAGATATGATGATAAGAGCTACAAGGTGCTTTAAATGAAATAAGGAAGCTCCCCAAGGTTCGTGCATAAATTTGATTTTTTTTTGCATTTGAATACAATATGGACAAACATGGAATCCTCACTCCCTCTAAATCATTTAAAATACAACCATGAGCATGAGAGAATAGAAAAGAATCAATACACTTATCAAAGTGAGCTCTAGTCCAAAAAGATTCACGAGATATGAGTGCGAGAAGAAGTAATAAATAATAAACAAGCACTCATAAATCAAGTTCTTACCAACACCATCAAGAACCAAATGGGTAAGAAAGATGGTCGGCAAAGAGCGAGGATATCAAGGGAAGAAATTAACACTTTTATGCATATACATTTCTAAGTGGACAAAAAATCATGATAAACAATCCACAAAGGAACATGTATACACAAGAGATTAGTTGAATTAAAGAAAGACATGATATCCAACAGACAGTGGCAGAGCTAAAAAGAGTCCAAGTCCGGTGCTAGTATTAGCTTACTGGTGCTAACTACCTCAATTTTTATACTTATCTCGCTGAAATTTAGCACTTACACATTGAGGTACAGCCTGCTAGGCCGGTGCTAGAGCACATGCAGCACCAGGCGCGGCTCCGCCCCTGCCAAGAGAGATTCATAAAATATACCAAATAACTTTGCTAGAAAGCATATAAAGCTCTAGGCTCCATTTTCCATTATGGTATATTAATGAACTCCCCACGCAAAATCATCAAAGCCATCACAACTAGCTATAAGGGACCAAAAGATAGTTGAGATGCTTTGAAAGGCAACAAGCATAATAAAGAATGGTATAACTTGCAACATTATCTATACTGCACATGAGAGAGCATTGAGGAATTAATATGCAATAAATTGCTAAAAAGACATATTTTGTATTAGTGAATCATAAACATGATTTTATATACTTCCCATCATATGCAATCATCTCAACTTGCTCACATATGAAATAACGAGATTTCTTTATAAGACCTTTGCAAGAACTGCAACATTTGCAAATAAATATTATCATGCCAAGAGCCAACCTACAAGAGTTGGGATGCTAGAAAAGTACGCATAAAAATTATACTTGTTACCGAGATAGCAATGATGTGATGTAGTAGATAAGAGTTCACCGATCATCCTAGCTTGTCTCCAATTATCATATGGTGATAGCACCTTCCTTATAAATGAGACAAGCATCCATTGCATCTCCAATGTACCTAAGACGATATTCAAGTACATTTTGGTTCCCAAACTTATTGGGTCCAAAGTGGTTAGACTAACCACAATACATATGATAAACTACATATAAATATGTGCATAGTTAGAGATGAACTTTGAATTTCATGCACATCTTAGCCATTTAGGGTTTGATGGAGTATAACATATATATTGGATCAAATAAAGCAACTAAGATACAAAATTAAACATAAAGAGAATATGCATGCACCTATCTTTCAAGATCCAAAGAAGATACAATTTTGACAAAAAACACCAAGAGTACAAGGAGGTATAAAAGGTGTGGTAAAACACATTTGTTGTCCAAATGATATCAAAAGAAACAAATCAACAAATGATTTATTCAACAAAATTCAACAAATGAACCTAACAACTTATTGAGCATGAAAGAATAATAATAAACACATGCTCAACGATTTATCTCATTCAAACAAATAAATCACAGAAGAAGGAATGAGATAACTAACTCCCAAAAGATCAAGGTTCCAACAAATAAACCAAACCCTCTACACTTTTCACAATGGCACAGGTACCAAAAAGAAAATGTTTGTATTACATCAACACACACTTGAAAGGGATCGAAAGATGAGACAAAGTCAAGCAAGAAGATCCTCAAGAAGGCAAATAAGACAACGGGAGTCAAAACAATTTCTTGGCAATAAATAAGGACAATAAGAGGCAAATTCCAAGGTGAAGATGATCTAGAAGAATTACCACACATATATATACGAATACCAATTGTCAAAGACAAGAAGTTTATATTGGAATTATTTTCTGGTGGTGTATTGCAAAGATATTCAAGATCAACTTCACAATAAAATGCATATGGTTAAATAATCAAATTAATCACCATGCACAAAAAAGGATTCTTGGTAGCTTGATGACCCACAAGTATAGGGGGTGTATCATAATACTTTTGATAAATACGAGTGTCGAACCCAACGAGGAGCAGAAGGTGTTGACAAGCAGTTTTGATCAAGGAATCACTGTAAATACTAGCAAACGGGTTTTCAGGGGTATTTGATAATGCAGATAAATAAAGTACAAGTAAATAAAAGACAGTAATAATAATTGCTGTGAGTCTCCCAAACCTTTCTAGAGCAAAGGACAAGCCGGTTGTGTTACTTATGATTACCAAACGTTCCTGAGGACACACGGGAGTTTTGTCAAGTGCTTTTGCTTCATACAATTGATTAATCTTTGGTTTGATAGGTGTTATGGGGGTGAACCTATGCTAATGCACTACCCCAACTTGTACTAATACATACTTGTGATTATACCCCTTGCAAGCATCCGCAAATACAAGAAAGTAATTAAGATAAATCTAACCACAGCCTTAAACTCTGAGATCCTACACTCCCTGGTGCACTGGTTTCCTAACGGGGGTTTAGGGTTCTGTCACTCCAGCAACCCCACAATTAGTAGCCAAATACACAATGCATTCCACTAGGCCCATAAAGGTGAAGTATCATGTAGTCGACGCTCACATGACACCACTAGTAAAATAGCACCACAACATAAATATCAAACCATTAAATATTACTCAACATAGTTCCACTACTAACATCTTGACTTCTCCCATGTCCTGAAGAACTAAATGAACTACTCATAAGACATCATATGGATCATGATCAGAGGTGAAATAATGATGAATAACAATCTGGACATAAACCTTAATTCAACGGTTTCACTCAATAGCATCAACTACAAGTAGTAATCAACACCTGGAAAGTTTCCCCTATGAACTAGACAAGATTCACCCCAAGATGTTACAACGAGACGGTGTGGTGATGATGGTGATGAAGGTGCTGGTGGCGATGGTGATGATGATGATCTCGATGAAGCCCAGCTCGATGACGGTGATGATGGCGATGATCTCCCCTCTCCGGGAAGGAATTTCCCCGGTAGATTTCTGCCTGTCGGAGAGCTTTCTCTCTCTATGTGTTTTCCACCCTGCAGAGGCGGCGGAGTCTTTCTGCGATCCTCCCCTAGTCTTAGGTTTTCGGGGAGACGATATACGTGAAGGGGCCCTGGCAGAGGTGCGCCAGGGCGGCCACACCACCTGGCGGCGTGGCCAGGGCTAGCCCGTGCCAGGGGGTGGTGTGGGTCCCTGGCTGCTCACCTCGGCCTCTCCTTCTGGCTACTTCCATCGTCTGGCGAAATAGGAACTTCTTGGTATTTTCCTGGAATTGCTGGTCTTCAGAAATATTGTATCTTGACGGTCTTTTTCAACAGAATCCTGACTCCGATAGTGAATTCTCCAATAATCATCAAACATGCAAAATAGAGGAAATAACATAAGTATCATCTCTAAATATGAAATATATCAATGAATAACAGTAAATTATAACATAAAATAGTGATGCAAAATGGACGTATCAACCCCCCCCCCCAAGCTTAGACCTTGCTTGTCCCCAAGCGAAAACTGAACTCAGTAAACACGACCACGGGTTTATGGAGTGAAGTGTCGATAAACAAAATACGGACAAGAAGCATCACATTTATCAATACCCAAGTTATAACAGACATCAACTTCCCCTTATATAACTTAACTTGCAATGAGTAAAGGGAATCACAATAAAGGTGCACAAGGTAAATCATGACTGTTGATGGCAAACCTTTGTTCTTGGTCAGAGAACAGTAAACAGATTGTACTTATATTTTGATCAGAGCCTTTATATCAGAGCTTATATTGCAGAAATCACATGCTCAATCATAATAATCTCTTTACGGTCATTGATAGCTTTCAAAGATATATTCATTCAGATAAAAGCATTGTACTAAACAAAGAAGGATAAAAGACATGATTGAATAAATCAACATATGGATGGTTGGATCACAACAACTCAAATGCTTGCTTAAGATAGAGAGGAATAGGTTTACTGACTCAACATAAAAGTAAAAAGATAGGCCCTTCGCAGAGGGAAGTAGGGATTTATCATGTGCTAGAGCTTTTCATTTGTAAAACAGAGATAAAAATTGTTTTGAGAGGTGGTTGTTCCTGTCAACGAATGGCAATAGAGTTCTTGCTATCTTCCATACTAAACAAGTTGAGAGCGGTTTCGAGATATTAATAAAGAGCATTTATATGCACTTTTTATAGTTTGGCACTCCTCCCAACCTTTCCTTTCACAAACCATGGCTAACCAAATCCTTTGGGTGCCTGCCAACAATCTCATACCATGGAGGAGTGCCTTTTTTGAAGTTATAATGGTCTGACCAGCTCTCTTGAAAAATTAGTGACGAGCAGATGAAGCATAAAGGTCGAGGGGTAGTTAATTTGGTATGGAAGATAACAATCTCAACTACTACCTCCTCATGAGCTAAAAACAATGTCACAAAATGAGAAGTATTTGAAGGTTTTGAAAGGTAGCACATGAAAATTTACTTGGAATGGCTTGAAATGCCATGCATAGGAATTTATAATGGACTCTTTGGAATAACTTGGTTTTTAGGAGTTGGACACACGAGAAGCATTCCCTCTCAATACAGGTTTTTGGCTAGCAAGGCTGGGTAGCAAGCATAAGAGTTGAGTGAAACAAACAAACAAACATGTGATAGAAAACAATCATGCAATCTTCCTTGGAAGTACAAACGATCTTAACTTGAGAATACTAATCTTATGAGCCAATCAAGAAAGAAAGATAATGAAATAATGTATCTACATGTATTTCTCTCTTTTCTACTCAAGCCTCAAAGTATTGTTGCTACTGACCATTGCTAAGTTTGCCAAAACCAACTAGATTTACTCATGCTCCCAAAGTGATACCAATACTAATCACAAGATTAATCATATAACAGAAATTGCAAACTAAAATAAAATGTGCAGAAAGTAAATGATAAGACTTCTCATTAATATTTCATAACCGCAACTCACACCAAGGGATACATAGATAACCAACTAAAGGAGAGATACTTCCACACTGCAAACCATCATATATGATAACTTCTCTACTCATGATATGACTCTACTTAAAGGTAAAAGAGTAAAAGGTAATGATGTGATACCGCGGCACTCCCCCAAGCTTGGAACAAGCCAAGGGGATGCCAATATTGATGATGAATTACTCCTTTGGTGGTGGTGGTGAATCTTTATCATCATCAAACTTCCGAGGTAGAGGCTCCCCATTGATGGTGCGGTGTTGATGTAGATGACCGACCAGTTGGGAACCCCAAGAGAAGGTGTGATGAGCACAGCAGCAAGTCTTCCCTCAATTATGAAACCAAGGTTTATCGAACCAGTAGGAGAAAGAACCAAACTTAAGAGGGTGATGCTTGCTAGCTTCGTGACACTCCAGACAATGGCGCCAGGAATATTGTTGGTGTGTCTTCACCCAGCAACAACGTAAAACCTGCACACAACACAAACAAGTACTTTGCTCCCAACTTACGATGAGGTTGTCAATCTCACCGGTTTGCTGTAAACAAAGGATTGAGTGTATCGAGTGGTAAAAGGATATTAGTTTGCAAGTAAAAGTAAACAGTGCGAGTAAAGTAAAATGGTGTAACAATGTAAAGGAAATTGGACCGGGGTCCACAGTTCACTAGCGGTGTCTCTCCATAAGATAAATAATAACATGCTGGGTAAATAAATTACAGTTGGGCAATTGATAGAGTAAAGATAATGTACATACATCACGAGGATCACTATGAGGTTCACTCTGGGCATTACGACAAAATACATAGAGCGTAATCCAACTGCATCTATGACTAATAATCCACTCGCGGGGAATCATCCGAGGACCCCTTGAGTATTAAGTTGCGAACAACAGATAATTGCATTATGCAAAGTGCGTAATGTAAACAAAGCAAATGTCCTTGGACACAAGAATGTTGTTTTCTCCCTAGTGGCAACAGCACATCTACAACCTTAGAGGTATTTGTCACTCCCCCAGATTAAATAGAGGCATGAACCCAACTATCGAGCATAAATACTCCCTCTTGGAGTTACTAGCATCTACTCGGCCAAGATAGCTACTAGCAACGAAAAGCATTCAAGATCATAAACAACATAGAGATAACATAAAATATATAATTCAGCACATCAACTTGACATAGTACCAATACTCATCGGATCCCAATAAACAGAACATGTATGATTACATAAAGATGATCTTGATCATGTAGGGGATCTCACAAGATCTAAACATGAAGCACATGGTGGAGAAGACAACCATCTAGCTACTGCTATGGACCCGTAGTCCAAGGTAGACTACTCACACATCACTCCGGAGGCGACCATGGTGGTGGAGAAGGCCTCCAGCAGGCATTCCCCTCTCCAGCAGGGTGCCGGGAAGAGCTCCTGGATCCTCCCGATCTCGCGACGGCGATGGCGGTGGCTTGCATTATGTTTCGAGGAAAAGTGATCCGTCCCTTAGGTTTTTCCCGTCGATGGGACTTTATAGGCGAAGGGGCAGCGTCAGAATTGGGACCATGCGGTCTCACCACAGGTGGGCGCGGCCAGGGGCTAGGCCGCGCCCCTGGTGGTGTGGCTGGCCCCTGCCCCCCCCCCTCCATCTCATCTTCGGTCTTCGCGAAGCTTCGGTAAAAATAGGAGGTTCGGCTTTTGTTTTATCCAATTCCGAGAATATTTCCTGTGTAACTTTTCTGAAACACAAAAATAGCAGAAAACAAGGAACTGACATTGTGACATCTTGTTAATAGGTTAGTTCCGCAAAATGCATAAAAACGCCACGAAGTGTAACAAAACTCAAAGCAAATGGTGTGTAAACAAGCATGGAGCATAAAAAATTATAGATACGTTTGAGACGTATCAAGCATCCGCAAGCTTAACTCCTGCTCGTCCTCAATTATGTAAGTGATAACAAAAGAATAATTTTTGAGGTGACATGCACCATCACAATCTTGATCATCTACGTAAGCATTGAGTGCTGGGATCAAAGAACTTAAAACATGGGCATAAAAGACATAATCTTGACAATAAGAACTCAGCAACCATGTTATAACATGAAAAGGAACACAAACGAAAGATCATGAATAATGAAACAATGAAAGTCAAACATGTGTTCAAATCATATGGAAAAACATAGCAAATGGTTTTCAGCTTGTCCTTCATGGAATAGCAAAACATAAATGCATAGGACACCTTCAAGTTTAAGAGGGTGACTAGATACAAATAATTTAAGAACAAGTGAAACCAAAATAATGAATCAATCAATGATAACTTTGGGACAATGCACATTATACTCAGAATGGCAACTATGCTCTCTTAGACGGTGCATAAAGGTAGAAGGTGGAGACTCAACATAAAAGTAAAAGAAAGACCCTTCGCAGAGGGAAGCAGGGATTAAACATGTGCTAGAGCTTTTCATTTGTAAAACAGAGAGATAAAAATTGGTTTTGAGAGGTGGTTGTCTTTGTCAACGACTGGCAATGGGGTTCTTACTATCTTCCATACAAAAATGAAGCAAGTTTTTAAGAGAGAGATTGGCACTTTGGTGCTCTTTTATAAAGCTTGGCACTCCTCCCCACCTTTTTCCTTTCTCAAACTATGGCTAACCGATGCCATTGGGTGCCCACCAACATTCACATACCATGGAAGAGTGCCTTTTTTTCTTTTTCTTTTTCTTTTTGGAATAAGACAATATGGAAGATAGCAAATCCGACCACTACATCCCCATGAGCTAAAAATATTGTCACAAAACGAGAAGTGTTTTGAAGGTTTTTTTTTGGAAGATAGCACATGAAAATTTACTTGGAATGGCTTACAAATACCATGCATAGGAATTTATAGTGGACACAATGGAATAACTTGGTTTTTGGGAGTTGGATGCATGAGTAGAGCTCATACTCAGTACAAAATGAGGGCTAGCAAAAGACTGGGAGCAAACAACTAAGAGAGCAAAAATGGCCATAATCATGCAAAGTGACAAAGCAACATTAAGAGAAGCATAAAATGGCATCAAAAGTCAAAAACTAAATGATCATAGAGGCTTATGGCAACTTGTTAAGAGTCAAACATGTTGTAAGCATGCGCCAAGTCAACCCAAATAAAACATCAAAGGAGAAAACCAAATAAATGCTTCCACAAAATAAGAACAATGCATGATTTTTTTCAAAGGCTCATTAAGCAATATCAGTCATTTGAGACAAGTCATGCTACAGCAAAAATCACTAAGTATACTATCAAAACGCAATCAAGCATGGCATGAAAAAGTCTAAGCCGCAGTCTAAATAAGCTCCTTTTTGTACCACTTTTTTGCATAAAACTTTTTCTATTTTCCAACACCATTCGAGCCTTTTTTAAAACAACTATTTTGATGAATACCAACATAGACCAGAGGTCCAAATACACCTTGATGCAAAGATAAAACAAGATCTAAACAAAAATCAAGGTGAAAAACGAAAGCTAAACGCAGTTCTAGAAAAAGAGAACACTCGTTGAACGATAAGAGTGAAAAACGGAGTGTTCTTGGCAAATGAAAAACGAGTACATCTCCTCCAAAAGAAATTTGTTGGGGTCCAACCATTTATTGCAGCAAACAAAACAAAAGAAAACTTAAAACAAAAGTAAAGACGCTCCAAGAAAAACGCATAGTGGATGAAGCAATAAAAATATAGTGTTTTGAAAGGTGACCTGATTTTTGCCGATGAAGAAGGGGTGCCTCGGGGGCATCCCCAAGCTTTGATGCTTGTACCTCTTGGATATTTCTTGGGGTGTGTGGGCATCCCCAAACTTGAGCTTTTGTCCATTCTTCATCTCATCTCATCATTCTCCAATCCCTACACTTGAAAACTTCCTTCATACAAAACTTAACACAATTCTATTAGCAACGTTAGCATAAGCATAATAGTAGATCAACCCTTTTTGGTTCAGGTTTTAACTCAAAAACACCACATATAAAGCATATACTACTGTAGCAACTTCCCCAAAAGTTCTGTGATCAAAAGAACTCAAAAAGAAAGCGATCGAGAGGCAAACACAAATAGTGGCAGAAATCTGTCAAAACAGAACAGCTGACAAAGGTCGATTTTTTCGAGGACCTTATGTTGCTCAAATCTAAAAGTGCAAAACTAATGAAAGTTTGGATATAACCTGGGGCATATGCACAAGAAATAGCAGGTCAAAAATATATTCTCAGAATTTTTGCGGTGCAGAACCGAAATCTGTTTCAGGACAGCAACTTCCCCAAATCTTACCTTACTCAAATTAGAGGTTCTTCTTGACACAAAAACGAAATAAAAAAGGATAAAGAGCGGTTATTACATTAGTAATAACTTCCAAGACTCAAATAAAATAAAAATTTCTGAAAATAAAACAATGGGTTATCTCCCAAGAGTGCTTTTCTTTAACGCCTTTGAGCTAGGCGCAGAATGTGCAAATCAAGTATTTTCAAACGATGAAGCATTAAGATAAATTGCAGAAGTCTTTTCAACAATGAATAGAATTGTGTCCAAATGAGTTTTCAAAGATCCCTTGTGAACACTCTTTGGTTCTCTACTTTCATCAAAAGGGTTTTCAGGACAAATCCAATCAAAATTCTTTTCCAAAGCTTCATGCAATCCTACAAGTTTGCAAGGAATTGGTACTTTGATATCTTCATTGGTTGTACCAACAACATTAATAGGTGAGCCAAGCATATTAAAACGCTCAAAAACTTTCCTAGCTTCAATAACAACATCTCTAAATTCTCTACGCAAAGTCTCCAAAATAAAATCTTTCTTTTCGGAGTCTTCAATATCATGAAGCTTAAGAAACATTTGTTGCATAAAAGGATTAAGGTTAACAAACCTAGCCTCCAACATGTGAACTAAATAAGCAGCAGCAACTTCATAACTAGGAGCAAGCTCAACCAAAGATCTATCCTCAACATCTTTATGCATACTAATATGATTAAAGAACTCCTCAATATTACCTTTCCCAATAATAGAACCACTACCTACTGAGAGGTCCTCCAAAACATACTTAGGGAACAACATAATGAACTAAGAGTAATAAAGTAACAACTATAAAGGAAGCTATTTTTTTTTGATAAAATGATGCAAGCAAAAAAAAAAGCAAAACAATAACAAAGTAAAGATTGTGTGTGCGAGACTCCCCTTGCAGAAGTCTTCTTCCTCCCTGGCAACGACGCCAGAAAACTGCTTGATGGCTTATAAGTACAGCCCGCTGGGAACCCCAAGAGGAAGGTATGATGAGCACAGTAGCAAGTCTTCCCTTAGTTGTGAAACCAAGGTTTATCGAACCAGTAAGAGAAAGCCAAACTTCAGAAGGTGATGCTTGCTAGCTTCGCGAACTCTGGACAATGGCGCTAGAAAACTTGCTGGTGCGTAGTTGACGTAGGAGCTTCTTCACCTAGCAGCAACGTGAAACCTGCACACAACACAAGCAAGAACTTTGCTCCCAACTTACGATGAGGTTGTCAATCTCACCGGTTTGCTGTAAACAAAGGATTGAGCGAATCGAGTGGTAATAGGATAATAGTAATGCAAGAAAGTAAACAGAGCGAGTAATAGTAAAATGGTAAAGCAATGTAAAGGAAATTGGACCGGGGTCCACAGTTCACTAGTGGTGTCTCTCTATAAGATAAATAACACATGCTGGGTAAAAAAATTACAGTTGAGCAATTGATAGAGCAAGATAATGTACATACGTCATGAGGATCACTATGAGATTTACTCTGGGCATTATGACAAAATAGATAGACCGCCATCCAACTGCATCTATGACTAAAAATCCACTCGCGGGGAATCGTCCGAAGACCCCTTGAGTATTAAGTTGCGAACAACAGATAATCGCATTAAGCAAAGTGCGTAATGTAAACAAACCAAATGTCCTTAGACACAAGAATGTTGTTTTATCCCTAGTGGCAACATCACATCTACAACCTTAGAGGTTTCTATCACTCCCACAGATTAAATAGAGGCATGAACCCAACTATCGAGCATAAATACTCCCTCTTGGAGTTACTAGCATCTACTCGGCCAAGATAGCTACTAGCAACGGAAAGCATGCAAGATCATAAAAAACATAGAGATAACATAAGATATAATATTCAGCACATCAACATCACATAGTACCAATAATCATCGGATCCCAACAAACACAACATGTATGATTACATAAAGATGATCCTGATCATGTAGGGCAGCTCACAAGATCTAAACATGAAGCACATGGTGGAGGAGACAACCATCTAGCTACTGCTATGGACCTATAGTCCAAGGTAGACTACTCACACATCACTCCGGAGGCGACCATGGTGGTGTAGAAGGCCTCCGGCAGGGTGCCGGGAAGAGCTCCTGGATCCTCCCGATCTCACAACAGCGACGGCGATGGCTTGCAGTATGTTTCGTGAAAAAGAGATCCGTCCCTTAGGTTTTTCCCGTGGAGGGGACTTTATAGGCGAAGGGGCAGCGTCAGGAAGTGGACCAGGCACCCTCACTATAGGTGGGTGCGGCCAGGGGCTGGGCCGCGCCCCCCTGTGGTGTGGCTAGCCCCTGGCTCCCCTCTGTCTCATCTTCAGTCTTTGTGAAGCTTCGGTAAAAATAGGAGGTTCGGCTTTTATTTCATCCAATTCTGAGAATATTTCATATGTAACTTTTCTGAATCACAAAAATAGCAGAAAACAGGGAACTGGCAGTGTGGCATCTTGTTAATAGGTTAGTTCTGGAAAATGCATAAAAACACCACGAAGTGTAACAAAACTCAAAGCAAATGGTGTGTAAACAAGCATGGAGCATCAAAACTTATAGATATGTTTGAGATGTATCAGCAAGCTGAATAACCACAGCAATTTCTTCAAGTTCACAAGAACCAATTTCATGCATGATCTCTCTATAAAGCTCATAAGGAATAGCAGTTGTACTCGCACCAATATCGCATAAACTATAATAGCAATATGATCACCTATCCTGATAGAAAGCACAGGAACACTTGTTTTCCTAGATCTACTAGGATGTGAAACAATATTAGAAGCATCTTCACAAAAGATAATGTGTCCATCTTCTACATTTTTAGTAACAAGGTCTTTCACTATTGCTACTGGAGGTTTAACAGTTATTTGTTCATCAGGTTCTATAGCTTTCTTTCTACTTTTGCTAATCACGCTAGTTATCATAGAATGCTCCTTTACCTTAGCAGGGAAAGGTGTTTTCTCAATATAAGGTTCAGGAAAAATACGATTGACAAAACTTCAATATTTCTAGCAGGAACACAATTAACAGTATCTTTATAAGGTGCATGTTACTTGTTCCATTCTTTTTTTGGAACATCAAGGTAAGAGGCAAAGGCCTTAAAACAGATTGCAAGTATTTGAGAATCAAGACCATAAACATCACTAATATTATGAAAGTCATCAGTTCCCATAAAGGATTTAATGCATTCGTAATCATAATTTATACCTGACTTTCTTCCTTTATCATTCTCCCATCCTTCAGTATTTTCCTGAATACGGTCAAGAAGATCCCATTTAGCTTCTTCTTTCATACGTGTAAATGATCCAGAACAAGAAGCATCCAATAAATCCTTATCATGAAGAGAAAGCCTTGCATAGAAGTTATTACTAACAATATTACTGGGGAGCTCATGAATGGGACATTTGAGCATTAGTGACTTCAATCTCCCCCACGCTTGGGCAATACTCTCTCCATCTTGAGGCCAAAAATTATATATTTGATTCTGATCTTTATGAATCTAACTTGGAGGATAGAATTTAGAATAAAAGAGAGGTACAATTTCCTTCCATCCAATGGATCGGCCATTCTTCAGCAGTTTATACCATTCCGTAGCTCTGCCCTTCAGTGATAAAGAGAATAGCTTCCTCTTAATTTGGCTTGTTGAAATACCTGCACACTTGAACAACTCGCATAATTCATGTATAAAGAGCAAATGATCACCAGGATGGACAGTTCCATCTCCTCAATAGCAGTTATTCATAACACGTTCAACAATTTTCATAGGTATTTTAAAAGGATCCCATTGAGCAGGCGATGGTTCATCTACTACCGTAACAGTGGTAGTAGTATTCCCAAATAGGGAACTAAATGGAGACTTCTCCATAATAAAATAAAATAATAGACAGAAATAAAAATAGTACTTACAATAAAAGTTTCCTTTACCAATTCCACTCTTCAATAGCACTTCACTCCCCAGCAACGGCGCCAGAAAATCGTCTTGATGACCCACAAATAGAGGGGGTGTATCATATTACTTTCGATAAATAAGAGTGTCGAACCCAACAAGGAGCAGAAGGTGTTGACAAGCAGTTTTGATCAAGGAATCACTGTAAATACTAGCAAACGAGTTTTCAGGGGTATTTGAAATGCAGATAAATAAAGTACGAGTAAATAAAAGACAGCGGTAACAATTGCTGCGAGTGGCACAATCCTTTCTAGAGCAAAGGACAAGCCAGTTCTGTTACTTATGATTACCAAATGTTCCTAAGGACACACGGGAGTTTTGTCAAGTGCTTCTGCTTCATACAATTGATTAATCTTCATTGGTTTGATAGGTGCTTGATATGTCTCAAACGTATCTATAATTTTTGATGCTCCATGCTTGTTTATACACCATTTGCTTTATGTTTTGTTACACTTCATGGCGTTTTTATGCATTTTCCAGAACTAACCTACTAACGAGATGCCACAGTGCCAGTTCCCTATTTTCTATTGTTTTTGTGTTTCAGAAAAGCTACACAGGAAATATTCTCGGAATTGGACGAAACAAAAGCCAAACCTTCTATTTTTCCCGAAGCGTCACGAAGTCCGAAGATGAGACGGAGGGGGGCCAGGAGCCAGGCTCAACCTAGGGCGGCGCGGCCCTAGCCCCTGGCCGCGCCACCAGGGGGTGAGACCAGCTGGTCCACCCTTTGAACCCCTCCCCTTTCGCCTATATATTCCCCTCGACAGGAAAAACCTAAAGGATGGATCACTTTTCCTCGAAACATACTGCAAGCCGTCGCCGTCATCGTCGTGAGATTGGGAGGATCCAGGAGCTCTTCCCGGCACCCTGCCAGAGAGGGGAATCCCTGCCGGAGGCCTTCTCCACCACCATGGTCACCTCCGGAGTGATGTGTGAGTAGTCTACCTTGGACTACGGGTCCATAGAAGTAGCTAGATGATCGTCTTCTCCACCATGTGCTTCATGTTTAGATCTTGTGAGCTGCCCTACATGATCAAGATCATCTTTGTGTAACTCTACATGTTGTGTTTGTTGGGATCCGATGAGTATTGGTACTATGTTAAGTTGATGTGCTGAATTATTATCTTTATGTTATCTCTATGTTTTTTGTGATCTTGCATGCTCTCCGTTGCTAGTAGATATCTTGGCCGAGTAGATGCTAGTGACTCCAAGAGGGAGTATTTATGCTTGATAGTTGGGTTCATGCCTCTAGTAATCTGGGGGAGTGACAGAAACCTCTAAGGTTGTAGATGTGCTGTTGCCACTAGGGAGAAAACAACATTCTTGTGTCCAAGTACATTTGCATTGTTTACATTACGCACTTTGCTTAAGGCGATAATCTATTGTTCGCACCTTAATACCCAATGTTTGCTCGGACGACATTCAGAGGGTGGATTATTAGTCATAGATGCAGTTGGATTATGGTCTATGTATTTTGTCGTAATGCCCAGAGTGAATCTCATAGTGATCCTCATGACATATGTACGTTATCTTTACTCTATCAATTGCCCAACTGTAAAAAATTACCCAGCATGTTATTATTTATCTTATGGAGAGACACCACTAGTGAAATGTGGACCCCGGTCCAATTTCCTTTACATTGCTATTACCATTTTACTTTTACTTGCTTATTTACATTCTCGCATACTATTACCTTTTACCACTCGATACGCTTAATCCTTTGTTTACAGCAAACCGGTGAGATTGACAACCTCATCATAAGTTGGGGCAAAGTTCTTGGTTGTGTTGTGTGCAGGTTCCACATTGCTGCTGGTGAAAAGTTTCACGCCGACAAGTAATCTTCTGGCGCTGTTGTCCGAAGTGTCGTGAAGCTAGCAAGCATCACCTTCGGAAGTTTGGCTTTCTCCTACTGGTTTGATAAACCTTGGTTTCACAACTGAGGGAAACTTATTGCTGTGCTCATCATACCTTCCTCTTGGGGTTCCCAACTGGGTGCTATACCGCACTATCAAGCATTTTTCTGGCGCCGTTGCCAGGGGGAAAGAAGATTTCTGCAAATGGAGTCTCTCACGCTCAATCTTTTACTTTGTTATTGTTTTGCTTTATTTTATTTTTACTTGCATCGTTTTATCAAAAATACAAAGAAATTAGCTTCCTTTATAGTTGCTTTTACTTGCTTGCTTTTAGTTTTGCTAGAATGGGTACTCCTGAGAACACCAAGTTGTGTGCTTTTACTAGCACCAAAAACAATGATTTTATCTGCACTCCTATTGCGCCACCTACTCCTAAGGCAAATTTTTATGAGATCAAACCTGCTTTGTTGAATCTTGTTATGAAAGAGCAATTTTCCGGTGCCAGTTCTGATGATGCTACAGCTCATCTCAACAATTTTGTTGAGCTATGTGAGATGCAAAAGTATAAGGATGTAGATGGTAATATTATTAAGCTTAAGTTGTTTCCTTTCTCTTTAAGAGGAAGAGCTAAGGATTGGTTGCTATCTTTGCCTAGAAATAGCATTGATTCCTGGGATAAGTGTAAGGATGCTTTTATTGGAAAATACTACCCTCCTACTAAGATTATAGCTTTCCATAGTGATATTATGAAGTTTAGACAGTTTGATAATGAACATGTTGCTCAAGCTTGGGAAAGAATGAAATCTATGATAAAGAATTGTCCCACTCAAGGACTGACTACTTGGATGATTGTCCAAACATTTTATGCAAGAATTTTTCTTCAAGAAACCTATTGGATTCTAGCTGCTGGAGGCACTTTTATGTCCCTTACCTTGGGTGCCGCAACGAAGCTTCTTGACAACATGATGGTAAATTATTCTGAGTGGCACACCAAGAGAGCTCCACAAGGTAAGAAGGTAAATTTTGTTGAGGAAACCTCTTCCTTGAGTGATAAGATTGATGCTATTATGCTTCAGCTTTCTAATGATAGAGCTCATGTTGCTCCTAATAATGTTCCTTTGGCCTCTTTGGTTTCTCAAGAAGAGCACATTGATGTAAACTTCATTAGAAATAATAATTTCAACAACATCGTTTATAGGAACAATTTTGCTAGCAACAATTATAGGCCGTGTCCTTCTAATAGTGATAATGGTTATCTTGGTAGACCTAAAATTTCTAGTGAAGAAAGGATTTTAGAAGTTGAAAGGGCTACGAAGAATTTTATGCAGATGCAATATGAGCAGAACAAGTTGTTCACCAAGACCATGGAGGAGCAATCCGCCTTGTTGAAGACTATTAGTCATCAACTTGATATTTGAACAGGGCTATTCCTGAGTTGCAAGCTAAGGTTTCTAAAGCTGAAACCAATATTTCATATTTGTCTGATGCACAATCTTCTCTGATTAATAGAATGTCAGCTAAACCTGATCCTTTTGCTGCTACTAATGCCATTCAAGTTAGAATTGATGAAAATGTTAGGATGTTAGCAGAATTGCATGCCAGGTGGGAAAGAGAAGATGAGATGGCTAGAAAGATGAAGGTATGTACTATTACCACCTCTAATGATGTTGTTCCAAATACCAGCAATCATCTTACTTTGATTGGTGTAGAGAAATCTCCTACCCCTTGGGCGAAAAAGCCCAAAACTGCAAAAACTTTTTCTACAAAAAGTGCTGAATTTTTTTGGAGTATGGGAGATGATATCTCTATTTCTTTTAATGATTTTGATGTTGATGGCTGCAATATATCTGAAGTTATTTTGTTCTTGCAAAAGCTTGCTTTGAGTCCTAATGCTAGTTCTTTGAATATTGTTTTTACAAATCATATTACAAATGCTCTCATGAAAATTAGGGAGGAAAAGTTGAAAAAAAGCTTCTATTCCCAAGAAGTTAGAAGATGGTTGGTGATACGTCTCAAACGTATCTATAATTTTTGATGCTCCATGCTCGTTTACACACCATTTGCTTTGTGTTTTGTTACACTTCATGGCATTTTTATGCATTTTCCGGAACTAACCAACTAACAAGATGCCACAGTGCCAGTTCCCTATTTTCTGCTGTTTTTGTGTTTTAGAAAAAGCTACATAGGAAATATTCTCAAAATTGGACGAAACAAAAGCCAAACCTTCTATTTTTCCCGAAGCGTCACGAAGTCCGAAGATGAGATGGAGGTGGGCCAGGAGCCAGGCTCACCCTAGGGTGGCGTGGCCTACCCCTGGCCCGCGCCACCAGGGGGTGAGACCACCTGGTCCACCCCCTTTCGCCTATATATTCTCCTCGATGGGAAAAACCTAAGGGACGGATCGCTTTTCTCGAAACATACTGCAAGCCGGCGCCACCGTCGTCACGAGATCAGGAGGATCCAGGAGCTCTTCCCGGCACCCTGCCGGAGGCCTTCTCCACCACCATGGTCGCCTCCGGAGTGATGTGTGAGTAGTCTACCTTGGACTACGGGTCCATAGCAGTAGCTAGATGGCCGTCTTCTCCACCATGTGCTTCATGTTTAGATCTTGTGAGATGCGCTACATGATCAAGATCATCTTTATGTAATTCTACATGTTGTGTTTGTTGGGATCCGATGAGTATTGGTACTATGTTAAGTTGATGTGTTGAATATTATCTTTTGTTATCTCTATGTTATTTATGATCTTGCATGCTCTCTGTTGCTAGTAGATATCTTGGTCGAGTAGATGCTAGTGACTCCAAGAGGGAGTATTTATGCTCGATAGTTGGGTCTCTAGTAATCTGGGGGAGTGACAAAAACCTCTAAGGTTGTAGATGTGATGTTGCCACTAGGGAGAAAACAACATTCTTTTGTCCAAGGACATTTGCTTTGTTTACTTTACGCACTTTGCTTAATGCAATTATCCATTGTTTGCAACTTAATACCCGATGGTTGCTCGGACGACATCCGGAGGGTGGGTTATTAGTCATAGATGCAGTTGGATTACGGTCTATGTATTTTGTTGTAATGCCCAGAGTGAATCTCATAGTGATCCTCATGGCATATGTACGTTATCTTTCCTCTATCAGTTGCCCAACTATAATTTGTTTACCTAGCATGTTGTTATTTATCTTATGGAGAGACACCACTAGTGAACTGTGGACCCCGGTCCAATTTCCTTTACATTGCTACTACCGTTTACTATTACTTGCTTATTGACATTCTCGCATACTATTACCTTTTACCACTCGATACGCTCAATCCTTTGTTTATAACAAACCGGTGAGATTGACAACCTCATCGTAAGTTGGGGCAAAATTCTTGGTTGTGTTGTGTGCAGGTTCCACGTTGTTGCTGGTGCAAACCAAAGCCCTGGTTGCAGTGCCTTATAAATTGTTTGGAGCTGTCGCGAAGCTAGCAAGATCACCTTATGAAGTTTGGCTTTCTCCTACTGGTTCGATAAACCTTGGTTTCACAACTGAGGGAAGACTTGCTGCTGTGCTCATCATACCTTCCTCTTGGGGTTCCCAACGGGGTGTAATCTACACGCCATCAAGCAATTTTTCTGGCGCCATTGCCGGGGAGAAAGAAGATTTCTGCAAGGGGAGTCTCTCACGCTCAATCTTTTACTTTGTTATTGTTTTGCTTTACTTTATTTTTACTTGCATCGTTTTATCAAAAATACAAAAAAAATTAGTTCCTGTATAGTTGTTTTTACTTGTCTGCTTTTAGTTTTGCTAGAATGGGTACCCCTGAGAACAAGTTGTGTGATTTTACTAGCACCAAAAACAATGATTTTATCTGCAGTCCTATTGCGCCACCTGCTCCTGAGGCAAATTTTTATGAGATCAAACCTGCCTTGTTGAATCTTGTTATGAAAGAGCAATTTTCCGGTGCCTGTTCTAATGATGCTGCAGCTCATCTCAACAATTTTGTTGAGCTATGTGAGATGCAAAAGTATAAGGATGTAGATGGTAATATTATCAAGCTTAAGTTGTTTCCTTTCTCCTTAAGAGGAAGAGCTAAGGATTGGTTGCTATCTTTGCCTAGAAATAGTATTGATTCTTGGGATAAGTGTAAGGATACTTTTATTGGAAAATACTATCCTCCTGCTAAGATTATAGCTTTGCGTAGTGATATTATGAAGTTTAGACAGTTTGATAATGAACATGTTGCTCAAGCTTGGGAAAGAATGAAATCTATGATAAAGAATTGTCCCACTCATGGACTGACTACTTGGATGATTGTCCAAACTTTTTATGTAGGACTGAATTTTTCTTCAAGAAATCTATTGGATTCAGCTACTAGAGGCACTTTTATGTCCCTTACCTTGGGCGCCACAACAAAGGTTCTTGACAACATGATGGTAAATTATTCTGAGTGGCACACCAAGAGAGCTCCACAAGGTAAGAAGGTAAATTCTGTTGAGGAAACCTCTTCCTTAAGTGATAAGATTGATGCTATTATGCTTATGCTTTCTAATGATAGAGCTCATGATAATCCTAATAATGTTCCTTTGGCCTCTTTGGTTGCTCAAGAAGAGCATGTTGATGTAAACTTCATTAGAAATAATAATTTCAACAACAGTGCTTATAGGAATAATTTTGCTAGCAACAATTATAGGCCGTATCCTTCTACCAATGGTAATGGTTATGGTAATTCCTCCAACGACACTAGGGGCGCGCCCTCTGAGCTTGAAGTCATGCTCAAGGACTTCATCGGTAAGCAAACTGCTTTTAACAAGTCTGTTGAGGAAAAGTTGGGTAAAATTGATATTCTTGCTTCTAAAGTTGATAGCCTTGCTCTTGATGTTGAACATCTGAAACTAAAAGTGTTGCCTAATGATGTGAAATAAAGCACTACTTTGAATGCCATCCAGGTTAGAATTGATGAAAATGTTAGGATGTTAGCAGAATTGCTTGCCAGGTGGGAAAGAGAAGATGAGATGGCTAGAAAGATGAACTTATGTACTATTACCACCTCTAATGTTGTTGTTCCAAATGCTAGCAATCCTCTTACTTTGATTGGTGTAGAGAAATCTCCTACTCCTTGTGCGAAAAAGCCCAAAACTGCAAAAACTTTTTCTCAAAAGAGTGCTGAATTTTTTTGGAGTATGGGAGATGATAGCTCTATTTATTTTAATGATTTTGATGTTGATGGCTGCAATATATCTGAATTTATTTTGTTCTTTCAAAAGCTTTCTTTGAGTCCTAATGCTAGTTCTTTGAATGTTGCTTTTACAAATCATATTACAAATGCTCTCATAAAAATTAGGGAGGAAAAGTTGAAACAAAAAGCTTCTATTCCCAAGAAGTTAGAAGATGGTTGGGATCCCATCATTGATATGCATGTTAATGGTTTTGATTGCCATGCTTTATGCGATCTAGGTGCTAGTATTTCTATTATTCCTAAAAATATTTATGATATGCTTGGTTTACCACCGCTTGAAAAGTGTTATTTTGATGTTCCTCTTGCTGATGTTGCTAAGAAGAAACATTTGGGAAGGATTAATGATGTTCTTATTATGGTTAACAATAACCTTATTCCCGTTGATTTTCTTGTCATGGATGTTGAATGCAATGCTTCATGTCCTATTATTTTGGGAAGACCTTTTCTTCGAACTGTAGGTGCCATCATTGATATGAAGGAAGGCACCATTAAATATCAATTCACACTCAAGAAAGGTATGGAACACTTCCCTAGAAGAAGGAAGAAATTACTTTTTGACTCTATTCTTAGAGCAAATTATGAACTTGATGCTTCATCGCTTGATATTACTTGATTTCCACTTTCTGCGCCTAGCTCAAAGGCGTTAAGGAAAAGCACTCTTGGGAGATAACCCAATGTTTTCTTTTCAGTACCTTTTCTTTTATTTGAGTCTTGGAAGTTAGTACTACTGTAATGACCTCTCCTTATCATTTTTATTTTGTTGTTGTGCCAAGAAGAACCTCTAATTTGAGGGAGGAAATATTTGGGGAAGTTGCTGTCCTGAAACAGATTTCTGCGTTGTACCGTAAAAATTTGTGAAAAATCTCTGAATATCTTTTTGATTTGAGATTTCTTGTGCATATGCCCCAGGTTATATCCAAACTTTCATTAGCTTTGCACTTTTCGATTTGAGCGACAGAAAACCTTCGAAAAAATCGATCTTTGTCAGTTGTTCTGTTTTGACAGATTTCTGCCACTATTTGTGTTTGCCTCTCGATCGCTTTCTTTTTTAGTTCTTTTGATCACGGAACTTTTGAGGAAGTTGCTACAGTAGTATATGCTTTATATGTGGTTTTTTTGAGTTTGAAACTGAACCAAAAAGGGTTGATTTACTATTATGTTTATGCTAACGTTGCTAATAGAATTGTGTAAAGTTTTGTATGAAGGAAGTTTTCAAGTGTAGGGGATGGAGAGTGATGAGATGAGATGAAGTATGGACAAAAATTTAAGGGATGCCCATGTCACCCCAAGAAATATCCAAGAGGTACAAGCGTCAAAGCTTGGGCATGACCTCGAGGCACTCCTTCTTCATCGGCAAAAATCAGGTCACCTTTCAACACACTATATTTTTATTGCTTCATATTCTATGCATTTTCTTGGAGCGTATTTACTTTCGCTTTCAGTTTTATTTTGTTTTGTTTAATGCAATAAATGGTTGGACCCCAACAAATTTCTTTTGGAGGAGACGCACTCCGTTTTTCATTTGCCAAGAATACTCTATTTTTCACTCTTATCGTTCAACGAGTGTTCTCTTTTTGTAGAACTGCATTTAGCTTTCGTTTTTCGTCTTGATTTTTGTTTAGATCTTGTTATATCTTTGCATAAATGTGTATTTAGACCACTGGTCTATGTTGGTTTTCATCAAAAGAGTTGTTTCAAAAAGGTTTGAATGGTGTTGGAAAAAGAGAAAAAGTTTCATGCAAAAAGTGGTACAAAAAGGAGCTTGTTTAGACTGCGGCTTAGACTTTTGCATGCCATGCTTGATGTTATTTTGATAGTATGCTTAGTGATTTTTTCTGTAGAATGACTTGTCTCAAATGACTGAGATTGCTTAATGTGCCTCTGAAAAAAATCATGTGTTATTTTTATTATATGGAAGCATTTATTTGGTTTTCTCCTTGATGCTTTATTAGGGTTGACTTGGCGCATGCTTACAACATGTTTGACTCTAACAAGTCACCATAAGCCTCTATGATCATTTGGTTTTTGACTTGTGATGCCACTTTATGCTTCTTTTAATGATGTTTTGTCGCTATGCATGATTATGGCCGTTATTGCTCTCTTAGTTGGTCGCTCCCAGTCTTTTGCTAGCCTTCGTTTTGTACTGAGTATGAGCTCTACTCGTGCATCCAACTCCCAAAAAAAACAAAGTTATTCCAATGTGTCCACCATACATACCTATTAGCAATTGGCTATCCCAAGTACATTTGACTTGCTTTTATCTATCCTTCAAATTAAACTCTTTTTGGTGTTATGTGAAAATTAGTCAGTAAAGCTCTCACGAACCTAACGACACACTTTACTTTTCTCGCTTTTAAAATTTTGACATTGTGGCTCCCTTATGTTGATGTTATGCTTGCAAGTTGTAAGTTGGAAATTAGCCAAACCATGCCGTCATGGGGCAAGCTTTCAACATTGCACTTTCTCTCATTTGAGTTGATATCGTGATTTTTTATTTATGGATACTCGCGATGTGAAATAAGTTGGTATTTTGCGAGATCATGGAGTTTGTATGTGTGTTAGAGAAACGCATGGACCGCTAATCTAAGCCATGCATCATTCATGGTGGAAATTTATAGCATGCCCATAGTGGACATTCGACGACGCATCTCACAATAAAAAGCTATACCAATGGTAAATAAAAGAGATGCTAAGGTGTTCATTGTCTGTTTGTCTTGTCATTTTGATGTGGGCTTGTTCCATGTCATCGGGTAGGAGGTACCCCGTTGGCAGTTCTCGATGATACGTGTATTCTTACAATGACAAGAGCTTGCTTGGGACCTAAGTCGAGTAGCATGAGGTTTGGGTATTCGTACTTCACGAGATACGAGGTTTTCAACTTATGATTTGTTAAGCATATGCTTCGTAATTGTACTCGCATTAACTTTAACCACTCAAGATGCCTATGATGGGGGCAATGAGAGCTCAAAGCTAGTAAGTACCATAATTTTTGAAGGTTTATAAAACTTGCAATCCCTGCTTCCCTCTATGAAGGGCCTTTCTTTTACTTTTATGTTGAGTCTCCACCTTCTACCTTTATGCACGGTCTAAGAGAGCATAGTTGCCATTCTGAGTTTAATGTGCATAGTCCCAAAGTTTATCATTGATTGATTCACGATTATGGTTTTGCTTATTCTTAAATTATTTGTATCTAGTCGCCCTCTTAAACTTGAAGGTGTCCTATGCATTTATGTTTTGCTATTCCATGAAGGACAAGCTGAAAACCACTTTGATATGTTTTCCATATGATTTGAACACGCGTTTGACTTTCATTATTTCATTATTCATGATCTTTGATTTGTGTTTCTTTTCCTGTTATAACATGGTTGCTAAGTTTTATTGTCAAGATTATGTCTCTTATGCCCATGTTTTAAGTTCTTTGATCCCAGCACTCAATGCTTTACATCGTTGATCAAGATTGTGATGTTGCATGTCACCTCAAAAATTATTCTTTTGTTATCACTTACCTACTCAAGGACGAGCAGGAGTTAAGCTTGGGGATGCTTGATACGTCTCAAATGTATCTATAATTTTTGATGCTCCATGCTCGTTTATACACCATTTGATTTGTGTTTTGTTACACTTCGTGGCATTTTTATGCATTTTCCGGAACTAACCTACTAACGAGATGCCACAGTGCTAGTTCCCTATTTTTGCTGTTTTTGTGTTTCAAAAAAGCTACACAGGAAATATTCTCGAAATTGGACAAAACAAAAGCCAAACCTTCTATTTTTCCCGAAGCGTCACGAAGTCCGAAGATGAGACAGAGGGGGCCAGGAGCCAGGCTCACCCTAGGGTGGCGCGACCTACCCCTGGCCCGCGCCACCAGGGGGTGAGACCACCTGGTCCACCATCTGACACCCCCTTTCGCCTATATATTCCCCTCGATGGGAAAAACATAAGGGACGGATCACTTTTCCTCAAAACATAGTGCAAGCCGCCGCCGTCGTCGTCGCGAGATTAGGAGGATCCAGGAGCTCTTCCCGACACCCTGCCGGAGAGGGGAATCCCTGCCGGAGGCCTTCTCCACCACCATGGTCGCCTCCGGAGTGATGTGTGAGTAGTCTACCTTGGACTACGGGCCCATAGCAGTAGCTAGATGGCCGTCTTCTCCAACACGTGCTTCATGTTTAGATCTTGTGAGCTGCCCAACATGATCAAGATCATCTTTATATAATTCTACATGTTGTGTTTGTTGGGATCCGATGAGTATTGGTACTATGTTAAGTTGATGTGCTGAATATTATCTTTTGTTATATCTATGTTATTTATGATCTTGCATGCTCTCCGTTGCTAGTAGATATCTTGGCCGAGTAGATGCTAGTGACTCTAAGAGGGAGTATTTATGCTCGATAGTTGGGTTCATGCCTCTAGTAATCTGGGGGAGTGACAGAAACCTCTAAGGTTGCAGATGTATTGTTGCCACTAGGGAGAAAACAACATTCTCGTATCCAAGGACATTTGCTTTGTTTACTTTACGCACTTTGCTTAATGCAATTATCCATTGATCGCAACTTAATACCCGATGGTTGCTCGGATGACATCCGGAGGGTGGATTATTAGTCATAGATGCAGTTGGATTACGGTCTGTATTTTGTCGTAATGCCCAGAGTGAATCTCATAGTGATCCTCATGACATATGTACGTTATCTTTACTCTATCAATTGCCCAACTGTAATTTGTTTACCCAGCATGTTGTTATTTATCTTATGGAGAGACACCACTAGTGAACTGTGGACCCCGGTCCAATTTCCTTTACATTGCTACTACCGTTTACTATTACTTGCTTATTTACATTCTCGCATACTATTACTTTTTACCACTCGATACGCTCAATTCTTTGTTTACAGCAAACAGGTGAGATTGACAACCTCATCGTAAGTTGGGGCAAAGTTCTTGGTTGTGTTGTGTGCAGGTTCCACGTTGTTGCTGGTGCAAAGCAAAGCCCTAGATGAGGCGCCTTATAAATTGTCCGGAGCTGTCGCAAAGCTAGCAAGCATCACCTTCTGAAGTTTGGCTTTCTCCTACTGGTTCGATAAACCTTGGCTTCACAACTGAGGGAAGACTTACTGTTGTGCTCATCATACCTTCCTCTTGGGGTTCCCAACGGGATGTAATCTACACGCCATCAGTTGGGGCCCGTCATTGATATGCATGTTAATGGTTTTGATTGCCATGCTTTATGTGATCTAGGTGCTAGTATTTCTATTATGCCTAGAAAGATTTATGACATGCTTGGTTTACCACCGCTTGAAAAGTGTTATTTTGATGTTCCTTTTGCTGATGTTGCTAAGAAAAAACCTTTGGGAAGGATTAATAATGTTCTTAATATGGTTAACAATAACCTTGTTCCCATTGATTTTCTTGTTATGGATGTTGAATGCAATGCTTCATGTCCTATTATTTTGGGAAGACCTTTTCTTCGAACTGTAGGTGCCATCATTGATATGAAGGAAGGCACCATTAAATATAAATTCCCACTCAAGAAAGGTATGGAACACTTCCATAGAAAGAGGAATAAATTACCTGTTGACTCTATTCTTAGAGCAAATTATGAACTTGATGCTTCATCGCTAGATATTACTTGATTTCCACTTTCTGCGCCTAGCTCAAAGGCGTTAAATAAAAGCACTCTTGGGAGATAACCCATGTTTTCTTTTCAGTACTTTTTCTTTTATTTGAGTCTTGGAAGTTATTACTACTGTAATGATCTCTCCTTATCATTTTTATTTTGTTGTTGTGCCAAGAAGAACCTCTAATTTTAGAGAGGTAAGATTTGGGGAAGTTGCTGTCCTGAAACAGATTTTGGTGCTGCACCATAAAAATTCGTGAAAATTCTCAGAATATCTTTTTGATCTGCGATTTCTTATGCAGATGCCCCAGGTTATATCCAAACTTCTATTAGTTTTGCACTTTTTGATTTGAGTAACAGAAGGTCCTCGAAAAAATTGACCTTTGTCAGCTGTTCTGTTTTGACAAATTTCTGCCACTATTTGTGTTTGCCTCTCGATCGCTTTCTTTTTGAGTTATTTTCATCATGGAACTTTTGAGGAAGTTGCTACAGTAGTATATGCTTTATATGTGGTGTTGTTGAGTTGAAATATGAACCAAAAGGGTTGATTTACAATTATGTTTATGCTAACATTGCTAATAGAATTATGTGAAGTTTTGTATGAAGGAAGTTTTCAAGTGTAGGGAATGGAGAGTGATGAGATGAGATGAAGTATGGACAAAAGCTCAAGCTTGGGGATACCCATGTCACCCCAAGAAATATCCAAGAGGTACAAGCGTCAAAGCTTGGGGATGCCCCCGAGGCACCCCTTCTTCATCGGCAAAAATCAGGTCACCTTTCAACACTCTATATTTTTATTGCTTCATATTCTATGCATTTTTCTTGGAGCGTCTTTACTTCTGCTTTCGGTTTTCTTTTGTTTTGTTTGCTCCAATAAATGGTGGACCCCAACAAATTTCTTTTGGAGATGACACACTTTGTTTTTCATTCGCCAAGAACACTCTAGTTTTCACTCTTATCGTTCAACGAGTATTCTCTTTTTCTAGAACTGCGTTTAGCTTTTGTTTTTCGCCTTGATTTTTGCTCAGATCTTGTTATATCTTTGCATCAAGGTGTATTTATACCACTGGTCTATGTTGGTTTTCATCAAAAGAGTTGTCTCAAAAAGGTTTGAATGGTGTTCAAAAAGAGAAAAAGTTTCATGCAAAAAGTGGTTAAAAAAGGAGCTTGTTTAGACTGCGGCTTAGACTTTTGCATGCCATGCTTGATGTTGTTTTGATAGTATGCTTAGTGATTTTTGTTGTAGCATGACTTGTCTCAAATGACTGAGATTTCTTAATGAGCCTTTGCAAACATCATGCGTTGTTTTTATTATATGGAAGCATTTATTTGGTTTTCTCCTTGATGCTTTATTTGGGTTGACTTGGCGCATGCTTACAACATGTTTGACTCTAACAAGTCGCCATATAGCCTCTATGATCATTTGATTTTTGACTTGTGATGCCACTTTCTGCTTCTTTTAATGATTTTTTGTCGCTATGCATGATTATGGCCGTTATTGCTCTTTTAGTTGGTCGCTCCCAGTCTTTTGCTAGCCATCATTTTGTACTGAGTATGAGCTCTACTCATGCATCCAACTCCCAAAAACAAAGTTTGCCAATGCGTCCACTATAAATTCCTATGCATGGTATTTGCAAGCCATTCCAAGTAAATTTTCATGTGCTACCTTTCAAAAAACCTTCAAAATACTTCTCGTTTTGTGACACTGTTTTCAGCTCATGGAGACGTAGTGGTCGGATTTGCTATCTTCCATATTGTTTTATTCCAAAAAGGAAAAAAAGAAATGAAAAAAGGCACTCCTCCATGGTATGTGAAAGTTGGTGGGCACCCGATGGAATCGGTTAGCCATGGTTTGTGAAAGGAAAAGGTGGGGAGGAGTGCCAAGCTTTATAAAAGAGCACCAAAGTGCAAATCTCTCTCTCAAAAACTTGCTTCTTTTTTGTATGGAAGATAGTAAGAACCCCATTGCCAGTCGTTGACAAAGACAACCACCTCTCAAAACCAATTTTTATCTCTCTATTTTACAAATGAAAAGCTCTAGCACATGTTTAATCCCTGCTTCCCTCTGCGAAGGGCCTTTCTTTTACTTTTATGTTGAGTCTCCACCTTCTACCTTTATGCACCCTCTGCGAAAAGCTTCACGCCGACAAGTAATCTTCTGGCGCCATTGTCCGGAGTGTCGCGAAGCTAGCAAGCATCACCTTCGGAAGTTTGGCTTTCTCCTACTGGTTCGATAAACCTTGGTTTCACAACTGAGGGAAACTTGCTGATGTGCTCATCATACCTTCCTCTTGGGGTTCCCAACTGGGTGCTACACCGCACTATTAGTGTTATGGGGGTGAACCTATGCTAATGCACTACCCCAACTTGGACTAATACATACTTGTAATTATACCCCTTGCAAGCATCCGCAAATACAAGAAAGTAATTAATATAAATCTAACCACAGCCTTAAACTCTGAGATCCTACACTCCCTGGTGCACTGGTTTCCTAGCGGGGGTTTAGGTTTCTGTCACTCCAGCAACCCCACAATTAGTAGCCAAATACGCAATGTATTCCACTAGGCCCATAAAGGTGAAGTAATATGTAGTCGACGTTCACATGACACCACTAGTAAAATAGCACCGCAACATAAATATCAAACCATTAAATATTACTCAACATAGTTCCACTACTAACATCTTGACTTTTCCCATGTCCTCAAGAACTAAACGAACTACTCAGAAGATATCATATGGATCATGATCAGAGGTGAAATAATGATGAATAATAATCTGGACATAAACCTTAATTCAACGGTTTCACTCAATAGCATCAACTACAAGTAGTAATCAACACCGGGAAAGTTTCTCCTATGAACTAGACAAGATTCACCCCAAGATGTTACAGCGGGACAGCGTGGTGATGATGGTGATGAAGGTGCTGGTGGAGATGGTGATTATGATGATGATCCCGATGAAGCCCAGCTCGATGACGGTGACGATGGCGACGATTCCCCCCCCCCCTCCGGGAAGGAATTTCCTCGGCAGATTTCTACCTGCCAGAGAGCTTTCTCTCTCTCTCTCTATGTGTTTTCTACCCCGCAGAGGCGGCAGAGTCTTTCTATGATCCTCCCCCTAGTCTTAGGTTTTCAGGGAGACGATATACGTGAAGGGGCCCTGGCAGAGGTGGGCCAGGGCGGCCACACCACCTGGCAGCGAGGCCAGGGCTGGCCCGTGCCAGGGGGTGGTGTGGGCCCCTGGCTGCTCACTTTGGCCTCTCCTTCTGGCTACTTCCATCTTCTGGCGAAACAAGAACTTCTAGGTATTTTCCTGGAATTGCTGGTCTTCAGAAATATTGTATCTTGACGGTTCTTTTTCTAACAGAATCCTGACTCCGGCAATGAATTCTCCAATAATCATCAAACATGCAAAATAGAGGAAATAATATAAGTATCATCTCTAAATATGAAATATATCAATGAATAACAGTAAATTATGATATAAAATAGTGATGCAAAATGGACGTATCATAGCTCCAAAAAGATAAACAATCATGCAAAGCAATGATTAGAGTATCTTGAAGCAAACGGTTTCCTACTTATGATATAGAGAAATATATTTGAGTAAAACCGCACCAAGAATTCTTACTCAAACCAAGACCAAAGAAATAAACTATAAAATCTGTAAGAAATAAAGGAGCTTGTTTGAGCAAAAATGCCACCTAGGAACAAGATAATTAATAATATAAACTCTAAGTGGCAATACCTCAAATGTTCACATTTCCTAGGCTTGTGATATGCACACAGCATATTACTCCCCCATAATGTGATATTAAATTCTTTTCAACAAAATACAAACAAAATCCTACTAGAGATAATTAATGGAGATAAAGAATTTGAATTTATCATGAGCATGTGATACGTCTCCAACGTATCCATAATTTTTGATGATCCATGCTTGTTTTTACACCATTTGCTTAGTGTTTCATTACACTTCGTGGCATTTTTATGCATTTTCCGGAACTAACCTATTAACGAAATGCCACAGTGCCAGTTCCCTGTTTTCTGCTGTTTTTGTGTTTCAAAAAAGTTACACAGGAAATATCCTCGGAATTGGATGAAACCAAAGCCAGACGTCCAGATATTTCATAGAGCTTCCAGAAGACCGAAGAGGAGACGGAGCCAGACCAGAGGGTGGCCACACCACCAGGGGGCGCGGCCCACCCCTGGCCCACGTCGGCCTGTGGTGTGGGCCCCTTGGTCCACCTCTGACGTCGTCCCTTCGCCTATAAAGACCCCCCAACGGGAAAAACCTAAATACCCGATCACTTTTCTAGAACACATCGCGATCCGCCGCCGCCGTCGACCCGAAGATCGGGAGGGTCCAGAAGCTCTTCCCGGCACCCTGCCGGAGAGGGGAATCGCCACCGGAGGTCTTCTTCATCGCCATGCTTGCCTCCGGCGCGATGAGTGAGTAGTCTACCTTGGAATATGGGTCCATAGCAGTAGCTAGATGGTTGTCTTCTCCACCATGTGCTTCATGTTTAGATCTCGTGAGCTGCCCTACATGATCAAGATCACCGTTATATAATTCTACATGTTGTGTTTGTTGGGATCCGATGAATATTGGTGTTATGATTGAGTTGATGTGCTGAATATTATCTTTTGTTATCTCTATGTTGTTTATGATCTTGCATGCTCTCCGTTGTTAGTAGCTATCTTGGCCGAGTAGTTGCTAGTGACTCCAAGAGGGGGTATTTATGCTCGATAGTGGGTTCATGCCTCTATTTAATCTGGGGGAGTGACAGAAACCTCTAAGGTTGTAGATGTGCTGTTGCTACTAGGGGGAAAACAACATTCATATGCTCAAGGGCATATGCTTTGTTTACATTACACACTTTGCTTAATGCAGTTATCTGTTGTTTGCAACTTAATACTTGTGGAGTTCTCGGATTGATTCGCCACAAGTGGATTATTAGTCATAGATGCAGTTGGATGGCGGTCTATGTATCTTTTTGTAATGCCCAGAGTAAATCTCATAGTGATCCTCTTGACATATCACGTTGTCTTTATTCTATCAATTGCCCAACTGTAATTTGTTTACCCAGCATGTGTTATTTTATCTTATGGAGAGACACCACTAGTGAACTATGGACCCCGGTCCTATTTCCTTTATATTGCTATCACTTGTTTACTTTACTCGCACTATTTACTTTACTTGCATACTATTACTGTTTTCCACTCGATACGCTCATTCCTTTGTTTACAGCAAACCGGTGAGATTGACAACCTCATCGTAAGTTGGGAGCAAAGTATTTGGTTGTGTTGTGTGCAGGTTCCACATTGCTACTAGTTGAAGACGCGCTAACTCGTTTGATCGTAAACGGAGCCCTTGTTGGTGTGTCACTAGGCTATCAAGCATCACCTTCAGTCGTTTAGCTTCTTGCCCTTCGGATCGATAAACCTTGGTTTCTTACTGAGGGAAAACCTTGCTGGTATATTCATCATACCTTCCTCTTGGGGTTCCCAACTGGACGGTGCTTTTCATAATTAACACCGTACCGCTTCAACATGGCATACCACATAGTGACTAGATAATCTCGCAATATCAATACTAAGTGGTATTACTCATGTGCACACATTTATAGGATTGTGAGGTGCCAATGACAAATCACTCTGCAAAAATGGGATGTTCCATTAATCACTCGATAAGAGACAAATAAGATACCATCAATATGCATTAGAGGCTCAAAGCAAACGACAAGTATATGATGTGCCAAACAACCAACACCTACTTGAATACACAAGATAAGTAGGTATAAGGCACAACATATACAAACACATACTTGGTACAAAACCAAAACATGCAAAGGGGCAAGTAACTTACAATGTAAAGAGGTTAGGTACAAGTTACCGCAAAGAGGCACATTGGATATAAGATGATAGTGTCAATGACGTGGCTTGATGAAAAAAAGTAATGAAGATCCCTTAATTCTTCATGAGGTAACCAAGTCTCCAATGCCCTCCACAAACACCTATTGATCAAGTTTTATCTTGTTGGTCCCCAACCAAGTTGGGTCCTAGGAGGTTAGTCACAATAGGCTTGGCAACCCAAATGGTCCTTTTCTTGGCACCACTTTGAGTTCCAACAAACTTGGCAAAGACATTGCCATCCTTATCTTTCCTAAGAGAATAATCATCATCAACAAAGATAGGATTAGATAAGGTACCACTTAAGCATGAAGAAGCAAAGTGCCCCTTCTAACGGCAAATATAGCAACAAGTGCTTCCCTTTCTCTTCTTCGTTGATTTCTTGATTTGGGAAGCTTCATCTTGGGAAGTGGCCTATTTTCAACTTGAGGTCGCACTTGAGCTTGACCTTGTGGCCGCTTCCCTTGTTGCTTCTCACTCAATTGCTTCTTCTTCAACGGGCAAGATCTCACATGATTCCCTTCAATCTTGCACTTGAAGCAAACAATCTTGGCCAAATTCTTGACTTGGTCTTGGCCCTTCTTCTTATTGTTGCTCTTGGACTTGTTCTTGTCATTGGAGTTGAATTCAAGTCCACTCTTGTCATTAGGGGATTTTTGCACACTCAAAATATTATCGAGTGTGGATTTCCCTTCATGATGCTTATCCAAGTCTTTCTCCAAACTAGTGACTTGGGCCTTGAGCTCTTTGATTTCCTCTACATGGTTACTAGTAATACAAGTACTAGAGGAAGTAGAAGCTTCATTGTTAGAGCAACACAACATAGCAAGTAATTCATCACAAGATGTAGAAATATTATGCCTAGACAAATTACTAGTACTAGCATAAGGTAATATAGCATTTTCGTTCAAAGTAGTGCTAATGTCCAAATGAGGCTCACAAGATGTTTTCTTAGTGATACTTTCCTCATGAGCTAACTTTAGCCCATTATAAGAGATTAGGAGATCCCCATGAGATCCCGAGAGTTTTTCATGACTTTCCTCCAATTTCTTATAATTGCTTGTTAGCAACTCAAGTTGAGCCCTTAGCTCAACATTCTCCTTTAATATAGATGCTTCACAAGAAGTAGAGTTAGTAGCACAAGCATCATTAATAGATTTAGCATTTGCTAGCTCACAATATTTAATAGATTGAGATAGGGAAGAATTAGTATGCTTCTCTTCGGAGAGCTCTTGCTTGAGGAGATTGAATCTCCATTTCCCCTCATTGACGAGAGAGTTCAATTCCTTAATGGTCTCCTTATGTTCAAACAAGGTTTCTATTAAGTATTTGACTTTAGCATGAGCATCATTATTACCATGGAAAGAGGCATACACAATTCCCATCTCATGCAAGAAAGCTTCATTATCATCATCATCATTATCACTCTCATCATTAGAAGATGTGTCAGAATTCAAAGTAGGAGTTACATTTAACCTGCTTGCCATAAGGCATGATACGTCCAAACCGTATCTACTTTCCCGAACACTTTTTCTATTGTTTCTCCTCTAATTTGTGTGTTTTGAATACAACTAACACAGGACTAACGCTGTTTTCAGTAGAATTGCCCTGGTGTCTTGTTTTTGTGCAGAAATCCAACTTTCAGGAAAAATCCCGAAAAATACTGCAAAATTCATATTTTACCAGAAGACCCACGGAGCCAGAAGATGAGACGGAGAGGGGCTGGGAGGCCGCCACACCACCTGGTGGCGCGGCCCAGGCCTGGCCGCGCCAGGGGGTGGTGAGGCCACCCCAGCCGCATCCTCGAGCCCTCCTTTCACCTACATATACCTCTAGACCTGAAACTATCGGGGGTTTGGCGTTTTCCCAGATAGAGTTCCGCTACGCCGCCATCATCAGAAACCGTGATTCGGAACCAGAAACTCCGTTCTGGCACCCTGCCGAGACGGGATTTGGAGGAGATCTTCATCATCATCACCGACGTCTCTCCATCAACCATTCATGACACCCCCATCCATGTGTGAGTAATTCCCGCTGTAGGCAAAGGGGATGTTAGGGATTGGATGAGATCATTCATGTAATTTGCTATGAGAATGTTAGGGCATGGTGCCTAGTATCTATTGTTAGTACTTATGACATTGTTGCAACTTGTTGTGCTTAATGCTTGTCACTTTGGGCCTGAGTGCCATGATCTCAGATCTGAACTTGTTATTATTTTATGATGATACTTGTTGTTTATGGTCTTACCTGTAAGTTGTATACACATATTGTTGTCCGGAACCCGAGGCCCCAAAGTGACAGCAATTGGGATAACCGGAGGGGATGGCTATGATGTGAGGATCACATGTGTTCACCGAGTGTTAATGCTTTGCTCCGGTACTTTATTAAAAGGAGTACCTTAATTACCAATAGATTCCCTTGAGGCCCTGCTGCAAATAGGCTGGTAGAACAGAAGATGTCGTGCAAGTTTCTCATTGCGAGCACGTACGACTATATACGGAACACATGCCTATGGTTGTTTAGTACTAGGATGCTTTATCATTATTTATCTGCAATTGCCCATGTCTTAATTATTACATGAATTATCTTATACATGCAACGCCCGTTCATCCATCCCTATGCCTACAGTATTTAATCCTACTGTTTACTATTGCTACTATTACCATCTTTACTTTATTCTTGTTGCTTATATTTTACTACTATCACCACTATAAAACTATTGCTACTGATAAACCGCTGCGAGCAAGTCTGTTTCCAGGTGCAGCTAAATTGCCAACTCATTTGTTAAGGCTTATAAATATCCTTTGGCTCCCCTTGTGTCAAATCAATAAATTTGGGTTTTACTTCCCTTGAAGACTATTGCGATCCCCTATACGTGTGGGTCATCAAGACTATTTTCTGGCGCCGTTACCGGGGAGCATAGCTTTATTTGTAAGTTCACTTGGGATTCATATTGTTCGCTGCAATCCATTCATCATGGGTAAACCTGGTGATGGAAAAGTTCCTATATTACCATCCACTACAAGAAGAGGTACGACTCTGAACACCTCTGTTGCTCTTGATTCGCTATCTGTTATGAGTAAGTTGCTTACACCACCGCATGCACATGCTACTTCTTCTGCTATTGAAAATGCTATTGATAGTTTTGATGATGCTTCTACTGTGCTTGATGAGAGTGGTTCGTTAGGTTCCTTTTTAGAAGCTACAGTTTCTTGAACTAAGCAAATGGGGAACGCTATTGTTACACCTGCTAGTTCACCTGAGTCTAGGGAACACCCTAGTGATGATTTTGATGATGCTTATATTGAACTAGATGATGCTTTTATTGATGAATTTCATGCTACTAGTGATGCTGGTGCTATTAGAGATCTTCTTGCAAGACGTGCTGTTAGATACAAGCTATCTCCTGATGCCAAGTTTGCTGCTTCTCCCATAAATATTAGTGATAAGGATTATGATTTCTCTTTGGATTTATCTTACACATCTATTGTTGAGAAAGAACCTTTTTGTGGTACTGAAAGTAAGAGTGCTATGGAGCACATGAATGAGCTTTCTTCTTTGAGTAATTTGTTTTCTGATGATACTTAGTTGCGTACTTACTTTGTTGCTAAGATTTTCCCTTTTTCATTGAAAGGTGCAGCTAAAGCTTGGTTTCATATTTTTCTCCTAGATCTATTGATAGTCCTATTGCTTTGGTTAACGCTTTCTTTCAGAAATATTTTCCTGCTAGTGCTCAACATGTTGCTTTGCAGAAAATCTTTGACTTTGAGCAGGTAAAAGGAGAGAAACTGCCGGAATCATGGGGAAGGTTTTGCTCTTTAATTAGAGTACTTCCTAGAGCGCCATTGCCTAAAAATTAACTCATTGACATATTTTATAATGGACTAACTGTTGAATCTAAGACATACTTGGATAGTTGTGCTGGTGGTGTTTTCAGGAAAAAGACTCCAGCTGAAGCTGAAGAATTAATGGCTAATATAAGCCATAATTATGATGATTGGACTATGGCTGAGTCAACACCAACGCCAGCACCAACACCAACACCAACACCAACGCCAATGCCAAAGAAGAGAGGAATAATTGAATTAAATGATGAAGTGATGAGAGAAGCCAAGAAATCTCTTAAGGAGAAGGGTATTAAATCTGAAGGTGTGAAGAATTTACCACCTATAGAAGAATTATGTAAGCCAATCCCTCGCTCATCTACTATTGAGGTACACTCTCTCCAACGCTTTGATAATAGAGACATTCCTTACTCTAAACTTCCTGATCAATGCTTAGATGAGTTTGATAATTTTATTGTTAAGCAAGATAATTTTAATAAGAGAGTGCAGAATCATTTGTTGGAAAATTCTAGAGCTATTAACAAGTTGCAGGATATTGTGGAGAGAACCTCCAATGATGTGAAGATGCTTGTTAAACATTTTCAAATGGTTCGGACTCAAATTGATCAGCTTACCAAGGTGCAAAAAGATTTTCTAGTTAATGCTGCAAGAGAAAAACAAGCGTGTGAAATACGCACTAGAGGAGGTGCTACTACTCAAGACCCCTTATATCCTGAGGGGAATCCTAAGAGGATCGAGCAAGATTCTCAACATACTTCAAGTGATGATATTCCTTCCAAGAAGGAGAAGAAGAAGCATAAAACAGTTGCAGAATCTTCCGAAGCAGGTAAAAATCCTAATAGTGTTTCTATTTCTGATACTGAAACCGAAAGTGGTGATGCTTTCGATAAAGAAGAAGTTGAAGAGGAACCAGAAAAGCTTGCTAAAAATGCAAGGTACACTAAGGAAGACTTCATTGCCAACAAGCATGGTAATGAGAGAGAACCTTGGGTGCAGAAACCAATGCCTTTTCTTGGTAAGAAACAAAAATCCAAGGAAGAAGAACACTACAACAGGTTTTGTGAATGGATGAGACCTTTATTTTTGCAAATTCCTTTGACTGATGCTATTAAAATGCCTCCTTATTCAAAGTATATGAAAGATATTGTTACTAACAAAAGGAACATTCCTAGTGAGGAAATTTCCATTTTACTTGCTAATTATTCTTTTGATGGTAAAGTTCTGGAGAAGCTTGGAGATCCAGGTATACCGACTATTCCTTGCTCTATTAAAAATAATTATGTTAGAACTGCTTTGTGTGATTTGGGAGCCGGAGTTAGTGTAATGCCTTTTTCTCTCTACAAGAGACTTGATCTAGAAAAATTGATATTGACTAATATATCTTTGCAAATGGCTGATAAGTCTACTACAATTCCTATTGGTATATGTGAGAATGTTCTTGTTCAGGTTGCTAATAATTGTTTGATATTAACTGACTTTGTTGTGTTGGAAATGCCTAAAGATGATAATATGTCTATTATTCTAGGGAGACCTTTTCTAAACACTGCAGGTGCCGTTATTGATTCCAACCAAGGAAAGTTACTTTTAATGACAATGATAAAGAGCACACGGTTTATTTTCCCAAGAAGATTGATAGAAAATATGCTCTAAACTCAATCAAGAATGTTGAGACCATCAAAGTTGGTCAAATTTATTGTCCAGAGCCAAAGCCCAAGGAAGAATATCAAATTGTTATGGTTGGGACAATGCCTATCAAGGTTGAGGTAACATAATCATTAAGTGAAATGCAAAGTTTTGCTTCATAAAAAAGGTGGTTTGGTAACAAGACTTGATCAACCTTGTTAACAAAGCAGTTTTTGAATGAACAAAACTATGTTTTCACTGCATTTACTTTTCTTTATTCATGCTTCCACCTTGTTCACTTTTGTTCCTGATGTTTAGTTGCATAATAGAGTACCTTAGAGCTGCTGTAGCATTGGTTTGAATTCACTTTCTATCGTTCCATATTCGTTTTCCCGAGTTTTATTCTCTTATCAATTTCTGAAAAATCCTCGGAAATAAAGTTTCTCAAAATATTCTGGAAAATTCTTTTTAAATTTTTATGTCAAAAATGGGGTAGAGAGGCACCTGGGACACACCAGGGGGACCCACCATGCCACCTCACCACATGGTGGCGCGGCCCAAGCCTGGCCGCGCCGTGGCATGGTGAGGGGGCCCCCTCGCCCTCCACTTACCTCTCCACCTCCACTTTACTCTCTCTCCCGAAATATCTCCACACCACAGCTCAAACCCATGTTCTTGTTGTTCTTCCTCGCGATTTTTTGATCTCCTTGCTCAGCCCATCTTTGCTGCTGAGATTTGGAGCATTTGTTCTCTGGTATGTGACTCCTTCGATTGTCCAATTAGAATTTTGTTTAGTGGAGTATTTCTTGAGTATTTTAGCTCTATAGGTGACATGTTAGATGAGTTTGCATGCTTGTTCTATTGCTTAGAAATGTTATTTTGATGCATATTAACCCTCTTGCAACTCCCTACAGTAGTTCCCTATATTTGTTTGTTTCAAAATCATTTTTTATGAGGTTTGTTAAAAAAATCAGAAAAGGGGAAATGGACAACTACACTTATGGAGAAGTCTTTGAAAGAGAAGCACCAAGGGCATCAAGGCCTTCAAGATCCACTGCTCAATATAGGACATCCTACAATGAAGATCTTATGTCACCGAACATTGGCGATGAGGGGATGATGGAGATGTGCATCCATCCACCTTCCCTTGTGCTAACATTTTGAGTGATGCAGGGATCTTGAGGATTTCTTACTCCTTGTTGAAAGGGTTTGATTGACTACATACATGACGGATGAGAGTAATCAATATGCTATGCTTACGAAGATTTTTGTTGAAAGCTTTAAATTTACTAACTCTCATTTCAAGCCTTCCATTGCATTTAAGATTTATGATAAGTCTATCACCATGTCCTTGGAGAAGTTTTGTGATATTTTAGGTATCCCCATGTTTGGAATGGCAAAGAAGATTCAGAACCTACCCATTGATTTGTTGGAACTCTACCGAGGATTAACTAATGATGATGACCGCATAGCACAGCGTGGCAAGATAAGAAACATTCAACTCCCAGCTATTAGATATTTTACTTATTATCTTGCCACTAGTATTCTTGATAGAGAGAACACTAGCAATATTTCTAACTATCATTTAGCTTTGATATTAGCAAAAAGTATAACCTCGGTGCTCTTATTGCACGTCGCCTAGCTGCTAGGGGACCTATTTATGGAGGCATTATTGATGCGCGCATTGTTGCTGCTCTAGGACTTTCTATTGCTCCTAGTGAAATATTGTTAGTCCCACAGAGACTTGATCTTGCTGCCATGAAGCTCCATCATTTTGTTACTGCCAACTCATGTGCAGGGAAATTAGTTTATAGAATGTTATTCACTGATGGAGATGAAAGGGAAGTTCCCTTGCCACAGCCCAGTTTGTTCAGTGTTTGCAGGAGACCATGGTCGCACTCGAAGGAGGAGTTGGACGAGCAGCTCAGGCTGCTTGGTTTCCATACACAGCAGAGCGCCACACACTAGGAAGAGGAGGCACCGGCTGACCACTACACCATGTACCATGCTGGGGCGTCCTCGAGCTCGTATCAGGACGAAAGTACTTCTTTGTCATACGTTGGAGGCGCCACTTCATGGCCGAGTTGGGATTGATCTCCACTTAGGCCAAAAGCCTAAGCTTGGGGGAGGTACGCCGACGATTCACTCATCCACATATCACATTTTGTCGGTACTTTGTATATCCATGTTTTGCTTTCTTTATTTTCTTTATTTTTCTTATTCTTATTTCCACTTTCCAAAACACAAAAAGACCAAAAATATTTCCATTGTTTCTCTTTGTTTGCCTTTTAAGTTCTCTAGCTTTGGTTTGCTTTGTTTCCTATTTTCGGTTTGGTATTTGAAAAATCCAAAAATATTTTGCTTTGTTTGTTGTTTCCTTCTGTTCTTGTTGCAAAATTCGAAAACCCAAAAATATTTGTTGTTCTTCTTCGGTTTTGTAAAGTTTGTTGCAGAGTTCAGTCTCCCGTGACTCTATTGGAGCGTGGTATTCATTTCATATTATTCAAGCCACACAAGTGAAAGGCAATAATGACGACATATGCGACTCGAGATGTGGTAAGAGGCTGGTATGAACTCTATTTGTTTTCATTTTTGTACATATACTCATCTATATGGACGTGCTTAGCCTGTTCATGCAAGGTATATGTTATCTAATGGATGCTTTGTAGTTTTTGCTCTCATATGATTGGTTCTAATTTACTAATAGTTTGTGGCATGTCATGTAGATGCTTGCTTGCATTGTTTTATTCATAGTATGGTATGACATGCATATGACTGAACAAAAAGTCATTTGAATCGACTTGGCGCATGCTCAAGCATGCATATGACTGAACAAAAAGTCAATTAAGCCTCGATGATTTACTTTGGCTCAGAGTTCTTGTATCATTTTTATGCCTATATTAATTTTGTTTTGTCGCAAGCATGATTATGACAGTTATTGCTCTCTCAATTTGTCGATTTCCAGTCTGTTGCTAGCCTTCACTTGTACTGAGAGGGAATACTTCTCGTGCATCCAACTCCCAAAAACCAAGTAACCCCAAAGAGTCCACTATAAATTCCTACGCATGGTATTTCAAAGCCATTCCAAGTAAATTTTCATGTGCTACCTTTCAAAACCTTCAAATACTTCTCATCTTGTGCCACTGTTTTTAGCTCATGAGGACGTAGTGGTCGGAATTGCTATCTTCCATATTAAATTAAGTACCCCTTGATACGTCCATTTTGCATCACTATTTTGTATCATAACTTACTATTATTCATTGATATATTTCACATTTAGAGATGATACTTATGTTGTTTTCTCTGTTTTTACATGTTTGATGATCATTGGAGGATTTGCTGCCGGAGTCAGGATTCTGCTGGAAAAAGGACCGTCAAGACACCATGTTTCGGAAGATCAGGAAATTCCAGAAAATTAAATTTTGCCAGAAGACTGAAGGAGCCAGAAGGAGGAGGCGAGAAGAGCCACAGGGTGGGCTCACCCACAGGGGGCGCGAGCCCACCCCTGGCCGCGCCGGCCTGTGGTGTGGCCACCCTGGCCCACTACTGCCATCGCCCCTTCGCGTATATCATCGTCCCCAAAAACCTAAGTCAAGGGGGGCTCAGAGATAGACACCGCTGCCTCTGCGGGCGGAAAACACCAGCGAGAGAAAAGCTCTCCGGCAGGCAGGAATCTACCGAGGAAATTCCTTCCCGGAGAGGGGAGATCGTCGCCATCGTCATCATCATCGCGCTGGACTTCATCAGGATCATCATCACCATCATCCTCATCACTAGCACCTTCATCTTCACCATCACCACGTCATCCCGCTGTAACATCTTGGGTTGAATCTTGTCAAATTCTTAGGGGAAACTTTCCCGATGTTGATTACTCTTGTGGTTAATGCTATTGACTGGAACCGTTGAACTAAGGTTTATGTTCAAATTGTTATTTACCATTATTTCACTTCTGATCATGATCCATATGATGTCTTGTGAGTAGTTCGTTTAGTTCTTGAGGACATGGGAGAAGTCAAGATGTTAGTAGTGAAATTATGTTAAGTAATATTTAATGGTTTGACATTTATTTGTTGTGGTGCTATTTCACTAGTGGTGTCATGTGAACGTCGACTACATGATACTTCACCATTTATGGGCCTAGTGGAATGCATTGTGTATTTGGCTACTAATTGTGGGGTTGCTGGAGTGACAAAAACCTAAACCTCCGTTAGGAAACCATTGCACCAGGGAGCGTAGGATCTTAGAGTTTAAGGTTGTGGTTAGATTTATCTTAATTACTTTCTTGTAGTTGCGGATGCTTGCAAGGGGTATAATCACAAGTGTGTACTAATCCTAGTAAGGGTAGTGCGCTAGCACAGGTTCACCCCCATAACACTTATCAAACCAGTAAAGATTATTTAGCGGTATGAAGCGAAAGCACTTGACAAAAACTCCCGTGTGTCCTTGAGAACGTTTGGTCATCATAAGTTACACAACCGGCTTGTCCTTTGCTCTAGAAAGGATTGGGCCACTCGCTGCAATTATTATTATTATCTTTTATTTATTCGCACTTTATTTATTTGCATTACCAAATACTCCTGAAAACCTGTTTGCTAGTATTTACAGTGAATCCTTGATCAAAACCACTTGTCAACACCTTCTGCTCCTCGTTGGGTTCGACACTCTTATTTATCAAAAGTACTACGATACACCCCCTATACTTGTGGGTCATCACCCCTCGACTTGCATGCTTCATCTGCTCGTCATTAATTTTGCAAGGGAGCTGGTCAAACCATTGTAATCTAAATCTAAAAAAGAGAAAATGGCACTCCTCCATGGTATGTGAAAGTTGGTGGGCACCCGATGGAATCGGTTAGCCATGGTTTCAGAAAGGAAAAAAGGTGGGGAGGAGTGCCAAAGCTTTATAAAAGAGCACCAATGTGCCAAATTTTCAAAGAACTCGGAACCGCTCTCACTTTTTTAGTATGCAAGATAGCAAGAACCCATTGCCAGTCGTTGACATGAAACAACCACCTCTCAAAATAAATTTTTTATCTCTGTTTTACAAATGAAAAGCTCTAGCACATGTTTAATCACTACTTCCCTCTGCGAAGGGCCTTTCTTTTACTTTTATGCTGAGTCTCCATCTTCTAACTTTAAGCACTTTCTTGAGAGCATAGTTGTTATTCTTAGTGTAATGTGCTTGTCCCAGAACACGGTTAGTTGTGGTATAACTTTGATGCTTGTATCTTTGATATTTCTACTTCTAGTCTTCTCTTGAACTTCAGAGGTGCCTCAGCATTTATGTTTTGCTCCACAAATAAAGGCAAGCGGAATACCGCTCTTTCATATCTTATTATGAGCATTACAATCTTGTAGCTTCTTATGTTTCATGCTACTTGTTATTAGTGCATTGGCACTCTTTCATAGTTTGCTTGACTATGAGATAACATTAGTGGCATATTTCTTATTGAATTGCCTGAGTACTTGATCATATAGTGAGAATATATACATCTCATGAAGCAAATGTGTTCGTGAAAGTTTCTTTTATCGCACTCAGTTGTTAACTGAATTGCTTGAGGACAAGCAATAAGCTAAGCTTGGGGGAGTTGATATGTCCAAAACGTATCTACTTTCCCGAACACTTTTGCTGTTGTTTCTCCTCTAATTTGTATATTTTGAATACAACTAACACAGACTAACGCTGTTTTCAGCAGAATTGCCATGGTGTCTTGTTTTTGTGCAGAAATCCAACTTTCAGGAATAATCCCGGAAAATACTGCAAAATTCCTATTTTACCAGAAGACCCACGGAGCCAGAAGACAAGACGGAGAGGGGCTGGGAGGCCGCCACACCACCTGGTGGCGCGGCCTAGGCCTGGCCACGCCAGGGGGTGGTGAGGCCACCCCAGTCGCCTCCTCGAGCTCTCCTTTCGTCTACATATACCTCCAGACCTGAAACTATTGGGGGTTCAGCGTTTTTCCCAGATAGAGTTCTGCTACACCGCCACCATCAAAAACCGCAATTCAGAACCAGAAACTCCGTTCTGGCACCCTGCCGGGACGGGAATTTGGAGGATATCTTCATCATCATCATCACCGACGTCTCTCCATCTGCCATCCATGACTCCCCCATCCATGTGTGAGTAATTCTCGCTGTAGGCAAAGGGGATGGTAGGGAATGGATGAGATCGTTCATGTAATTTCTATGAGAATGTTAGAGCATGGTGCCTAGTATCTATTGTTAGTACTTATGACACTGTTGCAACTTGTTGTGCTTAATGCTTGTCACTTTGGGCCCAAGTGCCATAATCTTAGATCTGAACTTGTTATTGTTTTATGATGATACTTGTTGTTTATGGTCTTACCTGCAAGTTGTATACACATATTATTGTCTGGAACCCGAGGCCCCAAAGTGACAGTAATTGGGATAACCGGAGGGGATGGCTATGATGTGAGGATCACATGTGTTCACCGAGTGTTAATGCTTTGCTCTGGTACTTTATTAAAAGGAGTACCTTAATTACCAGTAGATTCCCTTGAGGCCCTGCTGCAAACAGGCTGGTAGGACAGAAGATGATGTGCAAGTTTCTCATTGCGAGCACGTACGACTATATACGGAACACATGCCTATGGTTGTTTAGTACTAGGATGCTTTATCATTGTTTATCTGCAATTGCCTAGGTCTTGATTATTACATGAATTATCTTGTCCATGCAACGCCCGTTCATCCAACCCTATGCCTATAGTATTTAATCCTACTATTTACTATTGCTACTATTACCGTCTTTACTTTATTATTGTTGCTAATATTTTACTACTATTACCACTATAAAACTGTTGCTACTGATAAACCGCTACGAGCAAGTCTGTTTCCAGGTGCAGCTGAATTGCCAACTCATCTGTTAAGGCTTATAAATATCCTTTGTCTCCCCTTGTGTCGAATCAATAAATTTGGGTTTTACTTCCCTCGAAGACTGTTGCGATCCCCTATACTTATGGGTCATCAAGGCACATGTGAACTTGGGGAGATGATGAGGGACCATCAAAAGAGGCGGGCTCTTCATTTTTGAGTGTAGGACAAGCTCTTGCGAGATGTCCATACTCGTGACATTCATAGCATTGCCTTCTCTTGATAGCACCTTTCTTGGTTCTTCTATTGATTTCTTCTTTAATCATGTGACCTAATTTTTCTTTAATTTCCTCTACATGGTTAGTCATACAACAACTAGAGGTAATAGAATCATTTTGAGTATGGTCACAACTAGAAACAGGCATATCATCACAAAAATTAATCAAGCAAATTCTAGGAGATATGCAAGGACCTTTAACACAAGAATAAGTAAAGAACTTCTTGCAAGAAGTGTTTAGGTCCAAACTATCTACACCATTAGGATTTATAGAAATAGAATCATTGGTGCAAATAACATGAATACCATCATCACATATGATTTCTTCACTCACCATATCATTACATTGTGACAAGTCACATGTTGGTGAAGTGGAATAAATTGAACAATCATCACGACCGGATGTGGAAGCAACTTGGAGCTCTTCATGATGTGAATTTGAACAGAGCTCCTTGGGTTCACCTTGAACCTCAAGAGAAATGGACCCACCAAATGACTCTTCTAGCTTGGTCCATATTTCATGAGACGTCTTGCACTTTGAACCTATCAAGCAAACATAAACTATAGAGCTCATAGACAATAAAATTTCATTAGATACTTGAGCTTCAAGATATAAATTTTTCTCATCCTCTAAAGATAGATTTTGAGGATCCATCAGAGGAGAAAAACCTACATCTAGAAATCGCTCTATATTTGGACACAAAGTCCAAAGATTGCAAAGCATGCGATTTCTCTATAAGTTATAATTTGTGCCATAAAAAATAATTGTGTTATTGTGCACTAAATAACTAGCCGACATCTTTACTCTCAAGGCGGTGAACCCTAAACAAGGAGAGACCTTTCTCTGATACCAATTGAAAGGACGAGATGTCGCCTAGAGGAGGGTGAATATGTGTTTTAAAAACAATTATGGAATTGGCTTGAAGGAATGCGGAATTAAACTAACATTTATTTTCTTCAAGCACAAAACCTAAATATGCTAGGCTCAACTAAGTGCACCAACAACAATTAAAGAAAAGCAAGATAGCACAAGATATATTTCACAAGTGATAAATAATATATAAGTACTTCAAGCACAAAGGCTATCACAAGGAAATAAACTCAGGTATAGAGATAACTGAGGCACGCGGAGACGAAGATGTATCCCGATGTTCACTTACATAAAGTAAGCTAATCACTGTTGGAGATATGCGGGTAACCAAGAAGGCCCCCGAATGCCACAAAGGCTAACCTTCTTCTCCAAGTCCTCCCACAAAGCTAGGGACCCCTTCTTATGGTTAGCTTTTCCTCCACTCCGGAGATGGCATGCTCCACAACCACTTCACAAATCCCACGAAGGGAACAGCCCGGGCCTCTTCACAATCTACCACAAAGAGGTCACCGCGGCACCAACCACCAAGCCAACTGGGAGGTCACCCTCCATGAGTAACAAGCTCACAGTCTCTCACTCGAACAAATCGTAATGGAGAGCCCAACACTATGTAAGGATGCAAAGCAAGAACACAAGGGGAAGTGCTCAAATCCTTCTCTCTTAAGACTCACCAAAGCAACAAATGCTATGAAAGTTAGAGAGGAAGAACAATGGTGGAGGTCAACCAATAACTCTAAGATCTAGATCTAATGGATTCCCCTCACTTAGAGGAGGAATTGATTGGTGGAGATTGTAGATCTAGATCTCCTCTTCCAAATCCCTCAAAAATATGCAAGAATCATAGGAGGAAAGAGAGAGGAAGCAAGCTCAAGAGAGTCAACAATGGAGGAGAGATAAATGCTCAAGAACACCCTTAGAACACTTGAAAACCGTTGGGGAAGAAGCCCCTTTTATAGCAAATCGAAATATGGCCGTTGGGGCAAAAATTTGGGCAAATCCGGTTAAAAGTCAGTGTCGCCAGGCTCTGCGTCGGGGCACTCGGCGCAAAGGCCGGTGAGCACCGGGCCTGCGCCGGAAACCCTCCAAGAGATGGTTTCCGGTGAAGAACCGGTGCGCGCCAGGCCTTAGGGCGCCCGGTGTATAGCCCGGTGCCACCGGGTTGAAACCGGCCTCCCAGTGAAAATCCCGGTGCCACCGGGTTGAAACCGGCCTCCCGGTGAAAATCCCGGTGCCACCGGGTTGAAACCGGCCTCCCTGTGAAAACCCGGTGCACACAGGATTTACACCAACTCAAAAACTCCAAAGACGAAAACGGTGATAACTTTTGAGTCCGGACTCCGATTTTAGCAAGCTTGGGCGTTTTGAAAAGCTAAGAGAAAGATCTATACAATGAACCACATAAAGCCCAGGAATTAGTAAGAGGTAAATTATCAAATAAGGAGAGGTGAGAACCTCCCTTAAGAAATCCTCCAAACCTGAAAATGCAATAAAAGATGCGTACGAAATCCATTTTGAATGAACTTGGACTTGTTGGAAAGATAACAACAAGCTCAAGAACCTCACATAGAGAAACATCAATAAGCAACAAAGTAGGTAGAAGCAAAGTATGCAAAGGATTCAGCTCCCTAAGACGATGTGATCAAGTTACTCAACCGAAAGCCCCTCTTGATAGTGCGGCTATCTATCATATAACCCGGTCTCCCAACAAACACCTTGAGGCCGGTAAAAGGAAAACCTAGCAAGGACAAACCTTTTCCTTGCGCACCCCGCTTGATCTTGATGATGATGCTTCATGCTTTCATCAAGCCGGAATGCTTCACTTGATCATTGTTGCTTCGTGAAGACATCCAATTTGCTCCCACATACACCACTATTTGATAGCTTCACTAAGGCACGTCTTTGCAATTCCATTATTACCAAATGGATGACAAGCTTCAAGCATATGATCTTCTCTTGCACTTCTCAACCTTGATGACAACCACTACTTGATGTCATCTTCTCATGGGCTATATGAAATCTCACTAGCAGGGACGGCTCTATATTTTTCGAGGCCCTAGGGCGAGATCGAAAAAAAGCCCCCCTAACTGTACATAAGCCTCTTTTTTTTTGCAAAACTTATAGTAAAAACTTAAAATTTAGCAGACATTCTTACTCTAAGATATCTATAAATAATTGCACTTACTGATAGAAACAATAAAAGAGATAGCAAAATAACAAGTATTCCGTGCTTGTTTGATTACCTCAAATAGACAGCAAATTACAATGACTCAATTGACAATGATGCTTTAATGTTTCACAAAAAATAATCATTGAGGGCAATATCAAGATCAATCTTATCTAAGATATCCTTCTCAATACAACATGAGCCAAACCATTCAATTGTTTTGGCATTGTAACACCTATAATGTAAAGAAATTTGCATAAAATTAGAATCCTAATTAAGGGATTACATCATAGATCAGATGGAGGATTGGATGAGGGATTAACACTTTAACAGAGGGCACGCGTTGGCGACTAGCAAAGCTGGACTGAATTTGCCTTTGCCGATCGGAGCAGCGAGCCGGCGACGATCGATGGAGGGGCTGAGTGCTGTCTGGTCTCCTGACTCCTCCTGCATAGGAGACCATGATCGCGCCGTAAGCCCTTATCCCACAACGGCGTGCATGAGCACCACATTATTGGGAGGTGGACAACATGGTGCGACTGTGGGTGAAGACGCCCGGCACAGGCGACATGTCCACTGCTGTGAAAAGACAACTCGACGAGCTGCTCACCCTATGCAAGGTCTAGGGAGAAGCCCATGCCGTTTGTAGCTCCGCTGAGGGAGGCACGTCCACGGAAGGCCATGATCGCACGGGTGGATGCCACTGATTTGCTTCGCATTCCAAAATTTGACAAGTTGTTGGATAGAACTTAAAACGTCAGTTTAGGGGTCCATCTGTGCCTAGAGCCCAGAAGATACTTAAGTGCTGCCACAAGGTTAAAATAGGGGTATTATGGTAAATACTACAATACACACTGAAATAGATATATTTTTTGAACAATTTTTCACTTAAGTGTAGAAAATGTCATAGGTATTAGTAATCAAGAGTGGCATATCTCCAAGTATTAAATACTTGGTAATGGCATTTCTCCAATCAGTGAAATTTGCAATAGCATTTTTTCGATAAGGAGCATATATTAATATTGAGAAGATACCAATTACACACAGCCTCTGCAACAACGCAGTGCCCTAGTGGCAATACGGATGCACACAGCCAAAAAATAAGAAGAATTACAAAAAAAGTCACGCTACAGCGATCAGTTCCTTGAAGCAGTAGCACTAACACCACCAAGACAACACTACAAGTCCAGCTTCTCCAAAAGCGACGCCTTCAAGAAAGAAATAGTGCAAAGCGTTGTCACCGCCCGATCATAGATCTTAGGTTTTCACCCTAAAGAAATTCCTCGCTCAGAAAAACAATGCCTTCAAGGCCATTGCCCGTCAGAACCATTTAAGGTCGGATCTTGGATTTCCATCCTAAAAGTTAGAACTTTCAACTTCTCATGTGCTGCCGCCCCCAACTTTCGATGCCACTGCTCCCAGTCACGAATCACCAAGCCAATTCCACATCGCCACAAAGACTCGAACCACCATTGCAAGTCCTTAGATCTTGGCTTTCATGACATTCTCCACTAGCTGACTTCACCATGGAACGAGAAATCGTGTCACGTGATGGTAACAGCTAGCTGAGCTTCGTAGCGCTCCCTCTAAAAACAAACGGCTATAAAAAAAACACAGGTACGCACGACCAAATCCTATTCGATCCAACAATCTCTAGGCACGAAGCGTCTAGTGGATTTCGTCGGCGGAGCCTTCCTTCAGTGATGGTGTGGTTGCCCCGCAGAAGCCAACGTCTCAACCCACAGGTGGGAACAAGAGGAAATGAGTGAATCTTTTATTGTCTTTCTGAGAAACACTGCCTTGGTTCTCAAAATTTTGTTCTTCCATTCGCATCTAAGACTTTGTTTGTTTATTCGTGTACCATCGATGTAAGGAACTAACTCATTCGGAGAACGTACTAGCCTGTTTACCCGCCGGTCCTAAAAATGAAATTTATGTTCACCCATACTTGCATTCTTGGTCGAGAGCTCTTGCATGCTACCACCAGCCTCGTGCAGTACAACCGTGTCATCAAGCAATTTGCCTAACCGCTGTGCCCAGGGTGGTCTAGTAGCATATGTGAATAGCAGAAGATATTTCTTCCCTTGATTAATCCCTAGTATTTCCTCCTTGCCAAAATATAGTGCATATAAGAATTACAAAGTTAAATAATTTAAAGTTTGACCATCTATGTGGAAAAAAATCACCACCTAGAATACCAAATCAAGGGAAGTAAGTTAGAATTTATGTTTAATCTTGTCTTCTCAGGCTTACAACATAAGCTGTTTTACCATTAGATTCATCATGATGTATATTTTGATATGGTATACATTTGATATTGTAGATATAAATAATTTTGTCAATAAACTTGTTTCAACTTAAGATTGTTTGACTTCTAGAAAAACCTTATATGCACTACATTGTGGCAAGGAAGAGTATATAACAAACTAATACAAAACCCCTTGCTTCAGTTACCTTGAAAGATCAATTGTTATAATTGATCTGAAACTTCGCTTTAGGTTAAGCTAAGTTTCAAATCAATTGTAACAATGCAATGCATATCTCTAATGATAGGCATCTTAGCCTAAATTATAGTCACAATTACAAAATTAGTTCTTTATCTTACCATAATTGACTGCAGTGGTTCAGCTAAACCATGTCAAAAGTCAAAACTTCCAGATTTAGGAACAGGAGTATTACTTTTAGAGCTTTATTGTTACTGGTGAGAGTGGCCAAGCACTTTAATCATTATTATCCAATCTATAATTTTAATATTCAAGCTAATCGAATCCATGTATGAGATAGGTTTCATTATCTCCTGTCCTGTGAGTTACAGGATACTGCTGCTTTCTAGTACTTGGAATCTTCGATCCACCGATAAAGCAAAGATTTGTGCAGAGTACGTGCTATCAGTCCGTGAAAGAGATGGGCATTACCGAATTTAATGCAGTATGTTTGGGAAGATAAGCCTGGGATAAGATTGTTTGTTTCGGCTGTGTTCTTCCACTGCCTCGCCAAAGAAGATATCTGCAGACAACACCGGATTAGCCATCAAGAGCTGGATGTCTAATTTCCTATGTATGTACGTTGATAATTTGATGCAGTATGCCAGTTGCACTAATCCAATGGTGCTTTGGAGGTAAGATCTTGATTAATCGCTATCTTTTGTTAGACCTGAAGGTTATCATTAGCCTTCCATGGTTATGCACTGGATTTTCTTTGTACTTTTAGGTGGTCAATGTTCCTCAATCATGCCGAAACAAGAAAACGGCTCATCCATGAAGAATAGCCAGGACGCTTCTTGGTTATCTGGTGTGGACGTTCTGCTCTCTTTTGGTGTCAAAAGGATATGCATGCCACCCGCCTTTGTCATTGTGATAACTCTTCAAAGCATTTTTTTTCTGTTGCAGATGGAAGCTCCGTTTGCAGCTGCTAAACCATTAAGTGGTGAATTTATTTGATAATTTGTTGCAAAAATAGTAATGAAAGAAGAAAAACTGAAGTGGATTAACTACGGGAATGATAAAAAAAAATCCCTTACTTAGTTATCATAAAAGTATTGAAATGATGCACCAACCAAGTTTTTTAAAAGTCCAAACCGATAAAAATGGCTAGTCTGTATATTTTAATACTTTTCCTCACGTGTAGGCTAGACAAACGGGAAGACATCAGACATGGAATCGATGAAAGGCTGCAACTATTGGCGTATATTAATAGTGTGTTACCCGGGTCTTCAACTTGAGATCTCAAGGCTTTAATACTATATTGAAATTTATGCACTAGACAAGTTTTACATAAGTCTAAACAATGGAAAAAGGTAGGATATATATTTTAATTAACATGATTATCACAATCCGTCACAACTTTAAACACACCCAAATCAATTTTTTAAGGAAAGAAGATGTTTTTGTCAAAGCTTCCCCGCATCGTGAACAGAATAAAATGGTAAACACAGAAACGTTATGTAAGTTGCAAGGATGCGATGTATTCGCATGTTGAATACTCCCTCTGTTCCACAATATAGGATGTTTTAGCCCATTATTGTCATGCATATATATATATATATATATATATATATATATATAGGTAAAATAACCAGGGCACCTTGGTGATATATATATATATATATATATATATATATATACATTTTTTAGTGTATAGGTTAGAAGCAAAAGGGGTGAACCTATATACTAAAAAAGCATCTAGATACATGTGTGGCAATTATGGGCTAAAACATCTTATTTTAAAACGGAGGGAGTACTTTTCACTATTCCCTAATATAAAACCTTCTGGAAAATTGGATTAGCTTGCCAATATATCTTATATTATGGTACGGTGGGAGTAAAATATTTGAGAACACATAAATAAGTAACAAAAGTTGTTTATGTATGACATAGTTTACACATGGGGAACTTTTGAGAGTGTGCGACCTTGACATGAGAATCCTATGCAATTAGTATTATTAAAAAAAAACATCGTATAAATTTGATACCCTTGCTCTGATAATCCAAAATCTTCTATGAAATGCAATCGTCCAAAAAATCTTTGGCGCATCCTCTAGAACTCTTGTGTTGAGATTATTACATTCGACTAGGTTATGAATCGTATTCTTTCAAGACCTGAATTGGATTTGAATCCATGTGGGTTAAAATTTTCTTGTTTATATGCTCCCTAGAACCAAAACACTATAATTTGGAAGAACCAAAAACACCGTAAAGCCGAACAACAAAAGTATCTCAAATAAATCGAATCCAATTAAATATTACAGAATGCAGATTGCCGTATATGTTTTTTCGAGCAGATGGCCATTTGTTTTGCTCCAGCGGAAGATGCCCTTTTTTAGAGGACGATGGCCATTTGTTGTTTTGTGTGTGTGTGTGTGTGTGGCCATTTGTTATGTTTTTTCTTGCAAGCGTCACGGCCCAAACAAGAAAAACCTGACGGTCCAAACAAATGAAACCTGACGGCCCAAACAAATAAAACCTGACGGCCCATGGGGAATCAATCAGTAGAAAAACAAAGAGGAAGAAATGACATAAATGCCCCTGATCACATTCCAAGATTCTCCCTTGTGCTCGTCAGGGCGATCTCGACGCGGGTGGTGGCGTGCTAGCTGCTAGGTTGGGGAGGAAGGATTGCCGTGTCAGATATATTTTCCTTGGAGCGCGCGGGTGGGTGAAGCGGGGAGAATCCATGGGGGTGGAGTCGTGGGGACGAACCAGTTCGATCTCCTTGTCGATGTCGACAACGGCGACCCCTCCCTCCTCATCGCCGCCGCCGAGAAGAAGCCGGCCGCGTCGCCCAAGCCAGCCGCTACGGCGCTCGCCGCCCAGGCCAGGCTGCCCACCAAGCCGCTGCCACCAGTGCAGGCTGGTGAGTTCATACGACTTGGTTCCAATCAGATTGGTAGACGGGGATTTTAGGTGTGGGAGATGTGTTTTTGTTAGACTCGGGAGGTTTTGTAGGCTAATGATCCTTAATTTTGGCCGAAATGTGCATCCTAAACAACCTATTGGGAAAATTTTGGAATACAGGATACCTAGAAGTAAACAAGGCCTTAGGGCCCGCTTGGAACAGCAGGCAGATTTCCGGCCCGTAGAGATTTCCCCGTCCCGAGCAGTATTTTCTGTGTGACCTCGGGTGGTCCGTAAATTTTAACCCGGGTTTTGACTAAAAAACGCTGATCCAAGCGAGGCCTTAGAGTTTTTTGTTCAGATGTTTGGAAACGGATACAAGGCCGTGCGTGCAAAATTATTGTTGGTGTATGTCCTCTGGTGTAAAATTTTCGTCCTGTATATCTCCATTGTACTGTATACATTTATTTTCAATTTTTATGAAAAATTCCTCAATGCAATGTATATATCTCCATTGTACTGTATACATTAATTTTCGATTTTTATGAAAAAATCCTCAATGCAATGTGAGTTCATCCTTCTTTTTAATTTGCGTGTGCAAAGACATGTTTCCACATATGAGTATATTTGTGATCTGGTGCTACTTTTTTTATGCAGAAAGGGAGTCCAGGAACTATTGTGCTCCAGGACGGTGGCTCTCGCGGAGAGTGCGAGCTCAAGGCGTGAATTTGGTGGTGGTGTTACCAATGGGTTTTGCTATGGTGGAGTTTTGAGAAGGGAGGGTGGTGAGGGGAAGGCTTCAGAGAAGGGCTATGGACTGCGCCAGCTTTATTGTGGTGGTGGCTATCGTGATGGCTACATTGGAGGAGATACATAAGATGAATCTGGGCGTGTGCCTCTCCGGGCCTACGAGCGTCGCAGTGGCACACAGGCAAAGGATATGGGATGAAACGTGAGGGTGCTGGCTGTGGCAATTGGGGAAGTGTGACTAATGAAACCATTGCACAGTGAGTGTTGTTCTTTGAAGCTTCGTTTTCCTTTCTGAGAGTTTGGTTGATTGATTCAAGTGTAAATTTTTTTTGTTTCTGATTCATTAGGGAAGCTGATGACTTGTTGAGGCTGTTCATACTAAAGGCGCTCCCATCGTGCTGGGGAACAAGCAGGAAGATGTACCTCAATTTGAAGTTGAGAAGAACAAGGAAGGTGAACTAAAAAAGAAGGAGAAAAGGAACATAAATATAAGGTAATATTCTCCTCTATTTTGGCCATTGTATTTGGATAGTTTCTTTCTGTTGTAATCAAGGTAGTTCTGGCAGCAAATAGACAAGGATATTGCACCTCTTAATGAAACTGACCTGACCTTCTATATTTTGAAGACATAAATTAATGATTTTTTGAGAACTACAAATATTCTGAACGTCAGTATTAAACTATATATTTATAATTTCATATGCCATACTATCCGCCCACTCATCATGAGGACAGAGGAAATACTAGAGTTGATTTTTTGAATCAGTTGCTGACAGGTTGTTCTAGACACGGTAGTATCTGCTGCGTGAAGTCGCTGTAATGAACTACTAGTTACCTTACACTTTTATGATCAATGATTTATTAATATAGGGACTGCTTAATATTATACAAACTGGTATGATATGTATTTGTCTGGTTGATAACCAAGTTCAGCAACAGCATACATATATTTCTATGTACTATTGATAATATTTAAACGGACTAACGAGACTGTCATCCTTTTGCACAAATGTCTATAATCATGGATGATAATAATTGATATATCCTTTGTCTCAGTGATGAGTGTACCTGGCTGGTCAGTGCACTGCAAAAGGAAGTGTAATTCCTTATAGTTGTGTACATAATATTTGTGGCTTTGTGAAATGGTAACACAAAGGTGTGATTTCCTGATGGTGTTGGCAAAATAAGTATGCTCTTCTCAGATCTACTCGTAAATAAAATATTGCACATCAACCTAAGCCTGATTAACAATTAGCACTTGCAGGCAAGCTACACAGTAAACATATTTTTTTCTTGGTTATTTCTTCCTTAAGCATGTGTTATAGCTGTAACTGGGTTACCCTTTGGCTCTGCAAGAACTGCTGTTCACCAAATGCCGTCAGCTATGAGAATGAACGTTGGCACTCAGCTGTATTGTATTGAACTGAGTTTTGTAGTTCTATACAGGATTAGTTTTTACAAAATATGTTTCATACGTGGTAAGCACATATGTAAAGTTCTGAGTACTATTAATGTGCTTGGTTGTTAATATTTTACCAAGTGATAGGGGTGTAAATAAATATAGTTGTGACCAGATGTTTCGTGTGCTCATCTATTATTATTGTGTGATGCTTGATGCTGCATTGGGTTGTTCGTGGATGCCAACTGTCCTGACTAACCATTATGTTCATTTGGCATATTCTTAATGATGGTGCTCACGTACAATTGTGCTAGTTCAGAAGTTTAATCATAAGTTCCATAGATCAATTAACTCATTAATGCCATTGTTAGGAATCTAGAAGGGAACTGAATAATGAAAGTATTTTCCATTGTTCTGATGTTGAGTCATGTATTTAAAGTTTACTAGGAAACATGCCCGTGCGTTGCATCGGGAGAAAATTCTAGCAATTTTTTTTAAAAAAATAGAAGTCTGCTTCAAAATAGTAAGTCCAAATTTGGCAGTCATCTTGGACATAACTCTCGCTTGGAGGATGTCAGGCGCACAACATAGGCCCACACGTAGGAAAACCAGCGACGGAAGAACCAAACCATGGAACCCTTACGTACTTTATTATTAGGTATTGATTTATGAGAAGCAACAAGTGAGTGACTACATATCGAAATGAAGCCAAAGATGAGAACTGCTGTTTTGTATTCCGGTTCTCCCTATTAAGTTGTGAAGTTCATATTTAAGACTAGCAGGCATCAATGTTGACAGTTTTACATGATTATTTTGTTAGAGTCCTCACTACAGTCAGCAGTCCCAAACCATGCCTGTTTATTTCTTGATCTAATAATATTTGTGGCTGATCTGATACAATGAGTTCTGCATACCCAAATAGCAGGTGGTCAACTGCAAGTTATCAGTTACATAGGTTGTGTGGCAGCATTTAGGTTTCCATGCATTACTTCTGTTTCACGTTCAGTGAACTCAGGAAGCTGGCATACATAATAGTTATCCATTGAAAAGCTGACACAAGCTCACACAGAGGAGTTACTAATATTTGCGGCTGATCTGATCCAGTGAGTCTTGCACCCCAAAACTATTGGTCAACTGCATGTGTTCTCAATTTCATCCAGCCTATAGATAGGTTGCGTGGCAGTATCAAGGTTTTCATGCATTATTTCTCTTTGCATGAACTCAGAAAGCTGCCATACATAATAGTTTTCTGTTAAAAAGATTGGCCCAATCTTATGCACACAAATGAAAGCTTTAAGCATGTGCTTCAGAGTTTTTGTTTGTCGATGGGGTCTGCTGATTTGTTATTTTCTCTCCCTGTTGGATTTTGTATGCCAGTCATCACTTTTACCTTCCTTTCCTTGTACACCAATGTGTATGCTTGCAAGCTAATTTGGCACGTAAATGTTTTGTTGGTAATCATATATATTCTGATTGTATTGTAGTTTGGTTTGCATTCTTTTTATCTTTTTGTTAATAATTCTTATTTATTTCGGTCAATGAATTTTGATATTTTATTTCTGCTGTAATCAAAGTAAAGCTGGCACAAAATGGACAAGGATATTGCATCTCTTAATAAAATTGACCACCTACTTCCATATTTTGAAGAAGTTAAGTGAATTTTTTTGAAAACTACATGTATTTTACAAATATTGAAAACCATACTTTGTTGTTTCACAAAACTACTATGTAAGTGTAAGATAATATATTTATATTCCATACTGCCCTAAGTAATCATTAGGACAGGAAATATCAGGGTTAGTTTTTTGAATCAGTTCCAATGGGTTGTTCTGGACACACAGTTTTATATGCTGCATGAAGGGCCTGTTTGGTTCCCGGCCACATTTTGCCAAGCCTAAGTTTGACAAATGTGGCTGAGAAATAGGGCGCCACAAAGTGTGGCAAAAGTTGGCAAAAAATTCCCTTATGACAGATGGATCACATGGATAAAAGAGTGGCAAGAACCAAGCACATAGTAAACTGCCAGGCTTGGCAAAGTGTGGCTGCCAACCAAACAGGCTAAGTCATTGTAATGATCTTCCAAGTTAAGTTAAGCATTTATGATTAATGATTAATGATTATTGATTTATTAGAGACTGCTTGATATAACATGGACTGATATGATATGTGTTTGTCTTGTTACTAATCAACCTCAGCAGTAACATACATGTCTCTATGTTTCTTGTTACTACTGGTTAACATTTGAACTAACGAGACTGTCATCCTTTTGCACAAATATCTATAATCATGGATGATAAGTTGATAACTGGTGTTTCGTCAGTCCCTATGGTGAATGTGCTTGGGTAGTCAGCGTATTACGGAAGGAAGTGTAATTCTTTGGTACTTGTGTGGCTTTGTGAAATGCAAACACAAAAGTGTGACTTCTGATGTTTGCAAAATACGTGTGGTTTTTTAAATCTACTCATAAATAAAATCACATATCAACCTAAGCCTGATTAACAATTAGCACATGCAGGCAAGCTACCCAGTAAACATAAATTTAGCTTGCTGTTTTTCTCTTAAGCATGTGTTGTGGCTAAGCCTATGCTTAATAACACATCATTCAAACATACGTAATTAGTTTATGGCATGCAGATATGAGCATTATAATGGAAATTGCACCCCAGATTTGTCCACGTGTGTCTGCAGTATGGATTTATGTCTAAACCCTGTTCAGTCGTGTACCATTGTTTTGCTAAAGAATCCATGACTCATTGAGCGATTTTTAATAGTCACCACTGTTTAGGGAGTAATACATTACATGTGATGTACCAGGTAAAGAGTGTGCAAAAAGGGTTTGGATCCAAACCATGGAAACTGGCCGGTGATTGCTTAGTTCATTTTCTTTTACTGATTGAAACCTCACGTCCGATCTAGAACAAAAATTGAACTAGCAGTTTTCACGGTTTGGATCCAAAAAAATTAAGAGGCCTATTACCAGGGTGCTGGGTCCAAACCTTGCAGTACCGGGGTTACTCTTAGGCCTGTAGAAGAATTTTTTCACAAAATATGTTGCGTACTTGATGTGTCCATATGCATAGTTCCGAGTAGTATTAATGTTCTTGGTAGTTAATGTTTAATTATAAGTTCCATATATCAATAATACATAAATGGCACTGTTAAGAATCAAGAAGGGAACTGAATAGTGGTAATGCTTATTTTTATTCCAACATTGAGCTATATATTCTTTATTCATGAGAAGCAACAAAAGGGTCACCACATCCCGAAAAGAAGCCTAAGATGACAACTGCTGTTTGATTCTCCGGTTCTCCCTAATAAGTTGTGGAGTCCATATTGAAGGCTATTGCAGTCTGCAATTTTGGCAGTTCTACATGATTATTTTTTGGTAGAGTCCTTGTGTCATTGTTCTGACTATAGTCAGCATTTCCAAACCGTGCATGTCTATTTCTTGACCTAACAATATTTGTGGTTGTTTTGAACTTTTGATACAATGAGGTTTGCATATCCAAATTGCAGCTGGTCAACTGCAAGTTATCAGTTAAGATAAGTTGTGTGGCACCATTTAGGTTTACATGCTTTACTTCTCTTTCAGTGAAGCTGTCGTGCGTAATAGTTTTCCATCAAAAGCTGACACAATCTCAGACAGAGTAACTTATATTTGCGGCTGGTCTGATCCATGAGTCTTGCACCTCAAATAACTATTGGGTAACTGCAAGTTCTCAATTTCACCCAGCCTACATAGGTAGCGTGACAGTATCAAGGTTTTCATGCATTATCTCTCTTTGCATGAACTCAGGAAGCTGCCATACATAATATTTTTCTATTAAAAAGATTCACTCAATCTTACGCACACAAGTACAAGCTTGAAGTCTGTGCTTAAGAGTTTTTGTTGATTTATTGGGTCGGGTCATTTGTTACATTTTTCTCTCTCTTGTTTCCTTTGTTTCCCGATTGATTTTTGTTTGTTGGTTGTCATTTTTACGTACCTTTAGGGAGAATAGTGTCCACCCAAATATAATGTTGTAATAAATTATTTATTTATAAAAAGTTTTAAGGCCTTTAATAAAACCCAAAAATTAATTTCTTGGGCGTATAAAACCATATTTTGTTTTGGAATATTAAAGTATGCATTTGATTTCCAAATAAGTCACAATAGAGTATTTTTTCCATGCATGTTCCTTGTATATGGAAATGTCATGTTATTTCCCTCTCTGTTGGAAATTAAAACAAGTGTGGGGAAATGTTTGTAAAGGTTCCAAAATCCCAATAAAGACTACAAGAGTCAAATCAAACTTAACAAAAAATTAATCCACCGTAATTGGGAAATTCGTATTATTCTCTCTCCTAAGTATTCAAGCATGGTTGGACAAATATTTCAATTGTCACTCAAATCCCAATGGTTGAAATAAAATAAAATACATACAAGTTCGATTTTTAACAAAGTTCCCCAGCCAAGATTGAAAATTTGGGTTGTCATATTAATCCACTCAAATAAACACTGTTTTAAATCAAGGTTTAGAAAGTTTTAAACAAGTGCTCAAAAGCTATAATATCTCCAGAATTTTTTACAAAGACAAGCAAATCAATTAGTAGTTTATTTAATTAATATAACATTCCAAAATTTGGAAAATTGTTTGTACACCAACGTGTATTTTTACAAGCTAATTTGGAGAGTAATCATACATATTCTGAATGTTTTGTAGTATGGTTTGTGTTCTTCTTTATCTTTAGTTACAATGCATTTTTTACCACTAATTAAGATACAAAAGGGAATGCAAGCTGCTATGTTGTAAACTCTATATTCAGTTTCATTTATCGTTTGTTCGAGTATAGCTCATGTTGACCTACTTGATTTCATAGCAGATAACTTGGAGGAATGTGAGAAAGTACTGGAGGATGAGAGGAAGGCTTTGCTAGCACTGATGGCTGAGGAGAGAAAGGTTGAGATAGATAAGGACTTCCAGTCAATGCAACAACTTTCTATGAAGAATCATTCTGATGAGGTCTTCATCAAGGTGGTAGGTCCAAGCTGTGCTTTCATTTCTTATATTTTGGAGAAGTTAATCCTATTGCTCACCTTGCACTTTGGTTTGGTGTAGGGTTCTGAGAAGGACAAAGGAAAGAAAAATGTTATAGAGATGAGCGTTCCAAGAAGGTATTATACATTAAAGTGGGATCAAATTGGTGGGAAACGAACATGCTACCATCCGTGAGCTCCATATATATTTTATGGAATTTACTTATATCTTGTACCCTCATGTGTCAGCCCACTACATCACTACTGTACATCTGCTAAAATTGAATTTCCACTCGTTTGCTGAATATGTATATCTGACCACACTCAGTACTATGCTGTCAAAGATGAAGATCATTTGTGTACATTTTCTGCATTATGTCAAGATCCTGTCTGTTGGTTAAATGATTTTGCTTGGTGAGCTCAGGAAGTTCTTAGGAGAGTGTTCATTTTTAAGACAAAACAACTAAGGCCGCGCTATCCTGGAGAATAGTCACATGTCATTTGTAACATGATAATCTGAATATCCAAAATGATTGAGTGGACTATGGTTGTGGCTGCATTCCATTGCTCCAGCCTTGGATTGTAAGTGTATATATACAATGATAGCTTAGCCCTCCACATCATCTAGAGAAAGCACTAGATACAATGCATTGTTTCTTTTTATCATTTCTAATAATTAATAATAAAAAATTCCCTCCGACCACTAATACATGTCTTAACACGGCGTATCTAGACATTTTTAGTGCCTAGATACAGTACGTGTCCTAAGTATTAGCTACGAGCTGTGACATTTCTGATGTATCTTTTTCAGTAGCTGAGTTACGTACATTTTAATAATTCGTACTATATTCCATTATTACAAGGAGCCAGATTTCGGATGGAGTTGAAGACAAAACCTTACGGCCTAGTGGCGGCACCACATATACTGCAGTACGAGTGTACGACGGTCGGGTCAAAAGTCCAGCGATCCTGTTCACCCAGCCTGTCACGATTGCACACTTCCACACAACCTGCACTCACTCACTGTGACAAGCACGCACACGCACAGGGCGCCTTCAGTACTCGCCGGCGTAGGCCGCGAAACGAGGAAGCCGTTGGGAGCCTGACGATAAATCTGGAGGCGCGCACAGGGCACAGTAACGCAATGATGGCCGACTCGACGGCGAGCAAAACCAGGACGTGACGGATCAGATCATTCAGGCGAGACGACGAGGCCTTTGCCGCGACGCGACCAGACGTCCAGACCAGACCAGGCAATGATGAGCGAAGGTGAAGGAGCGGTAGATGCGGCGACGGCGACGCAGCTGAGGGTTCGCTGTGGCCTGCAAGCTAGTCTAGTCTGCATTCTGCAACCATAGCTCCAGGGGTCACCTACAGCGCGGTACTGTTGTGCGCCATGGCGTCTCTCGACCGGCACTGCGGCAGCCAGCGAAAAGCTTTTGAGCGCACCGTTGTCACCAACAGTAGTAACAGTACCGTGTTGAAAGCGCACCGTTGTCACCTATAGATGTGCCTCATCTTCGGTCCACCTTTTATTGGGAATTGGGTATTCTCTCAAACATGTACTCATTCATTTCAAAATTGTAAGCTGTGCTTTAGATTTAGCTACTGTTAATGTTCAATCAAATACATTAAGAAAGAGTATCAACATCTATAAATCATTGTGTCTTAGAATCACCGTGAAATTTACTTTTATGTTTGCTGTACAGACTTAATACAGTAGATGTTTGATATTGCTGTTTTAACACATACTTCAATTTATTTCTGTTTCAGCACAACCACCTGAGTTGCAGCGAAACTTCAATATTAGACTAGTTTTTTTCCCCTATTTTCTGGTAATTATTCTTCGTTTTCTTTGCCTTCATGTGTCCTAGACAGGGCCCAGGACCATTCATGGGTATCACAAAGTGCAGTTCCATAAATTGACACCACATGCATCAGAGTCCTATGAAAATAGTGGAGTTCCATCAGTTGACACCACATCAAAATAGTGTTATCTTAGCAATGTCATATAAGATAACTGCAAAGGGAACAATGAAAAAAATGCTCTGCATTAGCTAATATATGACCTCTTAGTTTTTCGGATGAGCGGATTAAGTACCCCTTCGCCCAGGAGACACGCACATCACAGGCCGCAATTAGGGTTCTCCACCTCCTGCCGGTGCCGCCGCCGATCAAATATATGACCTCTTAGTATAAAAGATAAGGCATTATCTGCATTGTACGAGTTGTCTTCTCAATTTTCTACTTCAGAACTACCCTATAATTTCAGTAGCATGCAGATATTACATCTCATATTTTCATAGGATAACTTTTGACTTCAAACAGAGAAATGAAAAAAGTTGTATGCCCTTTTCTAAGGTTAAAGATGATCTCTCGGTAAAATAGATACAATACTCTCTCCGACCACTAATACATATCTCTAGCAGGATGTTTCTGGACACTTTTTTAGTATCTAGATACATCTTGCTAGAGGTATTAGTGGTCGGAGGGAGTAACATTTTTTTGCATCGTACGTGATGTCTTCTCTTACTTATACCTTTTCTAGTTTAATTTTAGTTACTCCATAAATTTAGTAGCATGCAAACACTAAATGATAGAGATAATACTATGAGATGATCCCCTGTATAAATGTTGATCTGGACAATTCAGAAAATAATGTTGTTCTGTCTTCCCTGTATAACATGAAATATGTAAGAAAATAGTATAACCAGCCTGTGAACATTGCCCTACCGACCAAGTTTGGCAACTAATATATGTTCCAATCTACTCCACAAAAATGCAGATATTAGGATTTTTTTGGATCGCATCTTGACTATAAGGGCCCTCAATTATGTTCTAGTAAAATGCAAGCCCATGCAACATTACTGTAGTTGGACCACAGTGATTAGTACTCCCTCCGTTCCGGTGTATAAGTCTTCCGCGTATCCCTAGATCATCATTTTGACCAATGTAATATAAGACATACATTACAAAATATATATCACTGGAAACTTTAGATTATAAATTATATTATATTTGTCAAAATGACGACACCTAGGTGTAAGATCTATACACCGGAACGGAGGGAGTACAAGAAGACCCTTCTATAGTAGCATCACAAACGCACAGCAACGCATCTATCACCCCACCAGCCACACTGCTGCATATCTCGGTCCAAGATTTTCGAGCTGACATATGCACAAACATAACAGCTCAGGGCCCTCCCTTGCCCCTTGGTCAGTGTTGAGGCAACTATTCATGCCATGTGGTAATGCTGAACGCCAACTGATTATCTGTACCACAAAACAACACATCGCCATGATTGAACAGACAAACAGCGTGGCTATACCCACCACCCAAGTTCAGTACGGGCGGCAGTGCAGTGATCACAGCGAGATCTGTAAATGGCACATATTGGCATGTTGCATGGGAACACCATGCTGCCATCCTCACCTTGTGAGACTAAATTTCAACAATTACACAACTGTCGCTTCACGTTGCAGATTTGCCCGTATAATGGAAGTCAGTGAGATTTTCAGCGCAACAATGACATTTCAGATCACACTTCCTCAATTGATACACAAAAGAAGAGCTAACTCGAAGCTCAATATACTGTAAACCTATTGGGATTTCTACTATACACCAGGACAAGGTAGCAGCAAAAGCTTTGGGGCCTATGATTGCTCCCAAAGTACTAGAGGGGTTGGGAGAAAGGGCGAGGGAATAATACATAATTGGGTTGCTAAATTTTGGCAGCATATCTTCTGGGGAAGAACATTAATATCTGTTAGAGATGCTCTTCTTGTCTCGGTCCCACGAAGCCCTCAAAGCCTCGTACGGTTGTTTTCTATCAACCACTCGATGCGAATCTCTCCGAGCAGGGCTGCTGTACTCCTGATAATGCTGCTGATCATTTGCCATTCGCCAGCTCCTGCTCCCAGAATCACTACTTGGGGCCGAAACAGAGACAGAATCCACAACCATGTCACCCTCTAGCAAGCGAAGAACCTAATAGAAAGAGGGGAAATACAGTAAGCATTGGAATAACTTGGTTAACTAGAAGATATCAAGAAAAAATAATTGAACGTTGAGCCCAGAAAGAACTAACATGAGACATGCGAGGCCTTGAATGAGGATCACGTCGTATGCACAGGTTTGCTGCATGCAACATGCAACGGACCTCATTTTCACTGTATCGGTCCCCCAAGCGTGGGTCTATGAGCTCATCGACTGCATTCTCCTCCAAGAGATGGCGCGCCTGTCATAAATAAAACTTCATTAATACTCAAGCCGCACACCATGTACACAATTTTGAGATTAGTGTAGCAATTTTGAGACCCTAGGGCAACATGTTTATTAGTGAACAAGATACTATCATTACTTGATTGCGATTTCACAACCTTGAGCAACATCCCAAAAACACTTGTCTGACCAGAAATAGGGACTGAAGAAACTCACCCACTCAGTTAGAAACTGCTGGCCCTTAGGTCGGTTAATGTCAACAGCCTTGCGCCCAGTGACAAGTTCTACCAACACAACCCCAAAACTGTACACATCAGCCTTCTCTGTTATTTGTCCACTCTGCGCATACTCCGGTGCCAGATAACTGCAAGGAGCCATTTAGAATCATTCAGTGCTCATAATTGCCTAATATGGTATATTTTGCTAATTTCAATATATACCCAAATGTGCCAATAACTCTTGTATCGACACCCATGTCTCCATCAGGTTGCCACCGCGCCAGCCCAAAATCTCCAACCTGTCAGAATATAATTGAAAACATAGAACTCCATGTAATTATAACTCAGTGGGCCTGCATAGTATAAGATTGGATATTGGCAGAATTAAAATAAATAAATTTCTGTAAGATAAATATCAGAGAAGTTCAATAAAAAACAGTTGCAATTCAATCAAACTTGCACTAGGTAAGACCCTATTATCGTACAGAAAAGTGTAGTTGCAGGATAGGTGAACCCAATTCAGTATGAAGTATGGCTCATAATTAAATCAGGAACGCAAATTTAATGTGATATCTTGAAAGAGGTCTAATGCAATAAACAGAGCACAGCTACTTATTTTTAAACTGCAGTAGGCAAGGGCGATCTGTACCAGAGGTTCAAAATCATGCGTGACAAGGATGTTGTTTGGTCTCATGTCACGATGGATTATACAGCCAACTCTGCATTCCTCATGTAGATACCGCAACCCTCGTGCAGCACCAACAGCAATCTTTTGTCTGGCTGCCCATTCCAATGTTTCTTTATTATTGCGACCTGAAAGATTTTTCAAGCATAGATTACGATAGATTTAAGCAACAACAGTAACTATTGGTCATACAAGGCGGAACAGCAACAGGAAAGTAAAGAACAGAAGTGTATTGGCATGCAGACTGAAATATACATTAACATGACTATATTTACTATAAATAAATGCAGGAGGGAAAAAAAGATCATACCATAAAGATGTGTATCCAAGGATCCATTGCAGATGTACTCATAAACCAGTAAACGCCTCCTTTCCTCAACACAAAACCCAATCAGCATTACAACATTACGGTGTTGTGCACAACTCAGAACTTCCACCTCTGAGCAAAATTCCACATCACCCTGGGAACTAGCAAGCTTATGTTGCTTGACAGCAATTGCCTGACCATCAGGAAGGACGCCTCGATGAACAGATCCAAATCCACCTTCAGCCAAGAAATTTGCCTCAGAGAAACCACCAGTTGCAAGTTCGAGTTCAGCGTAACTAAACCACCTAGGAGGTTTTCCAAACACAGGTGCCTTATGCTGACATATTGAACACAATGGCGGTGGCCCAGGAGGTGCATTCCTTACTAATGAGACAGCATCCCTGACGTTTCCTCGGAAATTTAAGTCTGATCTGCTCCTCATAGAACTTATTTCATTCAAGAGATCCAACTTCGAGATCTTCTCAAGCAAAGTATCTGCTGTTGCAGTGCGAGTTTTTCGTGGGGGTTTTCCATGTGATCTTGAGGATACAGATCCCTGTAAAATGTCGACCATCCAAGGCTGAAGCGAGAAGGTTGCTGAGGGGCTCAATGCTTCACTGTCAGTATCAGAAATATTGACATCCGAATGCTGGATCTTATCCTTTGTCGTTTGTACCTCCTTTTTCAGAGAGACAGTTGTTTCAGAAGCACAAAACGGGGAAGTCCCTGGATCTGAACTTGAGACAGAAGATGTTCCCGCTTCGGTACTTCCGAAAGGCGTCTCCAAGTCTGGGCTGCTACTTGGTGTTACAGCTGGTCCTCGAACTGAACTCCGCGGCTCTTTTACATCAGTTGTTGTTTTACCAACAGGACTATCCAATACTGGTGGAAGTGAACAGGATCCTTTGGACTCTTTATCGGGAGATCCCACAAGATTCAGCCGTAGAACTTTAGGCTGAGAACGCTTCATGACAACAATGTTGCACTGCAACTCTTCGACGCAACGCTTCTCTTCATGCTTCAACTCCCTAAGCAGCAGAAGCAACAGAATGGGCAGTTTAAGCAAAAAGGAAATAAAAAAGAATTGAATGCACAAAATACAAATTACAGTAAAGCGTTGATCATTACTTGTCTAGCACAACCCAGCTTGCTTGTGCTCGCTTAGACTCGGCAGCTACAACACCAGGAGGAGATCCAGAAACAAGCTTAACCTTCACATTTATCTACACAAATGTAGCCAAAGATAAAACATGCAAGGATATGACAGGAGAATAGCAAACATGTATAGAAGAATTAGCTCTGGGTACAAACCTTGCTTGGATCATAAACATCATGAAGTTTGAGCATCATCTGCGAACACAGCTCTGAGATATCAGACTTTTGATCTAACATGGTCTTATGGCCACTTGCGCAATCTCCCGCAAATAGGGGAAAGCCCCAGAATTTCCTGCCTGAAACAGAGGAAAACCATAGAGCATTTAAGAGGCTACTAAGACAAAACAGAGGGAAGCACTCAGCCCAGAAAACCGAAAAGCTACTGAACAAAGTGCCACAGCTTGAGTGATAATGGTAAAAGAAGGCTTCAGGAATCAACGATGGCAGCCACATATGCGTTTAACTGTGCAAGTTAATGTGCATTTTGGGTACATGATGCACAGAAGCTAAGCCCCCAAAGCAACACAACAGAGTACTACAACAGAACTACATTTGCAAAGGACGCATAGCACTGCAAGGAAAAGAAAAAAAAAAGCCGTACCAGAGCTTTGTGCCGGGATGACAACGAGGAGTATGATGCTGCCGCCGGGCTGCACGACGTGCGTCAAGGCCCAGACGATGGCCGTCTTGGAGATCTCCCGTATGGCCGCACGCACCGCCACCACCACCTTCTCCGCAGCAGCTGGCGCGCCCTTCTCGGCCACGGCCTTCCCCTTCCTCTGCAGCAGCATCTGCTGCTGCTTCTTGGTGGAGCTTGCCATGGTCTTCAGCAATGCCTACAAATCAAGAACCTCTCTCTAAGCAGCTGGGGAAAGGGGGAAGCCAAGAAGAAGAAAACAAGTGATGTCTAGTAATACAAACAACGCAACAACCACGCCCCCAAGTGGTTAAATGCAAATGAGATAGGAGGAACGAGTACCGAGCTGCTGACAGTTTTGCCAGCCGAGTTCGACACCGAACTCTGTTCACAGTAGCAAAAGGCAGCCAACGACCAGTAAAGATGGCGGCAAGGTAGTGAAAAGGAGGCGGCCTTTCCCCCCTCCCTCAGCTGGGTCCCCGATGACCTAGCCGCTGCGGATCGCCACTTTATGGCTGGCCGGCCGCAGAGGTGGCGCCACCACCACTGCCGCCTGTGAATGTCCTCGCCGCCACTGTAGCCGGGACAGGGACACGGGGAAGGGGAGAGAGCGAGGGCACAAGGCTGGCCGACGGGACGACGAGGTGTGACCCCGGCGCCGCGATAGAGAGGTCAGATTGCACAGTGCCGCCTCGTCCTACCTATCCTCCTAGCCTGCACGATTCCCGGCACGCCGTAGGAAATAGGAATCCCCCAAATAATTGAGAAATCGTTCGCAGATCTCGCCGCGCCCTCCGGCCGCCTCGAGCAACCGCAATGGCAAGTGGGACAAAAACCGGGTCAATTTGTACAGAAAGAAAATTTCCCCCCGTTCCACATGGCGAGCCGGCAGGCGGATCTCCGACGAGATATTTGACTCGCATTCCCTTCCATAAACGAATACCTATTCTAGGATGCTAAAAAACGGAAAACAATTTGTCCACCCCGAAGTTTCCGGCCTCTCTGCATCTGAACCGACGCAGAATCGAGGCTCGCGATAAGGAAAACCTAAACCGGAACCGGCGGCGGAGAGGGGACGAAAAGGGAGACGCACCGGAGAAACGCCCGCGCCCGCCGCCGCCGGTGAGGACGCCGATGAAGGAGGACCTCCGCGGCGCCGTAGCAGCAGCGCTGCCGAGCGACGGTGTACCCTAGGGCGAGGGCGCTAGTGCGTGGGACTTGGAGCGGGGGCGGGTGCGCGGGTAGAGGAGGAGGTGGCCATTAAAGAGCCAAGGAGCGCAAGCAATTAAACCTCCATTGCTATGCGTGACGCTTAACCTCTTGAGCCTTTCAGTTCCTACTGCTGACGATACATCGATCGCCCTCCGTCGACTCGTGCGTAGATTTCCCGTTCTGCCCTCCGGACCAGTTCCCGCATTTAAAAACTGGTCGCTGTCGCCTGCCGGTCCCCGGGAGCTGCCACGCCGTCGGATGCCGATCGGACGGCCGCGGCGCCTCGCGGGAGTAAATGCGGCTCGCTCAGGGTGCTGTCCCGTGAGCAGGCCCCGGGTGGGGACCCCACGACAGCGTCAAGCGACGCACGGCCCGCCCGTGGTCCCGGCCCACAGTACTGACATGGTCCTGGTGGACCACGTCCACGGCGCGCTCCCAGCCGCTCGCTGCCACTGCTACCTCCCCAGCAGGGTTGATCTGATCTTGGTCGCTGTTTGGCGAAAAATTTCCTCAGCCTTTTTACAGGCTTTCCCGTCGATGCAGCGCGGCAGTGGCATGGGGATGGGGTCCTAGCCGGTTTTGTGTTTACGTGTACTTTCCATGGCGGTGTGATGTGATAGCAGGAGAGCATACTGAAGTGGTCGTGTGGTGAAAATGGATGATTTTAACTATTTTCTCATACTTCAACACAAAATAAACTGGTTATAAAAAAATTTACAATCTAACCTCTTTTGCATAACACCCTACCTTATGGCGCCACGGTTGTATTGCACATAGGGCGCCATGGTCGGGCCAAGACGTCGTGCTCCAAATTAAATACAATGACACCGTACCCCGTGGCACAATGCAATGGAATCATGGCGTCTGAAACTGTGCCGCTTTTGATCGCGCATGCTAAATCGGCGATTACAGCGACCGCTGGAAGATGCTCTTAGAAATAAAAAATAATACTTATTTAGAAAAAGTAAGATCGATGATTTTAGATGACGGGACTGCACTAGAACAATACCTAATCGAGCATAAACAGCCCTCTACCGTGCGCCATGATTGTACCGAACAGTTTGGCTATGGACGTAGCATGCCAACAATCCAATTAGTATCTACCTGCTTGTGTACTATGTACAAGAAAATATGATGACCTCTGATTGTCCTGTGAATGCAATGTCGATGTCGGATGAGCCAAGTGGTACGCTTGCAGACAATTCAATGGTGTGCCGATCCCTTGTAGATTTGTAGGTACACACAATTCACCGTCTGTCTGAATCTTGATAGATTTGTTGTCTAATTAATATGTACTGTATCGGCACTTTGCAGGCCTACACGTACGGTGTATCCGTGTTCATGGCGGTTTAACACGGATCCAAAGAAACGTACGGTGTATCGAACCCCCTATATAGCACCATTCTTAATTATTGCTTTTTCTTCAACTACTGAAGTGCAAAAAATGTTTGATTGAAAAAATAAATACCGGTCCCCGACTTCCCCATCCACGTCATTGGTTTTTTTTGTCAAAAATCGGAATTAGACCGTTTTGTGATTAGGCATGCACATAATTGACAAGTTGAGTGATCGGTTAATCTGTTTTACAAGTTGTGTGACTTAAGTGCACGCACGTTACAAATTGTGAGACCGTGGATACCATTTACTCATTTTTTTCCTACTACACTAGTGGAAAATGGGCCTTTGGTCAGGACCCTTTAGTCTCGGCCGTAATCTGGCCGGGACTAAAGGCCCGACCACGTCGCCTCAAATTCGTCCAATCGCGCGGCAGCCTTTAGTCCCGGCCGTTACAACCCTTTAGTCCCGGCCTGAGACACAAACCGGGACTAAAGGGCCCTTAGTCCCGGTTTGTGTCTCAGGCCGGGACTAAAGGCTTCTGCCTATATATATGGCCGCAGCACATCTCCCCCCTTCCTTGTTTTTTTCTTGGATGGAGGAGTGTGGGTTTGTGCTAGTTCTCTATTTCATTCCTATGCACTAGAGGTGTTTGTTAAAATGTGTGTTAGAGCGATGCCACTTCTGTTCACCGAACACAACTACGATATGAGGTGACCGAGCCACGCTTAAGCCTCTTCTTATTTATTTCCACTTATTCTAAAAGGTTAGCAACTATATTTCCTCGTTTAGACCATGTGGTACTAATTTTTAGGATCGTGATTGTGTTTGATATACTGTTGTATGACGCAGATGAGCCATCCATGAATGTACGATGATCGACGCACAGCCGCTTACAGAGAAGGCGTGCATTCTTTTTGAGATGCGGCCGAGGCGAACAAGCATGATGGTGGCTATATGTTTTGTCCATGTGTTGAATGTCGGGATGAGAAGGATTACACTTCATCAAGAGTCATTTAGAGCCACCTGCTTCGGACTGGTTTTATATCGGGCTATAATGTTTGGACCAAGCACGGAGAAAGAGGGGTTATGATGGAAAACGATGATGAAGAAGAGAACGATGATGACAACTATCGATCTATGTTCCCTGAGTATGCTGATACCGCAATGGAAGACAATGAAGAAGAAGATCAGGGTGAAGAACGGGAACCAGATGAGCCCGCTGATGATCTTGGCCGGGTCATTTATGATACACGGCGAAGCTGCGACACAGAAAAGGAGAGGTTGCAGTTCGAGCAGATGTTACAGAACCACAACAAATTGTTATACCTAACTTGTGAAGATGGCCAGAAGAAGCTGGGTAGCACACTAGAATTGCTGAAGTGGAAGGCAGAGACCGGTGTGACTGACTCGTCATTTGAAAAGTTGCTGGTACTGATGAAGAAGATGCTTCCAAGAAAGAACGAATTGCCCGCCAGCACGTACGAAGCAAAGAAGCTTGTCTGCCCTCTAGGATTAGACGTGCAGAAGATACATGCATGCCCTAATGACTGCATCCTCTACCGCGGTGAGAAGTACGAGAATATGGATAAATGCCCGGTATGCACTGCATTGCGGTATAAGATCAGAAAAGATGACCCTGGTGATATTGAGGGCGAGCCACCCGGGAAGAGGGTTCCTGCCAAGGTGATGTGGTATGCTCCTATAATACCACGGTTGAAACGTCTCTTCAGAAATAAAGATCATGCAAAGTTGTTGCGATGGCACATAGAAGATCGTATGAAAGACGACAAGTTGAGGCACCCCGCTGATGGTCGGCAGTGGAGAAAAATCGAGAGAGAGTTCCCAAGATTTGCAGGTGATACAAGAACTTATGGTTTGGTCTAAGTACAGATGGCATGAATCCTTTTGGGGAGCAGAGTTGCAGTCACAGCATCTGGCCCGTTACTCTATGTATCTACAACCTTCCTCCTTGGTTGTGCATGAAGCGGAAGTTCATTATGATGCCAGTGCGTATCTGATACGTCACCAACGTATCTATAATTTTTGATGCTCCATGATTGTTTTTACACCATTTGTCTATTGTTTCGTTACACTTTGTGGCACTTTTATGCATTTTCCGGAACTAACCTATTAACGAGTTGCCACAGTGCCAGTTCCCTGTTTTCTGTTGTTTTTGTGTTTCAGAAGTGATACACGGGAAATATTCTCGGAATTGGACGAAATAAGTTCCTGAAGTCTTATTTTACCCGGAAGCTTCCAGAGATCCGAAGGAGTGTAGGAGGGGGGCCACCAGGGCCCCACATGCAGGGGTGGCGCGGCCAGGCCCCTGGCCGCATGGGCCCCGCGTGAGGGCGCCTGGCTCCTCCTCTGACATCGTCCCTTCGCCTATAAAGACCCCCCGACGGAAAAAAACCTAAGTACCCGATCAATTTTCTAGAACACATCGCGATCTGCCGCCACCGTCGACCCGAAGATCGGGAGGGTCCAAAAGCTCTTCCCGGCACCCTGCCGGTGAGGGGAATCACCACCGGAGGTCTTCTTCATCGCCATGCTTGCCTCCGGAGCGATGAGTGAGTAGTCTACCTTGGACTATGGGTCCATAGCAATAGCTAGATGGTTGTCTCCTCCACCATGTGCTTCATGTTTAGATCTCATGAGCTGCCCTACATGATTGAGATCACCGTTATGTAATTCTACATGTTTGGTTTGTTAGGAACCGATAAATATTGGTGTTTATGATTAAGTTGCTGTACTGAATATTATCTTTTGTTATCTCTATGTTGTTTATGATCTTGCATGCTCTCCATTGTTAGTAGCTATCTTGGCCGAGTAGTTGCTAGTGACTCCAAGAGGGGGTATTTATGCTCGATAGTGGGTTCATGCCTCTATTTAATCTGGGGGAGTGACAGAAACCTCTAAGGTTGTAGATGTGCTGTTGCTACTAGGGAGAAAACAACATTCATATGCTCAAGGGCATATGCTTTGTTTACATTACACACTTTGCTTAATGCAATTATCTGTTGTTCGCAACTTAATACTTGTGGAGTTCTTGGATTGATTCGCCACAAGTGGATTATTAGTCATAGATGCAGTTGGATGGCGGTCTATGTATTTTGTTGTAATACCCAGAGTAAATCTCATAGTGATCTTCTTGACATATCACGTTTATCTTTATTCTATCAATTGCCCAACTGTAATTTGTTTACCAAGCATGTGTTATTTATCTTATGGAGAGACACCACTAGTGAACTGTGGATCCCGGTCCTATTTCCATCATATTGCCATCACCTGTTTACTTTACTCGCATTGTTTACTTTACTCGCATACTATATTGTTTTCCACTCGATACGCTCATAATCTTTGTTTCAAGCAAACCGGTGAGATTGACAACCTCATCGCAAGTTGGGAACAAAGTACTTGGTTGTGTGTGTGCAGGTTCCGCGTTGCAGCTAGCAAGCAAAGCTTGGACGAGGCGCCATATATAAATTATCCGATGCTGTCGCAAGCTAGCAAGCATCACCTTCAGTCGTTTGTCTCTCCTCTTCAAGATCGACATACCTTGGTTTCTTAACCGAGGGAAAACTAGCTGCTATACTCATCATACCTTCCTCTTGGGGTTCCCAACGGGCTGGTTATCCACCACGCACAAGGACGTCTGCTCCCACATCAACTTGACAGCAGCAGCTTCTTTTCTGGCGCCGTTGCCGGGGAGGAAGTAGAAGACTTCTGCGAGGGGAGTTTTCGCACGCACATCCTTTACTTTGTTATTATTTTGCTTTACTTTATTTATTTTACCTGCATCGTTTTATATCAAAAACCCAAAAAAAATAGAATCCTTGATAGTTGTTATTTTTGTTGGTCTGTTATTGTCTTGCTTTATCATGCTTTCTATCAATGGGTGGTTTCTTTGAAACTAAATCTTTTTGGCAAGGTGGGTTCACAGAAGAGCAGCAAAATTATTATGAGGAACACCGCTTGTCGCAAAAATGGAAACACTTATGGGAACAAATCAATAGATTGTATATCATTGCTAGAAACATGTGCTCTACTTATAATGTTACTTATTGCTTCGATAGATCTTGTTGCTATAGGAGGTATAAACACCTCCCTTTTCAATGTGAGTATAATGATGATGTTACCATATCTTCTTACATTAATGGAAATTATGACTTTTATGATGTGGAACAAATTGAAGAATTTATTGCTTGGAAGGGTGCATTCGAACTTGCTTATTTGCTTCAAAATACTGATGATGCACCTTATAAATATGAGGTTTATGATATACTCACATTTTGCTTTGATAATTACAAGGAAGGAAATGGCTATATTCTTAAATATCTTAATACATGCCCTCCAACGGAAGAGACTAATGCCATGAAGGAGCCTATGGAAGAAGAAATTGCTAAAACTGGAAGCTCATTGGATGAAAAAGAGGAGGAGAGTGATGACCAAGAGGAGGAATAATGGAGCTACCCATGTCTACCTCCCAATAAGAGTAACTCTCTAACTAATACCTTATTTGATCGCCCTCCATGCTTAACAAAAGAGGGTGAGTGTGATATTTATATTGTTGAGTTTGTTCATGATGCTACTCAAAATTATTATGAGAGAGGAAAATATGGTTGTTGGAATTCTCATGTTACTAAAACACCTCTCTTTATATTGAAAGTTCCGAAGTTGCTCTTGTTTTATCTACCCACACTTGTTACTATGTACTTCTTTGATTTATTTTCTTACAAGATTCCTATGCATAGGAAGTGGGTTAGACTTAAATGTGTTTTATATCTGCTCCTTGATGCTCTTTTTGGCTTCCATTCATATTTCTTATGTGAGCATCCTCTCAAATTACTGAGCCTAGCTCAAAGGCGTTAAAGAAAAGCACTCTTGGGAGATAACCCAATGTTTTACTTTCAGTACTTTTTCTTTTATTTGAGTCTTGGAAGTCATTACGACTGTAATGACCGCTCCTTATCTTGTTTATTTTCTTTTTGTGCCAAGAGAAGCCTCTAATTTGAGTGAGGTAAAGATTTGGGGATGTTGCTGTCCTGAAACTGTTTTCGGTGCTGCACCGTAAAAATTTGTGAAAATTCTCTGTATATCTTTTGGACCTGCGATTTCTTGTGCATATGCCCCAGGTTATATCCAAACTTTTGTTAGTTGAACACTTTTTGATTTGAGCAACAGAAAACCCCTCAAAAATTCGACCTTTGTCAGCTGTTCAGTTTTGACAGATTTCTGTCAATATTTGTGTTTGCCACTTTATCGCTTTCTTTTGAGTTCTTTTGATCATGGAACTTTTAGAGAAGTTGCTACAGTAGTATTTGCTATATATGTGGTGGTTTGAGTTGAAACCTGAAGCAAAAAGAGGTTGATTATATGTTATGCTTGCACTAATGTTGCTAATAGATTTGTGTTTAGTTTTGTATGAAGGAAGTTTTAAAGTGTAGGGATTGTATGAGTTGATGCCATCTTATGCTTCTTTTAATGTCGCTTTGTCGCTTTGCATGATTATGGCCATTATTGCTCTCTTAGTTGGTCGCTTCCAGTCTTTTGCTAGCCCTCGCCTTGTACTGAGTATGAGCTCTACTCGTGCATCCAACTCCTAAAAGCCAAAGTTTTCCAAAGTGTCCACCATACATACCTACTAGCAATTTGCTATTCCAAGTAAATTTGACTTGCTTTTATTTTTTCTTCAAATTAAACTCTTACGAGTGTTATGCGAAATTTGGTCAGTAAAGCTCTCACGAACCGGAAGGCACACTTTACTTTTTCCTGTTCTTAAAAATTTGACATTGTGGTCTCTTATGTTGAGTTGTTATGCTTGCAAGTTGTAAGTTGGATTCTAGCCCAGCCATGCTGTCATGGGGCAAGATTTCAACATTGCACTTCTTATTTGAGTTGATATCGTGATCTTTTGTTTATGGATGCCCGCGGTGTGAAATGAATTGGGAATCTTGTGGGGATCATGGAGTTTGTATATGTGTTAGGGAAACGCCGGGCCGCCAATCTAAGCCATGCATAATTCTTGGTGGAAATTTGCAGCATACCCATGGTGAACATTCGACGACGCATCTCACAATAAAAAGCTAAACAAAAGGCAAATAAAAGAGATGTCGAGGTGTTCATTGTCTGCTTGTCCTGTCATTTTGGTGTGGGCTTGTTCCATGTCATCGGGCATGGAGGTACCCCATTGGCGGTTCTCAATGATATGCATATACTTACAATGACAAGAGCCTTGCTTGGGACTCTAAGTAAAGTAGCATGAGGTTTAGTTACTCGTATTCACGGGACACGAGGTTTTCAACTTATGATTTGTCAAGCATATGCATCATAATTGTTCTCGCATTAACTTTAACCATTCAAGATGCTTATGATGGGGGCAATGAGAGCTCAAAGCCGGTAAGTACCATAATTTTTGAAGGTTATAAAACTTGCAATCACTGCTTCCCTCTGCGAATGGCCTTTCTTCTACTTTTATGTTGAGTCACCACCTTCTATCTTTATGCACCATTAAGAGAGCATAGTTGTCATTCTTAGTGTGATATGCATTGTCCCAAAGTTCATTGATTGATTCATATTGTTGGTTTCACTTGTTCTTAAATTATTTATATCTAGTCGCCCTCTTAAACTTGAAGGTGTCCTATGCATTTATGTTTTGCTCTCTTTGAAGGACAAGCTGAAAACCATTTGTATGTTTTTCCTTATGATTTGAACACACGTTTGACTTTCATTGTTTCATTTTCATAATCTTTTGTTTGTGTTCATTTGCATGTTTACAACATGGTTGCTAAGTTCTTATTGTCAAGATTATATTTTTATGCCCATGTTTTAAGTTCTTATGATCCCAGCTCACAAATGCTTACATACATGATCAAGATTGTGTAGGTGCATGTCACCTCAAAAATTATTCTATTGTTATCACTTACCTACTCGAGGACGAGCAGGAGTTAAGCTTGGGGATGCTTGATACGTCTCCAACGTATCTATAATTTTTGATACTCCATGCTTGTTTTTACACTATTTGTCTATTGTTTCGTTACACTTCGTGGCACTTTTATGCATTTTCCGGAACTAACCTATTAACGAGTTGCCACAGTGCCAGTTCCCTATTTTCTGTTGTTTTTGTGTTTCAGAAGTGATACACAGGAAATATTCTTGGAATTGGACAAAATAAGTTCCTGAAGTCTTATTTTACCCGGAACCTTCCAGAGATCCGAAGGAGAGTAGGAGGGGGGCCTCCAGGGCTCCACACGCAGGGGTGGCGCGGCCAGGCCCCTGGCCGCGCGGGCCCCGCGTGAGGGCGCCTGGCTCCTCCTCTGACATCGCCCCTTCGTCTATAAAGACCCCCCGACGGAAAAAACCTAAGTACCCGATCAATTTTCCAGAAGATACATGCATGCCCTAATGACTGCATCCTCTACCGCGGTGAGAAATACGAGAATATGGATAAATGCCCGGTATGCACTGCATTGCGGTATAAGATCAGAAAAGATGACCCTGGTGATATTGAGGGCGAGCCACCCGGAAAGAGGGTTCCTGCCAAGGTGATGTGGTATGCTCCTATAATACCACGGTTGAAACATCTCTTCAGAAATAAAGATCATGCAAAGTTGTTGCGATGGCACATAGAAGATCGTATGAAAGACGACAAGTTGAGGCACCCCGCTGATGGTCGGCAGTGGAGAAAAAATCGAGAGAGAGTTCCCAAGATTTGCAGGTGACGCAAGGAACTTATGGTTTGGTCTAAGTACAGATGGCATGAATCCTTTTGGGGAGCAGAGTTGCAGTCACGGCACCTGGCCCGTTACTCTATGTATCTACAACCTTCCTCCTTGGTTGTGCATGAAGCGGAAGTTCATTATGATGCCAGTGCGTATCTGATATGTCTCCAACGTATCTATAATTTTTTATGCTCCATGCTTGTTTTTACACCATTTGTCTATTGTTTCGTTACACTTTGTGGCACTTTTATGCATTTTCCGGAACTAACCTATTAACGAGTTGCCACAGTGCCAGTTCCCTGTTTTCTGCTATTTTTGTGTTTCAGAAGTGATACACAGGAAATATTCTCGGAATTGGACGAAACAAGTTCCTGAAGTCTTATTTTACCCGGAAGCTTCCAGAGATCCGAAGGAGAGTAGGAGGGGGGCCACCAGGGCCCCACACGCAGGGGTGGCGCGGCCAGGCCCCTGGCCGCGCGGGCCCCACGTGAGGGCGCCTGGCTCCTCCTCTGACATCGCCCCTTCGCCTATAAAGACCCCTCGACGGAAAAAACCTAAGTACCCGATCAATTTTCCAGAACACATCGCGATCCGCCGCCACCGTCGACCCGAAGATCGGGAGGGTCCAGAAGCTCTTCCCGGCACCCTGCCGGAGAGGGGAATCGCCACCAGAGGTCTTCTTCATCGCCATGCTTGCCTCTAGAGCGATGAGTGAGTAGTCTACCTTGGACTATGGGTCCATAGCAGTAGCTAGATGGTTGTCTCCTCCACCATGTGCTTCATGTTTAGATCTCATGAGCTGCCCTACATGATTGAGATCACCGTTATGTAATTCTACATGTTTGGTTTGTTAGGATCCGATGAATATTGGTGTTTATGATTAAGTTGTTGTACTGAATATTATCTTTTGTTATCTCTATGTTGTTTATGATCTTGCATGCTCTCCGTTGTTAGTAGCTATCTTGGCCGAGTAGTTGCTAGTGACTCTAAGAGGGGGTATTTATGCTCGATAGTGGGTTCATGCCTCTATTTAATCTGGGGGAGTGACAGAAACCTCTAAGGTTGTAGATGTGCTGTTGCTACTAGGGAGAAAACAACATTCATATGCTCAAGGGCATATGCTTTGTTTACATTACACACTTTGCTTAATGCAATTACCTGTTGTTCGCAACTTAATACTTGTAGAGTTCTCGGATTGATTCGCCACAAGTGGATTATTAGTCATAGATGCAGTTGGATGGCGGTCTATGTATTTTATTGTAATGCCCAGAGTAAATCTCATAGTGATCTTTTTGACATATCACGTTTATCTTTATTCTATCAATTGCCCAACTGTAATTTGTTTACCCAGCATGTGTTATTTATCTTATGGAGAGACACCACTAGTGAACTGTGGATCCCAGTCCTATTTCCATCATATTGCCATCACCTGTTTACTTTACTCGCACTGTTTACTTTACTCGCATACTATATTATTTTTCACTCGATACGCTCATAATCTTTGTTTCAAGCAAACCGGTGAGATTGACAACCTCATCGCAAGTTGGGAACAAAGTATTTGGTTGTGTGTGTGCAGGTTCCGCGTTGCAGCTAGCAAGCAAAGCTTGGACGAGGCGCCATATATAAATTGTCCGAAGCTGTCGCAAGCTAGCAAGCATCACCTTCAGTCGTTTGTCTCTGCTCTCCAAGATCGACATACCTTGGTTTCTTAACTGAGGGAAAACTAGCTGCTATACTCATCATACCTTCCTCTTGGGGTTCCCAACGGGCTGGTTATCCACCACGCACAAGGACGTCTGCTCCCACGTCAACTTGACAGCAGCAGTATCCAAGGTCCAAAGCAACCCGGCAACGACATTGATGTATACCTAAGGCCATTAGTTGATGAACTTTTACAGCTGTGGGCTGAACCAGGTGTACGTGTGTGGGACGAGCACAAACAAGAGGAATTTGACCTTCGAGCGTTGCTTTTCGTAAACATCAATGATTGGCCTGCTCTTAGTAACATTTCAGGACAGTCAAACAAGGGATACAATGCATGCACGCACTGTTTGGATCAGGCAGAAAGTATATATCTGAACAAATGTAGGAAGAATGTGTACCCGTACAATCGTCGTTTTCTTCCGCCCAAGCATCCCTTAAAGAAAAAAGGCAAGTATTTCAATGGCAAGGCAGAACCCCGGGGGAAGCCTGTCACCCGTACTGGTGCTGAAGTATTTGATATGGTCAAAGATTTAAAAGTAATCTTTAGAAAGGGTCCTGGCAGCCAACCTGTTCCTAACGGCCCTGATAAGCGCGCACCCATGTGGAAGAAGAAATCTATATTTTGGGAGCTACCCTATTGGGAAGTCCATGAGGTCCGCTCCGCAATCGACGTGATGCACCTGACGAAGAATCTCTGCGTGAATATTCTAGGCTTCCTGGGCTTGTATGGGAAGTCAAAAGATACACTGGAAGCACGGGAGGACCAGGAACGTCATAAAGGACGAGATGGCATGCATCCAGGGAAGTTTCAAGGGCGTGCCAGCTACGCTCTTACCAAGGAAGAGAAGGAAATCTTCTTTGAAGTCCTTTTCAGTATCAAGGTCCCGACTGGCTTCTTGTCGAATATAAAGGGAATCGTAAATATGAAAGATAAAAAATTCCAAAATTTAAAGTCTCATGACTGCCACGTGCTTATGGCGCAATTGCTTCTGGTTGCATTGAGGGGAATTCTACCGGAAAATGTTCGCCTAGCAATTGTGAAGGTATGTGCATTACTCAATGCAATTTCTCAGAAGGTAATTGATCGAGAAAGTCTATCAGGGTTCCATATTGATGTGGTCCAATGTCTGGTCAGCTTCGAGTTGTTGTTCCCGCCATCCTTCTTCAATATAATGACACACCTCCTAGTTCACCTAGTCAAAGAGATTAGAATTCTCGGTCTTGTGTTTCTACACAATATGTTCCCCTTCGAGAGGTTCATGGGAGTCTTAAAAAAATATGTTCGTAACCGTGCTAGGCTAGAAGGAAGCATCTCCAAGGGCTATGGAACAGAGGAGGTCATTGAGTTTTGTGTGGACTTTTTCCTGACCTTAAGCCAATTGGTGTTCCTGAAGCTCGGTATGAGGGTAGGCTGACAGGAAAAGGCACACTAGGAAGGAAAGCAAAAGTATGTATGGACGGGCATTCATTCTCTCAAGCACACTACACAGTTCTACACAATTCCACCATGGTGGCTCCGTATATCGTGAGACACAAGAATATTCTACGCTCCGAAAACCCGGGGAAGGCCGACTCTTGGATTAAAGGGGAACACGAGAAGACTTTCGGTAGTTGGTTGCAGACACATCTCATGAATGACGACATCGTTGGAGATCAGCTATACTATTTGGCTAGGCCTCCATCTTCGACTATATGTACTTTCCAAGGGTACGAGATAAATGGGAATACATTTTACACGGTTGCCCAAGATAAAAAGAGCACCAACCAAAACAGTGGTGTCCGCTTTGATGCAACAGACGAGAATGGGCACTGTTTGGAAACATATTACGGGTACATAGAGGAGATATGGGAACTTGACTATAGACCTACTTTTAAGATCCCTTTGTTTCGGTGCAAATGGGTGAAGCTGACAGGAGGCGGGGTAGTTGTAGACCAAAAGTACGGCATGACAACAGTGGATCTCAACAATCTTGCATACATGGACGAACCATTCGTCCTAGCCAATGATGTCGCTCAGGTTTTCTATGTGAAGGACATGTCTACAAAAACGAGAAAAATAAATCAACAAAAGAAGACATCGTCCGATGAGCCAAAATGCTGAAGGGTTTCACAGCATAGTAAATCAAAAAAATTCCTACGGATGCGAACAAGAAAGCCAAGATCTAATCTAGGAGATGTAATCAACGAGAGAGGTAGATGAGATCTTCATACCCTTGAAAAAATCGCATAGCGGAAACGTTCAACAGAACGTGGATGATGTAGTCGTACTAGCCGTCTCCTCCTCGCGATCCGATCCGATCCAACGCCGCAAGTGGCGGCGCCTCCGAGAGATGCACACGTATGGTGCATCGACGTCTCCTCATTCCTTGGTCCAGCAAGTATGGTGGAGAGATAGATTGGATCTGCAGCACGATGGCGTGGTGCTTATGGTGGAGAGTTTCTGCGGCAGGGCTTCGCCTACGCACAGTCGCGAGAGAGAGAGGTGGAGGGGCAGCAGTTGGCCGGTGGCTAGGGTTGGAGTGGAGGGAGGCTGCGCCCCTGCCCCTCCTTATATAGGAGGCTGGCCGGCTGCCTTGGCCCCTCCTCCAAGCCCTAGGGCGGCGGCCTAGGGGGAAGAGTAGGGGGCAAGTCTCCCCCCCCTATTCTAGAAGATTCCCTTAGGGTTTCCCCTAAGGGCTGGTTAGCTGGGCCTTAGGGGCCTTGTGCGCCTGGCCCAAAGTGGCCAGGACACTTCCCCTTAGGCCCACACAGGCCTCCGATAAGTGGGCCCACATTGGTCCCACTCTGGAACCTTTTAGAACCTTCCGGTACAATATTGATAAACTCTAAAACGATTCCGAAATCCAAAAACTGCTTTCCTTTATATGAATCTTATTCTCTGGACCATTCCGGAACCTCTCGTGATGTCTTGGATCTCATCCGAGACTCTGACCAAAAACTCATTAACCAATTATCCATTCTATCCTAGCGTCGATGCACGTTAAGTGTGTGACCCTACGGGTTCGAGAATATGCAGACATGATCTTCTATCAATAATCAACAGCGGGATCTGGAAACCCATATTGACTCCCACATATTCATCGATGATCATATCAGATGAACCACGATGCCAGGATTCAATTAATCCCGTATATGTATTTCCTTCGTCACGCGATATTTTACTTGCCCGAGATTCGATCGTCAGTATCGCCATACCTAGTTCAATCTCGTTCACAGCAAGTACTTTACTCGTTCCATAATCTGATATCACTTCGTGATTAACTCCTTAACCACATGCTTGCAAGCGGTGTTGATATCGATTACCGAGTGGGCCCAAAGTATATCTCTCCGACTCGGGAGGGACAAATTCCATCTCGATACATACAACCCAACAAGTACTTTCTGATCACCTGAGAGATACCTTTATGATCACCCTCTCATAGGATGACGTTTGATGACCTCAAAGCTTTCTTCCGATACCAGGGAGTTGTATTATCTTATGGTCTAAGGAATACAATACTTGACATAGGAAAAAGCTTTGCAAAGATGAACACGATGACACAATCTAATTGCTCTGCTTTATTTGGGTCTGTCCATCATATCATTCTCTGAATGATATGATCTCATTATTAATGGACAACTCATGTCTATGGTTAGGAAACCTTAACCATTATTAATCAATGAGCTAGTCTAGTAGAGGCATACTAGGGACACGGTGTTGTTCATAAACCACACAAGTATTAATGTTTCCGCTTAATACAATTCTAGCATGGAGTATAAACATTATCATGAAGAAGAAATATGATAATAACAATATTATTATTGCCTCTAGGGAATATTTCCTTCAGTCTCCCACTTGCACTAGAGTCAATAATCTAGTCATACTTGCGCCTTTAACACCTATGGCATTCCGGTGTTATTCATACGCGTTGCATGTGGTAAACCTTATCTACGGGTCTGACACTTTCAGGTCCGTTTATATTTGCATATTCCTTTTGCGTTAGCACGCATTACTCATCTTGTATGAGATGACATCGTATAAACTTGGTCTTCTGATGAAACCTTTGTTTCTTTGCCAAAACTATGTTGTCACTATTGTGATACAATAGAACTACATAGTACTAGCACACTTGGAACTAAACCTCCACGATCGGATCGCGGAAATTTAATTTCCCTATTACGATGGTTTTCCACTTTGTTCTGAAATTCTTTGAACTTTTCAAACGTTTCAGATTTATGTTTCATTAAATAGACATACCCATATCTACTTAAGTCATCAGTAAAAGTGAGAAAGTAGCGATATCCACCGCGCATCAAAATACTCATTGGTCCGCACACATCGGTATGTATGATTTCCAATAAGTCCGTTGCTCGCTCCATTATTCTGGAGAATGAGGTTTTGATCATCTTGCCCATGAGGCATGGCTCGCACGTGTCAAATGATTCAAAATCAAGAGACTCCAAAAGTCCATCAGAATGGAGTTTCTTCATGCGTTTTACGCCAATATGACCTAGACGACAGTGCCACAAAGAAGTTGGATTATCACTATCTACTTTGCATCTTTTATGCCGCTTCTAAAGCGATTATATACTTAGTCCTTGTTGCAGTGTCCGCCACAATGTTAACATTGGAACTCATCCAAGTCATCATGGAACTTTCTTTCATCTTATTGTGCCACCTTCTAACTCAAACAAATAGCTTAAAATTGAGCTAAAATTTTACCTGTATATGTGACAAAGCCAATGTAACACAATGCAATGAACCATTTGTCACTTTTGCATACAGAATATATTCTTAGTTCTTCAAAAGTACATAAGAATATTCTTACTATTATCCAACGATCATCATATGAATGCTCATAACCTTTCAGCGCATTGGACATATCTGGATCTACATATCATGGAACACAAGATTGATAAAATTATTCTTGCGGTTTCACTCATCAAGTGTCAAAACAATTGATTCTTGCTCCAACCTCTTCCATGCAACAAGAACCGTTCTTATTGTTTCCATATTGAACAAATTCAATATTTCATCTATGTACTCTGGCAAAACTATATTAATGCCTCAATCTATCTGCATAGACATTGATGCTTAATATTCTGGTTTTACCTAAGTCTTTCATCAAAAAACTAATTTTAATGAAAACTTAACAATATCAAGAAAAACACATTATTTCCAATAAATGATATGTCGTCCACATAAAGTATTAGAAATATGTCTGAGCGCTCCCACTTACTTTCTTGTAATACAAGCATCTTCAAATATCTTGATGAACTTAACACTTTAACATTTTTATCATTGAAGATTCCAAATTCGCTACGCTTACTTCTACCATAGAAGTTTGCATACATATCTAGCAACCTTTGAATCAACAAAACCCATTGGGTCGTGTCAGTTACACGTCCTTGGTGTGCATTCCGGTAGAGGAACGTTGTTTCGTTTATTCAACTATCATATCTCAATATGTAATTGTTGCTAGAAAAATCCATATGATGAAGTCAGGGCCCATCATTGTTTCTTTGTATATTGTTGGTTACTATTATCTAATAATATCTCATCCTCAAATCTTGCTATTTGATTATGACCAACTTGGTTAAATAGGAACTTCGATGCCGTGACTACAACATATTGTAGATGCGTGAGCTATGAATGCAGTTGCCGCTTCCAGAACATTTTTTGGTGCTGCGCTACTCTGATCATCTTGCTCAGATTCAATAACCTCATCAAGTTCTATCTTCCTCCCACTTAAACCTTTCGCGAGAAAACTCCTTCATAAGAAATTTACTTTTAAGTGACAATCACTATGTGTTTGGGTTCATAGTAGAAGGAATACCCGTCGACATTCTTTGGGTCAACCTACAAAGACTTACTAATTCGATTTTGGTTGTAAACATTTTACATATGTCGTGCGTACCAAAATTTAAGAAAAGACAACTATAACTTGTACGGTGTCATTTCAGCGGATTATGATGGTGCTCTATTTAGTGAAAAGCAGTAGTCTCTAAAGCATAATCCACAAATTATATTGGTAGTTTTATATAATCATTGCTCTAACCATGTCAAACAAGGTTTGATTACATCCATCGAAAACTCCATACTCCTATGGTGTTTATCACGATGCAAGTTTGTAGAACAATTCCTCTAACTCTTAGATGCTTGCTAAACTTGTAACTCAAATATTCTTCTTTATGATCCAATCATAAAAACTTGAATTTTTCTTGTTACAATAATTTCCACTTCATAAATTGAACAATTTCAATTATTTCATACTTCTATCTCATCAAGTAGATATACAATACATCTATTTGAGTCATTAATGAAATAGAAAATACACCATGATCGACTTCACACCATGGACTACATACATCAACATGTATGATCTCCATTTAGTCGCTTGTTCTGTCCATGGCCCATGAACGAAGTTTAATCATCTTTAGAAAAAGTCTCAAAGGCGTCAATCAATTCAAAATCAATTGACTCGAAAATCTATCAATATAGAATTTCTTTCATGTTTTGTTTCCAATATGACTTAAACGGCGGTGTCATATATAAGTGAAATTCATTTTGTCTTGCGACCTTTAGCACCAGTGTTATAAATGTCTATTTCACCAACAAGATAATAATAATCTATCCATCGATTATGGAAGACGGTAATAATTTGAACAACCATTGCTCTCATAATACCAGAACAAAATAATAATTATTAAGTTCTTAACAAATCTAGAAGGCTAGGTTTTATGCCGACGAAAAACACAATAACACATTTATTTGTTTCTCGATGCGCATTGTTACCACATTATTTTGCTAGTTACTTAGGCCATCGTAGTTCTTGTATTGTTGCTTTGTATGACATTTCATACCAACAATCTAGTATCCAATACCCAAGAATTACATTATGTACTAGCAAAGAATACATCAATAACATGTATATCATTTATATACCTGAGATGGACTTTTCCAGTCTTTTACTTTTCTACCAAATATTTTGCAGATCCTATTTAGCATTTCCTCTCTATTTAGAAGAATCTATCAACATCAATAGTGGCGTCAATCATTTGACACATGGTCTAAAGGATGTTAGTCAAATACTAATAGCCCTGGACTTTGCACATTGAGGTGGATCACCATCATCATATAATTGGCGTTCTTCTAGATTCCATTTTTAGTATCTTTGGTATAGCAAAAACAATTTAGCCAATACCCTTTCATTCATCTTATCATGACAACTTTCATGATGAAACTACTATAGCTTATAAGGATGAATGCAAGTATAATATTAGTTCCCAAACTTTTGGGTGATCGGGACACCTAGCATCTTCAATCTTCGCATATAGTCATACAATATGAGCATATGTTCTTTTACTAAATTATACTTCATCATTTTTGCAAACAATCAAAAGTTTTAGATATCAAATATCTTTCACTTCTTATTTGTTTCTGAAACAATTCTTTCAGCTTGATGATCACTTTGATTCTCAAACAATTTTGAAGATCAATTTATCATGAAGGCAAACATATGATCTTTAGATACTAAACTTGAATCGTTGCTCTTAGATCAATACAATTTATTAAATCGTATGGAGCAAGCAAGGTTTGCTAAAGTTTGCAATAGGACTTAATCTTTAGTCTTGACATTCAACGGCACTAGACCGAAAAGTGATTATCCAGAATTCTATAGTTCTTTTAACTCAATTATGCTAAGTGTCGGTGGGAAACGGTGCCAAAGACTACAACGACTTATGCAAATACATCAAGATTTCGTTCATGATAATTAGTTCAAGTTAATCAAATTACTAATGAACTCCCACTAAATTCAACATCCCTCAAAGTTATTTAGTGAAGCATGATCCAAATTCACAACACCGAGACCGATCATCACGTGAATGATGTAGTTTTAATGGTGAACATCAACATGTTGATCATATCATCCATATGACTCATGCTTGACCTTTCGGTCCGTGTGTTCCGAGGCCATGTCTATACATGCAAGGCTCGTCAAGTTTAACCCTTGTATTTTCGCATGTGTAAATCTGGCTTACACCCATTGTATGTGAACATAGAGTTTATAGCACCCGATCATCACGTGATGCTTCAAAACGACGATCTTTCACAATGGCGCATACGAGGGGAGAACACATTTTATCTTGAAATTAAGTGTGAGGGATCATCTTATAATGCTACCGTCGCGATCAAAGCAAAATAAGATGCATAGAGGATAAACATCACATACATATACAATATGTGACATGGTATAGCCAATCTTCGCGCATTGATCTCCATCTCGTGCGCGCCGGCATGATCTCCATCACTCCATCATGATTACTCCACCATGAATAGCAACTACGACTATCGCTAACTACTTAGCGATAAAGTAAAGCTATTACATGGCGTATAAGAAGTTGACACGCAGGTCATACACAATTATAAAGACAACCATATGGCTCCTGCCAGTTGTGAACTCATCGACATGCAAGTCATGAAATATTATAAAACATGATCATCGCATACATCACATATATCACATCACATCTTGTGGCCATACCATATCACAAAACACTCCCTGCAAAAACAAGTTAGACGCCTCTACTTTGTTGTTGCATGTTTTACATGGCTTATGGGAGTAACAAGCTAAGAACGATTCTTACATACGAAAAGCCACAACGGTGATATTATGGTTGCTAACATCCGTTATAAATCTCATGACTACTATAGTGAGAGAAACTGGCATCCACCAGCCGCATGTGTGGAACAAGCCACATGTCAAGTGCGGAGCCAGTCTCGCGAACGAGGTCGCGTAAAGTTGGCCTGGACCGCTTCGATCTCACTATGCCGCGCCATAAGAAATACACAACAAAGAGGTTTGCAACAGAAAACATCAATGCCCGCAACAAGCATGTTGCGTTCTACTCGTGAAACACATCTACGCATAGATCTAGCTCTGATACCACTGAAGGGTTTCGCAGCATAGTAAATCAAAAAAAAATTCTATGGATGCAAACAAGAAAGCCAAGATCTAATCTAGGAGATGTAATCAACGAGAGAGGTAGATGAGATCTTCATACCCTTGAAGAAATCGCACAGCGGAAACGTTCAACAGAACGTGGATGATGTAGTCATACTAGCCGTCTCCTCCTCGCAATCCGATCCGATCCAACGCCGCAAGTGGCGGCGTCTCCGGGAGATGCACACATACGGTGCAGCGACGTCTCCTCCTTCCTTGGTTCAGCAAGTATGGTGGAGAGATAGATTGGATCTGCAGCATGACGGCGTGGTTCTTATGGTGGAGAGTTTCTGCGGCAGGGCTTCGCCTATGCACAGTCGCGAGAGAGAGAGGTGGAGGGGCAGCAGTTGGCCGGCGGCTAGGGTTAGAGTGGAGGAAGGCTGCGCCCCTGCCCCTCCTTATATAGGAGGCTGGCCGGCTGCCTTGTCCCCTCCTCCAAGCCCTAGGGCGGCGGCCTAGGGGGAAGAGTAGGGGGCAAGTCTCCCCCCCCCTCTTCTGGAAGATTCCCTTAGGCCTTGTTTACTTCTAGGGTATTTGAGGGGATGAGAGGGTATTAAATTGTATCCCGGAATTTCCCCGGTAGGTTGTTTACTAGTCTGGGTTTTAAGGGGATAATCCCGAGATATCCTCAGAAATCCCCCCCACTCTAATGTATTTTTGGCTAGATTAAAAACTCTTTATCATGGTAGAGTATTTTTGGGGAAGAGTATTTGAGGGGATTTGAGGGTATTGGGTGAACACCAAATCCCCACATATCCCCACATCTTTTGGGAATGAAAATACCGGAGAAGTAAACAAGGCCTTAGGGTTTCCCCTAAGGGCTGGCCGGCTGGGCCTTAGGGGCCTTGTGCGCCTGGCCCAAAGTGGCCAGGACACTTCCCCTTAGGCCCACACAGGCCTCTGACAAGTGGCCCCACGTTGGTCCCACTCCGGAACCTTCTAGAACCTTCCGGTACAATACCGATAAACTCCGAAACGATTCCAGAATCCAAAAACTGCTTTCCTTTATATGAATCTTATTCTCCGGACCATTTCGGAACCTCTCGTGATGTCCTGGATCTCATCTGAGACTCCGACCAAAAACTCATTAACCAATTATCCATTCTATCCTAGCGTCGATGCACGTTAAGTGTGTGACCCTACGGGCTCAAGAATATGCAGACATGATCTTCTATCAATAATCAACAGCGGGATCTAGAAACCCATATTGACTCCCACATATTCATCGATGATCATATCGGATGAACTACGATGCGAGGATTCAATTAATCCAGTATATGTATTCCCTTCATCACGCGATATTTTACTTGCCCGAGATTCAATCGTCGGTATCACCATACCTAGTTCAATCTCGTTCACAGCAAGTACTTTACTCATTCCGTAATCCGATATCACTTCATGATTAACTCCTTAACCACATGCTTGCACTACAACGAGATACCCCGTATTGCAATGGATAGCTAACAACGGTGCAAATATGCGTTGCGAACCATGTACTACCACCGCCCACGTCTTAATCCAAACCACTCCCACCTCCTTTTTCTTAACCATCACTCCATTAAAATATAACCTACCCTTTTTCCTTAGAAAACGATCCGCATCTAGAGGCGGCGGCCATGGCAGCGCCTCATCTCCTTCAGATCTCCTTCCGGCCCGTGGCCTCTGGCATCTCTGATATCTCGTTCTATGGTGTGGACTGGTGGCTGGACTATTGACCGTGCGTGCCATGGACAATCAGGCAGCAAAGCTTCGACCTTGGGCTGTTAATTTCTTCTGGTACGTGTTCAATCTTCCCCGATCTAAACAATCTTGCTTTGATTTAGCCTAGTGCCTGCTCCTATCTGTGTAGTTATGTTAATTTTTGGGCCAATCGCATCATGCAACTGCCACACGGCCACACCCCTGTCAAGTTTGGGTCAAGGCTGATAGCGCACAAGTGGTGCCTCAATCCTCATCCTTTTTATATCTCTCAAATCCATCCTGCAAATTATTCTAGTTCAATGCCATGGGTCACCGTCTATTGCTAATCTAATGACTTATTTAATTTTATTGTTTTTCTGCAGACTCACTGGTTCAGAATATATCATCGCCTGTTGTTTGTGCCATTGAAGTTCTCTGAGGGCTACATAATTTCCTCGAATTGTGAGTGCAGTCTGCCATCAATTTTCCCTATATATTTATGTTAATACATATTCACAACCAACTGGTAGTAGAAAATCTGATGCAGACTAATATGGAGCTCTAGAAAAAAAATTATCCAATAATGTACAAGGAGTAATACACCTTGATAATTAGTGCAAGGAAACATCATTTCTAAAGATACATTACAAATGATAATTAGTTGGAAATGAATGTCGATGATGGATGGGTCTTTCAAGCCATTTGTTCCATTGCAAAAATGTATTTGTGACATACTATAATTTATCAACCTTATTTCCATTGTTCATCTATTCTGGAATTGTTTTCCTTCTCGTCAGTTATCAAGTGAACTAATGCAGCCTTGTTCCATTCAGGTAGCAGATATTATTAAGCAGTTCAATGTGTCGACTTGACAGCCCCTTGTTCTCAGTAGTAAACTACATGACATGTCCGCTTTATTTTACAACACTATTGATACTTTGGAGCTCCCGCGATGTTGTGCAATATTTGTTCGAAATTCCACCTTTCTCATTGTTTAATTAATTATTTTTGTGATTGATAGATATGTCAATCTAATTCGTTTCAACCAATCCATAAATATTAGTACTACCATGCTCATATTTCGTCTACTGGTTCTCTAATCATACATCTAATTATACAGAGCAAGTTTATGGCACACGTGGATGATTTATTTTGATGTCAATGATACAACATCATGGCCTGAGCGATTGTGCTATAGAACCTTTCCTGGCCGAGGGTGCAGTAAGGTTTCAAATCCTTTAACTTTTCTACTGATACCATATAATTTATGTGGTAGTAAGTTTTACTTGCAAGTCTATTACTGGCTCTGAAATTCCGTTGATTTCTTATGTGTTGGCTTCTGCAGTTTCTCTGTTTCATGTAGATGAGGGGTGAATCTTCAAGACTTAGGCATTGTAATTAGGGGGCGTAGGAAACTGAGTTTATGAAAGGACTGAGAAAGTAACCAAAGTCTGTGATAGTGCATGGTGAGTTCCTTTGTTCTCACATTGTTTTTGACTTATGCGTATTTAAACCGCAGTTTAGACATCTCACAGTTACTATTATGCAGGAGTATGTAGCTATATTTGGATGTAGTAACATGTGTATTACTGTATTTTATTTAAGTTTGCACTTCTGAAGATTAAAATCATTCTAATTATCACACTACATCTTTTTCTTCTTTCTGAAACTATATTATTTTAAGTTTTACTTTCTGAAATTTAAGTTTGTAGTCAAAAGAAAATGCTTAGGCAATTATTAAGCTACAGATTGCATTCTAGTATCTGTTATATTAATTTAATATTTACTCGGTGAACCACAACAGGTTTAGTAGAAATATCAAAGGCAATAAGATAATTGGTGCAAATTAGAATGCACTCTCGAGTAAGATCTCCTCAATGAATGTGGCTGCCCAGGAAGATTAATTGGATCTGGAAAAGAGAGGACAAGCGAGAATCTGCTGCAATAAAAGGTAATTTATAAATGACTGGAAGAGTTATTATTTTCTTGTTGTTTTTTTGACCTTTCTGTTCAGAGAAGATAAGCATCAACTTCCTTCCGTGTTCTGAGGAGTTATCATACATGAAGATTAATTATCTCATGGCTTTCAATCTTTCTGTGTCGAAACTGTTTTCAGTTACACTATTTTATACACTTGTTTTTTTGTCCGACTAATGGTAAATTACTCATCTTAATTTGGTGTTGTTGCTGTAGCAGATTGCCAACATAAGTGGATGATGGATGGCCGAGATGCTGAGCAAGTTCCAAGAATGGTGATACTACAAGATAGTTCTCGACTATGTTTTTGGGTGTCATTTTTTATATACAAATTATGTACTACTCATTGAATCATTCTCCTTGTAAAGTTATATAATTGATTTAATATAAAAGGTATTTCTGTTCACTATATTTCGTTTCATGTGCACTCCCAGCATTGAAGAAATAATTGTTGTTGGCAATATATATAAACTCCTAAACTGTTCGAGCTATCTACTAATTCTTATGAAACCTTCACATTCCTATCCATTTAAAAATGCATTCATGCACCGCAACCACCAACGCATACGAAGTGTTGTTAGGCCATAACTATATACGTTGCTATCTCACAACGCTTCTTCATGTCGATTACCAACGCATGGATATGTGTTGTTGTTGTCCCTTGCAACGCCACCTACGGCAACACATATCAAAACCGTTGGTATATACGTTACCAACGCTTATATGGACATTTGGCAACGCTTCGATGCGTTGCTAAAAGGGGGGTCTTGTTGTAGTGTTGCAAGCGATGTTGATATCGATTACCGAGTGGGCCCGAAGTATATCTCTCCGACTCGGGAGGGACAAATTCCATCTCGATACATACAACCCAACAAGTACTTTCCGATCACCTGAGAGACACCTTTATGATCACCCTCTCATAGGATGACGTTTGATGACCTCAAAGCTTTCTTCCGATACCATGGAGTTGTATTATCTCATGGTCTAAGGAATACAATACTTGACATAGGAAAAAGCTTCGCAAAGTTGAACATGATGACACGATCTAATTGCTCTTCTTTATTTGGGTCTGTCCATCATATCATTATCCTAATGATATGATCTCATTATTAATCGACAACTCATGTCTATGGTTAGGAAACCTTAACCATCATTAATCAATGAGCTAGTCTAGTAGAGGCATACTAGGGACACGGTGTTGTTCATAAACCACACAAGTATTAATGTTTCCGCTTAATACAATTCTAGCATGGAGTATAAACATTATCATGAACAAGAAATATGATAATAAAAATATTATTATTGCCTCTAGGGCATATTTTCTTCAAACGTCACATAGTTCTTTCAGGGAAAAGAAACATCGTGGGAGTAGATGACAAGACAGACATGTCCATAGATTATAATAAGTTTCATGAAATTCCACCCTTCGAAGTGAAAACTGACCCAAGCATCCTACTAAATGATGAAGATTCTCCATGGCTATGACCCAGAAGAAATCAGAAATAATAGATAGGAATGTTGGTGCAATAATGTAATAATGTATTAAACCTTTTATGTAATGCATGTATGGAATGTACTAAACCTTTATTTAAGGAGCATGTACTAAACCTTTTATTAAACCCTTTATATAATGCATGTTAGTAGTTTGATAAGTTAGAATAAGTTAACAAAACTGTCGGTGGGATAAGGACGTGTGGGTAACCTTTAGTCCCGGCTGGTGGGTGCAACCGAGACTAAAGCTGTCGGCAGGATAAGGACGCATGGGTGGATGCACTGCTCGATGAGATAAAGCATGTAGCGCACGACGCCCCTGTCGGAGGAACAAGACAAAGTAGAAGCGGCGCCGTGCCTATAAAAGGAGCATCGATATGCCATGACAAGCAGCTCAACAAGCCAACCTAGAAGGCAGGGAGAGTTTCATCCCCATGGATGGAGGAAAGGGTTGGGAAATCTCCCGTGGCGGAGCTTCTCGAAGATGTCGTTGGTGCTCATGCCCTACGGTATCTTCGAAAGCTCCATCTCGGAAAAATTTCCCTGCAAGCCCGTTAAAGACTCCATCTCCTCTAACTGTGTTGGGGAAAGGGTTGGGAAATCTCCCGTGGCGGAGCTTCTCGAAGATTTTGTTGGTGCTCATGCCCTACGGCATCTTCGGAAGCTCCGCCTCGGAAAAATTTCCCTACAAGCCCGTGAAAGACTCCATCTCCTCTAACTATGTTGGGGAAAGGGTTGGGAAATCTCCCGTGGTGGAGCTTCTCAAAGATATCATTGGTGCTCACACCCTACGGCATCTTCGGAAGCTCCGCCTCGGAAAAATTTACCTGCAAACCCGTGAAAGACTCCATCTCCTCTAACTATGTTGGGGAAAGGGTTGGGAAATCTCCTGTGGCGGAGCTTCTCGAAGATGTCGTTGGTGCTCATGCCCTACGGCATCTTCGGAAGCTCCGCCTTGGAAAAAATTTCCTGCAAGCCCGTGAAAGACTCCATCTCCTCTAACTGTGTTGGGGAAAGGGTTGGAAAATCTCCCGTGGCGGAGCTTCTCGAAGATGTCATTGGTGCTCACGCCCTACGGCATCTTTGGAAGCTCCGCCTCAGAAAAATTTCCCTGCAAACCTGTGAAAGACTCCATCTCCTCTAACTGTGTTGGGGAAAGGGTTGGAAAATCTCCCGTGGCGGAGCTTCTCGAAGATGTCGTTGGTGCTCACGCCTTACGGCATCTTTGGAAGCTCCGCCTCAGAAAAATTTCCCTGCAAACTTGTGAAAGACTCCATCTCCTCTAACTGTGTTGGGGAAAGGGTTGGAAATCTCCCGTGGCGGAGCTTCTCGAAGATGTCGTTGGTGCTCATGCCCTACGGCATCTTCGGAAGCTCCGCCTTGGAAAAATTCCCCTGCAAGCCCGTGAAAGACTCCATCTCCTCTAACTATGTTGGGGAAAGGGTTGGGAAATCTCCCGTGGCGGAGCTTCTCGAAGATGTCGTTGGTGCTCACGCCCTACGGCATCTTCGGAAGCTCCGCCTCGGAAAAATTTCCCTGCAAACCCGTGAAAGACTCCATCTCCTCTAACTGTGTTGGGGAAAGCGTTGGGAAATCTCCCGTGGCGGAGCTTCTCGAAGATGTCGTTGGTGCTCACGCCCTACGGCATCTTCGGAAGCTCTGCCTCGGAAAAATTTCCCTGCAAACCCTTTTTGATTTCATAGTTTTGTCAAATGGCAAAATAGTTAATAGTTTGGATAGTTAAAATAATTAATTTTGAAAATAGAAAATAGTTTTGAATTAGTTATTCAATTTCAAACACTTTTCATTTTCATAGTTTTGTCAAATTCTAAAATATACAAAAAGAATATTAATCAATATAGTTTTTGATTGAAAATGGCAAAATAGTTAATAGTTTGGATAGTTAAAATAATTAATTTTGAAAATAGAAAATAGTTTTGAATTAGTTATTCAATTTCTAACACTTTTCATTTTCATAGTTTTGTCAAATTCTAAAATATGCAAAAAGAATATTAATCAATATAGTTTTTGATTGATAATGGCAAAATAGTTAATAGTTTGGATAGTTAAAATAATTAATTTTGAAAATAGAAAATAGTTTTGAATTAGTTATTCAATTTCAAACACTTTTCATTTTCATAGTTTTATCAAATTCTAAAATATGCAAAAAGAATATTAATCAATATAGTTTTTAATTGAAAATGGCAAAATAGTTAATAGTTTGGATAGTTAAAATAATTAATTTTGAAAATAGAAAAGAGTTTTGAATTAGTTATTCAATTTCAAACACTTTTCATTTTCATAGTTTTATCAAATTCTAAAATATGCAAAAAGAATATTAATCAATATAGTTTTTGATTGAAAATGGCAAAATAGTTAATAGTTTGGATAGTTAAAATAATTAATTTTGAAAATAGAAAATAGTTTTGAATTAGTTATTCAATTTCAAACACTTTTTATTTTCATAGTTTTGTCAAATTCTAAAATATACAGAAGTTATTCAATTCAAATTTCAAATACAATAGTTTTGAAATGAAATCTGAAAAAATTCTGGCTTGGCGCGCATTTATTTAGAATTGTTAGGTTATTTAGAATTTATTAGAATTTTAGTAGTTAGAATTAGGTTATTTAGAATTAGGTTATTTAGAATTAGGTTATTTTAGAATTAGGTTATTTAGAATTAGGTTATTTAGAATTAGGTTATTTAGAATTAGGTTATTTTATTAGGTTATTTAGAATTAGGTTATTTTATTAGGTTATTTAGATTTGTTAGGTTATTTAGAATTGTTAGATTATTTTAGTTTTAGAATTAGTATTAGTATTAGTTTGTTAGGAGTATTTAATTTTAGATATTAAGTTATTTGTTAGGTTATTTGTTAGTTAATTTAGTTAGTTAGTTAATTGTTTGTTAGGAGTATTTAGTTAATTTAGTTTAGAGTTAGAAGTATTTAGAAGTATTTTTTTAGTTAGAAGTATTTTTTAGAGTTATTTGTATTAATTTAGTTAGAAGTATTTTTTTAGAGTTATTAGTATTAATTTAGTTAGAAGTATTTAGTTATTAATATTAATTGAAATACAAATGTCGGTATTTTGCAGAAAATCTATGGATCCACATAGCAGGAACCTAGAAGAGGAAGAACTTCTTGAGGATATAATCAACGACGCCCCCAACGTTGAACCAGCGGAATCTCCGTCGTCGTATCTAAATCCCTCCGGAGATGGAATGGAGGTGGACCAATACAAAGATGAAGCCGACGGGGCAGGCGATAGCTCCGATGACGGAGAAGGCGATAGCTCCGCTGATGGAGAAGTCGGTGGACAAATAATGAAGTCCGGCGAGGTATACATATGAAGTTCGACAATCAGTTGTAATATGTGAAAAATATTGGAGATAGCTCTATATTGTATATATATACATTAATTGACGAATGTTTCTCCTCTTAGGCCTCCACATCGAGCAAAGCTACGAAACGAGGCCCGACCAAAAAGTTGGATGCACGAACGCATTACACCTTTGAGGTGATATTGCGTACGGGCGAACCCATGCTTCCTAAGAATGCTACTGACATATTCAAGAAGCAATGCGGAGTTCTCGTTAGGGATCACATCCCGATCAGCGTTTGGGAGTGGAACAAGCGCAAAGGGGCAGCCGATAGTGACTATGTTGCCGAAAGGTACAAAGAGAGTCTTTAGAATGATCTCATGGCACATTTCAACCTGCCAGAATGTGAGAATGAAGACGCCGCAAGAGAACTGAGGGCCAAAGTTAAGCAGTGGACTCTAAAGAAGATGGCCGAACTATTCCGGGTGTGGAAGAAGAAACTATGAAAAAACTATTTGAAGACAAAGAAAGTGCCAGTATTCGAGGGGTATCTAGCCAAGCAGGCGAATCACTGGAAGGCATTTCAGGAGTACAAGGAGTCAGAAGATGCCAAGGCATTATCAGAAAAGAACAAGAAAAATGCCGACAAGAAGAAATATCACCACACGCTGGGGCCAGGGGGCTATGAGACTGCCATCCCAAAGTGGGACAAGAAAGAGCAAGAGATAATTGCTAAAGGGATCACACCTAAACCCATCCGTGATGAGTGGGAAATGAGAGCAAGAAATTAGTTCCTTGCGCATGGTGGTTCGTACGACGAACGAACAGGGGACCTTATTTGCAGTGACGGTCTTAGGATACCAAGGGAAAATTGGAAAAAATAGTGAAAGAAATTAAAGAGGAAAAAAGACAGTTCACTCCAGATAGAGAGAAAGACTTGCTCACACTGGTCCTCGGCAATGACGAACATGGAGGACGAACGCGAGGCTTTGGTCCTTCTTACCCGTGGTGGCTTGGGTTTGCCAGAGACCAAGACACTTACAGAAGCCGAGCGAGAGCAAAGAAGCGACAACATGATGAGGAAAATGACAAGTTCAACCAGTTGCTTGCCAGGCTTAACGAGCAATAGTAGCAGATTGACGAACTTAGAGGAGTAGTGCGCCAGCAAGATCCTGCACTCCATATTACCGCCGACCCATCTAAGCGGAAAAGCAGCGTGGCTGAATCTGAGGCCCCGACCGACGATGCACGATGAATGATAGAGGGCGGTCCCGGCTACCCCATGGATGGAATCAAGGAGTCAACATCATGTGAACTCCATCAGAGAATGAAGAACATATCCATGAAGGTGGTCGTCGGACAAGCTTTACCTTCTGGCCCTGATGTACGCTGGCATGGCCGTGAGATTTCAGCTGGCTATGCTAAAGTCGGGGTGGATGAATTCATGCCGGGGTTTCATGATATGGAGCTCGATATCGCTGGACCCGAAGATGAGAGGACACTCGGAGAAGTACTGGGTGGAGTCATTCTATGGGACAAGAACTACATCAAGCTTCCAGGCTCGGCAACAAGGACAACACCGCCTCCGAGTCGTCGCAGGTCACCTACACCTCCATCACCTCCAAGCCCTCCACATGACGACGGCCACCACAACACGAGTCCATCTCGATCACCGCCGCCGGACTTGGGTCGGCCGTCTCCGCCGCCGCCCGCTAAGGATACTAAGCAGAAGCGTGCCAGCAAGAATGCTCCGTCGATGAGTTCTAAGCGACGGAGCTCCCCAAAGCGCAAACTGTCGCCCCTCCCAAAGGTACCTCATGCTAATTTTCCCATCAGACCTTATGATCGTACTCCCGAGGAAAACGCCAGGATAGCAAAGAAATATTATGATGCGCAGATGAAAAAGAAGGAACCCGAGCCCCGCCCGGAATACACCGAGAAGCAAATAGCATATGCAAAATACTTACTGACCCTTCCATCACAGTATGACTTGCACCAAAAGCCCGATGACTATACACACACATTGCAGAAGGAAGGAAAAAAGAGCAGATCACGTGCAAGTGCAAGTGGGAGCAAATCAAGTACAAGTACAAGTAAAAAAAGATCAGACGTTCCTCAACTTGGACAACATGCCAAACAATCGATCCCACCCCTCAGGGTGTTATCCGAGAATGTTCCCTTTCTGGTGCAGGGGCAAGATTTGGAATTAGTACAGAAGTGGGCGGATGAATGGGGTATAAGTGTTGAAGACGTTCTGGCTTCCCAAGACGATAGGTTACCCAAGGCTGTGGTAGCCCTTAAGCCGCAATTTGTCATGGGAGCGCCTTTGGTCAGCAAAGAAAAGTTTGAAGATCTCCCAAAAAATATGCGTTACTTGCATACATGGTACTTGAATGAAGCAAAGAATGGGAGAACGATGATCGTGGTGCGTGTCCCACGGGAGTACTACGGCCATCCCGAAGACATCCATATCGACTTTGATGAACTCTTCGAGATGTACAATTGCGATGCCCTCGACAAATCTCTTATGAGTTGCTATTGTCTGTAAGTTTTTCAATTCGTTGTCTACATATAACTTGTTCAGTTATTTCAATTCATTGTCTACATATAACTTGTTCAGTTATGACTTGTACTCTATTATGCAGAATGAAGATCCTGGAATGTAAAAGTAGGAACATCATAAATATTGGGTTTATTGACCCAGATAAAATACATATAAAGACGCTAACTGATAAGCCCAAGGAGATGGAGGAAAACCTTCTAAGGTTTCTAACAGATTAAAATTACTGTGACCATATACTGTTTCCATACAACTTCAAGTGAGGGTCTTACTCTGTTGTGTCCATTCACTTATAAGTGTAATTGATAAGTTACTGACATATATATATACATACATGTGCATCTACCACTGGATTCTGTTGGACATTCAAATTGATAAGGGAAGAGTTGATACCTTCGACCCATTATCGAGAAACTTGGAACAATTCCAAAGCCCGCAGGACATGCTTCAAGGGTAATTTCAATCATTCTTGCGCTCTATAGGTATCTTTCGATGATTTTCTGATATATCAAGTAATGAAAAACTTAGCAAATCATTTTTCTTGTCGGGCAGGGTTTGGAAGCGGTTCAAGTGCGCGACTGACAGTATCTCTCATGAGAAGCTGACCTTTAGAGCGGCTCAGATAAGTAGTACGATATACTTCTATTTTCAATACATTTATGATGCTAGATTATTATTTTAATTATATTCTATTCTCGTAAAGTGCAACCAGCAGCCGTAGGGGACGCATCTATGTGGATACTACGTTTGCGAGTTCATTCGCACGTTTACCTCTGAGCACAAAGATTACAGATACGACGTAAGCAATAAACATTCACACCTTTATTTTTACCCGTCATTCTTTGTTATCATGATTGACATTCATATTGATCTCCTCATCTTATATAGTTCATGGCCATACGGGAGAAGTACCTATCAGAGCAACGCGCGATCGCTGTTGGAGAGGAGCTAGCGTCCTTTTTGAGGACAGAACTTATAGATGATAAAGGAAGATTTAGTGTAGCTAGGGGCCATTACTAATATTGGTGTAATCGAATAGACGAGCTCTAGTCCCGATAATTGTTATGTCCATATAATTGTATATATATACTCGATCGTAAGATAAGTTATCTTACATATATATGCACTAACATGTATGTGTAGAATTATATGAAAAGTGTTTTTAAAATGATGAAAGAATAAAATAAAATACAACAAAAATAATTCTCCCGAACACCTAAACCCTAAAACCCTAAAGCAAAAAGCAAAATCTGTAGATGCCCTTTAGTCCCGGTCCGTGTTACAAACCGGGACTAAAGGTCCTGGCTCTGGATACGCTCCGAGGCGCCCACGTGGACACCCTCCAGTCCCGGCTGGTAACAGAGCCGGGACTAAATGTTTAGCCTTTAGTCCCGCCGCTGTAGTCCCGGTTTGCAAACCGGGACTAAAGGCCCTTACGGGCCGGGACTGGAGGCCCTGTCCCCACTAGTGCTACATCTTTGGTTGTTACTCCTCTCGTGCTAGGTCTTGCCTGTCGATGCAGCCCGTTATGCTGATTGTGTCTGAGTGCGACAGCATCGCCCCTACCATGGTTTCGATGATGTAGATCATGTTAGAGCTTTACAAGTTGTATGGGGAGCCCTCGCTCAATCCTACTTTGTGGATGATGCACCTGCAAGTGGACTCGCTTGCAGCTTTGGCGGTGGCACACATAGCACCATCGGTGAATCTCAACCAGCCCACTTGACTTCGTTGACCGTGGTGGCAACGCTAATGAGGCAGCTTGTGGTTTTGGTACCTAGTCCTGAGGCGCTCTTTGCAAAAGAGCTTTGCAACCTACTCGTCGGTTTGGAGGCGGCTAGGCCTAGATCTGGCAAGGTTATTGTGAGCCTCCGGTCCAAGAAGGCTAAGATGGGCAAAATCAAGTAGGTTAAGAAATATCTCAAGAGTATATATAAGCAAGAAGATTAGTGTCGCAAAGAATGCGCCCCTAACTGGTTGATACATGGTCCTCACCTTTCGGGTTGCCGAGCCTGAGATCTTTGTTCTTGTGTTTTTGAGTGCTATTTTTTCTTAAGATACGTATATCCATGTGTTGAAAATTTGCGGGTGTAGAGGTGGGGAGAGTTGGTTGGTCTGCCGAAGCGATATGGGAAATCACATGATTTAGAAGTTGTTCGCATGTGAGTTTTTGGTAACATTTTTGCTTGATATTTTATTAATTAATCGGACAATTATATTCTTTTTAGAGGTGATTTGAAAGCACACGTAAACTTTTTGTTGAGTAGATATGGGTCCCGCATTTAGGTATCCTCCTAAAATCTTCAGAGAGGATAATATTATTTATTAGGTAATAGTCCCATGTTTGGCAAGATTACGGAATCTTGCACAAACTTGATAACAACATAAGCAAGGCATGATGAGTGATGACTGGCTGGTTTGCCACCCCTCGCTTGTTTTAAACCATCCAAACACCAGCAGTTGATCAGACTGCTCTCCCAATCCAAGAGCAAGCAAGGCAACAACAGTAAATCGGTGAGCATATCACGTACGGCCGAGGTAAAAATAAATGGTGCAAGGAGGGACAAGAGACAAGAACGTCAATCAAATCGGTCCAAAAAGTACAAGTCTGACTCTAGGGTAGGGAGGCAGTGAGCTCCGCCCCTTTTTTAATTTTGGCTCTCTCTTTTTGGCTGACGAGCGATAAAAGCAGAGTCTCTGAAATATAGGATTGCCAGACACGACAGGCGGACACGTACCGCTCGCTGCTTCCCCATTTCCGGTCGGGTGCACAGGCGGCATCGTACGTACCGTTCCTGCCGCGCGCGGACGTGTTGCTCTCCATCCGCTCGTGAGGAAAATCATCAATCCACCAAAGGGACCATGGCAAGGATTAGTTTTATTATGCGTGAGCTGTTTTTATTTCCACTTGACGACCACTTTAAGTTCATCACCTTATTTGTTTTCAGTTTTTCAATACAGACCTACTACTATTCGTCAGTGATGACGACGTTAGCGTTTTTTTTTGGAATAGGTTGTGTTGCGCCGGCGCCGTGATTAACGTCAGAGCTGAATGAAATATTGGCAGGGAACAGGTGTACGCCTAGCGTGCGATCGAACTGTGCACATTCGCTTAACTAAACCCTAATAATCGCCCGCTTCCCGCGCAGGCGCCATGCGGCCAGCGCAACGGTAAATAGTGGCATTCCCGTAGATAATCCCACCGCACATGGGTGCTTACGAGTTTTCTCCAGTTTGAACGAGCAGGCAGGGAATGGAAGTAGGTCGGGCGCGCGGGGGTCGCCGTCAGGTCGGGCTCCGCCATAACTTACGTCGCCGTACGGTCGTCGTGGTAGGCGAGCCAGCCGCGGACCGGAGACGAGATCGAAGATCTTGTTCCGAGCGGAGCGCGAGAGCCCACTGAATTCGAGGCCTTGCTTCGGTGGCACGATAATCAACCATGTCGCTGTTTTCAATTACGAGGATGGTTTGGTTAAATATTGAGCCTTTTTGTCCTTGGGAGCTTTGGAGGCCGAGAGACTAGTCTCCTCGCATCGTTCCTTGGACTTGCAAAATGAAAGGAGAAGGTGGATGTGTCTGAAACCCAAATGACACGATTAGAGCATCTCGCGGCGGCTGCGCTGAGCCGCTGATGGCGGTCCTCTAGGAAGAAGGTGAACGGATAGGCCTCCTGCATTGGAGGCAGCCTCCCGCTCCAGTCCGCCTTGGCGAGGCGTTGTTCAGCTGCCACCATCATCTCCCTCGACGCCTCGAGGTTTCAGCGATGTGCGGTGGCGCGGGTGGCTAAATGCGCGTCCGCGAACCTTTCCGCCGCCGCCCTCCTCTCTACCCACATGAAGTGACGAGCCGCCTCGTCGCGGTGTTGCGTCTCGAATGACGCGAGCCATTACTCGGCGCTGGAGACAACGAAGCGTCGTTGCGCGCGACATGTTACACGTTGAGCTGGCGCCCCCGCTTGCCCTCCGTGGACATGGTTTGGACTAGGTGCGCCGAATGAGTATTCGCGTCGCGCCAGAAGTTAAATTAAAATGGAGGGCGCGACTAGACGGGATTTTCTACACCAACGTTCCAAACGTGCTTTTGAGGGACTTTTAGGAGGCGAGTGGACAATGCTCTTAGAGCCTGTTTGTTTGAGCTTTTAGCAGCTTTCCACCAAAATAAGCTACCGAGTTGAAACAAAGGGGCTGGCTTCGTCGTTGGCTTTGCCAAAGCCAAAGCCGGCAATAGGCAGCACGAGCGAAGCACGATGAGAGATGCTTCCCGCAGCTTTCCTACTTATAGTTCAACCGCTACATCTTCTTACCCCTAGAATTGCTGCAGCAACCCAGCTCCGCGCAGCCTGATGAGATCGACCTGCACCGACCGCCTCGTATTCTTCACGGATGGAGCTGCGCTTGTTGCCGTTTTCCCTGCTTGTGCGCTCTCTTTGATATGTGTTCGCGATGTACTACTGTACTGATGCACTCTTGACTGAACCACAATACTAGTACTACTTCTGCTTATTAAGGTAGTTCTCTTGCTAGACGAATGGATTGATTTGCTGCCTTTTTCGATTCTAACATGGATAAGTACTTTGATCAACGTGATGACTTTTTTGGTTCAGATTGACACCATGCTTTCATTTGTATGATTGTACGGATATTTAATTTTGACAAAACTATATCGCATGAATTATTTGGTGTGTTTAATATTATGTATTCATGGTATTTCATCCGACAAGTATGTTTATATACTTAAATTAGCAATTATACATGTAGTCAAAATTCTAGGGGTACTTTAGACAATTTCTCATCATACAGCTAGACAGCCAGCCATATCGCCAAACAGACAAACTTGAAACAACAGCTTTCTCTGCATAATTACTTTCCCAGCACAGTCGCACAGTCAGCTACAGATAGCCACAACCAGCCCAAACAAACAGGCCTTTAGTGCGAGTCCAAATCACGCTAAACTCGCTAGTAACTCTTGCTTTACTGGCAAACGAAGATGAAGGTTCCACGGCGATATTTAAAATGACGAGAAAGGTGTGACTTTGTCACCTCCAGGAGTAGATCGGAGTGAGATATATTGGCAGAAGCTCACAATGATTGAGCATCTCCGCGATGCCGCCCCGCTCCAAAAACGTGGCCACGCCCTATTTAATCAGGGTCTAATTCTGCGGCCGACTAATACTAAATCAGATCGATTAATCTGTTCCTGTAGTGTGGGTCCCTCCGGCTACTGTCGCTACGACCTGCTGGCCGCTGCTGCTGCGTCCAAATTAAGCGTGGTTTTTGTCCGCGCCACCCAGCCCGCGAGGCAGTAGTCGTGGTCGTGCCGGATTTGGGGCTCGGGTCGGTGTCTGTTGTGTTGTGTGTGGTTTGGGTCCGGGTGCCGGCAGCCGGGGCAGGGCGTGAAGCGCGGGCATGTGTCTGCCTCGCGTGGAACCACCGGGTGTCCGTCCATATCGCACAGCGCGCGTGTGACTCTTTTTGCATGATTTGATTGTCTCGATTTTGTCCAGTTAACAGCGGTGCCACGATTTCGGTGTGTCGATGCATGTGGGCCGTTGCTTCTCGATATTCTATATGGATAAAGTTTTGTGATAAATCAATATTTTTAATGCTAGATAAAAAATATATCACGTGCAAACCTTTGTTTTAGCATCAAATTTTGTTTTTTTACATACCTCATACAAAAAGTCGGTTTTCGTAAAACAACTTGGTTCAAAATGTGTTTAAACTGTATTTGAAATAAAGGGTGCATATGCACGCAGCAACCACACTTACACAATTGCTTAGTATAATACTTCCTCCATTTCGGCGCCTTTGTTTTTCTTTTTTAACAAAAGGTACTCCAAATATATATAAACTCTTGACATAAAATTAGCATCATTAGAAAGTATTTTTCTCCTACGATACTAATTATATATAATATAATTATGATTTTGTTGTTCATCTTTTTGGTTAAAGTTTGTCTTGAAATATGCGTGCGCCTTATTCATCGAGACAGAGGTAGTAGACACATTAGAAGAACCTAAAAACATATCAATAATGAAGCTTTTATGACATATAGAAGTCCGAACTACGAAATGGCAATTAAAGCTCTACCCTTTTCTGAAAATCTTCCATAATTTTTTATTGATCCAGATTTGAATATCCTTTGCTCGATGTAGCACAACATCAAGTAATCAAGAAGCCATTTTAGAAATCTTGTTAAACAATTCGATCTTTATAATATTTTGCATTGAGAAAGTTCTTTCAGTTATTATCCTCGCTACCTGCAAAAGTAGTGCCAATTTAATGATGTGATAAATGTCTATTACTCCATCCATCCTGTTTTAATCAACCAGGAGGGAGCGGGTAAGCCAGTACAAATTTGCATACGGGTGGCGTCGATTTAATGGGAACAGAGGTAGTACTCCCTTCGACCCATAATACTCTTCGCTAATATGGATATATAGACACATTTTAATGATAGATACATCCATATTTGCGAAGAGTAATATGGGTCAGAGGGAGTACATGATGCCCTATGTATGAATAGAGAATAGCTCAAGGTTATTATGTACGTGCTCATGCTCATAACAAGATCCATGAGAAATTTCCGTAAGACTACCAATCTTATTCACATTGAACCGAGAAAATGAGACATGACAAGAGAGTTTTTGAACCAACTTGGAAATTAGATCATTAAAGCGATGGTTAAAATCGGTGGTAGTAGAGTCTATATCAACACAAAAGGTTTCCACAATGTAACAATAATAAATAATGAATTGGTCCTTGTTTTTTAAAGTCCCCTAATTTTATTACCATTTCATCTTCTAAACAATAATAATTATTGATGTCATTTTCTAAGAAAATTGACATCTTCCAAGAGGGCTCTCAACTATCTTTTTTCCGACTGAGAACATGTTCTCACTTCCTTATCCAAAGACTTCATTAAACTAATATAATTATAGTTTTAGATGAGTAAAAATAGACAAATCAAAATTAGAACCAATAAACATAATTCATCCCATACCTTGAGTTAGTTTTGGGCGCACCCCCCCAAAGGTGGAAAAATTATACCAGGTCCTCCTTACATACCACAAGCTAGGACCAGAAACTCAAAGCGGGGGCCAAGCTACATGTAGCCCTTTATTTTTGAATATTTAAAAGTTATGTATTTGTTTTAGGGAAAATTATATTTTTTTTCTTAAAAATATAATAAAATATAGTCCTTCCGACCACTATTACTTGTTGTTAATGTGGATTTATCTATATACTAATGTGTCTAGATACATCCATATTAGGGACAAAGTAATAGTGGTTGGAGGGAGTAACAAATTTATAATAAGCAGTGCATTTTTCAAAGATATCTAATTTGCCATATTTTGTTATTTTTATGTATCCCAAAATATGTAGTAATTGGGATTGATATTTTACATATTTGTAGTTTTCATCGTTGCTACCTATAAAATTTTGTTTAGGATTTTTAACTTTGAAGTACGAGTTTTGCATGTTTGAAAAAAAAGGGCTACATGTAGCTCGGTCTCTGTTTATCCACACTCAAGATAGGACATTGTATATTGTCAAATTTTGTTATATTGAGAACTATATATTGCAAAGAGAAAGAGTTAGGTTCCTACTAAACTATCGTAGACCTACTCTCCACTTTTAGTTGGAAATCTGTTTTGCAGTGTTGACTAAAATAAGTATAAATTTCTCATACGAAGTCCAATTTTGATGCATAGCTATTAAAATTGTTAAGGAAGAAAAATGTACATATAAAATATTTGGCCAAAATCAAGGTAGGACGGTTGCTTCTACCTTACACTACAGCTAGGAGCTCCACCCCTAAATACTACTAAACTCATATTGCGTGTCGCTAGTATCCATGTTAACGATAAGTAATAGGGATCGAAAGGAGACGTAAATTACAAATAGTAGCTGGCAGTCAAACTAACTAGTAAGGAACATAATGGATCGACTGAAGCATCCACTTAAATAGAGTCATAACATAAGAGTGTGGATAAACGTAGACCGAGCTACATGTAGCTCTTTATTTTCAACTATTCAAATTCATATTTTCAAAGTTTTAAAAAAATCCGAAACAAAATTCTTGAGGTAGGCATTGTTGAAAGCTACAAACCGTATAAAGTCTCGATATGAAATCATTCATATTCTACGCTACACAAAAATAACAAATTCTGACAAAATTATATAGTGTTGAAGTGTACACTATTCACTATATAATATATCAGATTTTGTCATTTTTATGTAGTCTAGAATACAAAGTATTTCATATCGAGACTTTATACAGTTTGTAGCTTTCAACATTGCCTATCTCAAGAATTTTGTTTTGAATTTTTTTAAAACTTTAAAATACAAATTTAAAATGATTGAAAATAAAGAGCTATATGTAGCTCGGTCTACATTTTTGAGTTTTCCCATAACACTATCTGCATATATAGTGGCAGAGCAGGAGCTACCGGATACAAAACGTCTGCACAGGTTGAGCCCGTGAACCATTTTTGGAGCCGCACCCATAAAAACATAACCCTGCACTTACACTTTACTACCTCAGAGTCGTTAGATCGAGTGAACTAATAATGGGCACTGCGTCCAGGGAGGCCAAACCAAACCAAAGCAATATGGTCCTCCTGGATAATGGCGTACACGGTGGTTCTACCCGCCCAAAGCAGGGCATCGCTGGTGCTGCTCGATCGCACCATGCACATTGTACACGGGAGGGCCGGACCATCGCATCTCGATCGCATGCAGTGGAATCTGCTTGCTGCTTTGCGTTTCCTGCACGGTCTAACCAACCCAGTGGCGGAGCTACGGACAAAATCATGGGCGGGCCAGCCTAAAGAAAACACACACATTTTGTTCCCAATCAGACCACTTTGTTAATAATTTGTCACTAATCTTTTTTGTTTCATTTGTTACAGATCAGCAATACATTCATACAATAATACAACATTACAAAATAAGCTATATCAAAAGATTCTACCAAAAGGAGCTAGACAGTAGATGGTCGCCATGAGGCTTGGACATACTCGATTCTTCTCTAGGTGGTCTCTTCCCCATTGTGCTCTGTTGCATGTTGGCATGTTGCAATTTATAAAATTCAGCACGCATTCAGTGAACAAACCAATCCATCATCCATGCCATCAAATTGATCAATTGCAGACTAGAAATTTGGGAAAGAAAGATACGAATCTATATGGAGAAATTGGGGAAGAGGATGGGCTCGATTGTATAGCAGGTCGCTGGTCGCGGCGCCGGCTGCTGGACCTCCGGCCGACAGGTGCCATGTCCCTGTTCGGCGAGCCTACAGGCTGCCCCGACACCCAGGCTGCTGGCGGCGCCTCCCCTGCTCCCCTGGTTGCCCGATTTCCCCTTCCTTAATTCCTAGACCTAGCTAGGCTGTGTCTCCATGGATTCTGTCCAGTCTCGGCTCTCTGTCGTCTGGAGAGAGCGATTCTTGAGAGACAGCGAAGCAGCCAAGGGACAGGGCTTGCGTTCTGGTGGGCTGGGCCATAGATACATAGTATTAAAGAAATCTGCCAAAAAGCTGGGCGGGCCATGGCCCGGTTCGGCCCCAACTAAGCTCCGCCAGTGAACCAACCTGACCTGGCCGTTGGAGTGGTCGTGTGTGCCTATGGCTCACCGTTGATGTGCGCCACGATGAGGAAGTGCCACCAGGGCCATGTGGCGGCCTCTTTGCTGCTGCTACCACTTTAGGAGACAAACAAGGCTGGGTGAAGGTGGGTCGAGGCGGCCGCCGCAGTTGCGAGCCATCGTCTTTGCTTGGGAAGGAAGGTCTTGAGCGTAGTCTCGCCTTCAAGCGTTGGGCTCAGGGGAGGTGCTTTCGGTGCCTCGAGCATGGACACCAGGTCCGCGTGTGTCGTGGGCCCTACAGATGCATTCGCTGTCGTCGTCCTGGTCATCGAGAGCGTTTCTGTCGTGCTCTCTTTCCTGCTGCTCGTTCTCGCTCTCCGGACAATCGGGCTCGTTCTCCAGACATTCGTTCTCCTTGCCAGCAGAGTCCTTCTCCGTGCGCTCAGCCTTGTCGTTCCTCGGCGTCTCGGAGTTGGGCTGAGGTTGTGTGCCACTCGTCGCTGCGTGCAGCTGCACCGCCAGGACTCTCTCCTAGGGGTTGTGAGGAGTTCAATGTCAACGCCGATTTGGACTCTCTCGTTCAGTCCCATGTTGCATTGATGCGCATGCAGCTGCTTCAGTTGGTCGACGTCCGCGTGGAGGAGGCGTCTCGCCCCCTTCGTGAAGAGGTGGCAGCTCTCAAGCTGTTATTGGCGCGTGCTAGTGATTCTTTGGAGCCGGCCGAGGCATGTACTTCTGGTGTCCTAGGGATTGCCCTTGCGCAGGCTTCGCTTCCGCTCGACTCCACTGAGCAAGAGTCTTCTGTGGTTGAGGAAGAGCATCTCCATGGTGGTTTCTCTCCTCGTGGCTGTCCTTGCAGGTCGCCACAACCTGCCTCTGAGAGCGATGGCATGGGTGAGATCTTGGCTCCGTTGATGCTGATCACACCAGAGCTTAATGAGTTGTGTGGGGATCCTTCTATGGTGGTGGTGTCCTCGACACCCTCACCATCGCCGTCTGAGCCTTGCCATACGCTCGCCCATATGGATAGTGGAAGTTTGGATGCTGCAGTCTCCCTCCCGTCCATGGACAATGTGGTGTCTTTGAGTGACAAGATTACTGAGATAGGTGTGTTGGCACCTAACTCCGAGGCTCTCTTTGCAAAAGAGTTGTCTGACTTGCTCGTCAGTTTAGAGGCCATTAGTCCTGGATATGGCATGGATATTGCTTGCGTCTTAGCGGGGAAGGCATCTGAGGGCATGATCAAAAAGGTGGAGAAGTCTCTCAGGATCAAAAGAAAGAAGAGGGTCATTTGCTGGAAGTTCCCGCGTCTACTTGATTGATGGTCCGCTTTCGAGTTGGTCGTTCTGTTTAGTTGTTTTTCTTTGCGGTGTGGTGCTCTTTCTGTTGTCAGTTTGTGGTTGTTGTAGGTTGTGAGCGCTTGTTGGTTATCTTGTTGGTGGGTGCTTTCGGTGTTGTTTGTGGTGTTGTTGTATCGGTTTTCGCCCAGTTTTCCGTTAATTAACTGGGCAATCTCTTCTTCTTAATTAATAGATTGGGGCAAAGCTTCTGCCCCCATTTCAAAAAAAAAAAAAACCTAGTAAGAAAATGTGACAGGACGAGTAGTTACCCTTTTCACGTGCATTATAATAGAATGCAACAAAGTTACCGTCCTTGCCATTTCCTTAGAGAAAAAATATCCAGTTTTTCGATGATGGGGCTGCACTAGGAAACTACCTAATCGAGCATAAACAAACCTGTACCGTGTGCGATGATTGTAAGGAGCAGTTTGGCTATGGACGTAACATGGCAACGATCCAATTAGTATCTACTCCCTGCGTGTGTACTATGTACATGAAAATATTATGACCTCCGGGCTCCGGATGTCCTGTGAATGCAATGTCGATGTCCCCAGCCAAGTGGTACGCTCGCAGACAATTCAATGGTGTGCCGATCGATTGTAGATTTGTAGGTACACACAATTCACCGTCTTCCTAAGTCTGAATCATGATAGGCACTGGTAGAAAAAGAGGCTTTATTCCCGGTTTGTAAGGGGCTTTAGTCCTGGATGTCCAACCGGGACTAGTAAAGCGGGACTAAAGCCCCTCCTCTTTAGTCCCGGTTGCTCACAAACCGGGAGTAAAGGTCCTCCACGTGGTCCGGGTCATATGCAGAAGGCTGGAGGACCCTTTAGTCTCGGTTGGTGGCTTCAACCGGGACTAAAGGGATCCGATATAATTTTGGTAGAATTATTGAAAAAAAGCCCAATTTTTTTTGGATTTTTTTAAATTTCCATATTTTTGAATATTTGAATTGTTTAACAGTCTCTACTCTCCACTCTCCACTTAATCTCTAATCACCTCTATTCTCATGTCAAATTACATACTTTTGGTCCTCACTTCCCGGTCGGTCACCCATCCTCACACTACTCCGCCCTTAGCACGCTTAACTTCTCCATTCCTTCCCTACTACCTTCCAACACTGCGCTCGCGACTTTTGATAATGCTATGCTATCAATTCTATTAACCCATACACTTTGGTAACATATGATTTTAATTTTTTGAATTCCAAATAATTCACAAAATAAGCAACAATGATTAAGTAATAGTAAGCATCAATGAATTCCAAATAATCTTTATGCATAATTTAATTATTAATTTTTAAACTCAAAATATTCAAAAAATAATAAAAAAACTTAAAAAATTCCAAAATTCTAAAATTAATAATAAACTTCAAAATGACCAAAAAGTAGAAGAAACAACAAAAGAAATGAAAAAATCCAAAAAAAAATCATTTTTTCTCATTATTTCTGAAATCGGATGTAAAATTTTGTGTAGATAGTTTTTCATATATTATACGTTTTTTTTCGAGTCCGTATGCAAAAGTTATAGCCGTTTTAATTTGGAACAACTTTTTTTTGCAAAAAATATCAAAATTCAAATTTTCAAATTTTCCATAAAAGTTGGTTGCGTGAGGTACATGCATGTCAAAGGATTTTGAAATTTGAAGTTTTTATCATTTTCGTTTATTTGTTTTAGACGTTTTTTCTGCGCGGGGGGAGGGAGGGGGGTAGGAATGAGAGAAAAAATGGGCGCCGGACCTTTAGTCCCGGTTTGAGCCACAAACCGGGACTAAAGGGTAGGCTTTAGTCCCGGTTTGAACCACCAACCGGGACTAAAGGGTAGAGACCTTTAGTCCCGGTTGGTGATTCAAACCGGGACTAAAGCCTCCATTTGAACCGGGACTAATGCTTCCTGGCCCACATTTTCATTTGAACCGGGACTAATGCTCATATTAGTCGCGGACCAAATTGTTTGGGGACTAAAGGGGTCGAACGGAAGCCCTTTTTTCTACTAGTGAGGTTTGTTGTCTAATTAATATGTACCGTATAGACACTTCGCAGGCCTAAACGTACGATGCATGTGTCCATCAAGCTAGAGAGGTCATCTTCTAAATGCAACAATCAGGGCCGTTCACGGTGGTTTAACTCGGGTTCATCAAGGTCTGTTGGGCCTTTCTGTGGAAGGGACGTCGTGAGGTCAACAGCGGCCACTGTCTGGTGGCATGGGAGGAGGTGACGACGCCAAAGTGCTTTGGTGGTCTTGGTATTCCTAATCTTCACCTCCTTAATCTTGCGCTTCGTTGTCGTTGGGCGTGGCTACAGTGGACGGACCCCACCAAAGCTTGGGTGGAGTTCGATTTACAGCCCCCTCGCCTCTTGGTAGCCGTTTTTGAGGCTGCCACAGTGGTCCATGTGAGCACCCAGATTTTTTAAGCTATTAATTAATTTGAGTTGCAAAAAAATTAGCTTCTAATTGTTTTAATTTTTGCTAGTCAGCAGTAATTAAAATAGGTGATGATCTTTGCATAACAAAATTAGAGAGGTTAATCAAAATAGTGGCAAGATGTTATGCACTAGTACCAATGCATCCATCGATTGAACTAGCCTTTTCATGCAAACATGTTGAACCATGCAACGAATGAGTTATTTTCCGTTAATCAGATGCATGCATCCGCTCCTTATATTAGAGTCGCAGTACGATTAGTACTACTCAAAGATATTTTATGCAACGTGCAGCACACTATAGTTGCTTTCAGACCTGTTTGCTACGTGTAGTCTTGCATGGTTAAGCTAGAGGGGAGTCAGCTTGTACATGCCTTGCGGACGTGAGAAAATAGCTTAGCGGTTAAGGACTCAGCAAGATATTTTAGACGGCAAAGCGGTAAGCGGCAAACAGCCAGGGGCAGTGCACCTTAGATATTTAGGCTGTGCTCACTGCTCGCACACCCTATAAATAGACCAGCTTCCTTGCGCTGAACACTGAACACTCTCACACAACACAATTGAGAGAGAGGAAGGATAGAGAGCTATAGACAGGAAGAACCAGACAGATGCGAGGCAGTTATTTCTGTATCATCTGGAGGAGCGTGGAATCACAGAAAACTGCTAGACTGTAATAGCATACCCTGGGCTTATATTTTGGTGGAGTTCTTTTATCGGATGGATATTAGTCTGGATTCCATAGCTACGGCTATACCCAAGGCAAGTAGACCACCTTCTTCTAATCCTTTTTGATCCTGCAAGCTACGTTCTGCGAGTAGCCGTTCTATTAATCAGTGAATCCTTGCCATTACCTTCTTTGATAATTCCGCTGCATATTGCTGCACCTGGTCACTTTTATCCAATTCGGTCATTGTGTTGTTGTTGTGCTATCAGATAGAGATATTCTGTTAGCTCAGTGCTGATTGATTCGGCAGAATCTGGAGCCATGGATACATCTTACTAGCTGATTATTTCAGCAACTCTAGCATTGATATTTCTTTGTGTCTTTGATCCTTGGTATTGGTATCACGACGGCAAACGTATTGTACCGGTCACGGTTCAGGTATGGGACTGTCTGTGTTCTCCGCTAGGGACGGCCCTTGTCATGGAACGTGTCGGTGATGGATCCGTAGGAGCGATCGACATCAGTAAGTCAGGGTGTCCGGGTCTTAGCGGGTAAAAGAACACTGCTCGGCTAACACCCGTGTGGAGCTAGTCGAGACTGTCGATGTCGGAGTACCCCTCTGCAGAGTGTAAAAGTGTGGAATTTCACCCCTGTGACTCCCGGGTTGGGAAGCGACGTAGAGAACTTATAATTCTGTTGTAAATAAAGCTTGTAATATGAATAGATGAGCTGTTTGAGATCCACTGTGCTGCTCTATGCTTGCATATTTAGCCTTGCGCGTGTATAGACTTTTTAGTCTATAGACGCGCGGCGGCTGTCATTCTACCGGGCCGGGTCTCGGAGCGTGACAGTCCAGCTTGGTATTGGGGAAAGAGCCAAATTCTGGCGTGACATGTGGCTAGATGGTTCGAAGGTGTCTGACATTGCTCCTAACCTGACAGCCTTGGTTCCGCCACATAAGGCGTAGGAGCGTACGGTCAAGGAGGGTATCTCTGACATGTGGCTGCAGGACTGCGGTCTGAACCTTGGTGAGGTGGCACTAGCGGAGTTCTTTATACTCTGGCAAGTGCTTCCCGTGGTACAACTGGCACCTGATCCGGCAGACTCGCTCCGCTGACGCTGGACTAGTGATGGGGTCTACAGTTCGAAGTTGGCCTACGGGGCCTTCTTTGGCGGTCAAACCCGAGCTACTGCGTCCTCTCAGATTTGACCATCGCGAGCTCCCTACAACTGCAAATTCTTTGCGTGGATTGTCTGCAGGGACCGGTACTGGACAACTGATCGAGTGGAGTGATGCATGCTTCCTCACCCAGCAGGCTGCCCTCTATGCGATCAGGCTGCCGAGACTGTCCGCCCAATCCGAGCATGCAGATGCAACAGCGGAGCAGTAAAAACACTGTGCAGGAGGAACAAGAGACAAGAAAATCAATCAAATCGGTCCAAAAAATTACAAGTCTACTCTAGGTAGCCAGTGCACAGGCGCTGAGGCGCCATCATACTACATGGATATCTACCGTTCCTGCCGCGCGCGGACGTGCTGCTCGATCTCCATCCGTTCGTGAGGGACATCAACCCAAATGGCCCATGACAACGAGACACATACCTCTAAAAAAGACAACGAGACACATAACATGTCCCACAGTTGTATGCATGAGTTGTTGTCATTTCGACATCACGCCCACTTTAAGTATATTTTCATTGTTTTCAGTTTTTCATGACATAACTACTGCACTCAGTGATGACGATGTTAACGCGGCTTTTTTTTTGTGGAACAGGTTCTGTTGTGCCATGCCAGTGCCGTGATTACTGTCAAACCTAAATGAAATACTTTTTTTTTGCTAGAAATCAGGCGTATCAGATTTTGTTAAATCTTAGGCACCTTTTGGTCTGTCCGATTCATCTGCTGAGATTTGTGCTGAGCCAAGAAGAAAAAGGCCGACCGCATCGTTGACGGGGAAGACGTGGCTGGCCGTTGCGTTTCCGGCGGAGGCTAGGCCGAGACCTCACCGGAGATAGGAACGGCGCGGCTGGCTGCGATGTCGTCGGCGGAGGGGAGGTCAAAAAATTTAGGGTGCGGGTGAAGGATCGTAGGGTCGAGGGTGCAGTGGTCGCAGGAGTTGGAAAATTAAAGATGGAGAGAGGGGTTAGAGGAGGCCTGGTGACAATGGCAGACCGGCGATGGTTGGAGGATGGCGGTGTGGCTAGATGCCACGAAGCGACGTCGACTGCGGGTGCAAAAAAAATGCGGCATGGCCGACGAACACAACGCGGGAGGTGACGAAAGAAAGCGGCATCGCCTGACCCCAGACGCGCCCAATGAAATATTGGCAGGGAACAGGTGTAGGCCAAGCGTGCGATGGAAATGTGCACACATTAGTCTCCCTTAGTTAAACCCTAATCACCCGGTTCCCGCGCAGGCGCCATGCGGCGAGCGCAACGGGTAATAGTGGCATTCCCGTCAATATTCCCACCGTCCATGGGTGCTTACGAGTTTTCCCTGTTTTGAACGAGCAAGCAGGGAAGGGCTGACATGGCTGGGCGCACCATTTCCCAGTACTTGACGCCGTTAAGGATACCCCTCCTGCCTCCTGGGCGCGCAGGGTCGCCGTCACGTCCAGGTCCGCCATAACTTCCTGGCCGTACTGCCGTCGTGGTTGGCGGGCGATTTAGACAAAAATAACCCAAACTTGAAACAATTTCAAATAATAAACCATCGGCCAAACTATTTCAAAAAAATAACCTCTTTTAGCTTCGCCATTCACGGTGGCGAAGCAGCTGAGGGTGCGTCGCCACAGGCAGTGGCGAAGCAGCGATGTGCGTCGCCACTCACGGTGGCGAAGCAGGCGTTCTTGCGTCGCCACTCTGAGTGGCGAAGCACAATGGCCTGCTTCGCCACTCTCAGTGGCGAAGCACTTTAGGGTTAGGGTTTGGAGCCCAGCCCCGAGCTGGCCTCCTCACTCACTTCCTCCCTCATCTTTTCACAGCAAAGGCGGCTCTCTCTCCCCTTCTCAATCCTCCCACCCAAATCGAAGCTTTTCTCCGTGGATTTCTCCTTCCCCAAGTCTCCTAAGGTACTCTCCATCATTTCCCATTGATTTGACCCATTGGAATTTGCATATTTGGTTTTGAATCCCCAAATCTTGGAAACCCTAGAAATATTGATTCACCCAAATTGCAATGTTAATTTGGTCAATGTTGGCTTGTATGATGTGTATGAAGTATTTTAGTGTATATTGGTAGGTTAGGGTAAGGGTTTGTGAGGTTAGGGTTTGTTGTTATGTTAGGGTTAGGGTTAGGATTTTCTTGTTATGTTAGGGTTAGGGTTAGGGTTTTATTGTTATGAAGTATGGTGTGATGAGTAAATATTGGCATAGGTACTTATTAATTTTTTTACCTTATTGTTGATAATAAAAATTAGGTATGGCGAGAATTGTTCATGTTCATCATGTTGACAAGGAAGCATATTTGAAAGGCAATATGGAGCCCGACCCGGATGAGCTTGACTTGGTGTTCGAGCGTACTCCTACGTACGCCGAGGTCTTGGAACAAGTTAGAATAGAGTTGAATTGGATGGACCCTAGTGATGTTGTTGAGTTGGAAGGTAGGCACAACGCCGGATTTGGCATGCACTACCGTTGGAAGATAATGCGTATCAACTCCGAGCAACGTTGGGGTGCATACAAGGAGGTGGTGGCCGAATCTCTCGACAAGGCTCTTGAGTTATTTGCCACCAAAAAGACTGGTGGTACTTTGCATGTGGATGATACGTCTCAAACGTATCTATAATTTTTGATGCTCCATGCTTTGTTTTACACCATTTGCCTATTGTTTCGTTACACTTAGTGGCATTTTTATACATTTTCCGGAACTAACCTATTAACGAAGTGCCACAGTGCCAGTTTCCTGTTTTCTGCTGTTTTTGTGTTTCAGAAGTGATACACAGGAAATATTCTCGGAATTGGACGAAACAAGTTCCTGAAGTCATATTTCACCGGGGAGCTCCCAAACATCCGAAGGAGAGAAGGAGAGGGGCCACGTGGGCCCCACACACAGGGGTGGCACGGCCAGGCCCCTGGCCGCGCCGGCCCCGTGTGAGGGGGCGTGGGACCCCCTCTGACAGTCCCCTTTCGCCTATAAGTACCCCCTGATGAGAAAAACCTAAGCGCCCGATCAGTTTTCCAGAATACATCGCGATCCGCCGCCGCCGTCGACTCGAAGATCGGGAGGGTCCAGAAGCTCTTCCCGGCACCCTGCCGGAGAGGGGAATCGCCACCGGAGGTCTTCTTCATCGCCATGCTTGCCTCCGGAGCGATGAGTGAGTAGTCTACCTTGGACTATGGGTCCATAGCAGTAGCTAGATGGTTGTCTTCTCCACCATGTGCTTCATGTTTAGATCTCATGAGCTGCCCTACATGATTGAGATCACCGTTATGTAATACTATGATGTTGGTTTGTTGGGATCCGATGAATATTGGTGTTTATGATTAAGTTGCTGTACTGAATTATATCTTTTGTTATCTCTATGTTGTTTATGATCTTGCATGCTCTCCGTTGTTAGTAGCTATCTTGGCCGAGTAGTTGCTAGTGACTCCAAGAGGGGGTATTTATGCTCGATAGTGGGTTCATGCCTCTATTTCACCTGGGGGAGTGACAGAAACCTCTAAGGTGGTAGATGTGCTGTTGCTACTAGGGAGAAAACAACATTCATATGCTCAAGGGCATATGCTTTGTTTACATTACACACTTTGCTTAATGCAATTATCTGTTGTTCGCAACTTAATACTTTCGGGGTGTTCGGATGATATCCCTGGGGGTGGATTATTAGTCATAGATGCAGTTGGATGGCGGTCTATGTATTTTGTTGTAATGCCCAGAGTGAATCTCATAGTGATCTTCTTGACATATCACGTTATCTTTATTCTATCAATTGCCCAACTGTAATTTGTTTACCCAGCATGTTATTTTATCTATGGAGAGACACCACTAGTGAACTGTGGACCCCGGTCCTATTTTAATCATATTGCAATCACCTGTTTACTTTTCCCGCACTGTTTACTTTACTAGCATTTTACTACTGTTTTCCACTCGATACACTCATAACCTTTGTTTCAAGCAAACCGGTGAGATTGACAACCTCATCGCAAGTTGGGAACAAAGTATTTGTCTGTGTGTGTGCAGGTTCCGCGTTGCTGCTGGCCGAAGACGAGTCAACAAGTATCGTTAAACGGCGCCCTTGTTGGAGTGTCACTAAGCCAGTCCGCATCACCTTCAGTCGTCACCGTCTCCCTTCTCCTGATCGACATACCTTGGTTTCTTAACTGAGGGAAGACTAGCCGCTACACTCATCATACCTTCCTCTTGGGGTTCCCAACGGGCTGGTCATCACCACGCACAAGGACTCACTGCTCCCACATCATCACACGAGTAGCAGCTAATTTTCTGGCGCCGTTGCCGGGGAAGGAAGAGAAGACTTCTGCGAGGGGAGTTCTTCGCACACACATACTTTACTTTGTTATTTGTTTTGCTTTACTTTATTTTATTTTACCTGCATTGCTTTATATCAAAAACCCAAAAAAATTAGAATCCTTGGTAGCTGTTTTTACTTGTTTACTTTTGTTTTGCTGAAATGGGTACTCCTGAAAACACCAAGTTGTGTGACTTTGCTAGTACGAACAATAGTGATTTTATCTGCACTCCTATTGCACCAACTGTTCCTGCTACTACTTTTTATGAGATCAAGCCTGCTTTATTGAACCTTGTTATGAAAGAGCAATTTTCTGGTGCTAGTACTGAAGATGCTGCAGCTCATCTCAACAATTTTGTTGAGCTATGTGAGATGCAGAAATATAAGGATGTTGATAGTGATATTATTAAGCTCAAGTTGTTTCCTTTTTCTTTGAGAGGAAAGGCTAAAGATTGGTTGCTGTCTTTGACTAAGAATAGTATTGATTCATGGGCTAAGTGTAAGGATGCTTTTATTGGTAGATATTATCCTCCTGCTAAGATTATATCGTTGCGTAGCAATATTATGAAGTTTACTCAGTTTGATAATGAACATGTTGCTCAAGCTTGGGAAAGAATGAAATCTATGATTAAAAATTGCCCCACTCATGGACTGACTACTTGGATGATCATCCAAACTTTTTATGCAAGACTGAATTTTTCTTCAAGGAACCTACTTGATTCAGCTGCTGGAGGCACTTTTATGTCCCTTACCTTGGGCGCCGCATCAAAGCTACTCGACAACATGATGGTAAATTATTCCGAATGGCACACCGAGAGAGCTCCACAAGGTAAGAAGGTAAATTCTGTTGAGGAAACCTCTTCCTTGAGTGATAAGATTGATACAATTATGGCTATGCTTGCTAATGATAGGACTCATGTTGATCCTAATAATATTCCTTTGGCCTCTCTGGTTGCTCAAGAAGAGCAAGTTGATGTGAATTTCATTAGAAACAACAATTTTAATAACAATGCTTATAGGAACAATTTTGCTAGTAACAATTATAGGCCGTATCCTTCTACCAATGGTAATGGTTATGGCAACTCTTATGGTAACTCCTACAACAACACTAGGGCCGCGCCCTCCGAGCTTGAAGTAATGCTCAAGGACTTCATCAGTAAACAAACTGCTTTTAATAAGTCTGTTGAGGAAAAGTTAGGCAAAATTGATATTCTTGCTTCTAAAGTTGATAGCCTTGCTCATGATGTTGAACTTCTGAACTAAAAGTGTTTCCTAATGATGTGAATGTGAGCAATATTGTTGCTGCCGCTAATGCTACCCAAGTTAGAATTGATGAAAATATTAGATTGTTAGCGGAATTGCATGTCAGGTGGGAAAGAGAAGATGAGATGGCTAGAGAGATGAAGGTATGTACTATTACTACCTCTAATGATGTTGCTCCTACTGATAGCAATCCTCTTACTTTGATTGGTGTAGAGAAAACTCCCACTCCTTGTGCTAAAAAGCCTAAAACTGCCAAAACTTTTTCTCAAAAGAGTGCTGAAATTTTTCGGAGTGTGGGAGATGATAGCTCTATTTCCTTTAATGATTTTGATGTTGATGGCTGCAATATATCTGAAGTTATTTTGTTCTTGCAAAAGCTTGCTTTGACTCCCAATGCTAGTTCTTTAAATATTGCTTTTACTAAGCATATTACCAATGCTCTCATAAAGATTAGGGATGAAAAGTTGAAGCAAAAAGCCTCTGTTCCCAAGAAGTTAGAAGATGGTTGGGAACCCATCATTGATATGCATGTTAATGGTTATGATTGCCATGCTTTATGTGATCTAGGTGCTAGTATTTCTATCATGCCTAGAAAGATTTATGACATGCTTGATTTACCACCACTAGAAAAGTGTTATTTTGATGTTCCTATTGCTGATGTTGCTAAGAAGAAACCTTTGGGAAGGATTAATGATGTTCTTATTGTGGTTAACAATAACCTTGTTCCCGTTGATTTTCTTGTTATGGACGTTGAATGCCATGCTTCATGTCCTATTATTTTGGGGAGACCCTTTCTTCGAACTGTAGGTGCTATCATTGATATGAGGGAAGGCACTATCAAGTATCAATTCCCACTAAAGAAAGGTATGGAACACTTCCATAGGAAAAGAAAGAAATTGCTTTTTGACTCTATTCTTAGAGCAAATTATGAGCTTGATGCTTCATCACTTGATATTACTTGATTCGCAATTTTCTGCGCCTAGCTCAAAGGCGTTAAAGAAAAGCACTCTTGGGAGATAACCCATTGTTTACTTTTCAATACTTTTTCTTTTATTTGAGTCTTGGAAGTCATTACTACTGTAATGACCGCTCCTTATCTTGTTTATTTCGTTTTTGTGCCAAGAGAAGCGTCTAATTTGGGTGAGGTAAAGATTTGGGGTTATTGCTGTCCTGAAACTGTTTTCGGTGCTGCACCGTAAAAATTCGTGAAAATTCTCTGTTTATCTTTTGGACCTGCGATTTCTTGTGCTTATGCCCCAGGTTATATCCAAACTTTTCTTAGTTGAACACTTTTTGATTTGAGCAACGGAAAATCCCTCAAAAATTTGTCCATTATCAGCTGTCCAGTTTTGACAGATTTCTGCCAATATTTGTTTTTGCCACTTTATCGCTTTCTTTTGAGTTCTTTTTGATCATGGAACTCTTGTGGAAGTTGCTACAGTAGTATATACTTTATATGTGGTAGTTTTGGGTTGAAACCTGAAGCTAAAAGAGGTTGAATATATTTTATGCTTACACTAATGTTGCTAATAGAATTGTGTATAGTTTTGTATGAAGGAAGTTTTCAAGTGTAGGGATTGGAGAATGATGAGATGAGTTGAAGAACGGACAAAAGCTCAAGCTTGGGGATGCCCATGCATCACCCCAAGAAATATCCAAGAAGTACAAGCGTCAAAGCTTGGGGATGCCCCCGAGGCACCCCTTCTTCATCGGCAAAAATCAGGTCACCTTTCAAGACACTATATTTTTATTGCTTCATGCACTATGTGTTTTTCTTGGAGCGTCAGTTGTTTTAGTTTTCTTAGTTTGCTTAGTTTGTTTGTTTGCTGCAATAAATGGTTGGACCCCAACAAATTTCCTTTGGAGGAGATGTACTCGTTTTCATTTGCAAAGAATGCTCTAGTTTTCACTCTTATTAATCGAGCATTCTAGTTTTTCTGCTACTGCTTTTGGTTTTCGTTTTCGCCTTGATATGCGTTCAGATCTTGTCATATCTTTTCATCAAGGTGCATTATTTCCTCTGAACTTTATTGGTTTTCATCAAAAGAGGTGTTTATAAAGGTTTCAAATGGTGTTGGAAAAGAGAAAAAGCTTTGTGCAAAATAGTGGTACAAGAAGGAGCTTGTGTAGACTGCGGCTTAGGCTTTTTCATGTCATGCTTGATGTCTTTTTGATAGTATGCTTAGTGGTTTTGCTGTAGCATGACTTGTCTCAAATAACTGAGATTGCTTAATGAGCCTTTGAAAAAATCATGCGTTGTTTTTATTGTATGGAAGCATTATTTTGGTTTTCTCCTTGATGCTTTATTTGGGTTGACTTGGCGCATGCTCACACATGTTAGACTTTTCCAAAGTCGCCATTAGCCTTCATGATCATTTAGTTTTTGACTTTTGATGCCATCGTATGCTTCTTTTAATGTCGCTTTGTCGCTTTGCATGATTATGGCCATTATTGCTCTCTTAGTCGGTCGCTTCCAGTCTTTTGCTAGCCCTCGCCTTGTACTGAGTATGAGCTCTACTCGTGCATCCAACTCCTAAAAGCCAAAGTTTTCCATTGTGTCCACCATACATACCTACTAGCAATTTGCTATTCCAAGTAAATTTGACTTGCTTTTATATTCTCTTCAAATTAAACTCTTACCAGTGTTATGCGAAATTCGGTCAGTAAAGCTCTCACGAACCGGAAGGCACACTTTACTTTTTCCTGTTCTAAAAATTTGACATTGTGGTCTTTTATGCTGAGTTGTTATGCTTGCAAGTTGTAAGTTGGATTCTAGCCCAACCATGCCGTCATGGGGCAAGCTTTCAACATTGCACTTCTTATTTGAGTTGATATTGTGATCTTTTGTTTATGGATGCCCGCTGTGTGAAATGAATTGGGAATCTTGTGAGGATCATGGAGTTTTTATATGTGTTAGGGAAACGCCGGGCCGCCAATCTAAGCCATGCATAATTCATGGTGGAAATTTGCAGCATACCCATGGTGAACATTCGATGACGCATCTCACAATAAAAAGCTAAACAATATAGCAAATAAAAGAGATGTCGAGGTGTTCATTGTCTGCTTGTCCTGTCATTTTGGTGTGGGCTTGTTCCATGTCATCGGGCACGGAGGTACCCCATTGGCGGTTCTCAATGATATGCATATACTTACAATGACAAGAGCCTTGCTTGGGACTCTAAGTAAACTAGCATAGTTTGGGTACTCGTATTCACGGGACACGAGGTTTTCAACTTATGATTTGTCAAGCATATGCATCATAACTGTTCTCGCATTAACTTTAACCATTTAAGATGCTTATGATGGGGGCAATGAGAGCTCAAAGCCGGTAAGTACCATAATTTTTGAAGGTTATAAAACTTGCAATCACTGCTTCCCTCTGCGAAGGGCCTTTCTTCTACTTTTATGTTGAGTCACCACCTTCTTTCTTTATGCACCTTTAAGAGAGCATAGTTGTCATTCTTAGTGTGATATGCATTGTCCCAAGGTTCATTGATTGACTCATATTGATTGGTTTCACTTGTTCTTAAATTATTTGTATCTAGTCGCCCTCTTAAACTTTGAGGTGTCCTATGCATTTATGTTTTGCTCTCTTTGAAGGACAAGCTGAAAACCATTTGTATGTTTTTCCTTATGATTTGAACACACGTTTGACTTTCATTGTTTCATTATCATGATCTTTTGTTTGTGTTCATTTGCATGTTTACAACATGGTTGCTAAGTTCTTATTGTCATGATTATATCTTTCATGCCCATGTTTTAAGTTCTATTGATCCCAGCTCATCAATGCTTACATATATGATCAAGATTGTGTAGGTGCATGTCACCTCAAAAATTATTCTTTTGTTATCACTTACCTACTCGAGGACAAGCAGGAGTTAAGCTTGGGGATGCTTGATACGTCTCAAACGTATCTATAATTTTTGATGCTCCATGCTTTGTTTTACACCATTTGCCTATTGTTTCGTTACACTTAGTGGCATTTTTATACATTTTCCGGAACTAACCTATTAACGAAGTGCCACAGTGCCAGTTTCCTGTTTTCTGCTGTTTTTGTGTTTCAGAAGTGATACACAGGAAATATTCTCGGAATTGGACGAAACAAGTTCCTGAAGTCATATTTCACCGGGGAGCTCCCAAACATCCGAAGGAGAGAAGGAGAGGGGCCACGTGGGCCCCACACACAGGGGTGGCGCGGCCAGGCCCCTGGCCGCGCCGGCCCCGTGTGAGGGGGCGTGGGACCCCCTCTGGCAGTCCCCTTTCGCCTATAAGTACCCCCTGATGAGAAAAACCTAAGCGCCCGATCAGTTTTCCAGAATACATCGCGATCCGCCGCCGCCGTCGACTCGAAGATCGGGAGGGTCCAGAAGCTCTTCCCGGCACCCTGCCGGAGAGGGGAATCGCCACCGGAGGTCTTCTTCATCGCCATGCTTGCCTCCGGAGCGATGAGTGAGTAGTCTACCTTGGACTATGGGTCCATAGCAGTAGCTAGATGGTTGTCTTCTCCACCATGTGCTTCATGTTTAGATCTCATGAGCTGCCCTACATGATTGAGATCACCGTTATGTAATACTATGATGTTGGTTTGTTGGGATCCGATGAATATTGGTGTTTATGATTAAGTTGCTGTACTGAATTATATCTTTTGTTATCTCTATGTTGTTTATGATCTTGCATGCTCTCCGTTGTTAGTAGCTATCTTGGCCGAGTAGTTGCTAGTGACTCCAAGAGGGGGTATTTATGCTCGATAGTGGGTTCATGCCTCTATTTCACCTGGGGGAGTGACAGAAACCTCTAAGGTGGTAGATGTGCTGTTGCTACTAGGGAGAAAACAACATTCATATGCTCAAGGGCATATGCTTTGTTTACATTACACACTTTGCTTAATGCAATTATCTGTTGTTCGCAACTTAATACTTTCGGGGTGTTCGGATGATATCCCTGGGGGTGGATTATTAGTCATAGATGCAGTTGGATGGCGGTCTATGTATTTTGTTGTAATGCCCAGAGTGAATCTCATAGTGATCTTCTTGACATATCACGTTATCTTTATTCTATCAATTGCCCAACTGTAATTTGTTTACCCAGCATGTTATTTTATCTATGGAGAGACACCACTAGTGAACTGTGGACCCCGGTCCTATTTTAATCATATTGCAATCACCTGTTTACTTTTCCCGCACTGTTTACTTTACTAGCATTTTACTACTGTTTTCCACTCGATACACTCATAACCTTTGTTTCAAGCAAACCGGTGAGATTGACAACCTCATCGCAAGTTGGGAACAAAGTATTTGTCTGTGTGTGTGCAGGTTCCGCGTTGCTGCTGGCCGAAGACGAGTCAACAAGTATCGTTAAACGGCGCCCTTGTTGGAGTGTCACTAAGCCAGTCCGCATCACCTTCAGTCGTCACCGTCTCCCTTCTCCTGATCGACATACCTTGGTTTCTTAACTGAGGGAAGACTAGCCGCTACACTCATCATACCTTCCTCTTGGGGTTCCCAACGGGCTGGTCATCACCACGCACAAGGACTCACTGCTCCCACATCATCACACGAGTAGCAGTGGACTTGAACCGGAGTGCCTCCCGGGTTGATGCTAGGAATTCTCCACCGAACCACCAAGAAGAAATGACGGATGGAAGGCCAATTTCAAAGGAGACACTATCATTGGAAGAGGAGGATGATGAGTGCGGGGATGATGACAATGATATTGAGCTTCATGACCACAATGTTGGAGATTTGGATATGTACTATACGCAAGAAAACATGGACCATGACATCCCGTACTCGCGATGCTATGCATCGGACTCGGATGACGATGGTCCCGAAGAAGAAGTTGATGAGGAAGGGTTCACGGCCAATGAGGCCGAAGTCCACGAGGAGGTATTGGGGCGAGATCATCGGATACCATTGTTCCGTGATCTTAGTCTCGCAGATGAAGCCACGGTTGACGGCGGCGAGGGTATAGTGCTTGGACCAAGGCCTACTTCTTACCGGGATGGCAATCACGAGAGTAATGGTATATCAAAAGGCTTGATGTTCAAAACCTTGCTAGAATTTAAACAATGGATCAAGGACTTCTCGGTTAAGTATCATCGTCCCTATACGGTGCTTCACTCAGACGTGAAGAAGCGTTACACTGTTAAGTGCGAGGAGGATCGATGTCCTTGGATTGTGCGTGCAAGACCATGGAAGGGAGGACCCGAGTGGCGCATAACAAGTTGTGTGCCAACTCACATGTGTCGCGGAAAGAGGGTGGATGGCAAAGCAGTAAAGCACGATCACCGACAACTCACCTCCGAGTTCATCGCATATAGACTTTCCAACCAAATCTCGTCACTTCCAACAATGAGCATCAAAACAGTCATGGAGCTTGTGAAAGCTCTCTTTCACTATGATGTGAAATACGGCAAGGCATGGAAAGCAAAGCAAGCTGCATTCAGGATGTTGTATGGTGATTGGGAAGAAGCATACAACCGAATTCCTCGGTTGTTGTTAGCAATGGCCGATGCAAACCCGGGCATGGTTCATGTGGTAGAGCCTTATGGATAGGAAACAAGGATTTACAATGGAAGAACTGTCCGAGTATTTGGCCGTGCATTTTGGGCTTTCCAGCAATGCATGAAAGCTTTCGAGCATTGTAGACCGGTAATCTCCGTTGATGGGACATTTTTGACCGGACAATATAGGGGGACTCTCTTGGTTGCAATAGCAAATGATGCCAACAACCGTTTGGTTCCTTTGGCATTTGCTTTCGTAGAGGCGGAGAACAACAATAACTGGCAGTGGTTTTTTCACCTTTTGAGGACCAAGGTATTACCGCCACAAAGGGAAATTTGTGTCATCTCAGATCGACATCAAGGAATTCTCGCAGCGGTAAATATTGAAATTCCAGGGCATGCTACTTTGCACCATAGATGGTGCATGAGGCATTTCTGTTCAAACTTCTATAGGGCATGTGGTAGCAAGGAGTTGACTGATGATCTTCAAGATTGTTGTCTCGCTTTCACTGACCGGCGTTTCGCAAACTTGTACATCAAATTGACCTCAAACAGAAAGCTCGATGCTAAGGGTCAAGCATTTCTCACTAGGCACATCCAAGATAGAACAAAGTGGGCAAGAGCCTACGATGAAAATGGTCGGAGGTACGGTCAAATGACAAGCAATATGGCAGAGTGCTTCAACAAGGTCCTCAAGGGAGTCCGTGCATTGCCCATGACGGCAATTGTGCGATACACATTCGACAAGTTGAATGAGTATTTTTTAAAGTACTCAGATGAAACGGAAAGGCAGATTGCGGGAGACAATACGCAAAAGCATAAATACGAGTACCCACCCAAAGTTGACGAGTGGAGGACATTTCAGTCTCGTAAGGCGGATTCTGAAGTTGCAACCGTTTATGATAACGATGAGCTCATTTATCAAGTGAACGAGCCCGGAGGAACCACGGCCGACGGTGTCCAACACGGAGGCCGAGCTTTCAAGGTCTCGCTAAGGACTTGCGAGTGCACATGTGCGAGGCCATCTTTGGTCCATCTCGCTTGCTCGCATTTGCTAACGGCGGCTCGGGTGCGTCATTTCGACTACAATCACCCTCTCACCGTGAGAGAGTCAGAGTTCTCCATCACGACGACCAAGAAAACATGGGCGTAGATCTTGACGAGATCCTCATCGGCATCCTCAGGGCACGTACCGAAGTTATCTGAGATCCATTTGAAAGTTGCCCCCGCGGGGACCCTCAACTTTACTCCTTGCCTGTTGAGAGTATCCCCGGGGCACTTCCCAATGAGATCTAACATCTTCCCGCGCCAATCATCAGAGGATGTATCGATGCAAAGAGGAGCCCCCTCGATGGGGAGCGCAAGTATCATCGCCATGTCCTCCAGCGTGATCGTCATCTCGCCGGTCCGGAGGTGAAAGGTGTGGGTCTCCGGCCTCCACCGGTCCACAAGCGCGGTGATCGCGGCAGGATTGACGTTGAGTGTCGTCCGGGTGACCATATGGATGAACGGTAGAAGCCCTAGATTGCGGATGTAGGGGGTGTACCGCTCATCATAGTTCATCGCCGTTGACGTCATCTGGTTGTACCTCAGTCGCAATGGTCCAAAAATCTGCACGGTGACGAACATACATGCATGGTGTCACATACCAATTCACGCTTAAGAATATTACATTTGAGTACTTGGTTTTATAATTACCATATTCTTCTCGGACATCTTATAGGCACGGTGCTTAACATCAACTTCACCCTCGAGAATGCTTTCATTACTTAAATCCTCCATCCTAAACAATCCGACTATAATGTGAGCATATATGTGAGCATATGATGAATCATATGATGAAGCATATATGCACAAAATCCATATAATAAATCAATCATATGATGAAGCACAAATCAATAATTCATTGGAATCATATGATGAAGCATATATGCACAAAATCCATATAATAAATCAATCATATGATGAAGCACAAATCAATAATTCATTGGAATCAATCATATGTGAGCATATATGCACAAAATCCATATAATATACAACTCATCCTATCAATAATTCTACTAATTTCATACATATGATGAAGCACAAATCAATCACACAAGTAATCAATAATTGCTACTTCAATAACAAAAACATAAAACAATCACACAAATTGCTAGTTCATCCATCCCTACCTATCAATCCATTGGAATCATCCATCAATTCATTGGAATCATTCATTTCAATCAACCATACAAATAAATTCATCTTGAGGACATTATCCTACAAATCCATCTATCAATCTTGCTAAAATACCACCATACAAATAGAGAAGGGGGATTAGAGAAGGGGGATTGGGGGATTAGAGAAGGGGGATTGGAGGAACATACCTTAGTGAAGATCAAGAGGGCACCAATGGATGAGGGAGGGAGAGGTGAGGGAGGGAGAGTGAGGGGGAAGAACACCACCCGCCGCCGGCGCCGCCAGAGATGAGGGAGGGAGAGGTGAGGGAGGGAGAGTGAGGGGTGGGGGAGGTCGGGCACGGGCCGGGGTCATGAACTAACCCTAATGTGCTTCGCCACTCACCGTGGCGACGCACGCCTTCGTGCTTCGCCACTACCAGTGGCGTGCACTATCTGCTTCGCCACTTCCCCTGGCGACGCACGCACTTCTGCTTCGCCACCCCTCCTGGCGACGCAAAAAAGGGTTAGTTTTTTGAAATAGTTTTGCCGATGGTTTATTTTTTAAAATAGTTTCAAATTTGGGTTAATTGTGTGTAAATCGCCTGGTTGGCGAGCCAGCCGCGGACCGGAGAGTCGGAGACGAGATGGAAGATTTTGTATCGGGCGGAACGAGAGAGAGAGAGAGAGAGTGCCCACTGAATTCGAGGAGGTGTTTCTTTGGTGGCACGATAATCAATCATGTCGCTGTTTTCAATTACTACGAGCAAAGGTTTGGTTAATTATTCGGGGGCCGAGACTAGAGTCCTTGCGTTGTTCCTTGGACTTGTAAAATGAAAGGAGAACGTGGATGTGTCTGGAACCCAAATGGCATGACCAGTAGTAAGTACTCCTCTTGCTTCAGTGGCAAACTCAGATGAAGGTTCCACGGAGATATTAAGAATGACGAGAAATGTGTGACTTTGTCACCGCCCTGGAGTAGTACTAGATCGGAGTGAGAATGATTGAGCATCTTCGATCGCTAGGACGTGCTGGCCGCTGCTGCTGCGTCCAAATTAAGCGTGGTTTTTGTCCGCACCATCGAGGCCGTGGTCGTGCCGGATTTGGGGCTCGGGTCGGTGTCTGTTGTGTTGTGTGTGGTTTGGGTCCGGGAGCCAAGGCGGGCGTGAAGCCCGGCATGTGTCTGCCTCGCTCTCGCCGGCGGCCGGCGGCCGGCGGCGCGCCTTTTGGTGTTTGGCGTGGACCACCGGGTATCGAGGGTGTTTCTTTGGGATAGGGATCGGACAGCGCGCGTGTGAGTCTTTTTGCGTGATGATTTGATTGTCTAGATTTTGTCCGGTTACCCACGATTACCACGACTGCGTGTCAATGCATGTGGGCCGTCGTTTGTCCGCTACGTAGAATAGCCAAATTAGTTGGAGCACCTGTTTCGGAGTCGTCTGTGCTGTACTGCTGGCACCCGCAAAGGTAAGAATGTGAGGGTTTTTTTTTGTCAATTTATTAAGAGAAGAGCTGTGAAATTCAGCTTCAACTACTACATTCTTCAGTTTGGTCAAATTTTGCATTTCCTTTGGGTTTCACCATGAGAAGAAGGGCAGTCATAAAACAGCTGGCTAGAGCAGGCTTAGAGATTTAGGGCCTGTTTGTTTGGGCTGTTTGTGGCTGGCTGTCCAGAGAAAGCTGCTGTGCAGAGAAAGCTGCTGTGTAGGGAAAGCTGCTGTTCTGAATTTCATTGTTTGGCGATTTAGCTGGCTGTCTAGCTGTTAGCTGAGAAATTGTCTAAAATAACCCTCAGTTATGAAAACATATATTTTCGTTGACTTAACTGTAAATAACGTGCCCAACATACGCTTGCCATAAATACACATATATATACAAATATATACAAACTAGAGTTATGACACTGGATTGTCCAAATTATCCCAGATTAATGATAATCATATCTACTCCTGGTGAGTTTAATAATCAGCCAAAAGCACCCTTATGTACACCACGATACCACATTAGCCTGTCCAGTATACGTCCAGTATACGTAAGTGCGTAAGTGCGTTGCGTCCGTATACACACATACCACATGCTTGTCCATTTCGGTTCTTGTCGAGGCGGAGGGTCGCCGGTGCGCATGACAAATGAATGGGGAGCAGATAACGTTTCGGTCAACCAGTGGCATTCCTCTGTAAATACTAGAAACGAAATGGGCAAAGTAATATAACGCTTCGGGAGTTAAGGGGAAAGCTGCGGGAAGCACCCCCATACGTGCTTCGCGCAGTTTGCCTATCAGCTACTTTGGCTTTGGCAAAGCCGGATTTCAAAGCCACCCCTTTGTTTCAAATCAACTGCTTATTTCTGTGGAAAGCTCAAAAAAGCCCAAACAAACACCCCCTTAAGATGATGCGGCGAAGAGTGCATGCGGGGATAGGAGGATTGATAGATAAACTCCTCAAGCTAATTTGTTGCTGACACGGGATAATGCATCACTCAAGCCTAAGGTTTTCAAGATGAAGGCTCATAGGAAGATGATGGCAGTTAGGCATAGTGAAGAACTGAAAGCTAGGGGTAGAAGAGAACTTGAGTTTCTTATATTTTGTGCTCTTATTTTGTATGCATTGTGTGCTATCCATGTTAAGGGTTTTTGACACTGTAATTGACACTAATTTTTTTTTGTGAAATTCCACCGATCCATTGATAATCAGCATCATTAGTACAAAGAAGCCTAAAAGTAATAAAAATTAAAATTGATCATTGGACCACCTTGCGATGACTACAAACACTAGCACGAGCCGAAGGCGCGCCGCCGTCCTCGCCCCTCCATCACCGGAGTCGGACAAAGCTTGTCATAGTAGAGCTTGTTGTAGTAGGCATACGAGAAGTCGTCGTGCTAAAGCCCCAAAGGACTAGCGCACTAGAGCAGCAACCATCGCCGATGATGAGAACCATCGATCGAAAGAGACTGACCTAAGAACACACAAACGATCACACAAACTAACCAAATCCTAGGAGATATGTCGGAGACATGACTCCACGCGCCCTTCGCTGGTGCTAGACGAACCATCAAAGCGAGGATAGGGCACGGAGGACCTTATTCTGACTTTGATATATCGCTACCGCCTCACCATCCTAAAGAAGACATAGAAAAACTTAAAACAGGGAACGAGAACCCTCCCGCCGGCGAGAGGCCGAGATCCGCCGTACCTCCAAGGCCTAAGAGTCCATTGGAGGCGGGCGGACCGGCACCGGCGCTGGCCGAGGGGATGCAAACTCTAGCCGCCTGGGGGATCGCCTCTGTTATCTCCTGTACCTCACGTACCTGTTCCCTGTTCGGTCGTAACACGCGAATTGACACTGATTTGAATGAACACTAACAGTGAAATCCTCCTCCTCTTTGCAATGTTTTCTTGTGGAGAATCTATTTTGTTTTCTTCTTGTCTTGTACTCCCTCCATCCCAAAATGTAAGGCGTGCTATTTTTTATGTTGGTATTTGATACACAACTTTTACCACTACTATATACTAAGATATATGGCGAATGTATAAAATTATATCGTTGGATTCATCTTGAAAGATCATTTCATTTCATATATTTTTATACTAACTTTGTGGACATATTATAAGAATACATTGTAGTCAAAGTTGTTAGTCGTTGACCAGCAAAAAATAAGGGTGCCTTACATTTTGAGATGAAGGGAGTATTCTTTTTAGCAATGCAATACACGACTCCCTCTACAAGATAAATATCCACCCTCATTGCTTTTCCCATACACAACATAGCACAAGAGTGATGGACATGATTCAGTGGAGTGAGAAGAGAAGGAGAAGCACTTGTTCTAGGAGTAGCAACAATGAATAAAAGGAGTGGAAGGCTTATCAGAGAAGGAGTGTGCTGGAGGGAAAAGGCAGTTGAGAGAAGGGCACTAAGGGAAGTACAAGCTATAGAGGCTCTGGGTGAGCTTGGTGAAGGGGTAGTGTCAAACTACATGTACATGAGTGCAGCTGAGGTATTGCCCTCGCTCTTGCCTAAATCTAGTATGGAATCGGTGTTGCACACTATTCACTGAAAAAATCATAGCTTTCTCATACATAGTCTTCGATGTATAGCTTGGAAAGTGTCTTTGGCACATGGGGACGAGAGCCCTTTTTTTGTGAAACTTGTACTTCTAGGTCTACAAATTTTTAAAATGGAAATATGTAGCAACATACATACACCCAGAATGTAACCAGAATTTCGTTAGAAAATATGTACTTTCGACAGCACAAAAAAGACAACTTTCTAAAAAATATGTATTTTAGTCTTATTCATTGTCATATTTTTTCATGTATCCTAAAACAAACGAATCATTTATTGAAGTCTTCGTACAAATATATGGATCATGTAAATTTATTCCTCTATTTTGAAATTTTCTAAAACTCATTGTTTTAAAAGGAAGAGAGCAGTGATGTCCATGTGCACCAAATCTCCACTCTGTATAGCCACTCAAATTGTTTAGAAAAACACACATACATGTAATATTTCGCCAAAGATCAAGGTAGGACCATTGCCCTGCCTTGCACTGCTAGGATCTCCCCCCCCATGTATACTACTCCCTCTGGTTTGGTTTAACAGGTCCGCACGTTATTTAAGGATAAATTCTATCACTTATTTTATCAACAAAATATGAGATATGTGTTATAAAAATTATACAATTGGATCCATATTGAAAAGTTGTTTTCAATGTTACAATCTTTATGAGATATAATTTGTCTTTTGTTAACTAAGATTAATGGTCAAAATTTTACTTAAACTAAGTGCGTAACTGTTAGACTGAACCGGAGCCAGCACTGATAGTACGTGGTAGTCAAACAAATTAATAAGGAACATAATAGATCGACTGAATCATCCACTTAAATAGATTCCTAACCTTATCTGCATATATATTGTTAGAGCATGAGCTAGCAGATACAAAACGTCTGCATGGGTCGAGCCCGTGAACAACAACACTTGGAACCGCACACATAAAAACACTGCACCGCACTTAGGACATCTCCAGCCCGCCGACCCAAACGACCATCCCGCGTTTGAACGCGTCTGCGCGCATTCATTCTGGTCTTAGATTTGGGCCCGAAATGCATCGGCATAGACAGCTCGCGCGTCCTCTCACGCCTCCCTCCTTATCCGCCCCGGGCCCAGCCGACAGAGGCTCCAAACCATTTCCCCTCCCCGTGTTTCCCTACTGCGCGCGCTCCTTCTCCTTTTCCATCGCCGGCACCGCCACGCACACCGTCGACGTCCGTTTGCCTTCCCCGACCGCCAAAAAGAAGCCCCTCTGTCCACCGCACCCCGCCGCCGCCCTAGGCCGCCGTTGGCCACCCGTAGACGGCCACAACAGGGTGGGTTGAGAGAGCTGTGCTCCCAGGCCGCGCGCAACCTGTTCGACCATTTTCCAACATGAGCGCGCCGCGGGACAGCAGCTCGGACGACGACATTGCGGCCATTGCCAACCTCAACAATGAGTTCTTCTACGCGCACTTCTTCGACGAGTCTGACACCGACTCCAACAATGATGCCGACTTGATGGTGGCCGTGGCCACTGTCCTCAATGAGGCAAACGAGGCCTACATGCCTCAATGGAGGGGCTCCGTGAAGGGGCGAGCCGCCAATCTGGACCGCAACCGGGAGAACGGCCACGTGCAGCTCTACGCCGACTACTTCCACCCGGAAATGGCGTTGTACCGAAACTATTTTCGGCGCTGTTTGTCAAGGAAGTTATTTGGGCGAATCATTGAAGGTGTTTGTCTTAACGACCCATATTTCAGATGCAAGCCGGATGCTACAGGTAAACTTGGCTTCTCTTCATATCAGAAATGCTCGGCTGCTATACGGATGCTTGCATATGGAGTGGCCGGAGATCTTGTTGACGAGTACATGCGTATGAGCGAATCTACATGCATTGAGGCCATATACAATTTTTGTCGAGCTATCATTGCGGTCTTCGACGAAGTGTACTTGCGAGAGCCAAATCTCTAAGACACTCAATGCCTCTTTTCCATCAACGAGAAGAGGGGATTTCCTGATATGCTTGGAAGCATAGATTGTATGCATTGGGAGTGGAAGAACTGCCCATTTGCATGGCAAGGGCAGTATTCAGGGCATGCTGAGGGTTGCACGGTCATACTTGAGGCCGTTGCTAGCCAAGATCTATGGATTTGGCGTTCTTTTTTTGGCATGGCAGGGTCTCATAATGATATCAACGTCCTCCAACGATCCCCTGTGTTTGGAAGGCTTGCAGATGGCAATGCCCCATCAGTGAGTTTTGAGGTTATGGGCTATACATACACCAAGGGTTATTACTTAGCTGATGGTATCTATCCTGAGTGGCCTATTTTTGTGAAGACACATCGTAATCCCACTTAGGAGAAATACGGTCGGTTTGCCAAAGAACAAGAGGCTTGCCGGAAAGATGTGGAGCGAGCATTTGGTGTTCTTCAGTCTCGTTGCGCCATTGTTCGTCACCCAGCTAAGGCATAGAGTGTTCAGCATATGTGGGAGGTCATGCCTGCTTGTGTGATCATGCATAACATGATCGTTGAAGAAGAGCGTGATGATAGCGTCTATGATCAGGGGTGGGATATTCAGGATGAGTTGGTTGCTCCAAACCCTGTATCGTCTCTTTTCAGGGATTTCTTCATACACATCATGAGATTCGAGATCAGGCAACCCACCTCGTCCTCCATGAAAATTTGGTGAACTATATTTGGATTTATACGGGGAACAACCCCGTCACCAACCCTGAAAACAACCTCATTTAAACTTAAAATTTTAGTTAATTATGTTATAAAACATTTGAAGTATTTATTTACAAACTATTTGTAATGTATCTTGCACTAATTTAAGATTTTGTTGTAATCTATTTTTTTATTTTTAAACTATAAGCAAAATGAGAGAAAAACTGGCTACTGTTCGGACGAGGGCCAAAAAAATGGATCGCCCCGCTGGGCGCACCCACCTACCTAAACGGACCGGCGCTGTCCGCGCGAGATTTGCTATCCGCGATCCGACCTAAACGGACTATTTTAGACCGCTTTATACACCTAAATGAGTCGGCCCGATGGAGATACGCTTACACTTGCCTCAGCATTCGATGTTAGATGGATCGAGCGCGAACTAATTATGAGCACTGCGTCCAGGAAGGCCAAGCCAAAGCAATATGGTCCTCCTGGATAATGGCGTACACGGTGGTTTGGTTCTGCCCGGCCAAAACAGGCATCACTGCTGCAGTGGTGGGTGCTGCTATCTCCTCTCCTGGTCCATGCATGCACATTGTACACGGGAGGGACCATCGCGGCCCATCGCATCTTTGCATGCACTGGAATCTGCTAACCAACCCGACCTGGCCGTTGGGATCCCATTCCCAATCTTTATGTTGAGGTAGACTATCTCCTTAATTTTAGAGTAAAAGAGTTACCACTCCACTGCGAGTAGATTTCATTGATGGCCCAGCTACACTTTTGCTGCCTTTAATGTCTTGTGTTTGCTGCTTACACAGTAGACCGTCAGCGTGCAGGGCCTGAACATGCACACGTCTGCTATCCCTGTTAAGGGTTTTTGACACTGTAATTGACATTGATTTTTTTTTGCGAAAATCCACCGATCCATTGATAATCAGCATCATCAGTACAAAGAAGCTTAAAATTAATAAAAATAAAATTGATCATTGGACCACCTTGCGATGACTACAAACACACTAGCACGAGTCGAAGACGCACCGCCGTCCTCGCCCCTCCATCACCGGAGTCGGACAAAGCTTGTCATAGTAGAACTTATTGTAGTAGGCAGACGAGAAGTCATCGTGCTAAAGCCCCAAAAGACTAGCGCACTAGAACAGCAACCATCACCGATGATGAGAACCATTGATCGGAAGAGACTGACCTAAGAACACACAAACGATCACACAAACTAACCAAATCCTAGGAGATCCATCGGAGACATGACTCTACGCGCCCTTCGCCGGTGCTAGATGCACCATTAGAGCGAGGACAGGGCAGGGAGGACCTTATTATGACTTTGATATATCGCTGCCGCCTCACCATCCTAAAGAAGACATAGAAAAAACCTAAAACAGGGAACAGGAACCCTCCCGCCGGCGAGAGTCCGGGATCCGCCGTACCTCTAAGGCCTAAGAGTCCATCGGAGGCGGGCGGACCGGCACCAGCGCTGGCGGAGAGGATGCAAACTCTAGCCGCCTGGGGGATCGCCTCTATTATCTCATGTACCTCACCTACCTGTTAGGTCGTAACACACGAATTGACACTAATTTGAATGCACACTAACAGTGAAATCCTCCTCTTCTTTGCAATGTTGTCTTGTGGAGAATCTATTTTGCTTTCTTCTTGTCTTATACTCCCTCCATCCCAAAATGTAAGGCGTGCTATTTTTTATGCTGGTCTTTGATACACAACTTTTACCACTACTATATACTAAGATATATGGATTACGAATGTATAAAATTATATCATTGGATTCATCTTGAAAGATCATTTCATTTCATATATTTTTATACTAACTTTGTGGACATATTATAAGAATACATTGTAGTCAAAGTTGTTAGTCGTTGACCAGAAAAAAATAAGGGTGCCTTACATTTTGAGATGAAGGGAGTATTCTTTTTTAGCAATGCAATACACGACTCCCTCTACAAGATAAATATCCACCCTCATTGCTTTGCCCATACGCAACATAGCACAAGAGTGATGGACATGATTCGGTGGAGTGACAAGAGAAGGAGAAGCACTTATTCCAGAAGTAGCAACAATGAATAAAAGGAGTGGAAGGTTTATCAGAGAAGGAGTGTGCTGGAGAGGGAAGAGGCAGTTGAGAGAAGGGCACTAAGGAAAGTGCAGGCTATAGAGGCTCTGGGTGAGCTTGGTGAAGGGGTAGTTTCAAACTACATGTACATGAGTGCAGCTCAGGTATTGCCCTCACTCTTGCCTAAATCTAGTATGGAATCGGTGTTGCACACACTGGTAGAAAAAAGGGCTTTGGTCCCGGTTGGTAAGGAGCTTTAGTCCCGGTTGTCCAACCGGGACTAGCAAAGCGGGACTAAAGCCCTCCCCTCTTTAGTCCCGGTTGCTCACAAACCGGGACTAAAGGTCCTCCATGTGGCCCGAGTCATATGCAGAAGGCTGGAGGACCATTTAATCCTGGTTGGTGGCTCTAACCGGGACTAAAAGGGTCCGGTAAATTTCTGGTAGAATTATTGAAAAAAAGCCCAATTTTTTCGGATTTTTTTGAATTACCATTTTTTGAATATTTGAATTTTTTAACAGTCCCCACTCTCCACGTAATCTCTAATCTCTAATCACCTCTATTCTCATATCAAATTACATACTTGTAGTCCTCACTTCCCGGTTGGTCACCCATCCTCACACTGCTCCACCCTTAGCACGCTTAACTTCTTCATTCCTTCCCTACTAGCTTCCAAGACTGCGCTCGCGACTCCTTGATAATACTATGCTATCAATTCTATTAACCCATACACTTCTTGAATTCCAAATAATTTACAAAATAAGCAACAATGATTAAGAAATAATAAGCATCAATGAATTTGAAATAATCATTATGCATAATTTAATTATTAATTTGTAAACTCGAAATATTCAAAAAAAATAAAAAAACTTAAAAAATTCCAAAATTAATAAAACATTTCAAAATAATGAAAAAGTAGAAGAAACAACAAAAGAAATGAAAAAATTCGAAAAAACCATTTTTCCTCATTTTTCTGACAAAATCTAAAATCTTCCTGCTTTCATATTTCCCTTTGGAATTAACGTCCGTGCGCACGGATGGGCGCACAGCGACGGGCGCAGGCAAGCCCCGTCCAATTATCATATATGTATGGGCCAAAATAATTAAATTTAGATACAATCTTAAGATACAATGCATTGTGATGGTTGTCTCTTAGAATAAACAGCTACTTAGGATAATATGCTAAGAGCCAATGCATTATAAAAAGCCTAACAGATGACAAGGAAAGCATTTAGTCGGATAAATTTATCCCCAAGCAATGTGTGCTGCCATAGTACGCATGCAGGCATGCATTGGTTACGGATGTCTCGTCTCCTACTCATTACTGCATGCATGACCAGCACGACACTCAGCTAGCCTACTTTCTTTCTCCCATGTATCGGCCTTTTGTTTCTCTTCTATGCGCGCACAGCTTTAATGCATCATCGGGAGACCCAAGTGAGGGCAAATTAGAAAACTAACTAGCTAAACGCCGAGACCGCAGGGTAAAAGGGAAAAGAATTGAAAAGCTAGAACATGATAAAGGTGAACGGAGAGAGTACTCCTATAACCGGGGAAAACTTTCCAAGGCTATATTTAAGAATTAATAGAGTACCGCTTTAAGTTCTTTGCCATGAAGTTGAATATCAATTGCACTACCTTGAACAAATAAGGCCATCTTTTCTGTTACTAGATGGCAATACACAAGCATTCCGTTATCCCCAGTGAGACAATCAACGAAAAGATAAATATCATGGAAACACCTAGATTTTTTGCCACTATCCTATGCATACCACTATATTACTCCAACTGACACATATCCCCCTCTCGCGCTCTTGCATACAAGTTTGATCAGAACAAATCATACATGAATAGGGTAACATATGCATCTACCAATACATCAATAACAATTGAATATTTACATCTCATAAATCATCTCAGTGACAAAAGATCCATCATAGGAGTAATACAAATATGGTAACAATCAAGATAGGCAGTTCATATGACTCTAATTAGTGAAACACATAGAGGGTTGATATAAGTTACTTCCACAATCCCATAGTCCAGGAATGAACTACTCCCTCTTTATCATGGTGTTGAAGGATGTCGATGGAGGCAAAGAGGCAACCGTGCGAGGCTCTAGAAGATTCTCCCCTCATATCCTCGCCTTTGTTTCCTACCTCGTGAGGCTCCATGTTGACTTTTTATTTTGGTCTCATGTGTTTCCCTGAAGAAATGATCCTCTAAAAAAATGGGTTTTTATGATGTTCGAAAGGTTTCTAAAAAAGTAATATGCAATGCAATGATAAATGGTAAAAGATATGGTTGTAGTGTTTTGGTTTGTCAAATGCAATAAAGGAAATATTTTTGTATTTTCGAAATTAATAATAACTAAAGATAAAAACAGTGATAAAGTGAATGGAAAGTTGTTTCTTATAATTAAAACTGGACCGGGGTTCATGGATTCACTAATGCACTCTCTCATAAAAGATATGGCGGACATAGGATCGTACAATTGACATAAAGGATTGCAACAAAGTTCAGATTCAGATGAATTCATATGGGCATCATGTCATATATAGAGATGTTTTGGTTATTCATCTCTCTCATACTCCACCAAGATGGGAATTTAATCTAATCATCTCGGTATTAACATAAACTCATAGCATAGCATTAAGCACAATGATATGAAGTTAAAATAAGAACATACTTGATCTTGTCGCAGATACTAAGCATGGTCATGCTAGAGATACCCTGTAGCATGGTATTTTCTTTATCCCTAGTGAGGTAACAAAGTAAGGTAAACACCCAAGTGACACCCAAGGACTGTCCTCCCAAGAATAATCACCTCCCGTTACTCCAACTAATGCATACGTTCCCCCACATATGCTCTCATAAACATGCTTGATCATAACAAGTAAATAAGAATGGGGTACATAATATGCATCTACTCATACACTGAAATTAAAGAACAATTGCAATCTCATATATTAACTCATAGAAAGATCCACCACAAAAGTGATACAAAGATGGCCATAACCATGTTATGCAGCTCATATGGCACTAAGACGATGAAGAACAAGAGAGAGATACAATAGCTAGTGCCACAAACCCATAGTCTAGAGGTGGGCTATTCCCTCTTCATCATGGTGACGAAGGTAGAGTCATTGGAGGGGGTGGAGATCACACCGGTAGCGCCCCGCTGGAGTTTTCCTCCTCTAATCTTTGATCTCCCAGGCTCCTATTTTGTGTTTCTGTGTTTCGGCGGTGCTCCCCTTCGCGACCCGTAGGGGCACTCTTTATATAGTCGGTTTTAGGTCAAGACGAATCCATCGAAATGAAAGATTGACGACATGAGAGCAACGAGTGGGGAACAGTCTAGCCCCACGCGGCCAAGGAATCTGGCCGCGTGGGCCATGCTTGTTTGGCCCTCGTGGCTCCCCTGTTGCACTTCCTTCTCTCCATAGTCTTGTTCCGTGGAAAAACTGGCTCCTACAAAGTTTAAGGAAATTTGGACTCTGTTTGGGTCCCTGAAAGTTAAAAACATTGAAAAAGAGGTTTTCTGGTTTTCCTAGGTTAATCCAATAAAATTAGGGAACATGTGAATTATTCTCAATAATCATCAAAAATATGAATATAACCAATATATGATGCAAATAAGGTGGAATATCAAGTGGTAAAGTGCAAGGATCATGTATGCATTTTACATGCATCAACATCCCAAGCTTAACTTATACTCGTCCTCGAGTATAAATGTGATAAAACCAACATGAGCTTTGTACTTTACTGCTATCTAAGATATCAAAGAAGACTATTGCTGCTACACATAATTAAATGATTCATACTATAAATAAGTAGCAATATGCAAGATAGATTATCAAGTGATATCAACATTTCAATGTAAGGATGTCTAATAATGATTCACTAAAACATAGAAGAAAACACTATGGACCAAATGTATGCAAAATGAAATAAAACAAAGTAAATATATCCTATAATGGTCATAGAGTATTCCTCTTAAAACTGAATGTAAAGGTGGACACTTTAGAGAAACAGATGATAAGCAGAGGTTAAACATGAGTAAAATAATATCTAGCTTCCAAATGCTTCATCTTAAGATTATGTTTGAGACATGATATTCATTAGTTTTGGGCTCCCATTGCCCCTATCATTAGCATCTTGAAATGTTTACTGGTTAAAGTGAAAGCAAATATGAGTAGTGTTCTTGACAAAATATAAGTTGAATGTCTCATGCCCCTTGAAAATGAGTGCCTACACCAGATGTTACTAAACTCGGGCTACAAAGTAAATTCTTGTCATTGTAAGTATAATAGTATCATAGAGAATCTCAACCGGGGTACCTCTTGCCCGATGATATAAGAGCTTTCCCATATCAAAACTACAAGACAAACAGACAATGAACACCTCGACATCTCTTTTATTTACCATTGGGTATAGCTTTTTATTATGAGATGCGTCGTCGAATGCTCACTATGAAATGTTGTAAATTTCCACCATGAATGATATATGGCTTAGATTAGCGGCCGAGAGTTTTCTCTGACCATTTATACAAACTCCATGAACAAACAATATTTCCACACTCAGTTCACACATGATAAGCATCCAAAAACAAAAGAATCATGACATCAACTAAATATAAACAAGTGTAATGTCGAAAGCGTGCCCCATGTAAGCATGGTTGTGCTAAATCTTAACTCAGACTTTGTCAAGCTCATAACTTCATAATCTTAATCACAATGGTTCAAGTTTATTAAGTGCAAGAAAAATAAAGTGTGCATTCAAGTTCGTGGGAGCCTTTAGACCACTTTTCTCATAACAAACATAATCATATGTATTTTAATATTTGGAAACTAAGTAAGACAATGATGAAAGTGTGGATGGTCTAACCTAGAGGGGGGGGGTGAATAGGTTTCTACAAATTTTACTTTTCTTTTCACAAGTTTTAGGCTTTGCGGAATATAAGTGTGAGCCTAACAACTAGATGAACAACCTATATGATGCTATGCAAAGTACTTCAAGCTCGAAGGCTATCACAAAGGTAAAAACACAAGTAAAGGAACTCGGATAGAAATAACCGAGGCACACGGAGACGAAGATGTATCCCGATGTTTACTCTCTTGGGAGAGAGCTAGTCACCGTTGGAGAGGTGTGAATCCCCACGAAGGGTACTCAAGCGCCACGAAGGCTCACCTTCTTCTCCTTGAGCCTCCTCCACGAAGTAGGAGCCCAATCACTTGTGGTAGACCTTAGGGTGGTCTCCAAACCCTCACAAACTTTCCACGGGGCAAATCACAAGCCGAATGCCTCCGGGCGACCCTAGCCGCCTAGGGTTTCCCACAAACCCAAGAGTAACAAGTAATCTCGATGAACTCAAGGGGGAATGAAATTTGGCTTGGTGAAGATGTAGATCGGGGCCTCCTCTTTCTTTCTACCAAAGGGATTTGGATTTGGGTGGGTAGAATGAGAGATCCCCTTAGCTTGAGGTGCTCATTAATGGAGGAGAGAGAGAGAGGATAAGATTTTATGATTTGGAGCTGGTCAACTTACCCCTTCGGAGAAGAAGGGGTGTATTTATAGTCCGTGGGGAGAAAAAGACCGTTTGGGTCGAATCTTGGGTTTCCGGTTTAATTCTCGGTTGGACCGGAAATTCAACCGGAAATTCCCGGTGGGAATTCCGGTGAAACCGAAAACCAAACCGGAAATTTCTGGTTCAGACCGAGCCTGGGACCGGAACAAAACCGAGCAAGCCCAAAAACATATCTGGGCCTGGCCGAGCTAGTCCGGTCCAGAATCCGGTTTAAATCGGGATTTTCCGATTGGATTTCCGGTGTAATTTCCGGTCAAACCGGAAACTAAACCGGGAACCAGAAAACCTTCCAAAACTTTCTTTTCTCCAAACGAACTGAAAATACTCTTCATTAGGGAAAAGAGGCAAGTGGGAAAAAGTGTTTGGTTAGCAAGAAATCAAACCCACGAGTCCATCGAGATAACCCCTCTTAATAGTGCGGTGTTTCCTATGAACTCAAGTAAAAGAAGAGAGAAAAAGAAAAACACCGCCGCTTCGCTCCTATTATGAATGGGGGGGCCTCCAATCTCAGCTCAACAAAGAATTGGACTAGAACCTGAAAAAGACACTAGAAGAAACTATTAGTCCAACACTAGCTCACGTGTCATCACTAACCAAAAAATAAGTTGAAGGGTAAAATACCCTTACAATCTCCCCCTTTTTGGTTAGCGATGACAAACGTAGCTAGAGTTCACAAAGAGGTTGGTTTCAACACTTATTTAGACAAGCTCCCCCATAATGTTTGCACAAGGTTGAATTTGCATTTGAATACAAGAGTGCACTCTTATTAGGCTATGGAGAGCTTCCCAAAATAAGTGGGAAACCAAACTCAAAAAGATATCTAGGAAATGAACAATAAGCATAGGATAAGATAATATACCATAATAAGCAACGAAGTTCAACATAAGATAGCTTAAGGTTTACCACACATAGAATAACTTAAAGTTTGACTAAAGACAAATAGAGACACAAGCCATAAAGCAAGAGTTCAACACAAGAGGCTTGTACTCAAACACCAAATCCAAATCCAAATACAGACACACGCTCCTAATAGAACTCTACACACTTCTCCCCCTTTGGCATCGAGACACCAAAAAGGGAGAAAGGTAGGCGATGCTAGCGCAAAGTGGATCACTCGTCATCTTCATCATCATCGTCAACATCATCATCATCAGGTGCACCACCATCTTGATCTTCTTCCTCATCTGCATCCTCAGCAAAGGCACCAAAACCAAAGAACATCTCATCATCGAGAGGAGGCATGTTGAAGTTGAAGTGAGCCACATGAGCCATAGCAGGATGATCCGGAGGAGGGGAAACACCACGAGCACGACAGTCATTCATCACAAAGGTCCTTGTGTCCTGGCTCAAGGTGATACTCTTATGGCTGACATCATAGGTGTGCTTGCACATGGAGAACAGGGATTTGAAGAACTTAGCAACACCTTTCTTTGGAGGACGGGAGGAGCTAGAGCTGGCAGCCGAGGGATCATGAATGCGCTTAGAGCCATGCTCAGAGGGCTGACCAAGCATCTCAGGAAGATCTGGAGTCGAGCCACGGAGAGGAAGAGTGATAGAGGTATGAGGCACAAAGGATCCAGTCCGCTTCTCAGCTGGAACGGTGTACTCAATGAAGCGCTGCACAAAAGCCACATAGCAAGGAGTAAACCTCTTCTCAACAGACCTCTTGAGCTCCTGGTAGATAAAGTTAGGCACATCAATCTTCCTTTGACGGTCAGGGTGCGAGTAGTACATGAGGTTGATGTGGAATCCACGACAGGCAGTAGCGTCTCCAACCTTGCTCACAATAGTGGCCCTGTGAATGCGAGCCAAGGTACTGTAGAAGTAGTACATGCGAGTGTAGTGGGGAGGAGGTGGCTTCTTGGTCATATCCGGATCAGGATAGCAGAAAAGAAGGTCCTGGGCCACCATCCTCTTCGGAGACTCGGAGTGAATGCGGAAACCACCACGGCAAACATCATCATAACCAAGACTCCAAGCCAACTCATCAAACGCTGCGGTGTAGTGAGTATCCCCAGTCATCCAAGAAATCTCCCGGCGGCTGCCCGGATGGAAGTAGGCAGTGCAGAAGAACTGACACACCATGGCTGGGCAATACTCTTGCTCAAGGTTGGCAATGGTCCAAATATTCATCTTCTTCAAGGCTTGTTCAACAAAGAAGAAATCGGTCTTCCGGTGGGCACGGAAATGCTCGGTGTTGAGATGATGTGGTGTCACATAGGAGTCCAAAGCAGTCGAGTCATAGTGATCATTCCACATAGCAAACTGAGACTGAGTCCAAAACCGCCGATCAATATGAAAAGGCCTCTCAGCAAAGCGGTAAGGATTCAGCCTCCTCAGGTCAGTCCAAAGCTGCACAGGGCAAGTCTTCATATTGGAGGCTGGAACAATATCCAGGATGATATCTTCTTCTACCTCTTCTTCAATTTCCGGGTTCCGACCCCGATGAACAGACCTCTTGACATGAGAGCTAACCATGGGACCCTTGCCTGCACGATGTCCACCCGGAGTGGTGGACGAAGTTGATCTTCTTGACTTAGGAGGGCGAATGACCTCCTCACTTGACCCTGTGAAAAAGAGAGCATAGGTACGAAGCAAAGATAAGTGCACATGCCAGGAAAGGAAGCCAAGAGGATGTATTGAGGCAAGTAAAAAGTTCGAGCAAACATAGTGCAAGTTCGGTCGAGATTCCGGTGGGACTGGAATCTGGACCGAGAATTTCCGGTGTAATTTCCGGTTGAACCGGAAATGAGACCGGAAAAGCAGTCTCCCCCTTAGCACAAGATTATTTCGAACTATTCTTCAAGAACTTGCCTAAATGCATCTAGGAACTAGTACGAGCCAAGGAAGATGGACGAGATTCCCAAAAAGAGGACAAGATCTAACCCTAACCCTAGTTCATCAAAGGAGATAGAGAGAGAAGAACAAGTGATGAACAAGAGGAGGGAGGAAAGCAAGGAATTACCCGAAGACATGATCTCCTTGCCCTAAAGGTGGGAAGACCTTCAAGAAGAGGCAAACTTGGAGAACTCCAAAATCTTCCCACAAAAGATCTTCAAAACAAAATCCCTTTGGTGAAAAGCTTCCGGAGCACGAGGGGAGCGAAATGGTGGAGTGGATCTGAAGATTTAGTGGAGGAAAATCACCATGGGAGAGGTTGGAGTGGAGGGGCGGCGGCCATGGTGGAGGAGCACGGTTGGTGGGGGAGAAAGAAGAAGGGGATAGGGTTGAACCATCCCACCAACCACCTATTTAAAGGCCCGAATTTTTCGGTTCAATTTCCGGTCCGACCGGAAATCAGACTGGGAATTTTCGGATCAAACCGGGATACGGAACGGACAGAAACCGGAACCCTTCGAAAACTCGCCAGAGACGATTTTGATCAGGTCCGGTTCGTACTCGGTCCAGAATCCGGTTTGAACCGGAAATTTCCGGTTCAGACCGGGAATGAGATCGGACTCAAACTGGAAATGGTGAAAAACCTGCCAGAGAGGGTTTTGACCATTCTCGGTTTGAACTCGGTTTCAGACCCGGTTTGGACCGAGAATTGGACCGGAGCCAATCCGAATATGATTAAAATCCTGCCAGAGAGGATTTCGACCAGATTCGGATTGAACTCGGTCCAAAACCCGGTTTGAACCGGAAATTTTCGGTCTGTTTTCCGGTTTGACCGGAGATTACACCGAAAAATCAAACATCAACAAAGGCTCGAACGGAAATTCAGGATGGCATGTGCAATGAGATGAATGTGAGACACAGGGGTAGAGGAAACAAAAATTCTAGCATATCCATTGGAAGAACAAAAGCACAAATACAAACAAAGCTACAATGGATATGTTCGAAGAAAATAAAAACCAAATGGGTTAGTAACACCAAAGCACAAAACAAGAACGGAGACTTGAAGACACAAAACAAAGACAAAATAAATTGCGGGAGATTTCTCCCCATATGTTGAAGCGCAAATGTCGTGGCACCGCAAAGATGAATGCTTGGATCCACATAATGACATTGGGTCTATTAATGTAGCACGCATAGGTATGCATGATGTCAAGGCATGACAAAATGACTTCGGCCTATGTGCGCGGTTTTTCTAAGCTAGGCACAAGATAAATGTAAGATTGCAAGCAAGTAGATCAATCCAAGTTTTTAGGATCAAGAATACCGAGTTCATTCCTTAGCTCAACAAACCGGGCTTCATCCAAAGGTTTCGTGAAAATATCCGCCAATTGGTGATTGGTGCTCACATGAGAGAGAGCAATATCACCCCTTGCGACATGGTCACGTAGGAAGTGGTGGCGAATGTCGATATGTTTGGTGCGGGAGTGTTGGACGGGGTTATTGGCGATCTTTATTGCACTTTCATTGTCGCATAGAAGAAGCACCGTACCAAGAGACACACCATAGTCTTTCAAGGTTTGCTTCATCCACAACAATTGAGTGCAACAAGATGCCGCGGAGATGTATTCGGCTTCGGCGGTGGATAGGGAGATGGAGTTTTGTTTCTTGGACGACCAACTCACCAACGACTGGCCAATAAATTGGCAAGCCCCGGAGGTCGACTTCCGGTCAACCTTGTCACCGGCCCAATCGGAATCCGAATAGCCCACAAGATCAAAGGTTGACCCCTTTGGATACCACAGCCCGAGAGTAGGAGTGTGAACAAGATATCTTAAAATCCGTTTGACCGCCACAAGGTGGCACTCCTTAGGAGCGGATTGAAAACGAGCACACAACCCAACACTTAGCATTATGTCCGGCCTAGAAGCACAAAGGTAGAGAAGGGATCCAATCATGGAGCGATATACCTTTTGATCCACCGGTTTCTCACCTTCACCAAGATCAAGTTGCATTTTGGTTGGCATGGGGGTTTTTGCACTCTTGGCCTTGGTCATCTCGAAACGGGCGAGCATGTCCTTCACGTACTTCTCTTGAGAGATGAAGGTTCCTCCTTCAAGTTGCCTCACTTGAAAACCTAGGAAGAACTTCAACTCCCCCATCATGGACATCTCAAATCTCTGTGTCATCAACTTCTCAAAAGCTTTGTTATGTTTTTCGTTAGCCCCACCAAAGATAATATCATCAACATAGATTTGGCATATGAACAACCCACCCCCTTTAACCCGCTTGGTGAAAAGGGTGGAATCTACCTTCCCAATTTCAAAACCGTCCGTGAGTAGAAAATCCCTAAGGTGCTCGTACCAAGCACGTGGAGCTTGCTTGAGACCGTAGAGCGCCTTATGGAGTTTGTACACTCGATTCGGGAAATTGGGATTTTCGAAACCCGGGGGTTGAGCAACATATGCCTCCTCTTTCAAGGGGCCATTTAGAAAAGCACTTTTAACATCCATTTGATAAAGCTTGAAATCATGGAAAGAAGCATAAGCAAGCAATAGACGAATAGCTTCAAGGCGAGCAACGGGCGCAAAGGTGTCCTCATAATCCATACCTTCTATTTGGGCAAACCCTTGCGCCACTAACCTTGCCTTGTTACGAGTGACGACTCCATTCTCGTCTTTCTTGTTCTTGAACACCCACTTGGTGCCAATCACATTGATCCTATGGTCCTTGGCCCTCTCCACGAGAGATCACACCTTGTTGCGGGTGAAGCACTCCAACTCTTCTTGCATGGCAATCACCCAATCCGGATCTTCCAAGGCTTCATGTACCTTTTGAGGTTCAAAACTAGACACAAAAGCATGATGGCCACAAAAGGTGGCAAGCAAAGCGAGTTGTCTATGAGTTGAAACCCCCTTAGAGATATCACCAAGTATCTTATCGACTTGAAGGTCACTAGCCTTGGTGGCGGCCTTGATGCGCCTTTTCAAACCATCATGACCAACAAATTCTTCTTGTGGCTTGTCTTGGTCATGACCATCTTCTTGAGCTTGATCTTGCGAGGAGTGGGGATCTTGATCGTCTCCTTGATCTTGCTCATGAGGTTGAGGGCTTGGTGGATGTTCTTGGGCTCGCGTCTCCTCTTGAGGATCTTGTTCCACTTGGGATGGTGATGAAGGTTCTACTTGAGTTGAGCTAGGCTCCACTTGAGTTGACCTTGAATCTTCTTCATGAGGAAGGTCTTGGAATTGAAGAACTTGATCTTCACTAGGCAAGATGTGACCAACTCCCATAGACTTGATGACTTGAGAAGATTCTTCATAACCTACATCACTTGGAACAACTTGCTCCACTTGCGAGCCATTAAATTCCTCGAATACCACGTCACAAGATACTTCAACACATCCGGAGGATATGTTGTAGTATCTATAGGCGTGGGAATCGTCTGCATAGCCAATGAAAATACCCTCGATTGTTCTAGTTTCGAATTTACCAAGTCTTTCCTTTTTGTTCTTGACGAAGCACTTGCATCCAAAGACGCGGAAGTAGGAGACATTGGTCTTGTTCCCGGTGAGGAGCTCGTAAGGTGTCTTGTTGTACACCGGGCGGAGGAAGAGACGGTTGGAGACATGAACCGCGGTGGCAATAGCTTCTCCCCAAAAATTATGGGGAGACTTGAACTCATTCAACATGGTTCTTGCCATCTCAATGATCGTCCGGTTCTTCCTCTCCACCACGCCATTTTGTTGAGGGGTGTACGGAGCGGAGAACTCATGCTTGATCCCCTCTTCACCCATGAAATCATCCATGGCGTAGTTCTTGAATTCCGACCCATTGTCGGTCCTTATGGTCTTGATCACTTCTTCAAATGTACGTTCTGCTTGCTTGGCGAACTTGGTGAAGTACTTGTGGGTCTCATCCTTAGACCTAAGGAGGAACACCCATGTGTATCTTGAATAATCATCCACGATGACAAGACCATATCTACTACCCCCAAGGGAGTCGTAAGTGGATGGCCCGAAGAGATCCAAGTGAAGGAGCTCCAAAGGCCTTGTCGTTTAGATCACGCTCTTTGCCGGATGATTCTTCCCAAGTTGCTTCCCGGCAACACAAGCACTACACACACAATCTTTTTCAAACGTTACATTGGTTAGTCCAACAACATGTTCACCCTTTAGGAGTCGTTTGAGATTTCTCATGTTGACGTGGCCTAGCCGACGATGCCAAAGCCAACCCTCATCAACCTTGGCGATGAGACATGTTGAGGAGGAAGTGTTCTCTTTCGAGAAATCAACCACGTAAAGGTTGTCCTCAACATGCCCAACACAAACCAACTTGAGATTATCACTCCTAAAGACTTTCACATGATTATAGGTAAAATAGCAATCATAACCAATGCTTGCAAGATGACGTATTGAGAGGAGATTATAGCCAAGGGTGTCAACAAGCATGACATTCTCAAGAGACAAGTCCTTTGAGATTGCCAACTTGCCTCGACCCAATACCTTTCCTTTTGAGTTATCTCCAAAGAGGATGCATTGAGTTGAGTTAACATCTTCAACGAATTGCTAAAGCACCTCTCTTCCTCCGGTCATATGATTAGTGCACCCACTATCAAACAACCATTTCAGTCCACCGGAGGAATAGCCCTACAAAATCAATTCTTGGGTTTAGGAGCCCATTGTGAAATGGGACCCCTAGCATTAGCAACAAGAGATTTAGGTACCCAAATGGAGTACCATCTATAAGCATAACCATCACGAGGGCCAACATATTTAGCAACAACATTCCCATCCGTGTCCTTACACAACACATATGATGGGTTGGTCTTTTTGGCAAAGCTATGGTTAGGATTGCCCCTATTGGCATTCCTACCCATAGGCACGTTCTTACCATTACCATTCCCATTATTCCCTTTCTTCACAAAGATGATCTTCTTGGGTGGAGGAACATAGTTGTTGTTGTTGTTCCTTGGGACATAACCAAGGCCTTGACCCCAAGGTCTCACCTTTTGTTGAGCAAAGAGCTCATGAGGGGGTTTCCCAAGTTGTTGGGATGAGAGACGCTCTTTCTCAAGTTGAGCCTTCAACTTAGCATTCTCCTCAACGAGGATTGCTTGATCTAGAGAAGGGTTAGTAGCACAAGCAATATTCTCAACAATTATAGGCACACTTGATGAACCTCAGACTTCCTCATGAAGAGCTTGAAGTTCCTCATATTTCTTGCTAAGTCTATTGAGCTCATCCTTGACTAGCTTGTTAGCTTGTTCAAGGTGCTCAAGATCCTTAGTAAGAGAAGCGTGAGCAACTTCAAGTTCCTTTTTGGAAACATCAAATTCTTGTGCCATTAACAAGGTTTTATCCATAGTATCCAAGTCCTTAGTTTTGTCAAGTTGATATGTTTCAATTTGATGAGAAAGAAGCAATCTAGTATTCTTCTCCTCGGTTAGCTCTTGAACAAGGAGATTGAATCTCCGTTCCCCATCTTCAACATGGAATCTCGCTTCCTCAAGGGACTCATTGCGTTGAGCAATAGTGTCCATCAAGTATTCGAAATGATCACGAGCATCACCACGAAGAGAACACATAGTCTTGTAAAGAGTGGCAAGAATAGTCTCCTCATCCATATCATCATTAATGGGACAAGAGGGATGGGAAGAAGGTGTCACCTTGGCCTCCTTTGCCATAAGGCATTTATGAGGAGTGTTCTTGGTGGAGCTCTCGTAGTCCTTGGTGTAGTCGTACTTGAATAGTGATCCGGGCTTGGCAAGAGCCAAGCCGGCCACTCCAACAATGTCCTCCTCGTCGCTATCTTCTTCATCATCCTCGGAGGTGTATTCAACACCCACAAGCGCCTTGACGTCCTTGAACTTGCCCTTGTTCCTCAAGTTGATTGGATTCGGCTTCAACTTTGGCTTGACACCCTTTATGTACTTTGGCTTGTCAAGTCTCTTCTCATAGGGGCAAGTGTTGACGAAGTGCCCCGGCTCATCACAATTGTAGCAAGATCTTCTCTTCTCCTTGGGAGCAAAGCTTCCTCTCTTCATGGTGTGCTTCCTGTACTTCTTGGCGAAGAATGCTAGATCGGTATCTAACTCACTTGTTGAGGTCATCTCTTCTTCTTCTTCAAGAACTTCTTCAACACTCTCTTTCTTGCTTGCTTCACGTCCCTTAGAGTGCGTGACATTGGCCTTCAAAGCAAGTGATGGGTTCTTGTTCATAGCTCGAACAATCTCCTTGGTCCTATTTGCCTTGGCAATCATGTCATCATGAGCCACAAAGTATCCAACAAGCTCATCCGCGGTCATCTTGCGACAAGGTTCCAAGAAGGTGACATTGAAGGCCAACTCCTTGTATTCGCAAGACACAATCTCAATGAACTTGTTCTTCACAAAGCTATCATTCATGTGAAAGCCATCATCAATGGTGTTTCCACCAAGAAGAATGATCTTCTCCTTGAGAGCTTGGAGCCTTGAGTAGGCACTTGAGACCGACTCTCCATCATTCATGCAAAACAAGTTCATGTCTTGTTTGGCGGCTTCATACTTGGTCTTTTGCATTGCCGATGTCCCATCAAACTTGATTGAGAGCTTCTCCCAAAGTTCCTTCACAGACTCAATGCTTGATACTTGATCATACACTTCACGCTTCAAGCTTTGACGAATCTTGTCAAGGGCGGTGGAGTTGAGTTGGCAATCAATCCTCTCCTTGGGCGTCATGTGCTTCTCATCAACGGGAGTGAACCCATTTTCAATAACGCCCCAAAGCTCCACACAAACGCACCTAAGATGAGAACGCATGCAAGACTTCCAATAGGAATAGTTAAATTCATCAAGCATGGGGGGTGCACCGGAAGAAGGATTCATGTGAGGCATAGGCACGCGTTCGAGGGGATATTCATATGGCTTTGCATGGGAAGAGGGTCCATCGGGCTTAGGTGGATCATCCACCTTTGCCTTTTCCGAGTTTAGGTTCCCCTTCAGAGCAATCTCGACAACCTCGGGAAGGGCACTCTTAGCATCCAAAGCCGAGAATCTCGCTTCCAACGCGGCGAAACGTTCGTTGAGTTCGTTGCGTTGCTTATCAAGCAACGCTTGGACCTCAATGGCCGTGAAGACTTTGCCTTCACCCTCATCCGTAGGTGAGACCATCTTACTCTTAAGGCGGTTAAGACCTTAGAAAGAGCCCTTGGCTCTGATACCAATTGAAAGTGTGGATGGTCTAACCTAGAGGGGGGGTGAATAGGTTTCTACAAATTTTACTTTTCTTTTCACAAGTTTTAGGCTTTGCGGAATATAAGTGTGAGCCTAACAACTAGATGAACAACCTATATGATGCTATGCAAAGTACTTCAAGCTCGAAGGCTATCACAAAGGTAAAAACACAAGTAAAGGAACTCGGATAGAAATAACCGAGGCACACGGAGACGAAGATGTATCCCGATGTTCACTCTCTTGGGAGAGAGCTAGTCACCGTTGGAGAGGTGTGAATCCCCACGAAGGGTACTCAAGCGCCACGAAGGCTCACATTCTTCTCCTTGAGCCTCCTCCACGAAGTAGGAGCCCAATCACTTGTGGTAGACCTTAGGGTGGTCTCCAAACCCTCACAAACTTTCCACGGGGCGAATCACAAGCCGAATGCCTCCGGGCGACCCTAGCCGCCTAGGGTTTCCCACAAACCCAAGAGTAACAAGTAATCTTGATGAACTCAAGGGGGAATGAAATTTGGCTTGGTGAAGATGTAGATCGGGGCCTCCTCTTTCTTTCTACCAAAGGGATTTGGATTTGGGTGGGTAGAATGAGAGATCCCCTTAGCTTGAGGTGCTCATTAATGGAGGAGAGAGAGAGGATAAGATTTTATGATTTGGAGCTGGTCAACTTACCCCTTCGGAGAAGAAGGGGTGTATTTATAGTCCATGGGGAGAAAAAGACCGTTTGGGTCGAATCTTGGGTTTCCGGTTTAATTCCCGGTTGGACCAGAAATTCAACCGGAAATTCCCGGTGGGAATTTCGGTGAAACCGAAAACCAAACCGGAAATTTCCGGTTCAGACCGAGCCTGGGACCAGAACCAAACCGAGCAAGCCCAAAAACATATCTGGGCCTGGCCGAGCTAGTCCGGTCCAGAATCCGGTTTAAACCGGGATTTTCCGGTTGGATTTCCGGTGTAATTTCCGGTCAAACCGGAAACTAAACCGGGAACCAGAAAACCTTCCAAAACTTTCTTTTCTCCAAACGAACTGAAAATACTCTTCATTAGGGAAAAGAGGCAAGTGGGAAAAAGTGTTTGGTTAGCAAGAAATAAAACCCACGAGTCCATCGAGATAACCCCTCTTAATAGTGCGGTGTTTCCTATGAACTCAAGTAAAAGAAGAGAGAAAAAGAAAAACACCGCCGCTTCGCTCCTATTATGAATGGGGGGGCCTCCAATCTCAGCTCAACAAAGAATTGGACTAGAACCTGAAAAAGACACTAGAAGAAACTATTAGTCCAACACTAGCTCACGTGTCATCACTAACCAAAAAATAAGTTGAAGGGTAAAATATCCTTACAAATGAAACATGAAAAACATACTTGGAATAGCATAAAAGCTAATAGGTATATATGGTGAACTCACTGGAGTAACTTGGTTTGAAGGTGATGGATAAACAAGTTTTTGACTTCTTGGATTTTTATTTTGTTTTGGGCTAGCAAGAGGGAGAAAGTTGAACAACTACATGTATGCATAAGTGTCCATAAAGCTAAACAATCCATATTAGACAATGTAAACAAGTATTAAGCATCTAAACAATGAATACAAGATAGCTCCTAACAGGGGTGGATCCAGGATATTAGATAGTTTTTCATATATTATACGTTTTTTCGAGTCCGTATGCAAAAGTTATAGCCGTTTTAATTTGGAACAACCTTTTTTTGTAAAATATATCAAAATTCAAATTTTTCATAAAAGTTGGTTGCGTGAGGTACATGCATGTCAAAGGATTTTGAAATTTGAAATTTTTATCATTTTCGTTTATTTGTTTTAGACTTTTTTCTGCGGGGGGGAGGGGGGGGGGTAGGAATGAGAGAAAAAATGGGCTCCAGACCTTTAGTCCCGGTTGAAGCTACAAACCGGGACTAAAGGGTAGGCTTTAGTCCCGGTTTGAGCCACCAACCGGGACTAAAGGTCCCTACCCTTTAATCCCGGTTGGTGGCTCAAACCGGGACTAAAGCCTCCATTTGAACATGGACTAATGCTTCCTGGCTCCTGACCCATATTTTCATTTAAACCGGAACTAATGCTCATATTAGTCGCGGACCAAATTGTTTAGGGACTAAAGGGTGCGAATGGAAACCCTTTTTTCTACTAGTAACACTATTCAGTGAAAAAATCATAGCTTTCTCATACATAGTCTTCGATGTATAGCCTGGAAAGTGTCTTTGGCACATGGGGACGAGAGCCCTTTTTTTGTGAAACTTGTACTTCTAGGTCTACAAATTTTTAAAATGGAAATATGTAGCAACATACATACACCCAGAATGTAACAAGAATTTCGCTAGAAAATATGTACTTTCGACAACACAAAAAAGACAACTTTCTAAAAAATATGTATTTTAGTCTTATTCATTGTCATATTTTTTTCATGTATCCTAAAACAAACGAATCATTTATTGAAGTCTTCGTACAAATATATGGATCATGTAAATGTATTCCTCTATTTTGAAATTTTCTAAAACTCATTTTTTTTAAAGGAAGAGAGCAGTGATGTCCACGTGCACCAAATCTCCACTCTGTATAGCCACTTAAATTGTTTAGAAAAACACATATACATATAATATTTCGCCAAAGATCAAGGTAGGACCATTGCCCTGCCTTGCACTGCGAGGATCTCCCCCCTGAATACTACTCCCTCTGGTTTGGTTTAACAGGTCCGCACGTTGTTTACGAATAAATTCTGTCACTTATTTTATCAACAAAATATGAGCGATATCTGTTATAAAAATTATAAAATTGGATCCATATTGAAAAGATGTTTTCAATGATACAATTTTTATGAAATATAATTTATCTTTTGTTAACTAAGATTAATGATCAAAATTTTACTTAAACTAAGTGCGTATCAGTTAAACTGAACCGGAGCCAGTACTGGTAGTAGCTGGTAGTCAAACAAATTAATAAGAAACATAATGGATCGACTGAATCATCCACTTAAATATATTCATAACCCTATCTGCATATATCGTGGCAGAGCAGGAGCTACCAGATACAAAACGTCTGCACAGGTTAAGCCCGTGAACCTCTTTTTTTTGAGCCGCACCCATAAAAATATAACCCTGCACTTAGAGCATCTCTAACAGACGCGCCAAAACTCTCGCGCGATAAATTAGCCGTCGGTTTGCCGTGCGGGAGAGCCCGCGCGCTCTTCCAGCAGGCGCGGGAAAATGCCGCGGCACCGAAATCTTTTGCCCCGCGCGCGCTTTTGCGCCATCCTGCGCATCAAAGTTGCCTCTCCGGCTGCCGCGCGCACTATTTAACGCCACGCGCGCGCGAAGCCAACCGCTACGGAAACTTTCCCACCACGCTCCGCGTGTCGCTCGCTCTCCTCTGCGCCGCCCACCTCGCTCCGCCGCCGCCCTCCTCGCTCTCCCTCGCGCCGTGCCACTTCTCCGCCGATGAGATGCCGCCCCGCAGCCGATCGAGCTCCGGCTATCGCGGAGTCCGCGCGTGCCCGAACGGGACCTTCTACGCCGAGATCCGCAGCAGCGAGGAGCGCATCGGGCTCGGCACGTTCGAGACGGCGCACGAGGCGGCGCACGAGGCGGCGCGCGTGTATGACGCGATCGCCTGGCGCCTCGGTCGCCCGCGCCGGTCGATGAACTTCGACGACGTGACAACGCGCCAGCAGGCGGAGATGCTCGCGCCGCCGCCTCCGGCCGTCACGCGCGAGCAGCGCCAGTGCCAGCAGGAGCTCGAGCAGCGGCTCGTCATCGCGGAGCGACGAGCGTCTCCGCCTCGAGTGGCGCGAGCAGTTCCCGGAGGACGTCACCGCGATGGAGGCCTTCTATGCCGAGAAGGTCGAGGAGAAGGCGGCGGTGAAGGCGGCGAAGAAGGCCGGCCGTGAGGAGCGCCGGGCTGAAATCGGCGGCGAGGAAGAAGGAGAGGGAGGAGAAGGCCGCGAGGAAGGCGGCAAGGAAGAAGGAGGAGAAGAAAAACGGCGCCGACCTGTCGACGATCATCGTGTCATCTTCCTCTTTCTTCGACTGGTCGTCCACTCTGGTGTCGTCGACGACCCTGTCCTCTAGCTTCTGGGACTCTCTCGACGAGGAGTAGTGTAGTTTTTAGTGCTGTAGCGGTGTATCGGTGTAATTTCTATCTATTTGCAATATTAAAATAATTATGAAATGTGTTTGTGGCGCTGTATAATGGCGCGTCCGGCGAAGGAACGTTTTTAGCGCTCACGAACTCTCTCCAGTTTAGCGCCTCCGGTGGGGGAAAATTCACGGCAGCGCGCAATAAATGTTTACAGCGCGCTCGCAGCGACGTATACCGCACCGAAATATAGTGCGACTGTTGGAGATGCTCTTATACTTGAATTACTACCTCAGAGTCGATAGACCGATGGAGCGCGAACTAATAATGAGCACTGTCCAGGGAGGGGTGATTTTGTTTGCGGTCACCGAGTTCCTTGGCACATGCTCACGGGTACCTTTGTTGCTTGTAATAGACGCCATTTAAAAAATGGGTAGGTAATTCCTCAGAGGGCCCATTCTGGACGAAATGAGGGCAAACCAAATATTGCCATGACTTCTCCCGTTTTGGGCCTATTGCGGTCCCGCATATCAGTATTTCTCCATTATGTGTCGAGCTAGTGGGTCCTGCTTGTCGGGTGTCTCGTTATGTTGCCTCGTTAGTTGACAGTATGTCAACTCCACCTGCAACTCTCAGTACGAACAAATCCCCTTTCTTGTCCTTCCAACCCTAGACCCCCCTAGGTCGGAGTCGAATTCTGGCAGGTAGCACATGTCTACCAGCAGGAAATGAGAGGCACCATCGCCGCCAGGAGCGGCGATTGCTGGAGGTGCAAGCCAGGAAAGCAGCCAGATATCTTGCAACAAGCCAGCAGCGGTGAGCAGCGAGAAGCGGAAAGCTTGCCCGACGGCGGTGGCGCCGCCGACCAAGCGAAGAACCGGCCTGGCGGTGGCGCCGCCGACCAAGAGCAATCGGAGCGGTAGCCCTCCGGCGTCGCTGCCGCGGCGCCGCCTGCAGATTGGAGGAAAAGAACAAGTCCCAAAGATGAACGGAATTGGGCCTTCTACTGTGAGTGTGAGCGCCAGAAAGCAGAGGTGAATATTTCAGATCCCTCTCTTACATCCCGATAGGACTAGGATGTTTTATGGAACGGCAGGAGTAACTGTCAGTATCTGAACAATTGTATAGAAGAAACTGACTGATATTTGTCATATGTTATCTGAAATTGTGGTATTATTTTGTATGCAAGTAATCCTCAATCTCTATCAAACCAACCTACATGCAAACCCAGATTTTTTATCTTATGTAAGCCATCTAAAATTATGTTCAGATCTGAAGGCTCTAATTTATCCAAAAGCAGAAAACATACTTTTTGTCTTATGTTTTCCCAAATTGTGGTATGATTAGAGAGAAGCAACTAATTTGTATCTTTTGTTTCCCAATATTTTTGAGACAGTGATGATTCAGAGAACACATACAGAATAAATGTCCGAGTGCATCAGTACATTGCTAGATTAGATTATGGCTTGGAGAGGTGTGTGGCTTCACAGTCTATGCAAATTAATGTGAATTGCAGTAAGATTGTGTCTGTTTCGCAGCTTGTTGACATTCTTCATGCTAGGATTCCTTGGGGATCCAAACAGAAGGCTAAGTTTGTATGGATGAACATGAATCAAGTATACGAACGACTTGAGCACTCCCATCAGCTGTTGCAGATTTGGGAGAAGTTTAAGGATACTCGTCAGTTTGATCTCTTTGTTATGGTTGATGATGTTGATGCACCAGAAGCACAGTTAGGTGCCAAAGGTGTTGATCCAGATGGTGGTGCTCCCAGTGGTATGGATGCTTGTAAACTAGCATCTATTGACCATTCACAAATGTATCTAATTGCTTTGCAAGTGGATCCTTACACTGCAGTACTAGATGATGGCCAAGAATTTGCTGTGCAAAACGATCATATGGAAATAATGGTAGATCCCAAGACAGTTACTGTTGACCAGATTCTTGAGCAGCTAAAGCAGAGATGTCCTTGGGGCCCTAATCAGCAGGCACGTTTACGTTGGTGGCACTTTAAGAAGAGGGATTTCATCAAAATTGTTAAAGATGACGATCTCATACAGGTTTTCCGAAGGAAGAAATTGAGTAAGAAGGTATTTTTTGTTGTTGCAATTTTAGAAATGGTTGGAGATGATGAGACTGCTGTAGAGCTGTCATCTTGAAGTTTTGAGCTTCCCACTTCATAGGTGCTGATATGTTACAGTGAGAAGTGCAACTCAATTCTGGTCACAATTTGATTCATCTCCTTCATTCTGCATCACTCTGTAAATGTTTGTGAGTGTGTTGTAGCTGTTCCATGCAATAAGCTATTGTATCTTAGAAAATATTGTATCTCATATTGTCTGCCTCAAACTTATTATGAAAACTAGTGTCAATTTGTTATTTTATTGTAGAACTATGTTGAGAGAATATAATAAATTCATTTCTGGGATATTGAGATGTTGTAATATATTGACTGCTGAAATAATAAGTGTTGTTTACATCACTTGTTGTATTATATTACAAACAAATTATGTCGTGTATCTACATGCCTTGTACAGTGTAGATTCACATTTGTAAAATACATTTCAAATTTTGAAGAGTAAAACTATGCATAATTGAAATATTAAAAACTAAAAATCAAATATTACAAAAAATACCAACTAGTAGGGGACAGTCATTGTTCTGCATAATTTACCTGATTTATCCAAACTCAATTGTTTTCCTTTTGAAAGCGTATAAATTATTTATTTCCACTGAGGCATGGGTAGTAGGAGGCATGGGTAGTAGATAGAACAAGATATTTATGTTCAAACTTACCGTTGAGTCACTACCTCGCACGCCGGCTCTACCACCTCTACCCCTCTCCTTCCTCTAGTTCTACCCCCATCTCTCCTCCTTCACCATGCCGTCTTGTAATGATGGTGACGATACAAGCTAGGGCAGCATCAGTGACAGCGGCAGCCTTCTCTCCAATTTCGACTTCTGCCGGACCAATGTGAGTTCCTTTTATTCGACGTGTTGGTTTATGGGGTTAGGAATTTAGGTTTAGGTTTTGTTTTAGGTGCCAAAGACCATCTACGACCCAGATTGGGATGGTTTGGCGATCGAGAGGGAGGCACCATGTGACCATGGGTTGAAACTAAGGAAATTTGTTGCCTTCGAATGCACTAACACAGGTAAAAGGTTTATAGGATGCGCAAAGGAGGTTTGGATTATTAATATTTTAAAATGAATGTTTGAATAGCGTTGTTCTCTCTTCATTTCATAGTTTCTTATATTTGTTATACTATGCTGCTGATCATTAGGATGGTCCGAAGTGTGGAATAGTGGAGTGGATTGATCCGGAGTGGCCTTACGCACTGAAGAAATGTTTGGTCAAATTATGGGAGTTGTATAAATCGGAAAGTTTTGGGAGAATTAGTGATGCTTGTGCTGCTGCTGATGAATGTTACAAGCTATCACAGGATAAGAAGGAGCTCGAAGAAATAAACAACAATATGGCCGAAGAACTCCAGAAAACAATGACCGATAGGCAGGTGGGATCCATTTCAAAAAATCTTCTAGATATTCAGATCTTTCTGAAGCTGAAGGCAGAAAAGCAGAGGGACCAGCTGAAGGAGAAAAAAAGGCTGGAGAACTGCATTGCAGATCTCTTGAAGCAAGCAACAGTTAATAAGGACAAGTTAGATAGATTGAAACAAATTTTAGATGAATAAGTTATGTCTATGTAATTCAGCATTTCAAGTTATCTAGAAGCAATAGCGTACCTATAACAATTGCTTCCATATAACAGAGAGCATTAACGCAACATCATAGTTCAGTTAACATTTCACTACTAGTTCAGATAACATAAGATTCAGGCTAGTTAACACAAAGTTCAGACATACAGGACGATGAAACGTAGCGCGCAGACTACATCGTATCTCCTCTTACTTGGAGGCAATCTGATCCTGCTGGAGGTGCTCGGACTCATTGATCTTGGCTTTCAGCATGATATTCTCCTTCTTAACAGCCTCGAGCAGACCGGCTGCTTTGCGAGTGCTCTCGATCATCAGCTTCAAGAGATCTCTGGACTTGTCTCTGGCCTCATAGGCTACCATGGTCCTCTCGCTCTGCTTGATCTGCTCTTTGAGGCCCTTGGTGATTTGCACACGAAGGTCGCTGCATGTTGCATTTAGCTTCCGATTTTCCACCTCCAGCGCCTTGATGGTCAACCTATCCTTGTCCAGCAACATTTTCATCTGCTCCTGCATCTTCACAAGGTAGTCCATATGCCCCGATAGCAAGTCTTTCGAAGCCGTAAGCTTGTCAACCTCATGCGCCAAAGTTCAGGATTTCTCCTTCTCCTGATCCAAATGTGAGCCTAGGCTAGCACAGTGCAGCTCGAGGGAATGTTTCTCGGCCAGTTGGCTCTGTATCTTGACATTCAGTGCGGCCACATCTGCCTCGATCTTCTCCTTCGCTTCCTGCACTGGAGTTTAGGGCATGCAATAAAAGAGATCAATGCTAATACTGCCTCTTTTCACAAATATATAGTTATTTTTATAGTTTTCAAAGTAAACTAGATACGGTTAACAATGAGTGAATCCGTACACTGAATCTATATAGATCTACATGCGTAGCACCTAGCCGCATTACCAAAGGCAGGTTATGAACAATGGTAAACGGGCTTGATCAGCAAGTACACTAGATGGCATGCGATTACCTTGCTTAGCCGGGGAACGGGCTTGATCAGGAAGTCCATTGACGGGTCCATGGTCTTCATGGGCAGCTTCTTATCCGTCAATTTTGGGGGCCTACAAAATCAAATAGGTTACAAAGTTGGAAAGAACAAACAAACGGAAGATCAAGGCGTCGTTAACCCTAAACCCACCCGGGGGAGACAACGTCCCCCTCGACCGTTGGTGCGCAGGAAGAGAGGACGGCTTCGGCCTGACTAATTAGGCTGCTTGCATGGAGATCTGCCTGCCGGCGGGTTAACTCCTTCCTCTCCGCCGCCCTAGTCTTGACCCCATCGGTCTTCAACGTCGGTTGGCTCCACTTCTTGGGAGGCATGGCTTCGTCGTAGAATGGAGGGAGGGGCAAGGAAGGCAGGAGGAAGCAGAGGATGTGGGTTTCTGCAGAATAGTGCTACCCGGTCAAGGACCAGCTTCAGCTGACCACCATGTCCTTGCCTCCTGGGCACCATTTCAAGCAATCTCGGACGTCCATTTGAATCCAAGCGTAGCCCTTGGTACCTTGTCGACGAAGGGTCACCGTAGGTACGAACGAATAGGAAGCAGTAGCCCCTTGCTTTTTCACTAGCGCACTGCCACGATGGGACTGGGCATTGAACTCGATGGGACTCTGACACGACGTGCACGCCCAGCCGTACATGTACATCTATCTCCTCACCCGGTGTGCATCCATGCCCGTGATTTTTATAGAAGAAGAGGTAGAAGAAGAAGAATAGCTGATTGACTGACTGGCTCGGGAGGCTGCTGCGGGTGGCCCGGCTGCTACGCATTTAATCAAGCCATTTTGTGTCACTTCTAAGTAGGGCCCACCACATGTCGGGCCTACTGTCAGTGACCCAAAGTCAGAAAAGTTAGGGTGTGGAAGTTAGAGGATCCACGGCGTGTTTTTTAAATAAAGTCTTTTTGAAGGACCCACACACCTGTTTTGACACCTCCGGCCACTGGAAAAAATGGAAAATGCAGCGTTATTCTATTTATCATGATTGGGATGGCATGTTTGGTATTTTTCCTAGGTTGTGCATCACTCACCATGACTCCATGCACTGTTTTTCCATTTTTTTTGATTTTTTCTGAATTCCCTAGGCCCCCCTCCGAGATCTAGGTCAAACTCGCGGTGCCATCGATGTCTGCCTGGTGGGGTGGTAACCATGGTTTGGTCTTGGTTCTAGGGTCCCACACCCCCAGGGGACCTCCCTGTATATTTCCCCAATTTTTCTGGTGTGCATTTCTTGTAGCCCCAGTGCAAAATTGGATTAAAAAGGATTTAGGGCAAAAATAATTCATTATATGGCAGCAGGCTGAGATAATTCCTAGCCTCCTGGATGTGGCACCCCTGGCAGGTCCCCCACCCATGAAAAATAGAGTGATGAAGTTTTGCACACTGCCCTTGGTGGCCCCTTCACAAAAAAGCACCTGTTTTGACCCCTCCGGGCACCCAAAAAATGGGAAATGCATTTTTTATGTGGAAACTGGAAAAACACTAGTTGCAAAAGTGGTTTGGAATGCAAAGATGCACATCTCCACCAAAAATGGGACCACGGTTCCAAAGTTTGCTGTGGAACTTGCACAAACCATGGTCATCTGCCAAGGAAGACCAAGAGAACTCCTGTCTCGAAGCACCTCTCTGTGAGAGAGTCCACATGTGAACCCTTGGGATGGCACGTTTGGTATTTTTCCTAGGTTGTACATCACTCACCATGATTCCATGCACTGTTTTTCCATTTTTTTGATTTTTTTCTGAATTCCCTAGGCCCCCCTCCGAGATCTAGGTCAAACTCGCGGTGCCATCGATGTCTGCCTGGTAGGGTGGTAACCATGGTTTGGTCTTGGTTCTAGGGTCCCACACCCCCAGGGGACCTCCCTGTATATTTCCCCAATTTTCCTGGTGTGCATTTCTTGTAGCCCTAGTGCAAAATTGGATTAAAAAGGATTTAGGGCAAAAATAATTCATTATATGGCAGCAGGCCTAGATAATTCCTAGCCTCCTGGATGTGGCACCCCTGGCAGGTCCCCCACCCATGAAAAATAGAGTGGTAAAGTTTTGCACACTGCCCTTGGTGGCCCCTTCACAAAAAACACCTGTTTCGACCCCTCCTGGCACCCGAAAAATGGGAAATGCATTTTTTATGTGGAAACTGGAAAAACAGTAGTTGCAAAAGTGGTTTGGAATGCAAAGATGCACATCTCCACCAAAAATGGGACCATGGTTCCAAAGTTTGCTGTGGAACTTGCACAAACCATGGTCATCTGCCAAGGAAGACCAAGAGAACTCCTGTCTCGAAGCACCTCTCTGTGAGAGAGTCCACATGTGAACCCTTGGGATGGCATGTTTGGTATTTTTTTCTAGGTTGTGCATCACTCACCATGACTCCATGCACTGTTTTTCCATTTTTTTTATTTTTTCTGAATTCCCTAGGCCCCCCTCCGAGATCTAGGTCAAACTCGTGGTGCCATCGATGTCTGCCTGGTGGGGTGGTAACCATGGTTTGGTCTTGGTTCTAGGGTCCCACACCCCCAGGGGACCTCCCTGTATATTTCCCCAATTTTTCTGGTGTGCATTTCTTGTAGCCCTAGTGCAAAATTGGATTAAAAAGGATTTAGGGCAAAAATAATTCATTATATTGCAGCAGGCTGAGATAATTCCTAGCCTCCTAGATGTGGCACCCCTGGCAGGTCCCCCACCCATGAAAAATAGAGTGGTGAAGTTTTGCACATTGCCCTTGGTGGCCCCTTCACAAAAAAGCACCTGTTTCGACCCCTCCGGGCACCCAAAAAATGGGAAATGCATTTTTTATGTCGAAACTGGAAAAACACTAGTTGCAAAAGCGGATTGGAATGCAAAGATGCACATCTCCACCAAAATGGGACCATGGTTCCAAAGTTTGCTGTGAAACTTGCACAAACCATGGTCATCTGCCAAGGAAGACCAAGAGAACTCCTGTCTAGAAGCACGTCTCTGTGAGAGAGTCCACATGTGAACCCTTGGGATGGCATGTTTGGTATTTTTCCTAGGTTGTGCATCACTCACCATGACTCCATTCACTGTTTTTCCATTTTTTGATTTTTTTTGGAATTCCCTAGGCCCCCCTCCGAGATCTAGGTCAAACTCGCGGTGCCATCGATGTCTGCCTGGTGGGGTGGTAACCATGGTTTGGTCTTGGTTCTAGGGTCCCACACCCCCAGGGGACCTCCCTGTATATTTCCCCAATTTTTCTGGTGTGCATTTCTTGTAGCCCCAGTGCAAAATTGGATTAAAAAGGATTTAGGGCAAAAATAATTCATTATATGGCAGCAGGCCGAGATAATTCCTAGCCTCCTGGATCTGGCACCCCTGGCAGGTCCCCCACCCATGAAAAATAGATTGGTGAAGTTTTGCACACTGCCCTTGGTGGCCCCTTCACAAAAAACACCTGTTTCGATCCCTCCGGGCACACGAAAAATGGGAAATGCATTTTTTATGTGGAAACTGGAAAAACACTAGTTGCAAAAGTGGTTTGGAATGCAAAGATGCACATCTCCACCAAAAATGGGACCATGGTTCCAAAGTTTGCTGTGGAACTTGCACAAACCATGGTCATCTGCCAAGGAAGACCAAGAGAACTCCTGTCTGGAAGCACCTCTCTGTGAGAGACTCCATATGTGAACCCTTGGGATGGCATGTTTGGTATTTTTCCTAGGTTGTGCATCACTCACCATGACTCTATGCACTGTTTTTCCATTTTTTTTGATTTTTTCTGAATTCCCTAGGCCCCCCTCCGAGATCTAGGTCAAACTCGCGGTGCCATCGATGTCTGCCTGGTGGGGTGGTAACCATGCTTTGGTCTTGGTTCTAGGGTCCCACAACCCCAGGGGACCTCCCTGTATTTTTCCCCAATTTTTCTGGTGTGCATTTCTTGTAGCCCCAGTGCAAAATTGGATTAAAAAGGATTTAGGGCAAAAATAATTCATTTTATGGCAGCAGGCCGAGATAATTCCTAGCCTCCTGGATGTGGCACCCCTGGCAGGTCACCCACCCATGAAAAATAGAGTGGTGAAGTTTTGCACACTGCCCTTGGTGGCCCCTTCACAAAAAGCACCTGTTTCGACCCCTCCGGGCACCCGAAAAATGGGAAATGCATTTTTTATGTGGAAATTGGAAAAACACTAGTTGCAAAAGCGGGTTGGAATGCAAAGATGCACATCTCCACCAAAAATGGGACCATGGTTCCAAATTTTGTTGTGGAACTTGCACAAACCATGGTCATCTGCCAAGGAAGACCAAGAGAACTCCTGTCTGGAAGCACCTCTCTGTGAGAGAGTCCACATGTGAACCCTTGGGATGGCATGTTTGGTATTTTTCCTAGGTTGTGCATCACTCACCATGACTCCATGCACTATTTTTCCATTTTTTTGATTTTTTCTGAATTCCCTAGGCCCCCCTCCGAGATCTAGGTCAAACTCGCAGTGCCATCGATGTCTACCTGGTGGGGTGGTAACCATGGTTTGGTCTTTGTTCTAGGGTCCCACACCCCTAGGGGACCTCCCTATATTTTTCCCCAATTTTTCTGGTGTGCATTTCTTGTAGCCCCAATGCAAAATTAGATTAAAAAAGGATTTAGGGCAAAAACAATTCATTATATGGCGGCAGGCCGAGATAATTCCTAGCCTCCTGGATGTGGCACCCCTGGCAGGTCCCCCACCCATGAAAAATAGAGTGGTGAAGTTTTGCATACTGCCCTTGGTGGCCCCTTCACAAAAAAGCACCTGTTTCGACCCCTCCGGGTACCCAAAAAATGGGAAATGCATTTTTTATGTGGAAACTGGAAAAACACTAGTTGCAAAAGTGGTTTGGAATGCAAAGATGCACATCTCCACCAAAAATGGGACCATGGTTCCAAAGTTTGCTGTGGAACTTGCACAAACCATGGTCATCTGCCAACGAAGACCAAGAGAACTCCTGTCTGGAAGCACCTCTCTGTGAGAGAGTCCACATGTGAACCCTTGGGATGGCATGTTTGGTATTTTTCCTAGGTTGTGCATCACTCACCATGACTCCATGCACTAGTTTTCCATTTTTTTGATTTTTTCTGAATTCCCTAGGCCCCCCTCCGAGATCTAGGTCAAACTCGCGGTGCCATTGATGTCTGCCTGGCGGGGTAACCATGGTTTGGTCTTGGTTCTTTTTCCCCAATTTTTCTTGTGTGCATTTCTTGCACCCCGAGTGCAAAATTGGATTAAAAAGGATTTAGGGAAAAAATAATTCATTATATGGCAGCAGGTCGAGATAATTCCTAGCCTCCTGGATGTGGCACCCCTGACAGGTCCCCCACCCATGAAAAATAGAGTGGTGAAGTTTTGCACACTGCCCTTGGTGGCCCCTTCACAAAAAAGCACCTGTTTCGACCCCTCCGGGCACCCGAAAAATGGGAAATGCATTTTTTATGTGGAAACTGGAAAAACACTAGTTGCAAAAGTGGTTTGGAATGCAAAGATGCACATCTCCACCAAAAATGGGACCATGGTTCCAAAGTTTGCTGTGGAACTTGCACGAACCATGGTCATCTGCCAAAGAAGACCAAGAGAACTCATGTCTGGAAGCACCTCTCTGTGAGAGAGTCCACATGTGAACCCTTGGGATTGCATGTTTTGTATTTTTCCTAGGTTGTGCATCACTCACCATGACTCCATGCACTGTTTTTCCATTTTTTTTGATTTTTTCTGAATTCCCTAGGCCCCCCTCCGAGATCTAGGTCAAACTCGCGGTGCCATCGATGTCTGCCTGGTGTGGTGGTAATCATGGTTTGGTCTTGGTTCTAGGGTCCCACACCCCCAGGGGACCTCCCTGTATTTTTCTCCAATTTTTCCGGTGTGCATTTCTTGTAGCCCCAGTGCAAAATTGGATTAAAAAGGATTTAGGGCAAAAATAATTCATTATATGGCAGCATGCCGAGATAATTCCTAGCCTCCTGGATGTGGCACCCCTGGCAGGTCCCCCACCCATGAAAAATAGAGTGGTGAAGTTTTGCACACTGCCCTTGGTGGCCCCTTCACAAAAAAGCACCTGTTTCGACCCCTCCGGGCACCCGAAAAATGGGAAATGCATTTTTATGTGGAAACTGGAAAAACACTAGTTGCAAAAGTGGTTTGGAATGCAAAGATGCACATCTCCACCAAAAATGGGACCATGGTTCCAAAGTTTGATGTGGAACTTGCACAAACCATGGTCATCTGCCAAGAAGACCAAGAGAACTCATGTCTGGAAGCACCTCTCTGTGAGAGAGTCCACATGTGAACCCTTGGGATGGCATGTTTTGTATTTTTCCTAGGTTGTGCATCACTCACCATGACTCCATGCACTGTTTTTCCATTTTTTTTGATTTTTTCTGAATTCCCTAGGCCCCCCTCCGAGATCTAGGTCAAACTCGCGGTGCCATCGATGTCTACCTGGTGGGGTGGTAACCATGGTTTGGTCTTGGTTCTAGGGTCCCACACCCCCAGGGGACCTCCCTGTATTTTCCCCAATTTTTCCGGTGTGCATTTCTTGTAGCCCCAATGCAAAATTAGATTAAAAAAGGATTTAGGGCAAAAACAATTCATTATATGGCGGCAGGCCGAGATAATTCCTAGCCTCCTGGATGTGGCACCCCTGGCAGGTCCCCCACCCATGAAAAATAGAGTGGTGAAGTTTTGCACACTGCCCTTGGTGGCCCCTTCACAAAAAAGCACCTGTTTCGACCCCTCCGGGTACCCAAAAAATGGGAAATGCATTTTTTATGTGGAAACTGGAAAAACACTAGTTGCAAAAGTGGTTTGGAATGCAAAGATGCACATCTCCACCAAAAATGGGACCATGGTTCCAAAGTTTGCTGTGGAACTTGCACAAACCATGGTCATCTGCCAACGAAGACCAAGAGAACTCCTGTCTGGAAGCACCTCTCTGTGAGAGAGTCCACATGTGAACCCTTGGGATGGCATGTTTGGTATTTTTCCTAGGTTGTGCATCACTCACCATGACTCCATGCACTAGTTTTCCATTTTTTTGATTTTTTCTGAATTCCCTAGGCCCCCCTCCGAGATCTAGGTCAAACTCGCGGTGCCATTGATGTCTGCCTGGCGGGGTGGTAACCATGGTTTGGTCTTGGTTCTTTTTCCCCAATTTTTCTTGTGTGCATTTCTTGCAGCCCGAGTGCAAAATTGGATTAAAAAGGATTTAGGGAAAAAATAATTCATTATATGGCAGCAGGCCGAGATAATTCCTAGCCTCCTGGATGTGGCACCCCTGACAGGTCCCCCACCCATGAAAAATAGAGTGGTGAAGTTTTGCACACTGCCCTTGGTGGCCCCTTCACAAAAAAGCACCTGTTTCGACCCCTCCGGGCACCCGAAAAATGGGAAATGCATTTTTTATGTGGAAACTGGAAAAACACTAGTTGCAAAAGTGGTTTGGAATGCAAAGATGCACATCTCCACCAAAAATGGGACCATGGTTCCAAAGTTTGCTGTGGAACTTGCACGAACCATGGTCATCTGCCAAAGAAGACCAAGAGAACTCATGTCTGGAAGCACCTCTCTGTGAGAGAGTCCACATGTGAACCCTTGGGATTGCATGTTTTGTATTTTTCCTAGGTTGTGCATCACTCACCATGACTCCATGCACTGTTTTTCCATTTTTTTGATTTTTTCTGAATTCCCTAGGCCCCCCTCCGAGATCTAGGTCAAACTCGCGGTGCCATCGATGTCTGCCTGGTGTGGTGGTAATCATGGTTTGGTCTTGGTTCTAGGGTCCCACACCCCCAGGGGACCTCCCTGTATTTTTCTCCAATTTTTCCGGTGTGCATTTCTTGTAGCCCCAGTGCAAAATTGGATTAAAAAGGATTTAGGGCAAAAATAATTCATTATATGGCAGCATGCCGAGATAATTCCTAGCCTCCTGGATGTGGCACCCCTGGCAGGTCCCCCACCCATGAAAAATAGAGTGGTGAAGTTTTGCACACTGCCCTTGGTGGCCCCTTCACAAAAAAGCACCTGTTTCCACCCCTCCGGGCACCCGAAAAATGGGAAATGCATTTTTATGTGGAAACTGGAAAAACACTAGTTGCAAAAGTGGTTTGGAATGCAAAGATGCACATCTCCACCAAAAATGGGACCATGGTTCCAAAGTTTGATGTGGAACTTGCACAAACCATGGTCATCTGCCAAAGAAGACCAAGAGAACTCATGTCTGGAAGCACCTCTCTGTGAGAGAGTCCACATGTGAACCCTTGGGATTGCATGATTTGTATTTTTCCTAGGTTGTGCATCACTCACCATGACTCCATGCACTGTTTTTCCATTTTTTTTGATTTTTTCTGAATTCCCTAGGCCCCCCTCCGAGATCTAGGTCAAACTCGCGGTGCCATCGATGTCTGCCTGGTGTGGTGGTAATCATGGTTTGGTCTTGGTTCTAGGGTCCCACACCCCCAGGGGACCTCCCTGTATTTTCCCCAATTTTTCCGGTGTGCATTTCTTGTAGCCCCAGTGCAAAATTGGATTAAAAAGGATTTAGGGCAAAAATAATTCATTATATGGCAGCAGGCCGAGATAATTCCTAGCCTCCTGGATGTGGCACCCCTGGTAGGTCCCCCACCCATGAAAAATAGAGTGGTGAAGTTTTGCACACTGCCCTTGGTGGCCCCTTCACAAAAAAGCACCTGTTTCCACCCCTCCGGGCACCCAAAAAATGGGAAATGCATTTTTATGTGGAAACTGGAAAAACACTAGTTGCAAAAGTGGTTTGGAATGCAAAGATGCACATCTCCACCAAAAATGGGACCATGGTTCCAAAGTTTGCTGTGGAACTTGCACAAACCATGGTCATCTGCCAAGGAAGACCAAGAGAACTCCTGTCTGGAAGCACCTCTCTGTGAGAGAGTCCACATGTGAACCCTTGAGATGGCATGTTTGGTATTTTTCCTAGGTTTGATTCTCGTGTTGGTGCACACTGCCCAGGTTATGTGGTTGCGTGTGTTCTATTCAGCAAGATGTATGAATGGGATGGTGCACACTGCCCATGTCGTCAAGATATAGCTCCTCTACTGTTAGATCACCGCCGAAATTTCTGCAACAGCTTAATGGATAGAAACGTTATCCTTCCTATTCTCCACTACTCCGATACGTGAATATCAGGACGTCAGTTCCTAGAAAATCTCTATAAAAGGGACGTATGGCTAACACTAATTCCGCCACATCGGTAAACCATCTTCAGCTAAGCTACAGAGGTATGTATCAATATTTTAGGGTTGATTCATATAGTTTTTATTTCCGCTTGTAAACCATGATTTACTCCCTATTGTAGTTTGAACTTAACCATTGATCGATGGATGCGGGCGGAGGAGCGGGTAAGAAGCGCACTTTCACCGGAGAGGGCACTTCCAAAGGAGTTAGCAAAGATGACAAGGTACTATACAGGACTGTCTTTGTTTCAAAATATGTTAGTACTATGTATAAATGTATAAAAGGAACATATCTTGATTTTAAACGCATGTTGTATCATATGTCAGAAGCTAAAGGTTGTAGAGGTGGAGGATGTGCAAGAAGATTCTGATCCGGAACCTGAATCTGACGCGGATCCGTATGGTTCTCTCGACGGAGGAAGTCCAAGAAATTTTTCAGGGGATGAAGGGAACAATAAAGGTGATGACGAAGATGATGACCCTGAAGACGATGACCCTGAACCGCGATCACCAAATATTGATATCAAATCCGCAAAGAAAGCTAGGATCTCCCGTATAGTCATCTATCAGCTAAGGGTGACATATGGTGTTCGACAGATTAAGATTCTGGAAGCCATTGTAATACCAAACCTACAACTTGCAGGTTATGTGGTTGCGTGTGTTCTATTCAGCAAGATGCAGGATGCCAGGTGGTGGATCGTCCAATCTCACCAAAATGGTGACGACGGCTATGTTTACATCAAGATGCGGAACCGAGATCTGGTGAGGTTCCATGGAAAGATGTATGAATGGGATGGTGCACGTGTGACCTTCTGTATAGTGCAAACAATTTTACTGATTATTCCCACTGACCCCATGGATCAACACCATGTCATCAAGATATAGCTCCTATACTGTTAGAATAATTATTGTTTTAAAATTTTATTTACTTATCTAAATTTCTACTATTTGAGGTCTAATTTTAATGCTTTTTCATGAAAACTCCCCTATGGCATGTATTATGGTGCTATTAATTTGGTCATAAAATAAGACAATGTGGGCTGATTATGTATTTTCTGTTTTTAAAGAATAAGGCTTGTGTTCTATTGTGCCACGCTCGTGGACCCACTCATCATCGACACAGCTGTTGCAACGAGTCAGCCGCAGCCGACGCCATCTGGTTAGCTGCCGCGTGGCAACGTGGGCTCCTCGCCCACCTCTTGCCTTGCCTCCACTCCCCTGGCACCACTGTTACCATCATTTATCCCAAATCCAAAATCCCCAGCCTCTCGCGAGCTGCAGAAAACGCTCCCCTAGCAGCTCCGGTGACGAAATCCCCTGCGCGGCGCCGTAATCCTATCCCCGGAGAAGACCTTCCTCTCTCCTCCGCTGCAGGTAGGCTGGTAAGTGCCGCTCGATTCCTAGTCCCCGGAGAAGATCGTCCGCTCTCCTCTCGCTTCCAAGGGAACCTTGCCGGCGTTCTTCCTAGATCGCCGGCGGTGGGCCTCGAGCACGTACGGTGATTTTAAGTCGCCTCCCTTTTTTTCTTCGCTCCGTCGCGTACTAAATGCGTGGCCCACTGTCAGCGGCACGACAGACGCTTCGTCGTCTCCACTTGTCTCGTCTCTCGTGCCCAGTAATGGCGCTGCAAACGGAAACAGCTTTGCAGAGTCGGCGGGAAATGAATGTCATGTCGCGCGCTTCCCGCCCCTTCTCCTTCGTTTTCCCACCCCGTTCCCGGCTATAAATAGGTCGTCGCCTCGACGGTAGGTTCACATCCTCCAACCGCCGGTAGAAAATGCCTCGCCGTCTCTTGACAACCTACGCCATGCTCCCTCGAGGCGGTTTCGGCGCGCCACCAGCACCACCGCCCCTACCTCCACCGCCGCCGCCACCACCGCAGGACCCAGCTCCGCCGCAGGGCGAGGAGGAGGAGGACTCCGATGACGAGGAGTTCCTCGCCGAGCTACCGACGGACGCGGAGGCGGAGGAGGCGGCCGCAGAACAGAGAGCGATCGTAGCGTCGTTCGAGACGCAGCGCCACAACCGGGCGGCGCAGGAGCTCATGGCCGCCGAGAGGAGGGCGGCAGCGGCAAGGCTGGCGGAGGACCATACTGCCGCCCGCGCCGACGCCCACCGCCGCAACATCGAAGCGGCGAGGGCTGCGATGGCGGAGGCTGAGAGACGCCTCTTCCGGGCGGATGTGGCCGTAGGGCTCGCGAAGGTGGCGGCGGAGCGCCAGCGCCGCGAGCATCAGTACCCTCTCCCCTCCTTCAACGCATCGGCGCAGCGAGCACAGGAGCGCCGCACCTTCATCTCATCCCTCGAGGAGGCCGAGCGCGACCGCAGCCAACGCGCGGCGGAGGAGAACCGTCGCCGCCGCGGGATGGTTTCCGGCCGCCTGTCCAATGACGGAGCTGGGCCGTCCAACTCTTCACCGCCAGCACCATCGGCCGCATCGGTGAACTTCGCCGCCGGCGAGGACTCCGACGAAGACCACCTCTTTTAGTGTATTTAATATTTCGCCGTATTTTGTAAAAACCATCTAAATTTCAATGAAATTTATGTAGTATGCTGAATTATGTCGAGTTTAAATTTTGGGATGGGCGGCACGGCTGGGGAACCTCTGTACGCACTCTATTATTGTAGGGTAGTTGTCGCTGGATATGGTACTAGTAGATTTCACTTCATACTGGATATGGAATGAGGTACTGTCATTGCAAATTGTAGTAGCACATACTGCTAATTATAGTATAGTATATTATTCCAAGGAAAGAGATGCCTGCACTAAATAGGTGCCCATTTCTTTCAGAAAAGCTTGCAAGTCTCCAGATGGACCCAACGATTGACCATATCGCCACTAAGGTGCAGGTTATACAAATTTCTATTTCTGGCAATGGTGTTTTTAGGTGCTACACAACATTGTAATAAACACAATCTCTATTTTTAGGCTGATGCTTATACTAGCCGGAAGAACCGTTCTGTCGATTATTTCAAGCTATTTAAAATCAATGATTCTTATGCTATCAAGAAATGCAAGAAAGCCACAACCAATAGGGATTACCCCCTCCCTTCATATCAAGGTACTGATCCAGCTAGTGAGCCAAGGACTATCTCATCTTCCAAGACACCTAAAGCCAAGGCACGTAGACTCACATCGAGCCCACTCTCATCCTATCGTGGCCCTGCAAGGGCGGCTGAGACTATCGTCATTCGCAGAGGTGTGAATCTGTCTAACATGGGTCTAATGATCTTTTAATACATTCTTATGGAGATAAAGATCACTAAGTAGTGCATTTCTTTCTAGGTCCCAAGATAACTGGTGACTTGGAATTCGACAAGCACTGTGTGTTTGCAAGCAATATCAATCTCACTGGTCGCTAGATTGACGATCTCAATGCAATGGTTGCTAAACTGAGGCCAACAGTTCCATACTATATCTGTGAGATGAAGAAGTCACATATCCTTCGTGGGAAGGCAAAAATGGTAATCTACTAGACTCTTTTAATCTTCTTATGCACATGAATCTGTGTTCAAAAATTGACTGTATTCTTGTACTCTAGTACTTTTCAGCAAAGTACAGCAATGCCCACCTCGCCCGCTATCTTCCATGTACCATTCCAACATATTGCGGTGAACAAGATGGTTTCTATAATGTAAGCTTCACCCATCAGGGCAACGGTGTTGCCCAGATGACAGCAAACTGGTCTAAGGTTCTCCAAAAAGCGTCGATAGAAGAAGGGAATCTGTGCATCTTCACCTTCTTGAATGTGAGGCAGGAGGCTATGTCTGTTCATGTTGAAAAAATGTAGCATATATATGTTGCGCAGTTGCTATCAGTTAGTTAATTATGTTATTATATTATTATGTCACATGGTAGTCTAAACCATATGCCAATATGTTGTGCAGGCTATGATTACTTGCATTCTTCTCTGCATGCTTATACACTATTTACTAAAACCATTTTGTTATGATGAAGTGCCTTAACTCGTACATGATTTTGTGAATTGAATTGTTTGTATTAACTGATTGCAGCGTGTTGTGCTTTCTGTGATGCTCTGATGGTCAACATGTCTATAAATTAAGCTCGGTTGTATTCAAACGGAAACAAAATTATCTGGTCCAGCGGCTAGACGGACTAGATAGATGGCATCCAAAATCTAGATAAGAGAATGCACAACGTAATAGCATATAGAATAACATGTCATATAAGTTTTAAAACTCAAGCCTTAATATATAGCATAAACCAGCCGATCAGAACTAGTACTAAAGCCTTAATTTCTGGCATACAAGTTGAGTTGGTGCAGATGCATACACCACCAGATTAGTAGTTCAAGTTTTCACTTAACTGGCTTACCTATCGGCACATTACTCATCATATGGATAAACAATACTTCTTTTTTATCTGGTTCAAGCTCGAACACAGCCATGTCATCAACAGACATGCGTGAGGTGGTCACAAGCGTCCTCCAGTTAGTTGTAATCTGGGCACGACCATCGTTGCCCATCCGAAGCTTGACGTAATGCACATCCTGCTCAGTTTCACCTTCAGGTGCATACGGGTCATCGGCGCAGGCTGGCAGCATAATATCTCCTGCTTCGAGGTACTGCTTGAGATAGCGCTGGCTGTACGGCTTCGAAAATACCTGATATGATAGTACAGATACTAGGGTGTCATGCAGTTGAGCAAACACGTTAGTATTCACTGTGCACAATGAAATCTTACCATCTTTGACTTCCCTTTAGCTGTCAGAGACTTCTTGACAGATCAGACATACAAAGGGATCACCGGATTATCACTATCAAGACTCCGTGAGCGCAATTTGAGAAGGCCAATCCTTACGTAAGACATTGGCACATTATTTCCGTAAACGATGTTATTTAGCTCCCAAGGTGCTAGGTCAAGAGCCCCCCCCCCTTTTATACCCCTAACGATGGGATCTACATGAATTATTTCATGAATGAGATATATGTCCTATCTCTCAAATTCTATAACCAGACATGTATAAGTTATTATCTTCATCTGTCAGCGCCGGTCCTATAAAGGTGTGGTACTGGTAAGTCCTGGGACTGTGCCCAATCACACAGTTCTCATCGTCGGAGGGACAGTCGTAGCATGCTTCATGACGTTGCATAGTAACCTGTATTTGTGTGAGGGACAGTTCATTATCATTTTATTACTGGAACATGACAATATAACCAATAGCATTACAGCTTCCAATAGCAATTTAAAAGCTCCACCAAGATCATGTCCTAACTATGTATAATCATTGGAATCCGACCTCATTGGAAAGACCTAAAAGCATGCCAATTTTGTGAAGAGTTTGCCTATGAATCCTTGACATGCCATGTTTGGTATTTTTCCAAGGTACTACATCACATACAATGACTCCATGCGTTGGTCTTCCAATTTTTCGATTTTATTTGAAATTCTTTTGCTCACTTTCGAAATCTAGGTCAAACTCACGGTGCCGTAAGCCCTAAACCCCATAACCTATCACATCTATTTACTTCTTATAAATAATCAATTATAAATCACCAGAAAACATGATGTAGCTTGCAATGTTTGATATAGAAATAACAAATAGCATGGCTAAGCTTTCAATTATAATATGTAAACTAGAACATGATTTTAAACCCAATAGCTTTACATAGCTTCCAATAGCAATTAAAAAGCTACACCACGAGCATGTCCTAACTATGTATGATCATTGGAAACTGGCCTCCATTTCAAAAGCATGTGGAAAAACAAGGTCAAACTCACGGTGCCGTAAGCTCCCAAAAGCATGCCAAATTTGTGAAGAGTGTGCCTATGAATCCTTAGCATGCCATGTTTGCTATTTTTTCAAGATGCTACATCACATAACATGACTCCATGCACTTGTTTTCCAATTATTTGATTTTATTTTTATTTCCTTAGCTCAGTTTTGAATTCTAGGTCAAACTCACGGTGCCGTCACCCCATAACCCATCACATCTATTTTCTTCGTCTAAATAACAAATTATATATCACCAAAAAACATGATGTAGAATGCAATATTTGATATAGATATCACCAAGACCATGACATAGCTTTCAATTATCATTTAAAATTCTTCTCAATAAGAACATGTCAATATATCCAGTAGCATTGCATAGCTCCAACAGTGATTTAAAAGCTCCACCAAGAGCATGTCCTAGATTTCCCCTTTTAGCACAATGGAGCTATGTTGTGTTCAAGATATAACACAATTTAAACTGGAATAAGAGCACCCATTCAATCATTTTAAATCTAGCACCATATATTTTGGCAACAATCCGAACCGAACATAGACTTAAATACAATAGGTAACCAATGTTTTGGCATGCAAGTTTGGGCAACATACATAGGTCTGATTATAGAACAATCAAGCAGGCTCAGTGACCCTAGAATTTTTTTGGAAAATTCCCCTTGAACTTGGGCCGCCCCTTGAACTAGTACTCCCTAGATCGGAGCATTGGGCAATCCGAATCTGTACGGGGAAACCCTACACTTACCTTGAGAATAGATTCCTGCGTGCAGGACGCCGTGGAGGTTGAACGCCACCCGGCCGGCGTTGGTTCGAGCAGTCGCGGTGGGCGGGACTCGACCAACCCCAGCAGCCGCCGCTTTGGGAGGAAGGAGACTGGAAATGTGATTTTCCCGATTTTAGGGTTGAGGTCGCCAGGGGTGGAGGAGCATCTAGTACTTTACCCCATATGGCAATCCAGTCTAACTGACAGTGGACCCAGATAAATGAAGTAAAAGCCCAAGTAGATAAACATGGACAGTCACTGTTATTTTATTTACAGGGCAGATAAAGGCTGCTATGCGTCTTCCTCCCCTGTCTCCTTCCCCACTTCACAGTCCCCACCCTAAGCTCGCCCCCGCTCATGGCACCGCCGCCGCCGACGCTCCTATATCAAGCCTCCATCCAGCAGGCAATGTCTTGCCTTGTCGTCGCTGGTGTGCAGGTGTCAATCACGGCTGTCATCAACTTCCCCAAGTTGGTGTTGTCAGCGGGGGCAGTGGAGGGGGGGAGGAGGGTTTCCCCAAGGTCTAGATGCTCACCGGCTCTGTCCGAGGTAAGGGCTATGAAGCTCAAGTGGGGTAAGCTGGGGAAGCGTCGTCGTCGCCCATGCACCGGCTGCCCGGCGTCCAAGACCAACAAGAACTTGCGGCGGGTGATACGTCTCAAACGTATCTATAATTTTTGATGCTCCATGCTTTGTTTTACACCATTTGCCTATTGTTTCGTTACACTTAGTGGCATTTTTTTACATTTTCCGGAACTAACCTATTAACGAAGTGCCACAGTGCCAGTTTCCTGTTTTCTGCTGTTTTTGTGTTTCAGAAGTGATACACAGGAAATATTCTCGGAATTGGACGAAACAAGTTCCTGAAGTCATATTTCACCGGGGAGCTCCCAAACATCCGAAGGAGAGAAGGAGAGGGGCCACGTGGGCCCCACACACAGGGGTGGCGCGGCCAGGCCCCTGGCCGCGCCGGCCCCGTGTGAGGGGGCGTGGGACCCCCTCTGACAGTCCCCTTTCGCCTATAAGTACCCCCTGACGAGAAAAACCTAAAGGCCCGATCAGTTTTCCAGAATACATCGCGATCCGCCGCCGCCGTCGACCCGAAGGTCGGGAGGGTCCAGAAGCTCTTCCCGGCACCCTGCCGGAGAGGGGAATCGCCACCGGAGGTCTTCTTCATCGCCATGCTTGCCTCCGGAGCGATGAGTGAGTAGTCTACCTTGGACTATGGGTCCATAGCAGTAGCTAGGTGGTTGTCTTCTCCACCATGTGCTTCATGTTTAGATCTCATGAGCTGCCCTACATGATTGAGATCACCGTTATGTAATACTATGATGTTGGTTTGTTGGGATCCGATGAATATTGGTGTTTATGATTAAGTTGCTGTACTGAATTATATCTTTTGTTATCTCTATGTTGTTTATGATCTTGCATGCTCTCCGTTGTTAGTAGCTATCTTGGCCGAGTAGTTGCTAGTGACTCCAAGAGGGGGTATTTATGCTCGATAGTGGGTTCATGCCTCTATTTCACCTGGGGGAGTGACAGAAACCTCTAAGGTGGTAGATGTGCTGTTGCTACTAGGGAGAAAACAACATTCATATGCTCAAGGGCATATGCTTTGTTTACATTACACACTTTGCTTAATGCAATTATCTGTTGTTCGCAACTTAATACTTTCGGGGTGTTCGGATGATATCCCTGGGGGTGGATTATTAGTCATAGATGCAGTTGGATGGCGGTCTATGTATTTTGTTGTAATGCCCAGAGTAAATCTCATAGTGATCTTCTTGACATATCACGTTATCTTTATTCTATCAATTGCCCAACTGTAATTTGTTTACCCAGCATGTTATTTTATCTATGGAGAGACACCACTAGTGAACTGTGGACCCCGGTCCTATTTTGATCATATTGCAATCACCTGTTTACTTTTCCCGCACTGTTTACTTTACTAGCATTTTACTACTGTTTTCCACTCGATACACTCATAACCTTTGTTTCAAGCAAACCGGTGAGATTGACAACCTCATCGTAAGTTGGGAACAAAGTATTTGTCTGTGTGTGTGCAGGTTCCGCGTTGCTGCTTGCCGAAGACGAGTCAACAAGTATCGTTAAACGGCGCCCTTGTTGGAGTGTCACTAAGCCAGTCCGCATCACCTTCAGTCGTCACCGTCTCCCTTCTCCTGATCGACATACCTTGGTTTCTTAACTGAGGGAAGACTAGCCGCTACACTCATCATACCTTCCTCTTGGGGTTCCCAACGGGCTGGTCATCACCACGCACAAGGACTCACTGCTCCCACATCATCACACGAGTAGCAGCTAATTTTCTGGCGCCGTTGCCGGGGAAGGAAGAGAAGACTTCTGCGAGGGGAGTTCTTCGCACACACATCCATTACTTTGTTATTTGTTTTGCTTTACTTTATTTTATTTTACCTGCATTGCTTTTTATATCAAAAACCCAAAAAAATTAGAATCCTTGGTAGCTGTTTTTACTTGTTTACTTTTGTTTTGCTGAAATGGGTACTCCTGAAAACACCAAGTTGTGTGACTTTGCTAGTACGAACAATAGTGATTTTATCTGCACTCCTATTGCACCATCTGTTCCTGCTACTAGTTTTTATGAGATCAAGCCTGCTTTATTGAACCTTGTTATGAAAGAGCAATTTTCTGGTGCTAGTACTGAAGATGCTGCAGCTCATCTCAACAATTTTGTTGAGCTATGTGAGATGCAGAAATATAAGGATGTTGATAGTGATATTATTAAACTCAAGTTGTTTCCTTTTTCTTTGAGAGGAAAGGCTAAAGATTGGTTGCTGTCTTTGACTAAGAATAGTATTGATTCATGGGCTAAGTGTAAGGATGCTTTTATTGGTAGATACTATCCTCCTGCTAAGATTATATCGTTGCGTAGCAATATTATGAAGTTTACTCAGTTTGATAATGAACATGTTGCTCAAGCTTGGGAAAGAATGAAATCTATGATTAAAAATTGCCCCACTCATGGACTGACTACTTGGATGATCATCCAAACTTTTTATGCAGGACTGAATTTTTCTTCAAGGAACCTACTTGATTCAGCTGCTGGAGGCACTTTTATGTCCCTCACATTGGGCGCCGCATCAAAGCTACTCGACAACATGATGGTAAATTATTCCGAATGGCATACCGAGAGAGCTCCACAAGGTAAGAAGGTAAATTCTGTTGAGGAAACCTCTTCCTTGAGTGATAAGATTGATACAATTATGGCTATGCTTGCTAATGATAGGACTCATGTTGATCCTAATAATGTTCCTTTGGCCTCTCTGGTTGCTCAAGAAGAGCAAGTTGATGTGAATTTCATTAGAAACAACAATTTTAATAACAATGCTTATAGGAACAATTTTGCTAGTAACAATTATAGGCCGTATCCTTCTACCAATGGTAATGGTTATGGCAACTCTTATGGTAACTCCTACAACAACACTAGGGCCGCGCCCTCCGAGCTTGAAGTAATGCTCAAGGACTTCATCAGTAAACAAACTGCTTTTAATAAGTCTGTTGAGGAAAAGTTAGGCAAAATTGATATTCTTGCTTCTAAAGTTGATAGCCTTGCTCATGATGTTGAACTTCTGAAACTAAAAGTGTTTCCTAATGATGTGAATGTGAGCAATATTGTTGCTGCCGCTAATGCTACCCAAGTTAGAATTGATGAAAATATTAGATTGTTAGCGGAATTGCATGCCAGGTGGGAAAGAGAAGATGAGATGGCTAGAGAGATGAAGGTATGTACTATTACTACCTCTAATGATGTTGCTCCTACTGATAGCAATCCTCTTACTTTGATTGGTGTAGAGAAAACTCCCACTCCTTGTGCTAAAAAGCCTAAAACTGCCAAAACTTTTTCTCAAAAGAGTGCTGAAATTTTTCGGAGTGTGGGAGATGATAGCTCTATTTCCTTTAATGATTTTGATGTTGATGGCTGCAATATATCTGAAGTTATTTTGTTCTTGCAAAATCTTGCTTTGACTCCCAATGCTAGTTCTTTAAATATTGCTTTTACTAAGCATATTACCAATGCTCTCATAAAGATTAGGGATGAAAAGTTGAAGCAAAAAGCCTCTGTTCCCAAGAAGTTAGAAGATGGTTGGGAACCCATCATTGATATGCATGTTAATGGTTATGATTGCCATGCTTTATGTGATCTAGGTGCTAGTATTTCTATCATGCCTAGAAAGATTTATGACATGCTTGATTTACCACCACTAGAAAAGTGTTATTTTGATGTTCATATTGCTGATGTTGCTAAGAAGAAACCTTTGGGAAGGATTAATGATGTTCTTATTGTGGTTAACAATAACCTTGTTCCCGTTGATTTTCTTGTTATGGACGTTGAATGCCATGCTTCATGTCCTATTATTTTGGGAAGACCCTTTCTTCGAACTGTAGGTGCTATCATTGATATGAGGGAAGGCACTATCAAGTATCAATTCCCACTAAAGAAAGGTATGGAACACTTCCCTAGGAAAAGAAAGAAATTGCTTTTTGACTCTATTCTTAGAGCAAATTATGAGCTTGATGCTTCATCTATTGATATTACTTGATTCGCAATTTTCTGCGCCTAGCTCAAAGGCGTTAAAGAAAAGCACTCTTGGGAGATAACCCATTGTTTACTTTTCAGTAATTTTTCTTTTATTTGAGTCTTAGAAGTCATTACTACTGTAATGACCGCTCTTTATCTTGTTTATTTCGTTTTTGTGCCAAGAGAAGCCTCTAATTTGAGTGAGGTAAAGATTTGGGGTTATTGCTGTCCTGAAACTGTTTTCGGTGCTGCACCGTAAAAATTCGTGAAAATTCTCTGTTTATCTTTTGGACCTGCGATTTCTTGTGCTTATGCCCCAGGTTATATCCAAACTTTTCTTAGTTGAACACTTTTTGATTTGAGCAACAGAAAATCCCTAAAAAATTCGTCCATTATCAGCTATCCAGTTTTGACAGATTTCTGCCAATATTTGTTTTTGCCACTTTATCGCTTTCTTTCGAGTTCTTTTTGATCATGGAACTCTTGTGGAAGTTGCTACAGTAGTATATACTTTATATGTGGTAGTTTTGGGTTGAAACCTGAAGCTAAAAGAGGTTGAATATATTTTATGCTTACACTAATGTTGCTAATAGAATTGTGTTTAGTTTTGTATGAAGGAAGTTTTCAAGTGTAGGGATTGGAGAATGATGAGATGAGTTGAAGAACGGACAAAAGCTCAAGCTTGGGGATGCCCATGCATCACCCCAAGAAATATCCAAGAAGTACAAGCGTCAAAGCTTGGGGATGCCCCCGAGGCACCCCTTCTTCATCGGCAAAAATCAGGTCACCTTTCAAGACACTATATTTTTATTGCTTCATGCACTATGTGTTTTTCTTGGAGCGTCAGTTGTTTTAGTTTTCTTAGTTTGCTTAGTTTGTTTGTTTGCTGCAATAAATGGTTGGACCCCAACAAATTTCCTTTGGAGGAGATGTACTCGTTTTCATTTGCAAAGAATGCTCTAGTTTTCACTCTTATTAATCGAGCATTCTAGTTTTTCTGCTACTGCTTTTGGTTTTCATTTTCGCCTTGATATGCGTTCAGATCTTGTCATATCTTTTCATCAAGGTGCATTTTTGCCTCTGAACTTTATTGGTTTTCATCAAAAGAGGTGTTTATAAAGGTTTCAAATGGTGTTGGAAAAGAGAAAAAACTTTGTGCAAAATAGTGGTACAAGAAGGAGCTTGTGTAGACTGCGGCTTAGGCTTTTTCATGTCATGCTTGATGTCTTTTTGATAGTATGCTTAGTGGTTTTGCTGTAGCATGACTTGTCTCAAATAACTGAGATTGCTTAATGAGCCTTTGAAAAAATCATGCGTTGTTTTTATTGTATGGAAGCATTATTTTGGTTTTCTCCTTGATGCTTTATTTGGGTTGACTTGGCGCATGCTCACACATGTTAGACTCTTCCAAAGTCGCCATTAGCCTTCATGATCATTTAGTTTTTGACTTTTGATGCCATCGTATGCTTCTTTTAATGTCGCTTTGTCGCTTTGCATGATTATGGCCATTATTGCTCTCTTAGTTGGTCGCTCCCAGTCTTTTGCTAGCCCTCGCCTTGTACTGAGTATGAGCTCTACTCGTGCATCCAACTCCTAAAAGCCAAGTTTTCCATTGTGTCCACTATAAATTCCTATGCATGGTAGTTGTAAGCCATTCCAAAGTAAAATTTCCGTGTGCTACCTTTCAAAAACCTTCAAAATACTTCTCGTTTTGTGACACTGTTTTCAGCTCATGGGGACGTAGTGGTCGGATTTGCTATCTTCCATATTGTCTATTCCAAAAAAAAAGGAAAAAAGAAAGAAAAAAAGGCACTCCTCCAATGAATGTGAATGTTGGTGGGCACCCGATGGAATCGGTTAGCCATGGTATGTGAAAGGAAAAGGTGGGGAGTAGTGCCAAGTTTTATAAAAAGAGCACGAAGTGCCAATCTCTCTCTCAAAAGCTTGCTTTATTTTTGTATGGAAGATAGTAAGAACCCCATTGCCAGTCGTTGACAAAGACAACCACTTCTCAAAATCAAGTTTTATCTCTGTTTTACAAATGAAAAGCTCTAGCACATGTTTAAATCACTGCTTCCCTCTACGAAGGGCCTTTCTTATACTTTTATGTTGAGTCACCACCTTCTTTCTTTATGCACCATTAAGAGAGCATAGTTGTCATTCTTAGTGTGATATGCATTGTCCCAAAGTTCATTGATTGACTCATATTGTTGGTTTCACTTGTTCTTAAATTATTTGTATCTAGTCGCCCTCTTAAACTTTGAGGTGTCCTATGCATTTATGTTTTGCTCTCTTTGAAGGACAAGCTGAAAACCACTTGTATGTTTTTCCTTATGATTTGAACACACGTTTGACTTTCATTGTTTCATTATCATGATCTTTTGTTTGTGTTCATTTGCATGTTTACAACATGGTTGCTGAGTTCTTATTGTCATGATTATATCTTTCATGCCCATGTTTTAAGTTCTATTGATCCCAGCTCATCAATGCTTACATATATGATCAAGATTGTGTAGGTGCATGTCACCTCAAAAATTATTCTTTTGTTATCACTTACCTACTCGAGGACGAGCAGGAGTTAAGCTTGGGGATGCTTGATACGTCTCAAACGTATCTATAATTTTTGATGCTCCATGCTTTGTTTTACACCATTTGCCTATTGTTTCGTTACACTTAGTGGCATTTTTATACATTTTCCGGAACTAACCTATTAACGAAGTGCCACAGTGCCAGTTTCCTGTTTTCTGCTGTTTTTGTGTTTCATAAGTGATACACAGGAAATATTCTCGGAATTGGACGAAACAAGTTCCTGAAGTCATATTTCACCGGGGAGCTCCCAAACATCCGAAGGAGAGAAGGAGAGGGGCCACGTGGGCCCCACACACAGGGGTGGCGCGGCCAGGCCCCTGGCCGCGCCGGCCCTGTGTGAGGGGGCGTGGGACCCCCTCCGACAGTCCCCTTTCGCCTATAAGTACCCCCTGACGAGAAAAACCTAAAGGCCCGATCAGTTTTCCAGAATACATCGCGATCCGCCGCCGCCGTCGACCCGAAGGTCGGGAGGGTCCAGAAGCTCTTCCCGGCACCCTGCCGGAGAGGGGAATTGCCACCGGAGGTCTTCTTCATCGCCATGCTTGCCTCCGGAGCGATGAGTGAGTAGTCTACCTTGGACTATGGGTCCATAGCAGTAGCTAGGTGGTTGTCTTCTCCACCATGTGCTTCATGTTTAGATCTCATGAGCTGTCCCTACATGATTGAGATCACCGTTATGTAATACTATGATGTTGGTTTGTTGGGATCCGATGAATATTGGTGTTTATGATTAAGTTGCTGTACTGAATTATATCTTTTGTTATCTCTATGTTGTTTATGATCTTGCATGCTCTCCGTTGTTAGTAGCTATCTTGGCCGAGTAGTTGCTAGTGACTCCAAGAGGGGGTATTTATGCTCGATAGTGGGTTCATGCCTCTATTTCACCTGGGGGAGTGACAGAAACCTCTAAGGTGGTAGATGTGCTGTTGCTACTAGGGAGAAAACAACATTCATATGCTCAAGGGCATATGCTTTGTTTACATTACACACTTTGCTTAATGCAATTATCTGTTGTTCGCAACTTAATACTTTCGGGGTGTTCGGATGATATCCCTGGGGGTGGATTATTAGTCATATATGCAGTTGGATGGCGGTCTATGTATTTTGTTGTAATGCCCAGAGTAAATCTCATAGTGATCTTCTTGACATATCACGTTATCTTTATTCTATCAATTGCCCAACTGTAATTTGTTTACCCAGCATGTTATTTTATCTATGGAGAGACACCACTAGTGAACTGTGGACCCCGGTCCTATTTTGATCATATTGCAATCACCTGTTTACTTTTCCCGCACTGTTTACTTTACTAGCATTTTACTACTGTTTTCCACTCGATACACTCATAACCTTTGTTTCAAGCAAACCGGTGAGATTGACAACCTCATCGTAAGTTGGGAACAAAGTATTTGGCTGTGTGTGTGCAGGTTCCGCGTTGCTGCTGGCCGAAGACGAGTCAACAAGTATCGTTAAATGGCGCCCTTGTTGGAGTGTCACTAAGCCAGTCCGCATCACCTTCAGTCGTCACCGTCTCCCTTCTCCTGATCGACATACCTTGGTTTCTTAACTGAGGGAAGACTAGCCGCTACACTCATCATACCTTCCTCTTGGGGTTCCCAACGGGCTGGTCATCACCACGCACAAGGACTCACTGCTCCCACATCATCACACGAGTAGCAGCGGGCGAGGAAGCAGCCCATATCGAAATCTAAGATATGGCGTGTTCATGCGCCGCCGGCGAACCACAACTACACTGATCTATCTTTGCGACTGCGCTTCACCAGGAAATACGACCGCTATCAAGAGCTGCCGTACTACTCGTTTGAAGAATGCCTCGCGGCGGTGCTGCTTGTCAGGTACAACAGGACGTGCCCCCGCCAGAAGCGCGGAAAGCCCTCCTCCCCCAATGGCGAGCGCGGAAAGCCCTCTTCCCCCGCCCCCAAGGGCGAGCGCAGCCGCCCGAGGAAGGGAAAGCCACTACGTGCATGCTGAATGGAGAAAAGCAGCATGAGTTAGGCGGGAAGGGAAATCGTTAAATTCTGGTTGATTTAGCAATGAACTTTAGTCCTTCGTAGCATTTTGGTATGCCAACTTCCATGAAGGCTACTCTCCCCTAGTTTCTTCAGTTAAGTATAGTTAGTGTTAGACTAACTCTGAAGAATAGCTTTTGTATAGACAAGGCTCAAGCGGGCTTTTGTGTTACTAACTAGCTTCTGTAAAGTTAATGGAACCAAATATTATGAACTTTCAGATTTAGTGTTTCTCCTATAATTTCAGATCTGAAATCTACATTTATTGTTCTTCATTTTCGAGATTCGCATTTACAGAGATGAATTCAGTGAAAATTAACATAACAACAAACTAGATGTTCACGAGGTTCCGCCACCAAGTCCACAGGAACGGCCACCACCGCCGTCACCATTAGAGACGGCTAGCGGATCTCCTCTGAGATTGTCGCGCTTCCAGAGGTGCCATCGCCCTTAGAGACATTAGAGGAGCTCAGATCTATGAGGGAGGGAGGAGCTCAGATCTATGGGGGAGGGAGGAGCTCAAATCTATGGGGGAGGGAGGAGCTCAGATCTATTGGGGAGGAGGAGCCGGAACTGCGAACTGGTTGCTCCGGGGTGGGAGATGCTAGCACCAGGGTGGCGGAAGCGACGGGAAGCTCGACTCCGGCGAAGCGACGACGAGCTCGATTTCGGCGTAGCGACGGCGAGGGGTCAACGGCGAGCTGGGCGGGCGGACAGAACAAGGGAGGACGACAGAACAGGGAAGAAGACGGTGGCAACGGAACTCTAACGCTGACAAAGTCAAGTTCTGTTAGAATAACGGGTAAACCTGACAAGGTGGGCTCAGCAAGCGGCAGCGGAACGGGATTTATGAGTTCAAACGTTTTCTCCCCAATTCAAACACCAGAATTTGGGCTCAAACAAATTTTACCAAAAAAAAGACCCTCTGAGCTATTTGTCAAGGGATTTTGGACCCCCAGGATAATTGCAGCCAACTAAGACACCTATGAACCAGTGGCAAGGAACTTGGTGACCGCAAACTGAATAGCCCTCCAGGGAGACCAAACCAAACCAAAGCAATATGGTCCTCCTAGATAATGGCCCAAAACAGGCATCACTGCTGCAGTGGTGCTGCTATCTCCTGGTCCATGCACATTGTACACGGGAGGGACCATTGCAGCCCATAGCATCTTGCATGCACTGGAATCTGCTAACCAACCCGACCTGGACGTTGGGATCCCATTTTCCATCTTTTTGTTGAGGTAGAGCTCCTTAATTTTAGAATAAAAGAGTTACCACTCCACCTAAAAATGCTTGAAATTGACTTTTTTCTAAAACTTCAACACAATTTTTTTCATAATCTCATCCTTTTGTACGGTGCCCTACCACGGAGCGTCATGCTTATATTGCATAACGCCCTGGACTAGAGCGCCACGGCATGACACCGTGATTTTAGTGCAGTTTTCGGCGCCATGCAGGATCATAACGCCATACCTCATGATACTATGCAATGTAACCATAACGTACTCTATGACGCCATACAAAAAAAGTCAGATTGTGAAATTTTTATAGATCGTTTTATTTTATGTTAAAGTTTTGGAAAAAGGTCGATTATAGCTATTTTCACCAACTCCACTACGAGTAGATTTCATTGATGGCCCAGCTACACTTTTGCTGCCATTAATGTGTTCTGTTGTTTTGATGCTTACACAGTAGACTGTGAGCGTGCAGGGCTTGAACATGCATACTCTGCTTGCAGCCTTACGCCAAAGGTAAACGATCATCGTTGCTAGTACTCGCTCCGTTTAGAAATATAAGATGTTTTAGCTTTATAAAGCTAATGTATCTAGACAACTTTTAGTGTACAAATTTGAGTAAATCTATACACTAAAACATGTCTAGATATACTCATTTCGTAAACCTAAAACATCTTATATTTCCAAACGGAGGGAGTACATCGCAGACTGCAGTATAGCATATGGATACGGTTCTTGTTGTTTTTCCACCACGTTTGTGTCGAAGCTCTCGGTATGGCGAGGTCGGACGCCCGCTCTACCTTGGCTCGCGATGCAAACGTTTTTGTACACATGCTGCGTACGTGTCGCCAGTAGGTATCATCGATTGGGACGAATTTTTTGGATAATAGAAATAGGCTCTGCTGGGCCGTGTGTCTTGGCCCAACTAGCCCACGACTCTTTCCCTCGTCCTCCTCTCGTCTGTTCCTGTGACCGAGCCAGAGAAAACAAAAACCGAGCGAGAAACTATGCTGGCGGCGGCGTGACCTAGGGAGCCAATCGTTGGGCGGGCAGTGCAGCGGATTTCTCCAGTGAGCAGCCGGCAGCGATACATTGGCGGCTGGCCCTGGCGACGGCGCGGCCGCACAGCTGAACACCCGGACGTCTCGGCCCTCAGCCACTTGAGATTGATGCAGACTGAAGATAGACAAGAACAGGAAAGGACCAGCAAACGGGGGAAGGTACTTTTTTTTTGAATTTTTTGCAATTAGGTACAACACGTATGTTGGGTGATGAATTTGTGAAAATAAAAATGTTACATAGATTTATTCAATGTTGTGCAGTAAGATGTCTGTGGCTTGATAACTTGATGGTGCGCTGCATCTTCATATTTTTTTTGTTTGCTAACAACATATGCCACGAGGTTGGTGCCCTATATGGAGCGAGCGATATTTAGAAGTCTTGATTCTTTATAAAATTGAGGAAGATTTTCAAAAATGGGTAGAGCTTTGCCTTTAGCTGTGACATCATCTAGACAACGTTTAATGCGTCGTTATCTGTAATTTATAGGTTCTATTTCCACTATACTAAGTGATTGACAATCAATACGGTCTAGAGTCTGGACTACTTTGATGTTTTGCATAAGTTGCGAGTTTGGCCGACCTTAATTTTTTTCGTCCTTCACCACTGTGTTTGCGTGCTAGAATTTTTGTACTTCCTCTGTCATAAAATATTTTTGAACACATGTGATGATTACAGTGGAATAGTTCTTTTTATTCGAGAGAGAGACACATGTGCTGCTTTGATGTATTATGCAAATGAATGATCCAAAATTGTTTCACATATCTCTTGTATGTCAATCTCCAATCCATGAGAAACATTTGGTCGTACTATAATATGGATCATCTAGACAACAGAAGGTTTGTATAAAAAGCATACAAGCATCTACAACTCAAATAAAATAAGGTACCATGTTTAAAAGAAATGAACATAAGGCCCGAGCGATCTTTATACGAGCAAAGAACAACCGAGCAGGCCCATCTTCGATGGAGTATAGGAAAGCAAACAACCTCTTTCTCTTATGGCTAAAAATTGGACCAGCGATCACGCTTTACTCTCTCTCTCTCTTCTCTCTCTCTCTCTCTCTCTCTCTCTCTCTCTCTCTCTCTCTCTCTCTCTCTCTCTCTCGCTCTCTCTCTCTCTCTCCTCCCGCTCCCTCTCCTCTCTCTCTCTCTCTCTCTCTCTCTCTCTCTCTCTCTCTCTCTCTCTCTCTCTCTCTCTCTCGCTCTCTCTCGCTCGCTCCTCCCTCTCCCTCCTCCCTCTCTCCCTCTCCCTCTCCCTCTCCCCTCCCTCCCTCCCCTCCCCTCCCTCTCCTCCCTCCCTCCCCTCTCTCTCCCTCCCCTCCCTCTCCCTCTCCCTCCCTCCCCCTCTCCCCCCTCCCCTCTCTCTCTCTCTCTCTCTCGCTCTCTCTCTCGCTCTCTCTCCCTCTCCCTCTCCCCCCTCTCTCTCTCTCTAGACATATAAGGTCTTTCACAATGCAAGTTTCTTAGCACGTTATCATAGACAAAGTGCTTATGTGGCATCCTATTAATTGATAAAAAAGAGAGTTGTTGTATCTTAGCTACTCCCTCCGTCTCGGTGTATAGGTCCTGCGCGTATCCCTAGATCCTCATTTTGACCAAAATAATATAAAATATATACTACAAAATATATATCACTGGAAACTACAGATTATGTACTTTCTAATGGTATAATTTTTGTGTTGTGAAATTTATATTATATTTGACAAAATGGCGACCTAGGGATACGCGTAGGACCTATACACCGGGACGGAGGGAGTAAGCTACAATCTTTGCACGAAATCATAAGCAAAAAATATTATTAGCCCAATTATAACTTAGGATAATATGCTAAGAGCCAATGCATTATGAAAAGCCTAACAGATACCAAGGAAAGCATTTAGTCGGATAAATTTACCCCCAAGCAATGTGTGCTGCCATAGTACGCATGCAGGCATGCATTGGTTACGGACGTCTCGTCTCTTACTCATTACTGCATGCATGACCAGCACGACACTCAGCTAGCCCACTTTCTTTCTCCCATGTGTCGGCCTTTTGTTTCTCTTCTATGCGCGCACGGCTTTAATGCATCATCGGGAGACCCAAGTGAGGGCAAATTAGAAAACTAACTAGCTAAACGCCGAGAACGCAGGGTAAAAGGGAAAAGAATTGAAAAGCTAGAACATGATAAAGGTGAACGGAGAGAGTACTCCTATAACCGGGGAAAACTTTCCAAGGCTATATTTAAGAATTAATAGAGTACCGCTTTAAGTTCTTTGACATAAAGTTGAATATCAATTGCACTACCTTGAACAAATAATGCCATCTTTTCTATTACTAGATGGCAATACACAAGCATTCTGTTATCCCCAGTGAGACAATCAACGAAAAGATAAATATCATGGAAACACCTAGATTTTTTGCCACTATCCTATGCATACCACTATATTACTCCAACTGACACATATCCCCCTCTCGCACTCTTGCATAAGTTTGATCAGAACAAATCATACATGAATAGGGTAACATATGCATCTACCAATACATCAATAACAATTGAATATTTACATCTTATAAATCATCTCAGTGACAAAAAGATCCATCATAGGAGTAATACGAATATGGTAACACTCAAGATAGGCAGTTCATATGACTCTAATTAGTGAAACACATAGAGGGTTGATATAAGTTACTTCCGTAATCCCATAGTCCAGGAATGAACTACTCCCTCTTTATCATGGTGTTGAAGGATGTCGATGGAGGCAAAGAGGCAACCGTGCGAGGCTCTAGAAGATTCTCCCCTCATATCCTCGCCTTTGTTTCCTACCTCGTGAGGCTCCATGTTAACTTTTTATTTTGGTCTCATGTGTTTCCCTAAGGAAACGATCCTCTAAAAAATGGGTTTTTATGATGTTCGAAAGGTTTCTAAAAAAGTAATATGCAATGCAATGATAAATGGTAAAAGATATGGTTGTAGTGTTTTGGTTTGTGAAATGCAATAAAGGAAATATTTTTGTATTTTCGAAATTAATAATAACTAAAGATAAAAACAGTGATAAAGTGAATGGAATGAAATATTTTTGTATTTTACATGCATCAACATCCCAAGCTTAACTTATACTCGTCCTCGAGTATAAATGTGATAAAACCAACATGAGCTTTGTACTTTACTGCTATCTAAGATATCAAAGAAGACTATTGCTGCTACACATAATTAAATGATTCATACTATAAATAAGTAGCAATATGCAAGATAGATTATCAAGTGATATCAACATTTCAATGTAAGGATGTCTAATAATGATTCACTAAAACATAGAAGAAAACACTATGGACCAAATATATGCAAAATGAAATAAAAAAAAGTAAATATATCCTATAATGGTCATAGAGTATTCCTCTTAAAACTGAATGTAAAGGTGGACACTTTAGAGAAACAGATGATAAGCAGAGGTTAAACATGAGTAAAATAATATCTAGCTTCCAAATGCCTCATCTTAAGCTTATGTTTGAGACATGATATTCATTGGTTTTGGGCTCCCATTGCCCCTATCATTAGCATCTTGAAATGTTTAATGGTTAAAGTGAAAGCAAATATGAGTAGTGTTCTTGACAAAATATAAGTTGAATGTCTCATGCCCCTTGAAAATGAGTGCCTACACCAGATGTTACTAAACTCGGGCTACAAAGTAAATTCTTGTCATTGTAAGTATAATAGTATCATAGAGAATCTCAACCGGGGTACCTCTTGCCCGATGATATAAAAGCTTTCCCATATCAAAACTACAAGACAAACAGACAATGAACACCTTGACATCTCTTTTATTTACCATTGGGTATAGCTTTTTATTATGAGATGCGTCGTCGAATGCTCACTATGAAATGTTGTAAATTTCCACCATGAATGATGTATGACTTAGATTAGCGGCCGAGAGTTTTCTCTGACCATTTATACAAACTCCATGAACAAACAATGTTTCCACACTCAGTTCACACATGATAAGCATCCAAAAACAAAAGAATCATGACATCAACTAAATATAAACAAGTGCAATGTCGAAAGCGTGCCCCATGTAAGCATGGTTGTGCTAAATCTTAACTCAGACTTTGTCAAGCTCATAACTTCATAATCTTAATCACAATGGTTCAAGTTTATTAAGTGCAAGAAAAATAAAGTGTGCATTCAAGTTCGTGGGAGCCTTTAGACCACTTTTGTCATACCAAACATACTCATATGTATTTTAATATTTGGAAATTAAGTAAGACAATGAAATATGAAAAACATACTTGGAATAGCATAAAAGCTAATAGGTATATATGGTAAACTCACTGGAGTAACTTGGTTTGAAGGTGATGGATAAACAAGTTTTTGACTTCTTGGATTTTTATTTTGTTTTGGGCTAGCAAGAGGGAGAAAGTTGAACAACTACATGTATGCATAAGTGTCCATAAAGCTAAACAATCCATATTAGACAATGTAAACAAGTATTAAGCATCTAAATAATGAATACAAGATAGCTCCTAACAGGAGCGGATCTAGGATTTGAGCATAGGGGGAGGCGAAATAGACAACGCTCGCATACAATAATTCTCTCTATATATATGTGTATCAAGCCTCGCAAAACCATATATACATTTTGATACAACGATGCAATGAATCACTGTACTACGACAATTGCACTTATATTTAATAATTTTCAGTTTATGTTTAGCTCCCCAATTACCTAGAAGACCGTACTAGTTAATAGTCTTATCGCAAATGATCTAACTTGAATTCTAATTTTCAGCCCACCAGGGTTCAAGCTTGCACTTATGGCTTGGATAGAAGGAAATATTCTTTTTCTTTAATATTTTACCTAAAAATTTATAGCTAACTGAATGAAAGACAAACTAGATCTACATCTGGTATCTGTAATCTAAGGAAAGTACTACAGCGCTAAAAACTAATGTATTAGGCAGAAGAGATTAGAGATTAGCACAGTAGTGAGTATCAATGTATGTACCTTCAGAAATAATCAGTACTGATTTCCCTGTATTATAGATTTAGAGTACCGATCTGAGGCAAGCCTGCAATTTCCATCAGGGGCGGCTATCGCGCCGTCGTTCCGTGCTGATTTTAGACTCGGTGCCGGAGATGTGATTATCGCAATTGACCGGTTCCTGGCGGTGGCTGACGCCTGACGAGCCTGCGGCGGAGGCGATATGCAGGTTACTCGTTGAGGGCATCTCGCTCGGGCGTGATCGTGCAGGTAGGCTAGCTAATTACTTTGCTAGTTGGGCTTGCCGGCTTGGGCCATGCAGCAGTCATACGCGTCTTGCGTGGCCTAATGGCATCAAACAAGTATGCGTAGCTACTCTAAACAGCGTATGATTAACCAAAATTGTGCCGTAACTAGAACTGGCCCCTGCCCTATATCGTTGGGGGTGGCCGATTGTTAGGGGGGCCTGGCCCCCGTCCGCCCCCCTGGATCCGCCTCTGGCTCCTAATAAACCACTTGTAGATCAAAACTCATTTAAAGTATATGAAACATGCAACTATATGTATTTTAATAATCAATTCCTATATCTCAATATTAATGTATCCAAATCAAATCAAACCAAATCTTAAGTAGCTTTCTCTCAAAATAAAAAAACATGGTGGTTTCACCCAAATATAAAGAAAACAAAACAAAAACAAACTATAACAATACTATAAAAGACTCTCAAAGTTTATGCGATAAAACTGCGATGATAGAAAAATAAAAAGTAGACGTGTGCAAAATGAGAGTGTGTAGTCCAGTGGGGTCTTGACATTCCCAAGCTTATGGTTTTCACCATTCTTGAATGGCTCTTGGCGCAGCTCCTCTAATTCCTATGAAAAAAACTTCAACACAAAGATATCTTCCATCTATTTTTCTGTGGGGTGATATTAGTAGACATAAAAAGCATGATGCTTGCCGCATGTAATTACCAAAATAAATTGCATGAAAAGTGTCCACTAGTTATATAATGTTGTATTTCTTCTCATAAACTCAAACCAATCAAAAAGATTTAGCTTTAAAGCTCAAAGAATGCAAAAAAATAGGACATAATCTGTCCAGAAATATTGCAGCAGCAAAACATAATTAATTAACCTACTTAAACATGTCAAAAAATTATGTAAAAAATCAAGCATACAGAGGATGAAAAGTTGCACCTTCAGTTAAAAGGGGAGATCAATCGGAGCTACATAAAATTTTTGAGAATTTTTTCGGTGAACTGACTTCGCGTAGGAATTTCTGCTCCATAAGTTTTCGAAAACTTTAACAATCCAAAATGAGTAAAACTTGGCACTTTATTAAAAACTCCAGTAGCAAAACAAAATAAAGTCTCTTGTTACAGCAAGAGGACACAAAGGAAATCAAAACAAAAACAACCGGGTTGCCTCGCGTAAAGCGCTTTCTTTATAGCCATATAGCTAGGCTTACTTGATAATTAAGATGGGTGAAGCTCATGAGAGAACTTGTACTTTGGCGTGTCCCTCTTCCTTGGGAAGTTTTCCATGGATAATACCCGGGTCCCATGATGCTCTCAAACCGATCAAAATAATTGAGAAGTTAAAACCTAGTAGAGAGAAAAACAAAACACAAAAGTAATAACAACAAAATCTAACTTCCTTTCTATGCATAGACATTTTGTACTAGGTAGGATAGCGCGGCTTGCCGCGCGCTTGCCCGCCTAACGGCGAGCAAGCAGGTATAAAAAATGCAGTGAAAAATAAATAATGAAATATAGTTTTATGATTTTATAAAATAGTAGTTTCATATGTTATAGGAATAGCTTTCATATTGCAAACGATATTGCAAAAGTTGTTCATCATAATAAAAGGAACTCGCATGCACTAAATGAATTGTAGTTTTAAGAAAACAAAACATGTTGCACCCGTCCACCGCGCTCACTCCTTTTTCCGCCTGCTGCTCCCCTCGAGCTCACCACCAGTTTGAATCCAGGGCCTGAGCTCGAGCCTTTGTCCACCTGTGCTAGGTTGTTGCTTGAATCCAGGGCCTGAGCCAAGCTCCCCGAGTACCACGTTGCTTGATCTCCTCGATCTCCAACAAGTTCAAGCTATAGATGTTCGTCGATTGCCGGCATCTCCTCGATCTCCAACAATTTTGTACCTATGCAAGATGAATCAACATGGACATGATCAGCTGATTCTTGATCTTCATTTGACTGCCCCCACATGATCAGCATGGACATGACAAACTTGATGAACCATTTGACTGCCCCCACATGATCAGCATGGACATGACGAACTTGATGAACCTGTGCAAGATGCCGAGGACAAACTTGATGAACCTGTGGACGATAACCCTGCATGTTGTCATTTTTCAGTTAATTTGACTTTACGAAGTTGCTCCAAAATGACATATCAAGAAGATAACTCGGATTAAGTTGCAGAGAATCTGTACAACTATTTATTCAAGCTATTCTTGTAGATCACTGAAACTAAACTGGTAGCAAAGGAAATATTTCTCAAGTGTTAACTGAAACTTTTCTTGTATCACTAATACGAAGGAAATATTGGTCAACTTTTCACTGGACCGTGAACTTGTATCACTAATACAAAGGAGTATGCATTTGTAGATCACGACATGACAACAATGTATATTAGTATAAAAACATGCGCTCTCTTATTTACATCACCTAGAGATGGTATATGAATGGTCAAAGATACATAAAACTACCCCCAAATGATGCTGAATATATATCAGAAAATATACAGAACAAACTACTAACATGTTACCCATGCAGGAGTAACAAATTGTTTAAGTCATAGCAAATAAGTAACAAGAGACTCTTAGTTTTGCTACTACTGGTTGAGACTACTGACTGACCAACGCATGTGGTGGAATCAAACCAGAATTTAAGTCATAAATCAGTCTCGTTTCAGTGCCGATGTTTGTTGCCATATGCCTGAGTACACTTTTTTTTATGGTTTTGATGATATAAATATCCTGTTAAATTAGGTGTATACATTTTTGGCAATATAATTCACATGTGTTTATTTTAAAAACATGACATGTTTGTGATCACCCTGCCAACCTTCATTGGCATGGAATTTAGTAGGCTATCAAGGTTCCCTTTTGTTAAAGCCTTGAGCGTTCAAATAAATTAAAATGTTTGTCGCTATAGACCGGTATCAAAAACAAAGACTTCCATTTCTGCTGAAAGTGAAATTATATATATAATTAAATAGACACATTCAAATTACAATCTTGTTTGACGGAATCCACAACGCATGGGTGGTACGAATCCAAATAAATACCCCACTGACAGCACTACCACCTAGCTTTAGAAGCTCCTCAACACCTAGCTTTAACAAAAGGCAACCTTGATAGCCTACTACATTCCATGCACCTAAATGCATCTATTATGAAAAATACATTTTAATGTAATTCAAAATGTCAAAACAAATTGGATAAAAAATCTCAGGTTTCAGTTTGAACATTCTATGTTCATCCACTAAAGTTTTATGGAGAAAAGATATTTCTTGTGGCTTGTGTAAAAAAAGAGAGAAAAAATTCACGTAAATAGCAATTTTGTAGCACCGTAGATTTGTCTATTTTACATAAGCCACAAAAAATGTCTTTTTCTCGCAAAACTTGGTGAGTGAACATAAAATATCCAGATATACACTAAGATAATTTTTTCAATTTTTTAGACATTTTGAAATATGATTTTCGGGCAGTGGGTGCATCTAAATCTGTGAGCCAAAGTGGATATCCGATGACACTTACATTGTCTAAAGTAGCTAGCTCCTGGATGACAGCATAATAGTCTTTTTCTACCTGCACTGATTTGTCACACTGTCAAGATTGCCATGACACCTTTAAAGGCAGAAATGGCCTTGGCTGTTTCAGCATTTGGGCATTGATCAATTATGAACCTACCTGGTGGCAGTGATAGTACAAAAGAAAGGAAATGTGAGCGTGCACGGTTAAAAAGATAGGTCAAAATAATAAAGAAGTTGAATCATGATGCCAATCCAGACCAATAGTCGAGAATCTCTAAGAGCCTAAGTAGGTCATCATCTTTGAACCTACACCGTTTGTCACATCTAAAGACAAAACTAAGAAGTGCATATCTACCACTAAGTAGTAAATGCAACTACCGTTTTCATATAAGTACAATATTGAAGGATGGAAACCTGGTTGTGCGATGTGCAAAAATGAGCAACACAAGCATGAATTCTGATCTTTGCTACTTGCTCTCATTCTGAAAACTAAAAACTAAAAACTGAGATTTATATTATCCTAGGTGATCTCGTAGTTCTCCAAAAAAATAGATATTGTTTTCCCCTGTAACAGCTAAAAGACATGATTTGAGTTGAATTCTATTCTAATTCAGAGACCATGCTGAGCACTACATATTTGTTAATTAAATATATACCTAATAAGCCAAAACTCGTATACTGAAAAGTCACTTCCATACTACAAAACTGACTAAAGGCATGGACATCACTCACACCTATGCTGAATTGACATGTTCTTAAGATTGCAAAACAATAAAAGATATAGTAGCTCTAGCTTCAGCAGAAAGCAAAACACTGGTATAGTTTAAGCTTTCAACCAAACTAATTTATAGTTATGGTGTTGAAACTAAGCTGAATCACATTACTCTTAAGGTTTTATTTAAAACTAAGGTAAATAAAGGAAAGCACACTTATTCTTTCGTGTGATAAAATTAAACTAACTCAGAGAAAAACAATTATGAGCAAACTATTCAATATGATTGATTGACATAGAAAGGCTTTCCATCTAAGGAGATTAAGGAAGAAAATATTATGCTTCATTCATGGAGAGTGCATAGTAGACAAAAATGCTTTACCACATCAGATAACTATAAATTATGGTAAGACACCTTACACATATTTTTTCAACACAAACACCATTATATAACATGTCAAGCTAGAGCACTGAAATATTTTAAAAATCAATAGGTGATAGACAAAGGACTGTTCTGCGTAGTTCTATTATGGTAGCAATGTTGCATAAATAGTGTAGCATAGTCACAGAGGCAACAACCAACCTTCATGCTTCAATTGACAACCATGTGAACATGTACTAAACCACCTCATCCACTACAGAGTAGAAGCAGCAGTAAAAACCCATTCATTATTTTCCTTCCTGCCATAAAGATTTGGAAGCAAGGTAAATGTGGCAGGTAATAGAATAGCTCATATATTAAGAAATCTAGCACTAAAAGTTAAGTATTTTTTTCCAAACATTGTTATCCCTGGATTTTTGTCTAAACCAGTCGGGAGCAACTCTCATCATGACCTTCCAGAAGGGAGGTGGCCAGGTGGGTACTTGCCTAAACCAGAAGGAAACGGCTTCCAGCAAGCAACACTTGATGGCGCTACCGAGAGAAGAATATAGCAATACAGCTACATGAAATAGAGTAACACATGTATATTTAACTATAAATAAAGACTGTCTTGGCAAAAGAATTTACCCTAACAACCAAATACTTGGAGTGTTAACAATAGCAGAACATATATTTGTCCTGTTAAAAGTATAATTATGTGTAACACCCGCAGGATTTACAAATGGAAAACTAAGGTAAATATAAGTAACCTTGTAAATGTATAATACCTAAGGAAAAGATTGAACAAATGCTATACTTGAAGCAGCTGTATGCATCTACCACTTAGTCAGATTCTGCCATATAATCTCTTGCAGTCCTTTACACATTAAGCCTGAAACAAACACTTCTCAGCAAAAGCACATAATAAGTTTTTCATGTGGACATTTCTAATCATGTACACTATTTCTAAATGCCATGAGATGCAACAATTTTGTAATGGGGTGTTGACAACAATCTCATATGCTGGGAACTGGGTAATCCTTAATGACACATGATCATCTTAAATTAAGATGCTTAAGCCGATGGAAGTGCCATAACCATTCACAATCAAGAGGAACAACCAAAGGCCCGTTTACAACTGCAGCTCAGTGTTCTAAGGGGAAGCCAACAAGCTTTGTACCTAGCACAATAAAAAAATTGAGTATGTCAAAGTATAAACAACACTGGAACATAAATTGGTTAACAGTATAATAGCAACTGGGGAAGGCAATATGCAACCTGCTTTTCATGTGAAATTTTCAAGATAAGACCAAGACTCTCCCAAACAATACATTTAACTGAACAAGTCGAAAGTTTGTTTTAGAAAACAATGTCTATGCTCGAACCTTACAATCCAATCATACACAAATTCAACTTTCTTCAACTCATATCAAGGTAGTATTAGGTATTCAACTAACTTATTGATTTTATTTACTGCTGAATATGATGTAAATGATATCAAGATGCCACACATAAACCACTGATATCAAGATGCCACCGGTTAGAGTTGAAAATAGGACAACTAATGCAACCCGTATTAAGAAAAACACAAACACTGACTTATTGAATATTGATCCAGTTATTGAATATAACCTAGATTTTTTGTGCAAGAGATTGACCAAAAACATGAATATTGATCTGATGCAAATATGCAATATAACTCAGCTCTGTACAAAGCACATGCAACAACATTTACAATAACTTCCTATATAAAACGAATGACGAAACAACTTACAGTGTCTAGGTTGTATAAAGAAATAACGGAGCAACTTATCTTTCAAGTAATAAATTAGTGCTTCATAGTCCTATGCATCCAGGAAGTTTCATTTGCCAAAATCAGAACACCTAATGTATAATCAAATGGAAGTTACCGGATGGCGACCCACCCAACTAAACCTTGCAATCCAAAATTGGTCCGTCCCAACATATATTGAATGTTTTCAGTCCAGCTATCTAGGAAGGCAGAGATATAATAATGGTGTTCTGTATACTAAGATGCTGAGAGGTTTTAGTCTGAAACATCACCTGAAGTAAACCTTTGCCTCTGCAAGATGAGTGGAGAATAGCAGATCCCACCACACATCCTGCATTCAATAGTTTTGCTACACAGACTCTTAGTAACAAGATTCCATCACATGGCGCTGGTCAGGTTGCAAGCTGCAAAAATGAACAGCAAAAATTAGCTAACTGTGGTATACCAGATATTCTTGAAAGTTATCACAGTTTATCAGAGGATCAGGCCACAAAGAGAGCTGATTCAACACACATAACTCATCATGATAGCATAAAGTTAAGCATCGTTGCTCCTACTTCTTGCATGTAGCTGGTTCCCACTGTTATGCATCCAATCCAGACTACAGGGGGAAGATTATGTCATATTATCAAAAGTGATGGTAGGGGGCAAGGGAGGAGAGAGAGGGTCAGAATGACGAAGCCCCTACATGCACATGGTGAGGATATTTGAATTTAGGAGACTGTGCTCTAGTAAATGCCATAGAATTCTCATAGCAAACACTTTCCATAAATTTATGTTGTAGGTGCTTTAGATTTGGTGTTTCATCTGCACAAGATAAACACAGAAACATTCACATAATGATCAACTCAGAAACCTATAATAGGTAGCCAGCAACTACATAATATGCTGCAAGGTTTTTGAGCCGCGACTTAAATAGAGTCGCCAACTTGCAACTCAGTGATTAGTCGACGAAAGTTGCTATTTAGTAATGAATCGCCATGCTTTTGAGAAAATGACTCGGCTACTATATAGTGACTCAAAAACAATGGTATGCTGATTATTAAAAGTGATGTGTATCAAAGACAATCAAGGTATAAAGTACATGCTAGGAAGCAACAGAATTAGGAGGAACTGATCTACGTCTGGATCATCTAGTTCAGTTGGAATGTAGTTAGTATCTCTTGAACAACTGTTTCATTTTTAACCACTTGATAGCTGCCCTTGAACCCTTTCAGCTGCAAGATGGAAGTAAAAACAAATTATCCATAAGAAGTCACATACATGATCAATGAACGCATTTCTAAGAAAAAGAACTACTAAGTGCAAATATTGTCAATTTAATGTAAGATATATTCAGTTACATCGCTAGCTTCTAAAATCTCTATGGAAGTATATACTCCCCAGAACGAGAGAAATCATTAGTACTAATATGCAGTTTTGCACACAAGCTTCACCTTTTGTTACCAAATTTGAGTTTTTTAAAAAGGTACTACATATGAGTTACTAATCTGCAGCTCTTGCTATACAAAAATGTAAATTTATGAAAAACAAAAGCCACAAAGGGATCCAAAACTGACAAAACTTTCTTTCAGCATGAATCAAACACTCCAAATATAACACTGGTCTGAGCACACCCACCAACGAAATTAACAGTTCAATGCAGAATTCATAATATCATCAGATTAACACCCCAGGGCCGGGCCTGACCTCCTCCTCGACCCTACATCTGTGACACAAACCTATAATTTTCATGGTAGCACAACCATTTTCATGAGCTTTTCAAGAACAGTTAGCAGCAAAGTAAAATGGGGGGAGAGAGACAAACCAGAAACGCACAGGCAAAGGAGATAAGTTGGTCAGCTTTGGTGGTTCTTCTGCTCGGTGGGCTATCTACGTCGTGCTCCCAGATCTCCTCTCTACTGATCTTGGGAGACAGAGAGGATGTGAGATGGCAGAGAGCCCAAGACAGAGGAGGGAGAGGCAGGTCGTACCTGTAGACATGCATCACCAGGAGCGGCGGCGGTGAGATCTACGCTTGGGTTGTCTCTGCGTGCCACCATCCTCCACCAGAAGCTCAGGCGTGCTCCTCCAATGAAGCTGGCTGCGGAGGATGTGGCTGAACTCGACCAACGCAGAGAGGATGGGAAGGAGAAGATCCAGCAGCGGCGGCTAGGGTTTGAGGAAGAGACACGAGTGGGACTGGGAAGGAAGGACGAGAAAGGGAGAGACGAAGCCACCCCTGCCCCTCCCCCTTCACGGCAAGGAAGCGCCCCCTCCATGACCAGCGATGCCGGAAAATCCCCCGTATCCGGCGGCAAAGCAGCGGTCGCCACGCATCGCCTGCCCCATCCTCTCCACAGGGGAGGTGAAGGAAATGGAACGTGAAAAGACGATTTTGCCCCTCGCGGACGTGGAGAACCACCTCCCAGCCACCGCGCGAAACGAACGGCGCGGACCATATGAGCAGTGCCACGCATGCCATCAGACGGCCAGGATCGCTTGATCAGAAAAACGGACGATGCAGACTCTGCCACGTCATCCAGAAGAACGGCCAGGATCGACATGGTCTGAGAGCCAAGGATGCCTCGCGGCTATATTTTGAAGGATATGAATGAATAAAAATGAATAGAAGTCTTCCAATGTATATCAACATCAGCTCCTTGCAACTTATAATTATTAGTAGCATAATGAGGGCTCTTATCACCTCCTCTTACATAGTAGTTGCAAGTAGTATAAGTAGATCCAACCATATAACCATTAGAATCATCAATCTTAGGTAATTTAGGCACATAAAGAGGATCATTAAATTTATTATGAAATTCATTTGCATGCTTTCCCCTTTCAAAATAGTTGTTAAGATCAATATCAAGTTTAATATTATGGTTGTAATGAGGATTTAGAACTAAAGAAAATTGCAAATCACATAGGTATTTCTCAACATAAGCAAACTTCTCCTCTAAAGTGTAATTAGGAGAATTCAAGAACAAAGTAGGACTCTCATGAGTGAGAGTACCATTACAAATAGCTAGTATATTATTTTCATTCTCACATAATTTAGTAACAACTTCTAAATATAGAGGATTATCAATAAGCATGGGACCATCATCTAAAGCATTATCATAAAGCATATCTAAAATACACTCCTCATCATTCTCAATAAGTTTACTAGTTGAATTACAATAAAGTAAAGGAGCATTACTAGTTTCATCATAATAGCTTGGGTTATCATAAATAACAAATGAATTCATAGTTTCAGCGTTACTATCATATGTTGGAGGTGAAGTTGGGAGATCCAACTCTTCCCCAAGCTTACGTTGGAACATATCCATTTCAATCTCCTCTTCCAAGATCATATTTTCATCATCCTCTTCCTGCAAAATATTAGTACCTTCCATGGGAGCAAGAATTCTTTCTTTAACATAAACATTATCACTAAATTCTTTTTTGCAAAATTGGAGAATAATAGATCTATGTCCCTTCATTACACAAGCTTCAGGAATAATTGCAACATATTATATCAATAAGAGAGTCTATCTCGTGGGCTGCAACATAAGCAATATATTTCTCAACTTGTTCTATATCAGGGCATTGAAATGTAGCTTCATGATAACAAGCAATTATAGGATCAGGATTATATTTGCATTGAAAGTGACAGTGATTAATGAATTTTCTAGTGCAACAAGTTACATCATGTTCATCATAAAACTAAACACCCATTCTTCTAAGATCTTCAAGCAATTTACGCATTTTGTCTCCTTCCTCCGTTGATTGATATTCAAAGTAGGCTTCCATAGCTTAGCATACATATTAAAACTAACACTAATTTTTATGTATTTTTAGTTTTTAATATGAAAACTGAAAGTAAATTGATACTACAACTAATGCAACCGAAATAACAAATAGTAAACAAAAATGTAAAACCAAAATAAAATGCAAACCGAAATATAAAGTAATGCAAAACTAAAAAAATTGATATGATATGCAAGACAATAACAAAATAAAAATAAAGTACTTTACAAATCTAAAAGGACAAGATGACACTCACGTAGGTGCACCTCCCCAAGCTTAGGCATTTGCACGAGTTGGTGATGAAACTTTCTTGTAAGAATCCTTCTACTAGTTCCCCAGCAACAGCGCCAGAAAATCGCTTGATGCTTAGGTTGAGACTCCAAGAGTAGAGTGTTTAGAATAGGGAAGTTTGATTTTCCCTACGAAGGTGACTCAAGGATTTATATCGAACTCGTGGGGAACTGTGTGTATAAGGATCCTTTCTGTCCCTCTTCTAACAACCTGCAAAGTAAAATAAAATTGCTTTGTGCCCTCAACCTCACCAAGTGGTTGTCAAGCACAAGGTGTGTGTAATTATACAAAACTGAAAAATAAATATGCAATACTAAATAAATAAATATCCAAATGCAGCGGCGCTAGAAAGTCTTGTGCCGCGGGAATATGCAAACTAAAGTAATATGAAATGCAATGATAACAGTAAAAGATATGGTTGTAGTGTTTTGGTTTGTGAAATGTAATAAAGGAAATATTTTTGTATTTTCGAAAATAATAATCACTGAAAATAAAAACAGTGATAAAGTGAATGGAAAGTCGTTTCTTATAATTAAAAGTGGACCGGGGTTCATGGGTTCACTAATGCACTCTCTCATAAAATATATGGCGGACATAGGATCATACAATTAACATAAAGGGTTGTAACAAAGTTCAGATTTAGATGAACTCATATGGGCATCACGTCATATATAGAGATATTTTGGTTATTCATCTCTCTCATACTCCACCAAGATGAGAATTTAATCTAATCATCTTGGTATTAAGATAAACTCAGAGCATAACATTAAGCATATTGACATGAAGTTAAAATAAGAACATACTTGATCTAGTCGTGGATACTCAGCAAGGTCACGCTAAAGATACCCTGTAGCATGGTATTTTCTTTATCCCTAGCGAGGTAAAAAAATTAAGATAAACACCCAAGTGACACCCAAGGACTATCCTCCCCAGAATAATCACCTCCCGTTACTCCAACTAATGCACACGTTCCCCCACACAAACTCTCATAAACATTCTTGATCATAACAAGTAAACAAGAATGGGGTACATAATATGCATCTACTCATACACTGAAATTAAAGAGCAATTGCAATCTCATATATTAACTCATAGAAAGATCCACCACAAAAGTGATACAAAGATGTCCATAATCATGTTATGCAGCTCATATGGTGCTAAGACGATGAATAATAAGGGAGAGATACAATAGCTACTACCACAAACCCGTAGTACAGAGGTGGACTACTCCCTCTTCATCATGGTGACGAAGGTAGAGTCGTTGGAGAGGGTGGAGATCACGCCGGCAGCACCCTGCCAGATTTTTCCCCCTCCACTCTTCGATCTCCCAGGCTCCAATTTCATGATTCTGTGTTTCGATGGTGCTCCCCTTCGCGACCCGCAGGGACACCCTTTATATAGTCGGTTTTAGGTCAAGACGAATCCATCTAGACGAAGATTGACGACATCGGAGCAACGAGGGGGGAACGGGCTGGCCCCACGCGGCCAAGGAATGTGGCCGTGTGGGCCATGCTCATTTGGCCCTCGTGGCTCCCCTGTTGTACTTCCTTCTCTCCAAAGTCTTGTTCTCTAGAAAAACTGGCTCCCGCAAAGTTTTGGGTAATTTGGACTCTGTTTGGGTCCCTGAAAGTTAATAATATTGAAAAAGAGGTTTTCTGGTTTTCCCAGGTTAATCCAATAAAATTAGGGAACATGTGAATTATTCCCAATAATCATAAAAAAGTATGAATATAACCAATATATGATGCAAATAAGGTGGAATATCAAGCGATAAAGTGCAAAGATCATGTATGCATTTTACATGCATCAGACCTGCGACTATCTGGAGGTTGTAAATGGCTTGCACAGAAACTATCTAGGAGTTTTGGTAATATTGTGCATAAGATCAAGGAGAGAACTAGCCATAGGGGCAATACCTGGTTCTGCCACGAAAGCAGGGAATCGAATGGTGAAGCCCATCGCACCGCAAGGTTTCCCTCATCCTCCACTGGCTAGACATGTGTGGCTCACTGAACCACCGCCTAGTTTAAACATACATATAAATACCATTGATATTTGATTAAAGATACGAAAAGTTAACTTGTCGCTTACGCTAGTATAGAAATGAATTACAAATTCTTAGACTGCACAATCTGGTAGCGTTTTTTCTTTTTATGGTTTTTCCACACATAACATTTTTTCCCCGATTTCATGCATGTTTTTTTCCGTAGATAGCGTTTTTTCTTAGAAAATGCTTGTCTAGATCCGGAGGCTGCGAGCGCAATGAAGGCATGTTTGGATTATAGCCGGCTATTACCATACCAAATATTTGGCGTTGACTAGTCCCACAGACAATCGTTTGGATGGAAGGTCGCTAGAGCCAGATTTCACGCCAACGTGCAGGCGAACGCTGGCGGGCGAATCATCCGCCAAAAAATTGGCGTGCCCCTATTTGGCATGGCAGTTGTGGGATCAAACCAAACAGCCCCTAAGCCTCCGGGTATTGGACACGACACGTGTCCCCAAGTGGGTCCCAGTGAACCACCTCAACGATATGTACCATATCTTCTACTTCAGCCCTAGGGGTCCCTAGGGAGTAGCTTTCTTCTCTATCTTCACTGTAAAAATCCCCATGCGTCGCTAGCACTCACCTCACCCCCGCCGCCCCAGCACTCCCTTGCTGTAGCCAGAGCACCTCCCCCGCCGCCGGTGTAGCTCCCTACCCCCTACATGTTGCCTTCCTTGTGTGCTCGTCTATCCATGGGCGCCAGCGAGCTCCTCACCGGCCCGTCCTCCCTTGAGGTGCCGCCGCTGCACCACGTTGGCTGGGCTCGGCCCTGCTCCACCCCCATTCCGAACCCTCCTATTTTCTCCTACCTCTGTTCTTTTAATGAGAGCCACGAGTATCTCCATCCCCAGGTCCACGATGCGATGCTACTGCAAACCATGAGCACGAGCGACGGCGCGGGGCGAGCTCCATATTTCTGTGCAGAGGTGCTCAGAGCAGTGTCCGCTTGAGCTGCGAGGGACGCGCATCGATGTTGTGAGCGGTGCCAGACAGAGCTACAAAGCTTAGGCAACGATGCCTGCGAGTGGTGCAAGGACGGAGCTGCATATGGGGGTGTTGGTGCTTCCAGGGGTGAGCGGAGATGCCACCAATATTGGTCACCAGTGCTACAAGATGCAGTCAACGATGTTGTCGGGCATTGATGCTACTAGTGGTGGTGTCGTTCCAGTTTTTGTTCCATAGGTTAGGTAAATTTTTGCAATGCGGTTTTGCATTGTAAGAGTCTCCTTGGAGGTTCTCCCCCTATTTGTTTTTGCTATGAAGCTATAATAAAACAATTATTTTACTATGACAGCTCTATGATTTTGCTATAATAGTACAAAGTTTTGCTATGAGGTGTCCAGTGAAGTTGCTACACAACATAACTTTTTTGCTACAAGGTCTCCGGCGAGATCTCCCGTGTTGTCTCCAGTGAGGTCAATTTTGCTGCAATAGTATAATTTATTTGCTATGAGGTCTTCGGCGAGATCTCTAGTGAGGTCAGTGTGTTTGTGGTCGAACCATTTTTTGCTACAATTAAGAAAAAGAAGGGTTTTTTTTTGCTTCATAGAAGCATTAGAAGGATTTAGGTGGAAACTGTTTTTGATACAAAAACATTTTTTTTTTTTGCTTTGATTGAAACATTTTTTGCTGCATTGCAACAACTTGCGGGATTAACGGTTCAACTAGGGACACGTGTCAGCACCTCAACCCGGAGGCTGGAAAGTTTTTAGCCCCCGGGGATCATCAGCACTCACCTTTTTTTTTGCCTCATGGTTGTACCATGTTAGAACTGATCTAGACATATTGCTTAGTAGAGGGATGGAACAACGAGCTGCTCGACTCGTTAAGGCTCAGCTCATGAAAAATCTTGATTGTTAATACTTGGATCATTAAGCTTGTTATTCTTAAAAAGCTAAAAGTGAAGATTGGCTTGGTTTATTGTATGCCATGACCGCCCATGAGTATCTCGTTAAGAAGTTTGACGCGAACTAGGACCCTAGGCATTGCCACCGCATGTCTTTGAGAACTTGGCGACATGAGGAGTTGGGGAGGGGTTTCAATGATTTCACTCTAGCTCGGTCGCTCGTATACCCCTTATGGCAGTCTCTGTTGTCCTTGGTCCCGTAACTCGCGAGCTTGCTTGTTTAGCTCCTTAATGAGAGATAAATGATCTTAGATAAACGAGTCAAGAAAAAGAGTGCTCGTTCTTCTCGCTGAGCTTCGAGATTTATGTCCAACCCTAGTTGGGTAGCAATGCAGGGGATTTTTGTTAACTAAATGGAGTGTAGGTGCCCTGCTTGCCCACTGTTTCAAACATAAATAAGCATTTTCAATGAACTTATAGCTAATACATTTCTGTATGCAAGTGCGGATTTTCTAGGGGTGTGACTGGTTGTCTAGGCCAATTTTTGCGCTCACTACCGCTAGGTCGTGGGTGGGTGTGTGTGTGTGTGGGGGGTGTGGGGGGGGGGGGGGGGGGGGGGGGGGGGAGGAGGGAGAGGTTGCCATGGAGAAACGATCGACTTCTAGGCCATGTTGACCACTTTGTTTGATGGTTGTCCTCGATCTTGTTGCCAACGAGTCTACTGCATCTGAGCCGAATCCGGCGAACCTGGAGTAATCCCTCCTGGACATAGTATCTTCCCAAGCTCAGAGCACCCAGGGGACTCTGATTTGTATCTCCCTCCGTGAGCATCCATGGCGGTGGCCCTTATCCCCTAGGACGCTCGACAACGGCCGACTAGCATTGGCTGTCGCTGTGAGGAGAAGCTTGGCCGACGAGCAGAGGACTAGGGGGGAGAAGCTGGCCGACGAGCAGAGGACCCAGGGGGAGAAGCAGGTGTTAGCAGAGCACGCGAGTAGGACATCGACCATCCATGTTTGCATAGGAGCATGCACACAGGAAAGAATGCATGCAAGAGCAACATGAGTGATACCGAGAAGGAAGAAGCGCGTCGCGTGGACCCATCAACTAGTTGTCTACTCCCTCCGTTTAGAAATATAAGATGTTTTAGCTTTGTGAAATGAGTGTATTTAGACATGTTTTAGTGTATAGGTTCGTTCGAATCTATACACTAAAAGATGTCTAGATACACTCACTTCACAAAACTAAAACATCTTATATTTCTAAACGGAGGGAGTAGTTGACAAGAAGATTTTTCCAAACTTCACATCGCTTGCTCCTAACTAACATGGTAAATATCTCCGTAGCAGTACTTTTTATGACACAAATATCAAATAGAAAATAGAAGTCTAAATACATCTACATTAGCGATAAATAATCGGTTTTGCTATTTCTCAGTAAACTGAGAAATAACTTATAGCTCAGTAAGATCTTCCACCATTGAATGGGTGCATTAAGATTCGTGCAAACTTATCCCCTTTCCTTACCTCTTCTTCCTCCTTCCTCTTGATGGCTGCCTAGCGAGGATGTGCCGCGGAGCCGCCGATGGCGCGGCTGGCCGCGACAGAGGTGGCGGAGGGCAATGGATCTTAGGGCTGGGGATGGGGGGGGGCATGCCGGCACCGAAAAAGAGGCTGCCATTCGCCGGACTTAGAGGGATGGCCGGTGCGGGGCTGGACCGGCGGAGGCGAAGCTTGAACAGGGCGGGGGGGGGGGGGGGGGGTACGCGGAGACGCGCCGGCCGCGGACGGGGTGGGTGGCGGCTCGGCCGGCTGTTGGGCGGCGGTGGGTTGACCGGAGGTGGAGAAGAAGGCCCTCTACTGAGCCCTAATCTATGGCTCAATAGACTGAGTCCTAGAGGGACCCATAAATAATACTCCAGGGGAGTACTTATTCAAGAGGGTGAGGGGTTAAAATGTATCACTCCGATCTATGTTGGATACAAAGAGATGGAAGCGTCTTAAATTGCCGGCGTGCACGTCTCCTTGAATCAATTGGCTTACAACTTTGGCCGGCGCATGGCAAAGGACCAGATGGCTTAACCATTTTGCGATTGATGTCTTGATCCTAGTGAACTTATCGAGACAAACAGATAGAAAATGACAGGGGACAGACGGACAGTGGAGAAGCAGCGGCACCATGCATGCAACAACGTGATTGCGATACATTATTTGTTCTTTTGAAGCTAGGATAACAAACCGTGACCTTTGTAGCTGTCGACATATGGCATATGCTAACCTTAGCGCCATATGAAGGCATCTACAAAATCAGCTGCAACATCTTTTATCCTCTGTCTATATATAGCAGGCAGCAAATTTAGGTCTATATACCGTTTTGCCAACTGCAACATATCACCATTGCAGAAGCTACCATGGACAGGCTCCAGCTCTGCTGCATCCACATAACAACAGCCCTGCTCTTGTTCACTCAAACCAAGAGCTCCATCGAGGCATCGAAGGTTACGACCACCGGCTGCATTGCCGATGAGAGGATCGCCCTTCTCGCCTTGAGAGCAGGTCTTTCAGATCCTGCAAACCTCTTATCATCCTGGAATAGCGGGGACTGCTGCCGATGGAAAGGCGTGCGGTGCAGCAATAGAACTGGGCATGTCATCGAGCTTGATCTCCATGGCCCTGATTGCATCAACAACTTTGCGAGTAAAGGGGTGCTTGGAGGAATCATAAACTCCTCACTGGTTGATCTGCATCACCTGCAGTATCTCAACCTCAGCTGCAACTATTTTGGCGGGGCACAAATACCAGAGTTCTTTGGTTCTCTCCGCCACTTGAAATATCTCGACCTATCCCTGTCCTACTTCAGCGGAATGATACCACCGCAGCTCGGTAATCTCTCCAACCTGCGTTACTTCATTCTTGATTCCACTGATAGTAGCAACTACATATGCTCCACAGATATCACATGGTTGTCAACGTTATCTTCCCTTGAGCATCTCGAAATGAGCGGCGTGAACCTCAGTACCATTCAAAACTGGGTTCCAGTGGTGAACATGCTTCCATCTCTAAAATTTCTTCGCCTTTTCAGGTGCCATCTTACCAGCAGCCCCGATACTATTCTGCATTTGAATCTTACATCTATTGAAACACTCGACATTTCTGGCAACCAATTTCGTAAGCCAATCACGCCCAACTGGTTCTGGGAATTGACTAGCCTGAGACATTTTGATATCTCGGACAATGAATTTAGCGGACCATTTCCTGATGAAATAGGGAATATGACATCTATGGTCAACATTGAGTTGTCTTTCAATAACCTTGTGGGCATGATACCTTCAAATATGCAGAACTTGTGTAACTTGGAAGAATTGTTTCTGTCTTGGAACAACATCAACGGAAGCATAGAAGAACTTTTTCAACGTTTACCTAGGTGTTCCTGGAATAAATTGCGAACCTTATCTCTAGCTAACTGCAATTTGACAGGAAGCCTGCCAACGATGCTAGAACCCCCAAGAAATTTGACTACCCTTGACCTATCAATAAACAAGCTCATCGGTGCTGTACCACTTTGGATAGGAGATCTCACCAAGCTAGATTCCTTAAATCTAGGTATGAACGGCTTACATGGTGTTATACATGGTGGTCATTTGTCAGGATTATTAAGCTTGGAGAAATTGACGTTGGGTTATAATTCCATAGCCATCATAGTGAATTCGACATGGGTTCCACCATTCAGTCTAACAGAGGCTATTCTTGGGTCATGCCTTCTCGGGCCTAAGTTTCCAATATGGCTTAGATACCAAAAAAGCCTAACAGTTCTTGACATATCAAACACTAGCATATCAGACATGGTGCCGGATTGGTTTTGGATAATTTCTTCTTCGGTGAATAGTCTATATATCTCCAACAACCAAATGAGCGGGTTTTTACCGTCTACAATGGATTTCATGAGAGCAACTGAAATGGATCTCAGTTCAAACCATTTCACTGGTCCAATACCTAAGCTTCCCACTGGTCTCCTGTATTTGGATATCAGTAAAAACAATTTATCTGGGCCATTACCACAAGACTTTGGAGCATTGCGTCTTTATTCACTTGCTCTGTTTGACAACTCTATCGCTGGTGTTATTCCATCATCTTTCTGCAAATTGAAAGATCTACATTTTTTAGATATATCAAGAAATAACCTATCTGGGTCAATTCCTGATTGCTCACTTAACATGTCCGTAGCAAATGTAAGACCCCTGAGTGTTCTGAATTTAAATTTAAGAGACAACAATCTGTCTGGTGAATTTCCTTCTTTTCTTCAAAACTGCCAACAGCTTGTCTTTCTTGATCTCACAAATAATCAATTCTTTGGTGGGTTGCCAACATGGGTTGGGGATAACCTACCTTCTTTGCAATTCTTACGGCTGAGAAACAATATGTTTTCTGGTCATATTCCGGTGGAACTCACAAAACTAGTAAACCTTCAATATTTGGACCTTTCCTACAACAACCTATCGGGAAGCATACCGAAATCTATTGATAACTTCACAAGGATGATGTTGGTGACAAATGACGATAGTGAACTTCGATACGTTGACCGTGGTAATAACTACACGGTTATCACAAAGGGCCAAGAGCGGTTTTATGCACAAGACATTATACATATGGTGAACTTCGACTTGGCTTGTAACAACCTTAGTGGAGATATTCCTGAAGAGATTGGCAATCTTGTCGCGCTGAAGAATCTGAATTTATCATGGAATACTTTCGGTGGAAATATTCCTGAGAATATTGGCGCCTTAATGCAAGTTGAGTCACTGGACCTATCGCACAATTGGTTGTCTGGTGAGATCCCGTTAAGCTTATCGGATCTTACATCATTGAGTCGCTTGAACCTGTCCTACAACAATTTGACAGGACGGATACCATCAGGAAATCAGTTGCAAACACTCGAAGACCCAGAATATATCTATATTGGCAACCCAGGCCTGTGTGGTCCTCCTCTCGCGAGGAAATGTTCACAACCTGAGCCAATTCCAGCTACTCACGGACATTACGATGATATAAGCGACACTGTTTCATTTTTCCAGGCCTTAGGTTCAGGATGTATAATGGGTATCTGGGTAGTCTTCTGCACCTTCTTGTTCAAGAGGAAATGGAGAGTTTCTTGGTTCTCACTTTGTGACAGCTTGTATGGCTGGGCTTATGTGCAAGTGCACTTATGTGGGATTCTTGGACAAGAGTAAATGGGTAGAAGCTGAGATCAACCTCTAGCACTATTTCCTTGTTAGTTTGTTCACTACCATCTAAACTGTCAGGGTTAAACCATGTATCAATATATCCAGATGTGTACAAATACTATTCACAGATATGTATTTAAAGACTATGCCAGCTGAGAATGGCATGATTTTGGGCAAGTATTATTTCAGGCCTATTGAATAATGTCAAGGACAACAATGATAGTGCCCTGTTCGTACCGTGGCAATGCCAGAATTTGCTGTTGTTGATATGTTTTGTTGCGATGATCTTGAATGTTATAAGAAGCCACTCAGTGGTTGGATGTATAGGAAGTAGGGGAATTATGGTCTGATGGATGCGATGTAATAATTGGGAAGAATTTCTACTTACCTGATTGCAGCTAGCCCTGCTCATGGTCAGAAATTCACAATCGCCATCCGGGTACCCTCGCCGCTGCATCTGATCGATAAATAGCTGCAAATAGCAACGCCTCTATTCCATTCCATATTCCCAACCCAGATCCAAACCCAAACCCTCGACGTCGGCTCCCTTCCCCTCTACCGGCGGCCATGGATCCGCAAGTGATCATCGCCTCATCGGCACCAGAATGAGCCAAGTTGAGGATCCCCAGACGATGGACACCTGCGTAAACCTGTTCCTCTAGTGCGTCTCACTACAGGAAAATGTCAAGGTGCCAACGGTTTGTACCTATGTCGACGGCTTTTAGTCGGGACCGTCGGCGTAGGCCACGAGCCGAGCAGCCCATCAACAAGGTCATGGATCCAGATAAGCCGTCGGCGTAGGCCACGATGGGCCGACGGCCACCGTCGGCATATACGAATGTTGCCAGCGTAGGTACGGCGTGAAACCTACGCCGACACCCAGGTGTATTATTTTGCGACTTTTTGGATCGCTTTTTTAGTTTTGCAAAAATAAAAGGAAATAATAAAATTTCGAAAAATAAAATCCTTTGAGATATAGTTGTGTAACGCGATCTAGTTGTTAGGAAAACTAACAAACTAGAATTTCAACATATTTTATAAAAAAAATGTTATGTGCCTTTTTAGTTAGCTAGGGTTATTTTCTGTGGGTGACTGAAAACCATAACTAATTAAAAAATAGAACAACGCAAGACTTTCGCCTAGCATCGTCTTATGTAATCCTTTTAAGGGGAAAAAGTCAAACTTAAAATTCGGCGATTTTGACCTCGCAGGGTTATGGGGGTAGGGTCAACGGGGTTAAACTATGGCCGGTATGACTTTCAACATCCTAAATCTTTTCGGATTGAGCCAATTTTTGGCACACTCATGTACGTTAGTATTTATTGCTATTTTGACCCTAAGTTTAGGGGTTCTGCTGCATGAATTACATATTTTTTGTATTTGGAGTACCAAGATTGCGCTTTTTTAAACTGTAGCTACCAAAATGGTCATGTGAATATATTCCTCGAAGTTTTTTCTCATAACTAGGTCACATAAAATACCTTCATGTGAAGGTCTTGCATTTTTTTAAAATTATTTATGTCCGATTTGGGGCCCTCTTCCAACGTAATCGGAAGGAGCTTGCGCAAATTTAGAAGATAGCTTTGAAGAATTGTGCGTCGAATAGAGAGTTGATAATCGTAATCCAGTTGGTCTATTATTTATATGGGATATTGTACCCAACTTTTTAAATGCCATTTCGGTAGCTGCCTCACAGAAAAACTCGATTTTGACACTCCAAAAATGGAAATGCACTTTTCATGGGATGTAACGGAAAACGGCCTCGGTGGCGTTTCTCGTCATCCGAAGGGCCACTCATGTTTTCAATATGGGATTGTTCTGGCAAACTATGACATGATCAAGGCCATGACCTAACTTATTTGATCTAAAAGTCATACAATATCGAACCTGGTAGCTCATTATGTGAAGGGTGAAAAGATCGATACGGGCGACTAGAGGGGGGTGTGAATAGGCGCTAAGTCAATTTTTAATCTTTTTCAATTTTAAGGCTTGACACAAAATAAATTCACTAGATGTGCAACTAGGTGAATTTCCTATAAGTGACAAGCATGCAAGTAAACAAGTAACTAGCAAGATACAAGTAAGGGAAAAAATAACCGAAGAGTGGAGACCGGAGACACAAGGATGTATTCCCGTAGTTCCTTCCTTTTGAGGGGAAGTAAGTCTACGTTGGAGAGGTGTGGTGACACGGAGTCCACCAACGCCACAAAGGCTCACCTTGTTCTCCGGTGAGCAAGCCACGGAGGCTAGCTCGTTTCCACTAAGCGGTGGTATTGGGGGAACCACGAATCCCTTACACGTAGCTTGGAGCACGCATCCACAACTCAATTGGAGGCTCCCAAGAAAGCCACGGAGGCTAGAACACCACAAAGACGAGTCAATCAACCAAATACAATACCTAGGGTCTCAAGAGCCCCTAGGCACAAATCCTCCAAGCAAATGGAGGGGGAAATGAAATTCTTTTGGTGAAGATGTAGATCGGTGCCTCCTCCTTCAATCCTCCAAAGATTAAGAGTTTTGGTTGGCTAGAAGAGGAGATCTATGGAATTTGGTGTTTTTGCAATGGGGTAGGTGAGAGCTTCAAAGATGAACAATGGTAGGTGAAGTCCTAACCCTACCCCAGCTAGGAGAAGGGGTATTTAGGGGGGTGGAAATCTGGCTGTTGGAAGCTGCTCGGGATGATGTTCGGCGGCGCCGGCCTCTGGGCCGGATGGTCCGGCGGATTATCCGGCGGGACCGAGCTGTAGGTCGGATGTCCGGCGGCCCGCCGGACGGATTCGGCGCAGGGCCGAAACCTGCGCCAGAACACCAGTCTGGTCTGTCCGCCATAACGGTCCGGTCCGCCGCCGGATGGTCCGGCCTGGGGTCCGGCCTGGCCGAACCAAGGGCCGAACAGGACAGCTTCCGGTAGAAAAATCCACCGACTTTCTTTTGCGCATAAAACCCTGTCACCTGTGAACTTAAACCTGTATGCATACTTTTCAAATATTAGTTCACACAAAGCATAGTCATGTCATCGTTAATCAAAAATAATAGAAACGGACAAATGTCCTTTCAATCTCCCCCTTTTTGATTTACGATGACAAACTAAGATAGAGTCTCATAGGAATGATATAACAAGATAATCAAACTCAAATATCTTAAAAACTAGTGAGAGGGCTCCCCCATAGCATATGCACTTGGTAGAATTTGCGTTTGGAATGCAAGGTGCAATATTTAAATCATGAGGAGCTCCCCCACTAACTTTAGGAACCAAGGCCGAACCAGGGGCCGGACAGGACAGCTTCCGGTAGAAAAATCCACCGACTTTCTTTTGCGCATAAAACCCCGTCACCTGTGAACTTAAACCTGTATGCATACTTTTCAAATATTATTTCACACAAAGCATAGTCATGTCATCGTTAATCAAAAATAATAGAAACGGACAAATGTCCTTTCAATCTCCCCCTTTTTGATTTACGATGACAAACTAAGATAGTCTCATAGGAATGATATAACAAGATAATCAAACTCAAATATCTTAAAAACTAGTGAGAGGGCTCCCCCATAGCATATGCACTTGGTAGAATTTGCGTTTGGAATGCAAGGTGCAACATTTAAATCATGAGGAGCTCCCCCACTAACTTTAGGAACCAAGCATGGCATAGATAAGATAATATCATGGATAGCTAAAAGATACGCAAGCATAATAATATCCAAGCACATAATTAAGGTACATAATTAAGGTACACACTTGTCCACACACGAATATAAGGTTCATGGAGTTCGAGAGAAAAAACTGGCAAATGAAAATGAAAATGGGCACAAGCCACATAAGAACCAAGGAAAATGAAGCTAGGCTTGTGTCACTCAACGTTATTCCTAGAGACTCTACACTCTTCTCCCCCTTTGGCATCGAAACACCAGAAAGGGACAAGAGAGTAGAAGATGCTAGCGCTCAAAAGTCCACACTCGGAGCACGAGAGGAAGTGGGAGAGCCGCCGCCATCTTCATCGCCATGGGCACCTTCATCTTCATCAAAGTCTTCTGGCCCAAAGTCTTCATAGCCGGTGAACATGTCTTCATCAAGAGGCGGCATGACGAAGTTGACATACGGAACCGGATCCAACTCGGTTCCAACTGGAGGAACCTCACTTCCCCTAGCAGCCAGGAAGTCATTCCGCCTCCTCCAAGTTTCCTGACTCATCTCCATGCTCTTGTGAGCCACATAATAGGTGCTGCAACACATGTCCCACATGTTCTTGAAGAATGCAGCGAGGCCCTTCTTACGAGTTGACCGACAGTGGTGATGAGAGCTAGATCCAGAATCCGAAGCACGGTGAGGAGCAGGAGCAGCCATGGAATGACCTCTAGCCCTAGCGCAGAGCAAACTCGGAGCCTCATCAAAAGAGCCATGAAAACCCACGGTAAAGGTTTCCATATCAACAACTTGTCCACGCACCAGACTAGTAGGAGCCCCTGGCTGTCTGTTGATCAAACGCTGGACAAACTGGCAGTAGTTGGGAGTCATGCGCTTCAAAGACGATCTCTTGATTTTCTGAAAGATGAAGTCACATCCATCTATCTTCCTAAGCTTCTCGGGCTGACCATAGTAAAGCAGATTCCGGTGGTATCCCCTGACACTCGCATCATCCCCAGCCTTGCTCACAAGATTCTGACGGAAGAGCTTCGCAAGAGCATTGTAGTAGTAGTACATCCCTGAAATGGCAGGAGCAGGGTGGATTGGCTCATCAGGTAGCAGATGGGAGTGATATTCTCTGTGGAAAAGGGCCCCTCTGAGTGAATCTTGAACCCACTTGCCCTACCACCACCATAACCCAAGGCATCACAGAAATCAGCAAAGTTGGCCGAGTGAACATCCTGGCCAGTCATCCAAGTGAAAGATTCCTGAGGATCATCATGGAAGTAGACAGTGCAAAAGAATTGACGGACCACCAAGGGCTGAATAGGCTCCAAAAGATTGACAGGGTCAAGACATCCAACTTGAGAAGAGCCTCATTGATGTAGCGGAAGTCCTTAGTGACATATTGCTGAAAGTGCTCGGTGTTCGGGGATTTGGGCACCACGTAGAACCCACTCTTCATGTGCTCAGAAGCATCATAGTAATCATCCCACATGGCTCGCTGAGATTCAGTCCAGAACTTCTTGTTGCTACCAGTGTACTGCCTCTCATGAAAGCGGTACGGGTTCTCCTTCCGAAGACGATGCCAAGTGTTGATATGAGCTGTGCCCAGATTCTCTGCAATCTCCTTTTCCTTCTCCACATCAACCGGACCATGGTGGGTGCCCTTTCCCTGCCGGGATGGGGGGAACCCACGAGAGTGAAGAACCTTGGTCTTTAAAGGCTGCCCTGCACCCGCAGAACTGCTACCACCAACCTCAGTCTTCCTAGTATGATGGGAACTGGAACAACGCTGAGGTCGTCCCCCAGTCTCATCTATCTTCCGCTTCTTGATCTCAAACTCAGCGGTAACCTCAGGATCATCAATGCGGAAATCACTGTCCTCGGTAGAGTACTCAGAGCCTGAAAAACGCAAGCAAAAAGAAGAAACACCCGATAAAGATACATGTCACAGAGAATGAAACTTAAAGAAGTGTAGGAACAAGTGCAAATTTGAGAGAAAATTGGACATAGGAGATTCGGCGCCAGGTCCGGCGGCTGCCCGCCGAATCGGCAAATCAACTACACAATGTCCAAATAATCCTCAATCTTGACTCAAAAACTTGTGCCTACATACTTTAAGAGAACAAAGATGCCATGGAAAGAATCTAGGCCATCTATTTGGAAGAAACCCTAATCAATCTACCCCTAAACAAAAAACAACCTAACCCTAGAAACACCCTAGATCTACTCATACCATAGCATGAACAAATCAAGAGCAAGACAAGGGATAGAGGAAGGAGAAGATCAAAAGGGGTACCCAAAGACATGATGCACTTGAAGAAGAGGACAAGTCCCGATCTCCCAATGCGGTTGACGAAACACGAAACCCTTTGGTGGAAGGCCTCCAAGTCACCCGATCTCCACCGATCTAAGTTTGGAGTGATTTGGTTGGGTGGAGGGACTAGGAGGAGGAGGAGCTTGAGGAGGAGGCGGCCATGGAGTTGGGGGCGGGTGTGGGGGAGGAAGAAGGGAGGAACTGATTGGAGAAGACCCCCATGCCTTTAAATAGGCTGACCGATCCGAGCGGTAAGTCCGGCGGGACCGGACTGGGGGCCAGACCATCCGGCGGGCTGCCGGACTGTTTTGGCATGGGGCCGAACTGGCTATCAGTATAGCGGTTCGGTGGTCCGCCGAAATGGTCCGACCGGCCGCCGGGCGGTTCGGCGCCAGGTCCGGCCACCGCCGGATAGATCACCGAACGAGCAGAAGGCAGATGAGTTTCTTGGAAAAAGACATGGAATTTCTTCAAAATGGAATGTGACATGTATTCAATAGAGAAATAGGTGTGCGGAAGAAATCAACAACCAATAAACTCATTTGCAAGAAGTCCAACTTAGCTTGCATGCCTCACGAAAGAAGACGCCAAAAACACAAGATTTCAAGTCATGCAAGGGTGTGGGATTTCTCCCCCTATGTGTGACCACCAATGTCATGACACCGCGAAGAGACATGCTTGGGCTCAAGTGACATTTGTGGTCTTATGATGTCGCACACTTGAGTATGCATCATGCCATTAATTGACACGATGACTATCCTCAACTATGCGCATATAGACTAGAGTAACACGCTATATTATGGGAATGGGTGCACACGATCAAGCCACATTGCAAGAGTCTAGGATATTCAATTCATGCCTCAACTCTCAGAATCTTGCTTCATCAAGGGGCTTTGTGAAAATGTCGGCGAGTTGGTCTTGTGTACCTACATAAGATAGGTTAATCTCACCTCGGTTGACATGGTCACTGATGAAGTGGTGGTGGATCTCGATGTGCTTGGTCTTGTTGTGTTGAACCGGATTATGAGCAATTTTGATGGCACTCTCATTGTCACACAAGAGTGGCACCTTGTCGAAGTGAATACCATAATCCTCCATGGTTTGCCTCATCCAAAGAAGTTGAGCACAACAACTTGCGGCCGCCTGATACGTCTCCAATGTATCTATAATTTTTGATGCTCCATGCTTGTTTATACACCATTTGCCTACTATTTCGTTACACTTCGTGGCACTTTTACGCATTTTCCGGAACTAACCTATTAACAAGTCGCCACAGTGCCAGTTCCCTGTTTTCTACTGTTTTTGTGTTTCAGAAGTGATACACAGGAAATATTCTCGGAATTGGATGAAACAAGTTCCTGAAGTCTTATTTTTTCCGGAAGCTTCCAGAGATCCAAAGAGGAGACAGAGTGGGGCCACAAGGGGGCCACACACCAGGGTGGCGCGGCCCAGGCCCTGGCCGCGCCCCCTACGTGTGAGACCGCCTCGGTCCACTTCTGACGATGCCCCTTCACCTATAAAGACCCCCCGACGGAAAAAACCTAAGTACCCGATCAATTTTCCAGAACACATCGCGATCCGCCGCCGCCGTTGACCCGAAGATCGGGAGGGTCCAGAAGCTCTTCCCGGCACCCTGCCGGAGTGGGGAATCACCACCGGAGGTCTTCTTCATCGCCATGCTTGCCTCCGGAGTGATGAGTGAGTAGTCTACCTTGGACTATGGGTCCATAGCAGTAGCTAGATGGTTGTCTTCTCCACCATGTGCTTCATGTTTAGATCTCATGAGCTGCCCTACATGATTGAGATCACCGTTATGTAATTCTATATGTTTGGTTTGTTGGGATCCGATGAATATTGGTGTTATGATTGAGTTGCTATACTGACATATATCTTATGTTATCTCTATGTTGTTTATGATCTTGCATGCTCTCCGTTGTTAGTAGCTATCTTGGCCGAGTAGTTGCTAATGACTCCAAGAGGGGGTATTTATGCTCGATAGTGGGTTCATGCTTCTATTTAATCTGGGGGAGTGATAGAAACCTCTAAGGTTGTAGATGTGCTGTTGCTACTAGGGAGAAAACAATATTCATATGCTCAAGGGCATATGCTTTATTTACATTACACACTTTGCTTAATGCAATTATCTGTTGTTCGCAACTTAATACTTGTGAAGTTCTCGGATTGATTCGCCACAAGTGGATTATTAGTCATAGATGCAGTTGGATAGCGGTCTATGTATTTTGTTGTAATGCCCAGAGTAAATCGCATAGTGATCTTCTTGACATATCACGTTTATCTTTATTCTATCAATTGCCCAACTGTAATTTGTTTACCCAGCATGTGTTGTTTATCTTATGGAGAGACACCACTAGTGAACTATGGACCCCGGTCCTATTTCCATCATATTGCTATCACCTGTTTACTTTACTCGCATTATTTACTTTACTCGTATTCTTCTACTGCTTTCCACTCGATACGCTTATAACCTTTGTTTCAAGCAAACCGGTGAGATTGACAACCTCATCACAAGTTGGGAGCAAAGTACTTGGTTGTGTTGTGTGCAGGTTCCACGTTGCAGCTAGCAAGCAAAGCTTGGACGAGGTGCCATATATAAATTGTCCGAAGCTGTCGCAAACTAGGAAGCATCACCTACAGCCGTATTGCCCGCTCTTCTCCTGATCGACATAACCTTGGTTTCTTAACTGAGGGAAAACTAGCTGCCATACTCATCACACCTTCCTCTTGGGGTTCCCAATGGGCTGGTCATTCACCACGCATCAAGCTAATTTTCTGGCACCGTTGCCGGGGAAGAGTGGAAGACCTCTGCAAGGGGAGTTTTTCGCGCACACATCCTTTACTTTGTTTTATAGTTTTGTTTTACTTTATTTATTTTACCTGCATCGTTTTATATCAAAAACCCCAAAAAATTAGAATCCTTGGTAGTTGTTATTTCTTTACTTTTAGTTCATCATGTTGTTCCCTAAGTACGTTCTGGAGGACCTCTCAGTAGGTAGTGGTTCAATTATTGGAAAAAGTAACATTGAGGAGTTCTTTAATCACATTAGTATGCATAAGGAAGTTGAGGAAAAGTCTTTGGTTGAGCTAGCTCCTAGTATTGAAGTTGCTTCTGCTTATTTAATTCACATGTTAGAAGCTAGGTTTGCTAGTCTTAATCCTTTTATGCAATACATGTTCCTTAAGCTTCATGAAATTGAAGATCCTGAAAAGAAAGCTTTTATTTTGGAAGCTTTGCGCCTAGAATTTAAAGATGTTGTTATTGAAGCTAGAAAAGTTCTTAAACGTTTTAATAAACTCGGTTCAACTATAAAGGTTATTAGTACAAACGATGAAGGAGCCGAAATACCTATACCTAGCAAGCTCTTGGGATTGTGTGAAGCTTTCGAAAATAATTTTGACTGGATCTGTCCCCAAAATCTTTTTAGTGATTTGAGTGAACCAAAGCGTGATCACAAAGGGTCTTCTAAAACTTATGTGGATGAAATACAATGCCTTATTGACAAGACCTCTACAGTCGATCTTAATGCTCCTTCTGATGTTACTTGATTCGCAATTTTCTGCGCCTAGCTCAAAGGCATTAAAGAAAAGCACTCTTGGGAGATAACCCAATGTTTTATTTCCAGTACCTTTTGTTTTATTTGAGTCTTGGAAGTCATTACTACTGTAATGACCGCTCCTTATCCTTTTTATTTTATTGTTGTGCCAAGAGAAGCCTCTAATTCGAGTGAGGTAAAGATTTGGGGATGTTGCTGTCCTGAAACTGTTTTTGGTGCTGCACTGTAAACATTCATATAAATTCTCTGTATATCTTTTGGACCTGCGATTTCTTGTGCATATGCCCCAGGTTATATCCAAACTTTCATTAGTTGAACACTTTTTGATTTGAGCAATAGAAAACCCCTCAAAAATTCGACCTTTGTCAGTTGTTCTGTTTTGACAGATTTCTGCCAATATTTGTGTTTGCCGCTTTATCGCTTTCTTTGTGAGTTCTTTTGATCATAGAACTTTTGGGGAAGTTGCTACAGTAGTATATACTTCATATGTAGTGGTTTTGGGTTGAAACCTGAAGCAAAAGAGGTTGATTATATGTTATGCTACACTAATGTTGCTAATAGATTTGTGTTTAGTTTTGTATGAAGGAAGTTTTCAAGTGTAGGGATTGGAGAATGATGAGATGAGTTGAAGAATAGACAAAAGCTCAAGCTTGGGGATGCCCATGCATCACCCCAAGAAATATCCAAGAAGTACAAGCGTCAAAGCTTGAGGATGCCCCCGAGGCACCCCTTCTTCATCGGCAAAAATCAGGTCACCTTTCAAAACACTATATTTTTATTGCTTCATGCACTATATGTTTTTCTTGGAGCGTCAGTTGTTTTAGTTTTCTTAGTTAGTTTAGTTTGTTTGCTGTAATAAATGGTTGGACCCCAACAAATTTCCTTTGGAGGAGATGTACTCGTTTTCATTTGCCAAGAACACTCCGTTTTCATTCTTTCAATTTCACCGAGTGTTCTTCTTTTTCTGCTACTGCTTTTGGTTTTCATTTTCGCCTTGATTTGCGTTCAGACCTTATCATATCTTTTCATCAAGGTTTATTTTTTGCCTCTGATCTTTATTGGTTTTCATCAAAAGAGGTGTCTCCAAAAATTTCAAATGGTGTTGGAAAAGAGAAAAAGCTTTATGCAAAAAAGTGGTACAAGAAGGAGCTTGTGTAGACTGTGGCTTAGGTTTTTTCAAGTCATGCTTGATGTCTTTTTGATGGTATGCTTAGTGGTTTTGCTGTAGCATGACTTGTCTCAAATAACTGAGATTGCTTAATGAGCCTTTGAAAAAAATCATGCGTTATTTTAATTATTTGGAAGCATTATTTTGGTTTTCTCCTTGATGTTTTATTTGGGTTGACTTGGCGCATGCTCACACATGTTAGACTCTTACAAAGTCGCCAATAGCCTCTATGATCATTTAGTTTTTGACTTTTGATGCCATCTTATACTTCTTTTGATGTCGCTTTGTCGCTTTGCATGATTATGGCCATTACTGCTCTCTTAGTTGGTCGCTCCCAGTCTTTTGCTAGCCCTCGCCTTGTACTGAGTATGAGCTCTACTCGTGCATCCAACTCCTAAAAGCCAAAGTTTGCCAAAGTGTCCACCATACATACCTACTAGCAATTTGCTATTCTAAGTAAATTTGACTTGCTTTATTTTCTCTTCAAATTAAACTCTTACCAATGTTATGCGAAAATTGGTCAGTAAAGCTCTCACGAACCGGAAGGCACACTTTACTTTTTCCTGTTCTTAAAATTTGACATTGTGGTCTCTTATGTTGAGTTGTTATGCTTGCGAGTTGTAAGTTGGAGACTAGCCCAGCCATGCAGTCATGGGCAAGCTTTCAACATTGCACTTCTTATTTGAGTTGATATCGTGATCTTTTGTTTATGGATGCCCGCGGTGTGAAATGAATTGGGAATCTTGTGGGGATCATGGAGTTTGTATATGTGTTAGGGAAACGCCTGGGCCGCTAATTTAAGCCATGCATAATTCATGGTGGAAATTTGCAGCATACCCATGGTGGACATTTGACGACGCATCTCACAATAAAAAGCTAAACAAATGGTAAATAAAAGAGATTTCGAGGTGTTCATTGTCTGCTTGTCCTATCATTTTGATGTGGGCTTGTTCCATGTCATCGGGCACGGAGGTACCCCGTTGGCGGTTCTCGATGATACGCATATACTTACAATGACAAGAGCCTTGCTTGGGACTCTAAGTAAAGTAGCATGAGGTTTGGGTACTCGTATTCACGGGACACGAGGTTTTCAACTTATGATTTGTCAAGCATATGCATCATAATTGTTCTCGCATTAACTTTAACCATTCAAGATGCTTATGATGGGGGCAATGAGAGCTCAAAGCCGGTAAGTACCATAATTTTTGAAGGTTATAAAACTTGCAATTACTGCTTCCCTCTGCGAAGGGCCTTTCTTCTACTTTTTATGTTGAGTCACCACCTTCTATCTTTATGCACCATAAGAGAGCAAAGTTGTCATTCTTAGTATAATGTGTATTGTCCCAAAGTTTTCATTGATTGATTCATATTGTTGGTTTCACTTGTTCTTAAATTACTTGTATCTAGTCGCCCTCTTAAACTTGAAGGTGTCTTATGCATTTATGTTTTGCTCTCTTTGAAGGACAAGTTGAAAACCATTTGTTTCCTTATGATTTGAACACACGTTTGACTTTCATTGTTTCATTTTCATGATCTTTTGTTTGTGTTCATTTTCATGTTTACAACATGGTTGCTAAGTTCCTATTGTCAAGATTATATCTTCATGCCCATGTTTTAAGTTCTTATGATCCCAGCTCACAAATGCTTACATATATGATCAAGATTGTGTAGGTGCATGTCACCTCAAAAATTATTTCTTTTGTTATCACTTACCTACTCGAGGATGAGCAGGAGTTAAGCTTGGGGATGCTTGATACGTCTCCAACGTATCTATAATTTTTGATGCTCCATGCTTGTTTATACACCATTTGCCTACTGTTTCGTTACACTTTGTGGCACTTTTATGCATTTTCCGGAACTAACCTATTAACAAGTCGCCACAGTGCCAGTTCCCTGTTTTCTGCTGTTTTTGTGTTTCAGAAGTGATACACAGGAAATATTCTCGGAATTGGACGAAACAAGTTCCTGAAGTCTTATTTTCCCCGGAAGCTTCCAGAGATCCGAAGAGGAGACAGAGTGGGGCCACGAGGGGGCCACACACTAGGGCGGCGCGGCCCAGGCCCTGGCCGCGCCCCCTACATGTGAGACCACCTCGGTCCACTTCTGACGATGCCCCTTCACCTCTCATCACACCTTCCTCTTGGGGTTCCCAACGGGCTGGTCATTCACCACGCATTAGCGCCACATACTCGACTTCGGTGGTGGAGAGAGACAAGCAATTTTGCTTCTTGGATGACCAACTAACCAAAGACCTACCAAGAAAATGGCAAGCCCCGGAAGATGACTTCCTATCCACTTTGTCTCCCCAATCCGAGTCCGAGTACCCAATAAGCTCCTTGATCCCTTCGGGTACCAAAGGCCAAAAGTTGGGGTATCAATCAAATATCGAAAGACTCTTTTGACCGCCATTAATTGGCTTTCCTTAGGGGCGGCTTGATATTGTGCACACATTCCCACACTAAGCATGATATCCAGTCTAGATGCATAAAGATAGAGCAAAGAACCAATCATAGAGCGATAGAGTTTTTGATCCACTTCTTTACCATTAGGATCGAGATCAAGAGTAACCTTTGTAGGCATGGGAGTCTTGGCTCCCTTAACTCCGGAGTCCATCTTGAACTTCTTGAGCATGTCTTGGGTGTACTTGTCTTGATTAATAAAGGTGCCTCCCTTTAATTGCTTCACTTCAAAGCCAAAAAAGAATTTCAACTCCCCCATCATAGACATCTCAAATTTGTTGGTCATTAGCCTTGCAAATTCATCATTGGAAGATTTGTTAGAAGAACAAAAAATGATGTCATCTACATAAAGTTGGCATATGAAAAGCTCCTCATTAACTTTCTTAGTAAAAAGAGTGGGATCAATGAGGCCTATCTCAAACCCACGGTCTACAAGAAGCTCTCTAAGATGCTCATATCATGCACGTGGGGCTTGCTTAAGGCCATAGAGTGCCTTATCGAGCTTGTAGACATGGTTAGGAAAGTTAGGATCCTCAAAACCCGGGGGTTGATCTACATATACTAACTCATGCAAAGGACCATTTAAGAAAGCACTCTTCACATGCATTTGTTGCAACTTAAAGTTATGATGTGAAGCATAAGCAAGAAGGATACGGATGGACTCAAGGCGAGCCACGGGTGCAAAAGTCTCTCCATAGTCAATGCCTTCAATTTGAGAGTACCCTTGAGCAACCAAACAAGCCTTGTTCCTTACAACAATCTCATTCGCATCTTGCTTGTTCTTGAAGATCCACTTGGTTCTAATGACATTGCGGCAATCCTTGGGCTTCTCCACTAATGACCACACTTTGTTGCGCTCGAAGTTATTGAGTTCTTCGTGCATGGCTTCCACCCAATCCGGGTCTTCAAGTGCTTCAAATACCTTTTGAGGTTCCACACAAGAGATATAGGCATGATGGCTACTAAAGTTGGCCAATTGCCTCCTTGTGGATACCCCTTTCCTTACACTTCCAATCACACTCTCCAAGGTATGGCTACCTTTCCAGTGAATTGATGCTATCTTCATAGCACGACGAGCTTGAGCTTCTTCAAGAGATTCTTGAGAAGCCACTTGGTCATCACCATGGTTTTGGTCCTCGCCTTGACCTTCATCAAGAGCTCTCTCTTCAACTTGAGCTTGCTCATCATCTTGAGCTTGACCTTGATCACCACTTGGTGAAGAATCACCACCATGCTCATGGTCTTGATCTTGATCATGCTCACTTGGTTGAGGGTCTTGAGCTTGTCTTTGGCTAGCATTAAAAGGGCCTTGTGGAGCTTGTTGTGTTTGAGAGAGTGAAGGCTCCACTTGAGTAGAGCATAGTCCTTCTCCTTTCGCCAAAAGGTGTTCCTCAATGGGTATGAGATGTCCCACACCCATTCTTCTTATGGCAAGAGGAGGTGTTTCGTCACCTACATCAAAAACACCACATTGCTCCACACAGGAGCCGTCATTCTCGTTGAATCTCACGTTAGAAACTTCAACAACACGAGCGGACTCTTTGTCAAAGATTCTAAAGGCGTGAGACTCGGTGGCATAGCCAACAAAGGTACCCTCAAGATCTTTCGAATCAAATTTGGACAAATAGACACCTTTCTTAAGATAGTAGCACTTACAACCGAACACCCTGGAGTACTTGATATTTGGCTTCTTGCCGGTAAGTATTTCATAAGGTGTCTTCTTCAATCCCTTGTGGAGATATAAACGGTTTGAAGCGTGACACGCGGTATTAATGGTTTTGGCCCAAAAGTTATATGGAGACTTGAATTCCGCTAACATGGTCCTAGCCATATCAATGAGAGTCCGGTTCTTCCACTCGGCTACACCATTTTGTTGGGGAGTGTAGGGAGATGAGTATTGATGGCGAATCCCCTCATCAGTGAGAAAATCATTTAAGGTATAGTTCTTGAACTCGGTGCCATTGTCACTTTGGATCATGAATATGTCTTCACTATATTGACGTTGCACTTCATTGGTGAAATCTTTGACGATTTGTTGAGTCTCATGCTTGTATGCTAAGAAGAAGACCCAAGTGTATCTTGAATAGTCATTGACAATCACCAAACAATACTTCTTTCCTCCTAGACTTGCATAAGTGGGAGGGCCAAAGAGATCCATATGAAGGAGCTCTAGGACCCTCTTAGATGAAATGATGGTCTTGCTAGTATGATGAAGTTCATGCATCTTTCCTTTGATGCAAGCTCTACACATACGATCTTTGGAAAAGGTTAGATCGGTTAGTCCTAGGATGTGGTTGCCTTTTTAAAGACTTTGCAAAGTTCTCATATTGACGTGGCCTAGCCGGCGATGCCAAAGCCATCCCACGTCAACTTCAGCCATTAGGCAAGTCGCGGCTTTAGTGGTCTCCTTCGAGAAGCCGATCACATATAAGCCATTTTCGACATGCCCAACATGAGCTACATTAAGAGACTTGCTCCACAAAAGAACCACAATCCCAACATCAAAGAAAGTTGCAAAGCCCATATTAGCAAGTTGAGCAACGGAAAGTAGATTATATGAAAGGGACTCAACAAGCATGACATCTTCCACGGTAACATTGTGAGAGGCAACAACCTTGCCAAGACACAATATCTTTGACCTTGAAGAATCCCCATAGATGACATAGCCCGCATGGGATGAACCGGTGCGGAGCTCCTTCACCATTTCTTTGCTCCCGGTCATATGATTGGTAGCACCACTATCAATTATCCATTGACCACCACCGGAAGCAAAGCCCTACAAGAGATCAAGTCTTGATTTTAGGTCCCCATTTCTCAATGGGTCTTCTCTTGTTAGTGACAAGGGTCTTTGGAACCCAAATAGACCATGCAACATATTCATTTGGTGAACTAACAAATTTAGCATAAACATGCCCATCATGTGCATGACAAAGAACATAAGAAGGATTATATTTTCCCGCAAAGTTATTATGATTAAGCATAGCCTTCTTGGCATTCCCAATAACTTCCCTCACCTCCTCCTCAAAGACATTACCATTCGCATCATAGCATATTTCACTAGGAACATGCTTCTTTAATGAGGGAGGAGGTGCGGGGACACTTTTCTTCTTCTTCTTCTTCTTCTTCTTCTTCTCTTGTTCTTCTTCTTCTTGTTCTTCTTGGACTTGGAGGCATATCCAAGTCCCATCTTGTCACCATGTTGCTTTTGAGCATCCAAGAGCTCATCAAGCTTCTCATTTCCCTTTGGGGGAGCTTTCTCACAAGAGGGGTTAGTTGAGCATGAACTTGCAACAAAGGTGCTAGAAAGAGACTTGGTTGCTTCTTTAGCAATTATAAGATTTAGTTTCTCATTTTGCAACCTAAGTTCATTAGCAACGGATTGAGTTATATCATGATCACTTTTAAGTTTAGCAATATTCAAATTGTGAGATTCTACAAGACACAACTTGGATGTCTCAAGTGCCACCCTTAGGTCTTGCTCTTCCTCAAGAGATTGAGTAAGAGAAGCAATTTCATCGGCATAGTCACGAGCATGACCCTCTAGCTCAAAAATGTGTTCATCATTTTTATCATTTATTTGGAGGGCCTCATTACATTGATCAAGGAGAATCTCAACGCGTGCTTTGGTCTCCCCATGCAAGGTTGACATGAAAATGTCCATTTCATTTAGATCATTATTATCACCACATTGTTCAACATAATCCATCAAAGATAAGCTTTTAGGTATGATGGGTGTGAGAGGAGGTGATACCTTTGTAGCATGAGCCATAAGACAAGTCACATTTGGTTGGTGCGCTTTGATTCATTTGCGGAAGCAAAAAGAGGCGATGATGAGGTAGGTTGGGAAATGGCAATGGTGACCCTTCCTACTTCCTCATCATCATCATCATCCCTGGAGAGATATTCTTCTTGAGTCATCAAAGCGTGAATTGGAAGGTCTCTCTTCTTGTCGGAGTTCCTTGGGGGGTATGACTTGGTCTTCATCTCCTTGCGGACAAGTCTTCCATTGTGATCTTCCACTCTTTCATAAGGACACTTTGCAATGAAGTGGTTATGGTTTCCACAACTGTAGCAAGTCCTCACTCTACTTGTAGCCTTGGGCTTGGAGGGTCTAGATGACTTCCACTTCTTCAAGAATCCCTTTGAGCAAGAGCTATATGCTCAGCATGAGCATACTTCATGTCCTCGGGGCTTCCACTCATTACTTCTTTCTCTTCAACCAAACTTGCTTCTTCATGATATGTAACCTTGGCCTTCAAAGCAAGGTTAGGAGCACGCACTCCACGAGCATGGGTGAGAGCATCATCCGTGATGCTACCGATTTGATGAAGTAAATAACCGGCCAGTTGGGAACCCCAAGAGGAAGGTATGATGAGTATAGCAGCTTGTTTTCCCTCAGTTAAGAAACCAAGGTTTATCGTTCAGGAGAAGAGCAGACAATTACGACTGAAGGTGATGCTTGCTAGTTTGCGACAGCTTCGGACAATTTATATATGGCGCCTCGTCCAAGCTTTGCTTGCTAGCTGCAACGCTGAACCTGCACACAACACAACCAAATACTTTGTTCCCAACTTACGATGAGGTTATCAATCTCACCGGTTTGCTTGAAACAAAGGTTATGAGCGTATCAAGTGGAAAACAGTAGAAATATGCGAGTAAAGTAAACAATGCGAGTAAAGTAAATAGGTGATAGCAATATGATAGAAATAGGACCGGGGTCCACAGTTCACTAGTGGTGTCTCTCCATAAGATAAATAACACATGCTGGGTAAACAAATTATAGTTGGGCAATTGATAGAATAAAGATAAACGTGATATGTCAAGAAGATCACTATGCGATTTACTCTGGGCATTACAACAAAATACATAGACCGCCATCCAACTGCATCTATGACTAATAATCCACTTGTGGCGAATCAATCCGAGAACTCCACAAGTATTAAGTTGCGAACAACAGATAATTGCATTAAGCAAAGTGTGTAATGTAAACAAAGCATATGCCCTCGAGCATATGAATGTTGTTTTCTCCCTAGTAGCAACATCACATCTACAACCTTAGAGGTTTCTGTCACTCCCCCAGATTAAATAGAGGCATGAACCCACTATCGAGCATAAATACCCCCTCTTGGAGTCACTAGCAACTACTCGGCCAAGATAGCTACTAACAACGGAGAGCATGCAAGATCATAAACAACATAGAGATAACAAAAGATATATTTCAGTATAGCAACTCAATCATAACACCAATATTCATTAGATCCCAACAAACCAAACATGTAGAATTACATAACGGTGATCTCAATCATGTAGGGCAGTTCATGAGATCTAAACATGAAGCACATGGTGGAGAAGACAACCATCTAGCTACTGCTATGGACCCATAGTCCAAGGTAGACTACTCACTCATCGCTCCGGAGGCAAGCATGGCGATGAAGAAGACCCTCCGGTGGCGATTCCCCTCTCCGGCAGGGTGCCGGGAAGAGCTTCTGGACCCTCCCGATCTTTGGGTCGACGGTGGCAGCGGATCGCGATGTGTTCTGGAAAATTGATCGGGTACTTAGGTTTTTCTCGTCGGGGGGTCTTTATAGGCGAAGGGGCGATGTCAGAGGTGGAGCCAGGTGGCCTCACACCATGGCGGCGCGGCCAGGGCCTGGGCCGTGCCAGCCTAGCGTGTGGGGCCCCTGTGGCTCCCCTCCTACTCTCCTTCGGATCTCTGGAAGCTTCCGGGCAAAATAAGACTTCAGGAACTTGTTTCGTCCAATTCCGAGAATATTTCTTGTGTATCACTTCTGAAACACAAAAACAGCAGAAAACAGGGAACTGGCACTGTGGCGACTTGTTAATAGGTTAGTTCCAGAAAATGCATAAAAGTGCCACTAAGTGTAACAAAACATTGGGAAAATGGTGTAAAGACAAGCATGGAGCATCAAAAATTATAGATACGTTTGAGACGTATCAAGCATCCCCAAGCTTAACTCCTGCTCGTCCTCGAGTAGGTAAGTGATAACAAAATAATAATTTTTCAGGTGACATGCACCTACACAATCTTGATCATATATGTAAGCATTTGTGAGCTGAGATCATAAGAACTTAAAACATGGGCATGAAAGATATAATCTTGACAATAGAAACTTAGCAACCATGTTGTAAACATGAAAATGAACACAAACAAAAGATCATGAAAATGAAACAATGAAAGTCAAACGTGTGTTCAAATCATAAGGAAAAACATACAAATGGTTTTCAGCTTGTCCTTCAAAGAGAGCAAAATATAAATGCATAGGACACCTTCAAGTTTAAGAGGAAGACTAGATACAAATAATTTAAGAACAAGTGAAACCAACAATGTGAATCAATCAATGAAAACTTTGGGACAGTGCACATTATACTCAGAATGACAACTATGCTCTCTTAATGGTGCATAAAGATAGAATGTGGTGACTCAACATAAAAGTAGAAGAAAGGCCCTTCGCAGAGGGAAGCAGTGATTGCAAGTTTTATAACCTTAAAAAATTATGGTACTTACCGGCTTTGAGCTCTCATTGCCCCCATCATAAGCATCTTGAATGGTTAAAGTTAATGCGAGAACAATAATGATGCATATGCTTGACAAATCATAAGTTGAAAACCTCGTGTCCCGTGAATATGAGTATCCAAACCTCATGCTACTTTACTTAGAGTCCCAAGCAAGGCTCTTGTCATTGTAAATATATGCATATCATTGAGAACCGCCAATGGGGTACCTCCGTGCCCGATGACATGGAACAAGCCCACATCAAAATGACAGGACAAGTAGACAATGAACACCTCGACATCTCTTTTATTTGCCATTTGTTTAGCTTTTTATTGTGAGATGCGTTGTCGAATGTTCACCATGGGTATGCTGCAAATTTTCACCATGAATTATGCATGGCTTAGATTAGCAGCCCGGCGTTTCCCTAACACATATACAAACTCCATGATCCCCACAAGATTCCCAATTCATTTCACACCGCGGGAATCCATAAACAAAAGATCACGATATCAACTCAAATAAGAAGTGCAATGTTGAAAGCTTGCCCATGACTGCATGGCTGGGCTAGTCTCCAACTTACAACTTGCAAGCATAACAACTCAACATAAAAGACCACAATGTCAAATTTTTAAGAACATGAAAAAGTAAAGTGTGCCTTCCGGTTCGTGAGAGCTTTACTGACCGAATTTCGCATAACACTGGTAAGAGTTTAATTTGAAGAGAAAATAAAAGCAAGTCAAATTTACTTGGAATAGCAAATTGCTAGTAGGTATGTATGGTGGACACTTTGGCAAACTTTGGCTTTTAGGAGTTGGATGCACGAGTAGAGCTCATACTCAGTACAAGGCGAGGGCTAGCAAAAGACTGGGAGCGACCAACTAAGAGAGCAATAATGGCCATAATCATGCAAAGTGACAAAGCAACATTAAAAGAAGCATAACATGGCATCAAAAGTCAAAAACTAAATGATCATAGAGGCTATTGGCGACTTTGTAAGAGTCTAACATGTGTGAGCATGCGCCAAGTCAACCCAAATAAAGCATCAAGGAGAAAACCAAAATAATGCTTCCATACAATTAAAAACAACGCATGATTTTTTCAAAGGCTCATTAAGCAATCTCAGTTATTTGAGACAAGTCATGCTACAGCAAAACCACTAAGCATACCATCAAAAAGACATCAAGCATGACATGAAAAAGCCTAAGCCGCAGTCTACACAAGCTCCTTCTTGTACCACTATTTTGCATAAAGCTTTTTCTCTTTTCCAACACCATTTGAAAATTTTATAAACACCTCTTTTGATGAAAACCAATAAAGATCAGAGGCAAAAATACACCTTGATGAAAAGATATGACAAGGTCTGAACGCAAATCAAGGCGAAAACGAAAACCAAAAGCAGTAGCAGAAAAAGAAGAACACTCGATTTTTAATAAGAGTAAAAAACTGAGTGTTCTTGGCAAATAAAAATGAGTACATCTCCTCCAAAGGAAATTTGTTGGGGTCCAACCATTTATTGCAGCAAACAAACTAAACTAACTAAGAAAACTAAAACAACTGACGCTCCAAGAAAAACACATAGTGCATGAAGCAATAAAAATAGGGATTTCTATTTTCGTGCCCCTGGGTCGTTAGTTGTACTCAGTTTTCCCCAGCCGCTTAACTTTTCCTCAGTTTTCCCCTCGCTCTAGTTTGAAACCCCTCGCAGACGGTCGGACGGGAGGGTTGCCGTTTAGTTGACCGTTCCGTGCTGACGTGTGGGGCCGCGTCGTGTGGGGCCGCGTCGCGTGGGGCTGGTAGAACGGGACCGCGTGGGACAGGACGAGACCGCGTTTGGTTGTACGTGAGAGCTCGGTTTTGTCTCTCTCGGCCCAAATTGGCATTTTTCAGAGCGCCTTTTTCCCCTCTCTCTCTGTAACAGTTCTCTCTCTTTTCACCAAATTAGTATCAAATCTAGAGAAGCTTCTATTTCCGTCTTTCTTTAATGATTGTTGCCTTTTGGCCCTCGTTTTTTGCCCAATATGTTAACAAATCTAGTAGCAAATCTAGAAGCTAGTAGAGGATAAATTCACAGCAGCATAATAAATCGAGAAAATATAGGATAAGCTGCATACAGCAGCCAACATAGCATATATATATATATTCAGGACAGATCCAACAGTACTACCGATCCCTAGATCCAACATAAGCTACATTTTACATGGGATTAAGCTTGGAGGCTGCGCAGGTGAATCCCAAGTGCTTTGTGTTTGGCCATGAACGCATGCACGTTCACGGTCGTTCCAACTCTAGCGCCGCCAGGGGCACTGCCAAGGGATTCGGCATGGTTCACCAGGCAGTTGAAGTCGGTGGCGCGGAGCCTCCTGTTGCAGAAGGGGCATGTGTAAACGCCTCGAGCAAAGTGGCGATTATAATGGCCGGACTACAGCCTCCTGAGGACGTGACGAGTCTTGGTGTGGAAGGACTCGTCGTCGCTGTCGACGTCGCTGCTCTGCACCTGTCACGTAGCACCAAAGATCGAAAAACACGGAGTCAATTGCAGCGATGATGGAACAGAGAGTGAACAAAAGATCATGCATGATAATATGGGCACGAAAAAAAGAAGCCTCAGTTACATTGGACACACTTATATCCAGGATTTGGGTCAGTGAACCAAAGATCATGCACAACAAATTTGTACACACCAATTGTTCACTCACCAAACCCTGAATCAATTTGTGCCCAAATATTCATCATCATCGGCACAAATTAACGGGATGGGATTGATTACTCACATAAGTTAACCGAATCTTAAACAAAAGCAAATCACAAATACTAATAATGCTAGATCTATCATAATAACGCTAGATCTATCATAAAAGGATTGAACTAGGAACAGACTAACCCTAATAACGCTAGATCTATCATAAAAGGATTGAACTAGGAACAGACGAACCCTAATAACGCTAGATCTAACACAAAAGGATTGAAATGGCATAAGAACAAGGGAACAAAGGGTTACCTCTGGGTAGTCGTCGACGATGCTGGTGTCATAGGGGTTCGCCGGCGCAACGTACGGCACTGGTTCGTACGGGTCTTCGTACATGTCCCAATCGACGGGGGCCTGGATGGGTGCCTGGACGGGGGCCTGGACGGGGGCGGCGGCCGATGCGCCGGCGGCTACGTCGGCAATGGGCATCTCATGCTTCTCCATCGCCGGGGTTTTTTCTTAGGGGGTTTTTCGACGCGAAGTGGAGAAGATGATGGGACAGGAGAGGCGGTTGCAGTGAGAATGAGATAGTGGGCAAGCGTCGAGAGAGAGAGAGAGGGGCTCTATAAAGACGAAGGTGGCGTTTGGTGTACCGCAACACGCGTCCGCTATGCACGGCTGCAGCGTGCACCGTGACACGAGGCTAACCCTTCGACGTTTGGTGTACTCAGTTCTACCCTCGGGCCTTATTCAGAAATTTATATGTACTCAGTTTTCCACTCGAGTACTTAGACTGGCAAGTGCAATATACTCAGTTCTACCCTCAAGTAGCTGGTCAACAGAGAGTCAACAAATGAGATTAACATAGCTAATTGAGTCATTTCATGCGCAAAAAAATCCAAAAAAATAAAAACATAGTGGCACCTACTCATGGAATCTTCCTACGCAACCTGCCACCTTAACAAACATAGATAAATCATGTTTTACAACAAATTACCACTTCTCATAATCACTAGTAGCTATGAAGATGCATGGTTTTCCACTCAAACCCCTTTGCAAAACATCTTCCCCAAAACATAGTTTGTCTAAATGAGGCCATAATTGTCACACTCATGTATATTTGAATTGCAAATAATTTGATGTAGCCCAATATGAATTATATTGTACAAAACACGCATTTTTCATTTTGTAATTATTTTGTTTGAATCCCTTAGTCTATTTACTATTTACGTGCCCTTGGTTTCTTAGTACTACTCAGTTTTGCCCTCAAGTACTGTCACAAATGCTCACAGAAACCCAAACTTATCCTGATTGGTTGAGCAGTTGTCACACGGATCGACTCCACCAACCGTTGATCCACTGATCTAACGGGCAGTATACCCCTATCCGTCTCTTCGTGGCCACCCCTCTCTCTCTCTTCGTGGCCACCCCTCTCTCTCTCTCTCTGTCGGTGGATCAACGGTTGGTGGAGTCGATCCGTGTGCATTTATGGATTATTTTGCTACGTAACTATATTCCCTCTATTTATGCATTATTTTCCATGATTTAAAAATGTTAAACTAAAAAGTGGTAAACAAGAGACATACATATTTATCACCCCTCTAACAATTATCAACTATCTTTAGCATTCCTTTTCTTTTAGGGAATTTAGTTTTGGTAATTTGAAACGGCCCAAAAGTGGTATAATTTTGGTAGAAACATGAGACATACATATTTACCACCCCTCTAACAATTATCAACTATCTTTAGCATTCCTTTTCTTTTAGGGAATTTAGTTTTGGTAATTTGAAACGGCCCAAAAGTGGTATAATTTTGGTAGAAACATGAGACATACATATTTATCACCCCTCTAACAATTATCAACTATCTTTAGCATTCCTTTTCTTTTAGGGAATTTAGTTTTGGTAATTTGAAACGGCCCAAAAGTGGTATAATTTTGGTAGAAACATGAGACATACATATTTATCACCCCTCTAACAATTATCAACTATATTTAGCATTCCTTTTCTTTTAGGGAATATAGTTTTCGTAATTTGAAACGGCCCAAAAGTGGTATAATTTTGGTAGAAACATGAGACATACATGTTTGGCATATTTGGGGCATTTCGGTGAATGAATTATTTATCACCCCTCTAACAATTATCAACTATCTTTAGCATTCCTTTTCTTTTAGGGAATATAGTTTTGGCAATTTGAAATGGCCCAAAAATGGTATAATTTTGGTAGAAACATGAGACATACATATTTGGCATATTTGTGGGATTTCGGTGAATGGATTATTTATCACCCCTCTAACAATTATCAACTTTCTTTAGCATTCCTTTTCTTTTAGGGAATATAGTTTGGGATATAGTTTTGGTTATTTGAAACGTCCCAAAAGTGGTATAATTTTGGTATAAACATGAGACATACATATTTGTGGGATTTCGGTGAATGCATTATTTGTCACCCCTCTAACAATTATCAACTATCTTTAGCATTCCTATATTCCCTAACACTTATTTTTTTGGTAATTTCGGTGAATGCACACACTAACTTTGAAAACAACTACAAGTACATGTAACTGAATAATGGACTTGTAACAAGGGATCCCTTGTAACAACTTCTAGCGCTTGACGAGCAATGATAAGAATCCGATCGCAATTATACAACAAAAAAAACAACCAGCCATCAGATTAGCTAGCTTCTTCAACTCGATCAGCTGCTTTAACTACTTGTTCATTTTCTTCAGTTCTCCCTTCACTTCCACCAGTTCTGCATTGGGAGCATTAGGCATAATCGGGACGGCCCCTCTCTCCACCGCATTCTCTACAGCAAGTACCCCCTCTCCCAAATTGCGCTCCCCAATACCGCCAATTGATTCCTGCAATTTAAGCCTCTGAACGTACACATCGATCCACTCGAAATACCTGCATTTCTTCAGGATCTGAAAACAACAACGTGAACCCTAAATCCCAAATTCGAGGGAATAACAAGAAAATCGAGAGAAAACAGAGCAATTGGAGCGAGATCTAACCTTATCCCCCTCTCTATATGGCAAGCTCTCGCATGCAAGGAACTCACGTCCATGGTTGCCGTTGTCGTTCGTCTTACAGATCGACCGCTTCAGAGGCTCTTGGCGTGGGCAGTCAAGGCATCTTGTCAAAGGCACGGGTCCATACTACGGCCATGAAGAACGGGAGGTCGAAGAGAAACTAGACATCACCCGCCTGCCGGGGAAGGGCTGCCGCTGCCGGAGAAGAAGAACAATGGGGCGCGGGGAAAGAAGGAGGAAGCAATGGCACGGGCACGGGCGCGGGGCTGGCTCGGGCTCCCATTTTGCAACGGGCACCTGGGTAAGCTGTGGGTCCGGCGCGCTAACGTGGACAAGTTGCGGGTCCCACGATGATCTGGATAAATGGAGGCGTGTCCACTGCGGGGCACAAACAGCGGCCCCACTTGCCAGCACCAACCAACGGTCAACTTAATAGGATTCCTCCCGTCCGAGCTCCTTGTGAGAGTTTCAGACAAGGGCTTGGGTAAAACTGAGGAAAAACTAAGCGGCTGGGGAAAACTGAGCACAACTAAGGACCCGAGGGCACGAAAATAGAAATCCCATAAAAATATAGTGTCTTGAAAGGTGACCTGATTTTTGCCGATGAAGAAGGGGTGCCTCGGGGGCATCCCCAAGCTTTGACGCTTGTACTTCTTGGATATTTCTTGGGGTGATGCATGGGCATCCCCAAGCTTGAGCTTTTGTCCATTCTTCAACTCATCTCATCATTCTCCAATCCCTACACTTGAAAACTTCCTTCATACAAAACTAAATACAAATCTATTAGCAACATTAGTGTAGGCATAACATATAATCAACCTCTTTTTGCTTCAGGTTTCAACTCAAAACCACCACATATATAGCATATACTACTGTAGCAACTTCCCCAAAAGTTCCGTGATCAAAAGAACTCAAAAGAAAGCGATAAAGCGGCAAACACAAATATTGGCAGAAATCTGTCAAAACAGAACAGCTGACAAAGGCCGAATTTTTGAGTGGTTTTCTGTTGCTCAAATCAAAAAGTGTTCAACTAACGAAAGTTTGGATATAACCTGGGTCATATGCACAAGAAATCGCAGGTCCAAAAGATATACAGAGAATTTATACGAATTTTTATGGTGCAGCACCGAAAACCGTTTCAGGACAGCAACATCCCCAAATCTTTACCTCACTCGAATTAGAGGCTTCTCTTGGCACAACAACAAAATAAAAGGGATAAGGAGTGGTCATTACAGTAGTAATGACTTCCAAGACTCAAATAAAAGAAAAAGTACTGGAAATAAAACATTGGGTTATCTCCCAAGAGTGCTTTTCTTTAACACCTTTGAGCTAGGCGCAGAAAATTGCGAATCAAGTAACATCAAGTGATGAAGCATCAAGCTCATAATTTGCTCTAAGAATAGAGTCAAAAAGTAATTTCTTTCTTTTCCTAGGGAAGTGTTCCATACCTTTCTTGAGTGGGAATTAATATTTGATTGTGCCTTCCCTCATATCAATGATGGCACCTACAGTTCGAAGAAAGGGTCTTCCCAAAATAATAGGACATGAAGCATGGCATTCAACGTCCATGACAAGAAAATCAACGGGAACAAGGTTATTGTTAACTACAATAAGAATATCATTAATCCTTCCCAAAAGTTTCTTCTTAGCAACATCAAAATAATATTTTTCAAGCGGTGGTAAATCAAGCATGTCATAAATCTTTCTAGGCATGATAGAAATACTAGCAACTAGATCACATAAAGCATGGCAATCAAAACCATTAACATGCATATCAATGATGGGTTCCCAACCATCTTCTAACTTCTTGGGAACAGAAGCTTTTTGCTTCAACTTTTCATCCCTAATTTTTATGAGAGCATTGGTAATATGCTTAGTAAAAGCAACATTTAAAGAACTAGCATTGGGAGTCAAAGCAAGATTTTGCAAGAACAAAATAACTTCAGATATATTGCAGCCATCAACATCAAAATCATTAAAGGAAATAGAGCTATCATCTCCTACACTCCGAAAAATTTCAGCACTCTTTTGAGAAAAAGTTTTGGCAGTTTTAGGCTTTTTAACACAAGGAGTGGGAGTTTTCTCTACACCAATCAAAGTAAGAGGATTCCTAGCATTACGAATAACATCATTAGAGGTAGTAATGGTACATACCTTCAAATTCCTAGCAATCTCATCCTCTCTTTCCCACCTGGCATGCAATTCCGCTAACAATCTAACATTTTCATCAATTCCAACTTGAATAGCATTAGCAGTAGCAAAAACATTGTTCTCTTTCACATCATTAGGCAACACTTTTAATTTCAGAAGTTCAATATCATGAGCAAGGCTATCAACTTTAGAAGCAAGCATATCAATTTTGCCTAACTTTTCCTCAACAGACTTGTTAAAAGCAGTTTGCTTACCGATGAAGTCCTTGAGCATTACCTCAAGCTCGGAGGGTGCAGCCCTAGTGTTGTTGGAGGAGTTACCATAAGAGTTACCATAACCATTACCATTGGTAGAAGGATACGGCCTATAATTGTTACTAGCAAAATTGTTCCTATAAGCATTGTTGTTAAAATTATTGTTTCTAATGAAATTCACATCAACATGCTCTTCTTGAGCAACCAGAGAGGCTAGAGGAACATTATTAGGATCAACATGAGTCCTATCATTAGCAAGCATAGCCATAATGGTATCAATCTTATCACTCAAGGAAGAGGTTACCTCAACAGAATTTACCTTCTTACCTTGTGGAGCTCTCTCGGTAGGCCATTCAGAGTAATTTACCATCATGTTGTCAAGTAGCTTTGTTGCGGCGCCCAAGGTAAGGGACATAAAGGTGCCTCCAGCAGCTGAATCCAATAGGTTCCTTGAAGAAAAATTCAGTCCTGCATAAAAAGTTTGGACAATCATCCAAGTAGTCAGTCCATGAGTGGAGCAATTCTTTATCATAGATTTCATTCTTTCCCAAGCTTGAGCAACATGTTCATTATCAAACTGAGTAAACTTCATAATATTGCTATGCAGAGATATAATCTTAGCAGGAGGATAGTATCTACCAATAAAAGCATCCTTACACTTAGCCCATGAATCAATACTATTCTTAGTCAAAGACAGCAACCAATCTTTAGCTTTTCCTCTCAATGAAGAAGGAAACAACTTGAGCTTAATAATATCACTTTCTACATCCTTATATTTCTGCATCTCACATAGCTCAACAAAATTGTTGAGATGAGCTGCAACATCTTCAGTACTAGCACCAGAAAAATGCTCTTTCATAACAAGGTTCAACAAAGCAGGCTTAATCTCATAAAAGTTTGCAGCAGGAGCAGGTGGTGCAATAGGAGTGCAGATAAAATCACTATTGTTCGTGCTAGTAAAGTCACACAACTTGGTGTTTTCAGGATTGGCCATTTCAGCAAAACTAAAAGTAGACAAGTAAAAACAACTACCAAGGATTCTATTTTTTTTGGGTTTTTGATATAGAACGATGCAGGTAAAATAAATAAAGTAAAGCAAAACAATAACAAAGTAAAGGATGTGTGTGCAAAAAACTCCCCTTGCAGAGGTCTTCCACTCTTCCCCGGCAACGGCGCTAGAAAAGAAGCTTGATGCTACCGATTTGATGAAGTAAATAACCGGCCAGTTGGGAACCCCAAGAGGAAGGTATGATGAGTATAGCAGCTTGTTTTCCCTCAGTTAAGAAACCAAGGTTTATCGTTCAGGAGAAGAGCAGACAATTACGACTGAAGGTGATGCTTGCTAGTTTTTTGGACAATTTATATATGGCGCCTCGTCCAAGCTTTGTTTGCTAGCTGTAACGCGGAACCTGCACACAACACAACCAAATAATTTGTTCCCAACTTACGATGAGGTTGTCAATCTCACCGGTTTGCTTGAAACAAAGGTTATGAGCGTATCGAGTGGAAAACAGTAGAAGTATGCGAGTAAAGTAAACAATGCGAGTAAAGTAAACAGGTGATAGCAATATGATGGAAATAGGACCGGGGTCCACAGTTCACTAGTGGTGTCTCTCCATAAGATAAATAACACATGCTGGGTAAACAAATTAAAGTTGGGCAATTGATAGAATAAAGATAAACATGATATGTCAAGAAGATCACTATGCGATTTACTCTGGGCATTACAACAAAATACATAGACCACCATCCAACTGCATCTATGACTAATAATCCACTTGTGGCGAATCAATCCGAGAACTCCACAAGTATTAAGTTGCGAACAATAGATAATTGCATTAAGCAAAGTGTGTAATATAAACAAAGTATATGCCCTCGAGCATATGAATGTTGTTTTCTCCCTAGTAGCAACAGCACATCTACAACCTTAGAGGTTTCTGTCACTCCCCCAGATTAAATAGAGGCATGAACCCACTATCGAGCATAAATACCCCCTCTTGGAGTCACTAGCAACTACTCGGCCAAGATAGCTACTAACAACGGAGAGCATGCAAGATCATAAACAACATAGAGATAACAAAAGATATATTTCAGTATAGCAACTCAATCATAACACCAATATTCATCGGATCCCAACAAACCAAACATGTAGAATTACATAACGGTGATCTCAATCATGTAGGGCAGCTCATGAGATCTAAACATGAAGCACGTGGTGGAGAAGACAACCATCTAGCTACTGCTATAGACCCATAGTCCAAGGTAGACTACTCACTCATCGCTCCGGAGGCAAGCATGGCGATGAAGAAGACCTCTGGTGGCGATTCCCCTCTCCGGCAGGGTGCCGGGAAGAGCTTCTGGACCCTCCCGATCTTCGGGTTGACGGCGGCGGCGGATCGCGATGTGTTCTGGAAAATTGATCGGGTACTTAGGTTTTTCCCATCGGGGGGTCTTTATAGGCGAAGGGGCGATGTCAGAGGTGGAGCCAGGTGGCCTCACACCATGGCTGCGCAGCCAGGGCCTGGGCCGCGCCAGCCTGGCGTGTGGGGCCCCTGTGGCTCCCCTCCTACTCTCCTTCGGATCTCTGGAAGCTTTCGGGAAAAATAAGACTTTAGGAACTTGTTTCGTCCAATTCCGAGAATATTTCCTGTGTATCATTTCTGAAACACAAAAATAGCAGAAAACAGGGAACTGGCACTGTGGTGACTTGTTAATAGGTCAGTTCCGGAAAATGCATAAAAGTGCCACTAAGTGTAACAAAACATTGGGCAAATGGTGTAAAAACAAGCATGGAGCATCAAAAATTATAGATACGTTTGAGACGTATCAATCCGCATTCTTCTCGGAAATCTTTCTTGCAACAATCTCTTGCAAGATGTCATGAGCGGTCATCTTCCGAAAGTTGGCACCTTCCTTGATAGAGTTCATTGTATCTTTCATGAAGGGCAAGAGAGCTTGGAAGAACTTCCTCTTCATCCATCTCCCATCACATTGGGTATAGCCAAGATCAATTAGCTTCACTTGAAGTGCCGAGAGGCGCCTATGGAGTTCTTCGGGGGTTTCACCATCAAGCATGACAAAGTTGTCCGCTTCATTGGAGGCTTCGTCAAACTTGGATCTTGAATGCTCTCGTTTCCGATGAAGAGGTTGGTGAGAACATCCCAAGCTTCCTTGGCGGAGGAGATGGATCGAACAAATGCCTTATCCTTCTCGGAGAGTGACATGTGGATGAGGTGCAAGGCGGAGGCATTGAATTGCTTGTCGATGGTCTCCCAAGGGAGTAAGTTGTTCAAGTCCTTGGAAGTTGGATTAAATCCTTGATCAATGATTCTCCAAAGCTCAATAGACACAAAGTTTATGTGGGAGCGCATGTTATCTTGCCAATTTGCAGAGCTAGAAGCATCAAGTGGTGGCGGTGGGCTGCATGAAGCAAGGTGTGGCATTTGGAGGTGTCTCCCGGAGACATATCTTGTAGGATGTGTAATTTCCGGGCTATGTCCCCTAGAGGTGTTATCTACCTTGGGGGGTTCCTCGTCGCCCTCATCCCCATCCTTGTCCGGATCATCCTCGTTTAAGAGTGGCTTACCCGAGGTTTCAACCGGAGTCGGTGGATTGGTACTAGACGTCCCACTAGTGAGGGCATCGAGTTGAGTTTTTTGACTTTCTATGACACCCATCATGGCATCCATTCATGTCATTAGGTTATTAAGATCCGCCTTAGTGGCGGGCTCCTTGTCGCCCATAATCTCTTAGGCGGTAAAGCCCAATCAAAGAGCCCTTGCTCTGATACCAATTGAAAGGATCGATACGGGCGACTAGAGGGGGGGGGGTGAATATGCGCTAAGTCAATTTTTAATCTTTTTCCATTTTAAGGCTTGACACAAAGTAAATTCACTAGATGTGCAACTAGGTGAATTTCCTATAAGTGACAAGCATGCAAGTAAACAAGTAACTAGCAAGATACAAGTAAGGGAAACAAATAACCGAAGAGTGGACACCGGAGACACAAGGATGTATTCCTGTAGTTCCTTCCTTTTGAGGGGAAATACGTCTACGTTGGAGAGGTGTGGTGACACGAAGTCCACCAACGCCACAAAGGCTCACCTTGTTCTCCAGTGAGCAAGCCACTGAGGCTAGCTCGTTTCCACTAAGCGGTGGTATTGGGGGAACCACGAATCCCTTACACGGAGCTTGGGGCACGCATCCACAACTCAATTGGAGGCTCCCAAGAAAGCCATGGAGGCTAGAACACCACAAAGACAAGTCAATCAACCAATTATAATACCTAGGGTCTCAAGAACCCCTAGGCACAAATCCTCCAAGCAAATGGAGGGGGAAATAAAATTCCTTTGGTAAAGATGTAGATCGGTGCCTCCTCCTTCAATCCTCCAAAGATCAAGAGCTTTGGTTGGCTAGAAGAGGAGATTTATGGAATTTGGTGTTTTTGCAATGGGGGTAGGTGAGAGCTTCAAAGATGAACAATGATAGGTGAAGTTCTAACCCTACCCCATCTAGGAGAAGGGGTATTTAGGGGGGTGGAAATCTGGCCGTTGGAAGCTGCTCGGGACGACGTTCGGCGGTAAGTTCGGCGGCGCCGGCCTCTGGGCTAGACGGTCCGGCGAACTGTCCGGCGGGACCGAGCTGTAGGCCGGATGTCCGGCGGCCCGCCAGACGGATTCGGCGCCGGGCCGTAACCTGCGCCAGAACACCAGTTCGGTCTGTCCGTCGGAACGGTCCGGTCCACCGCCGGACGGTCCGGCCTGGGTTCCGGCCTGGCCGTACCAGGGGCCGAACAGGACAGCTTCCGGTAGAAAAATCCACCGACTTTATTTTGCGCATAAAATCCCGTCACCTGTGAACTTAAACCTGTATGCATACTTTTTCAAATATTAGTTCACACAAAGCATAGTCATGTCATTGTTAATCAAAAATAATAGAAATGGACAAATATCCTTTTAAAGGGACTTCGAAAAAACTACCATATTTAAGTTTTAAATTTTTATCGCAACTAAGTCACATAAAATGACACCACGCAAAGGTCTTGCATTTTTTTGATTTTTTTAAATTAGCTATGCCTGATTTGGAGCCCGCATAATATGACGACACACAAAAACTCTCGCTCGCGTCTAAGCGGTGCGGAGTACCACTAGAACAGTAAAAGTTCAGTAAACAAATGACGTGTTGCAGATTCAGAATTTTTTTTTTGAAATATCAGGAGTGCTTCTTGATAAGTGCTAAATTTCAAACACGCCCTGCTTCCAACAAAAATGAATCTTGCGCAAAATTTAAATAAATACCTATGAAGGTCTACGTATAAAAAGTGAGCTGATACATGTGGTGTATTATTTATGTGGGATGTTATTCCCAACTTTCAAAATATTGTTTCAGTAGTTGCCTCACATAAAATCTGATTTTGCCATTCCAAAAATGAAAAATGCACTTTTTGTGAAAAGAAACGGAAAATGGCCTCCATGGCGTTCCTCGTCGTCCCAAGAGCCACGCACGTGTCCGATATGGTATTATCTAATTTTTTTTGAAACTTTAGGATTCTTTTGAAAACTTGAAATTTATTATTTTTGAAATTATTCAGTTTTTTGGTTTTAATTTTTTTATTTTCTATGATTTTTGTAAAAATTTCCAAGTTTTAACTTTTTTTGAAATTTAAACACTTATATACACATACATATACACATACATAGGCTTAAGAGAATTGATATGATACTAATATTGATAAGGACTTTAGTAGTGTAGAACTTAAAAGTTAACCATACTCGTCCTCGAGTAATCTAAGGATGGGTCACCGAGTAGAAAGTCATTATTCAGGTGTTATTAAACGGATGTTTCAAGTGTGACTAAATATTCAAAAAATTCAAAGAAAATAATTTTTTTAAAAAATAAAAATAATAAAAAATTCAAAAATTTCAAAAAAAATCTAATATTCATATACAACCGATTGCTCGGTTTGGCCGTCGCCCTACCGTCTACGCAGACGGCTTCCTCTACACTAACGGCAAACTAGCCTGAGCCGACGCTGTATTACGTCAACGGTAACCGTTGACACAGCCTACGCCCACGATATTCAGGGTTGTGCCGACGACATCTGGCCGTCGACGCCTTGGCGTTTTCCTGTAGTGGTCTACCATTACCTCCCGGTACCGCCCCTCTCCCCTGCCGACCAACTCTCGCTCTCCGGCGCATCGTGGATCCACGGCGGCATCGACCGCATTAGCCCGCCTGCCCGACGAGCTCCACCAGAACATCGTCTCCGTCTCGTGCCTCCCCGTCAAGGATGCCGTGCACACCGCTGCCCTCTCCTCGCACTGGCACCCCATGCACCCATATGGCGCTCGGTGCCCCTCACAATAGTCGACACCTACTTGCTTCCGGGCTGCGGCGTGCGGGCCGCTCGTCGCTAGCGCTGTCGGGGGGATAACCCCCGGTAGGGTCAAGAGACTAGAAAGACACAAAGTCTATGGTTGACTTATGCCGAGTTATCAAGAAAGGGCCTGGCCGGAATATAAGAGCATCGGCCAGGCCGGCATATGTGTGTATCCCGGCTAATACTTGGATATGCCGGTATAGCCGGAATACTGGTATATGTGTGCCGGCATATACTTAGATATGCCGGCCTAACCATTTGGTGTGTTGTGCAGGAGCAAGGGAGGCCGGATTACCCGACCCTCGTAGGTCGTTGGTCCGGCATATATGTCCTGGGTATGGCCAACGGTCATATCCGGGATACTTAAGTCAACCAAGGTGTCACATCCCTACAATCAAGGAAGAAAACATCCAAGCATGGTAGCAGAGTAAGATGGCAGGGTGCACAGTGGAGGTTACCTACCCTCACTGTGCACAAGTACGAGCTCACCGCATAGAGGTAAGGCCACAGTTCAAGAGGTACAAGGTACAGGGATATGGCGTCCCATCGAGAGCAATCAGGGGCGAAGTCAAGGGTCTCTGCCATCGTCACCAGCTCCTGTTTGGAGTGTAGCCCGTGTCTTGTGGTCTTGTATGACCGTTGTAACCCTGGCCACCACTATATAAGGTGGCATAGGGAGCCCTGGTAAAGGGTTGGTCACTCTGTGTTCCTACACTTAGCAGTTCATCTTCCTTCTCTAGCAGAGAGCTTGGAAGCACCATTGTTGTGTACTACATCGACCCAAATATATAATCAGTAGAGCAGGAGTAGGGGTGTTATCTCCTTACGAGAGCCCCGAACCTGGGTAGATCAGTGTCTCTTTCTGTCGTGCTTTTTAGCTCGTTCCCCTCTCCCGAATCCTCCAGCAGCTAGTTCGGCCCCCATTTAAGCCATCCTATGGCATATGTTGTTTCACCACGACGACATTTGGCGCCCACCGTGGGGCAGATCGATATGCTGGGCGGAGTGTTCATTCGGACGGGGTCTGTGATAGCAGCTTCGGGAGTGCGCGTGGTCTCTGGCCTCGTCCAGAGGCTAGGCTCGCTCAGTTTCGTCAGTGACAACGCCGGTTGTCTCGGTGGCCGGCCGTTCTCCAGGGATGGCCGGATTATGTCTTTCGGTTCCCACGAGGTGTACGTGGGGACTGAGAGAATTTGCAGGAAGGAGGTGCTGGTGGCGTCGGATCCTCCGTCACATCGGCTGGCTCACGCTGGGCGTAGCGCTCGCTCAGTAGAGCCGGCTGAGGTGATGATGGCCGGCACATCCGTGCCGCCGGCGGAAGATGCCGGCAAAGCAGCAGCGGCCGGAGCTTCTCCTCCGGAGCCGCCGAAGGTCAAGAGGTCGGCGCGTCCTCCGTTGGAGCGTGCGGAGAACCTGGCCGGCACTTCCGGTGTGTCGGCTAGGGGCGAGGTTCTTCTTCCCATCATCGACCGGCTTCTCGAGCCGGTGCGATCCGGCGTTGATCCGGAGCAGACAAGGGAGGTCCTGGAGGGATCTCGTCAGGCCCTCGTCGACGAGGCCCTGGCCATGAACCAGGAGCGCGAACGGTTTAACCGGCAACTCCGTGAGTATGAGGCAGCCCATGGTTTTACTCCTGTAGTAATCCGGCCTAGCCGGATAGAAGAGGTTAGAACTAGAGGCAGAAATCTTAATGCTGAGATAGGAAAAGATGCTAGAGATAAGAGTCATACCGCAACTAGTACTGTGCCTAAGGTAGTCTATAGTTCGCCAGTAAAGAACCTTAGAGCGGCGGCCGAGGTAGCTAAGAATTTATCTTGTTTATCCGGCGAAGCACTGCGTGAGCAGCAAGCCCGGCTTAACCAACTTTTGTCTGAAGCTACAAAGCAGCAGGAGGCCTTTAAGAAGGCAAACCCGGGTGCCGGGGCGTCTCAGTACATTGTGTCGGCGGGAGGTGCCGGCGCGAGGTCGAGGGGCCAAGCCTCGTCCCCGCATCCTAGCGCCCGGCGTGCCGGAAGTGTGACCTCTGGCCGCCGGGACAAGCAGATCCAGGTGTACGATCCGGCTGTCGCCGGAAAGCAGACGATGGTGCAGAAGAATGTCGGCCAAGCTGACAAGTATGTCGGCAGCAAGAAGCCCGGCCAGAGTGTGCCGGCCGGGCATGAAGCAGGCGCGGCCGGTGGTGGCCGGAGTAACAGTGCAGCTCGGTTTCCTTGTTTCCAGCCGGGGTATTGAGGTGAATCCCGGCAAGATTCGTGCCATAGAAAGGATGAAGCCGCCGACAGATTTGAGGGAAGTACAGAAGTTCACTGGGTGCCTCGCATCCCTGAGCCGCTTCATAAGCCGGCTGGGAGAGAAAGCTCTGCCGTTATATCAGTTGATGAAAAAGTCCGACACATTTGTCTGGACAACGCAAGCAGATGCAGCTTTCAAGGAATTGAAACAGTTGTTGTCAACAGCGCCGGTATTAGCGTCTCCGATGCCCCGGGAGCCAATGTTGCTCTATATAGCGGCAACCAACCGAGTTGTCAGTGCTGTGGTGGTAGTAGAGCGAGAGGAAGGAGGCAAAACCGTGCAGCGGCCGGTATATTATCTGAGTGAAGTCCTCTCCACCTCAAAGCAAAATTACCCCCACTATCAGAAGATGACCTATGGTGTCTATATGGCGGCCAATAAGCTCAAGCATTACTTCCAAGAGCATCCAATCCGGGTAGTGGCCGAGGCCCCTATCTCGGAAATTATAGGCAACAAAGATGCCAGCGGCCGGATAGCAAAGTGGGCAATAGAGCTTTCACCATATACACCGCAGTACGATAAGAGGGATACAATCAAGTCCCAGGTCTTGGCTGATTTCTTTATTGACTGGGCCGAGATACAGTATGAGCCACCATTGCCAGATGCCAATTATTGGAGGATGCATTTCGATGGGTCCAAGACAATCCATGGCTTGGGTGCCGGCATAGTTCTCAGTTCACCAAAGAATGACCAGCTGAGATACGTCCTGCAGATTCACTTTGCAGCATCAAATAATGTGGCGGAATATGAGGCACTTGTGCATGGCCTGAAGGTGTCTAAGGACATAGGAATTCGCCGGATTATGTGCTTCGGTGATTCTGACTTAGTGATTCAGCAGTGTTCCGGCATATGGGACGCGCATGATGCTAACATGGCATCATACCGTTTCCTAGTGCAGCAGTTAAGTGGTTACTTTGAAGGTTGTGAGTTCCGGCACGTTCTCCGGGCTCAGAACGATGCAGCCGATGCATTATCCAAGCTGGGGTCTTGCCGAGATTCAATCCCGCCCGGCATTTCGCTGGAGCATCTGAGGAAGCCATCGATCAAACCCTCGCCGGAGTCATCCTCCATTTATGTCCCGCCAGGTCCAGACGAAGCAGTTCCAATGGAGATAGATGCCGGAGCCAGGACGGATAACCCGGGGACTGTTTCCTCAGTCCCGGGGACTGGGCCGGCATATGCTGTTAGTACAGTATTCCGGAGCAAAACTAAAGGCAAGGGTAAAATGTGCCAAGAGGTTGTGCCGGTATACCCGGGGACTGCTCCGGCATACCCGGGGACTGATTCTTCAGTCCCGGGGACTTCGCAGCCCATGGAGATCGATTATGTGTCGGTCGAAATGATGGAAATAGATCAGGCAGTGTTCACTGTCAGGGAAGTGCCCTCATGGGCACGTCCTATCATGAACTTCATGGTGGATGGTCAAGTGCCGGCGGATGAAACCGAGGCCCGCCGGGTTATGAGGAGATCCAAAGCGTATACCATCATCAACAAAGAAATATACAAGAGAAGTACCACCGGAGTATTGCAGAGATGTGTCGAATCTGCGGAGGGTCTGGAGATGCTCCGGGAAATTCACCAGGGGGAGTGTGGTCACCATGCTTCGTCCAGGGCATTGGTGGCAAAGGTATTCCGGCATGGCTTCTATTGGCCAACGGCACTGCAAGAGGCAGAAAACTTGGTCCGGAAATGTAATGGGTGTCAAAGATATGCCCACCAGATTCATCAGCCGGCATCTGCCCTGAAAACTATCCCAATAACCTGGCCCTTTGCTGTTTGGGGCCTGGATATGGTCGGGGCTTTTAAGCCGGCCAGAGGGAAAATGACCCATATCCTGGTCATGGTGGACAAGTTCACCAAGTGGATTGAAGTGAAGCCCATAAGCAAGTGTGATGGTCACACAGCAGTGAAATTCTTAAAGGATATAATCTTGAGATATGGTGTTCCTCATAGCATCATCACTGACAATGGGTCAAACTTTGCCCAAGGGCCATTTGCCAGATTTTGTGAGGAAGTGGGAATCCGGCTGGACGTTGCGTCGGTTGCCCACCCTTGTGCCAATGGCCAAGTAGAGAGATCGAATGGGCTAGTATTATCCGGCATAAAACCCCGGCTGATAGAGCCCCTGGAGAAAACTCCGGGATGTTGGCTAGATGAGCTGCCAGCAGTGCTGTGGAGTTTAAGAACAACTCCGAATAGATCAACAGGCTACACACCATTTTTCCTGGTGTATGGAGCAGAAGCTGTGCTTCCAACAGATGTAATACATGATGCACCAAGAATAGTGCTATATACTGAGGAAGAGGCTAAAGAAGCCAGAGAAAATGATGTTGATCTGCTAGAGGAAGCAAGGGAAATAACTCTGTCAAGAACAGCAGTATATCAGCAGAACCTCAGACGCTATCATGCGCAGAAGGTAAATCCAAGGAGATTTCAAGAGGGAGATCTAGTACTCCGGCTAAAGCAAGGAACAGAAGGCCGGCATAAGTTAACTCCTCCATGGGAGGGGCCATTCATTGTGAGCAGAGCTCTGCACAATGATGCCTATTATCTTATAGATGCGCAGGACCCCAAGAAGAATAAGGCGGACAGGTCCGGAGAAGAAACCAAGAGGCCATGGAACATAGCTCTACTGCGCCCCTTTTACTCCTGAGCAACACAATGTATGTATTTCCATATTTTCCTTTGTATGCCGGCGTGTTGTGCCGGCACAAGACTAATGAATGAAATACCGGCATCCCGAAGAAGCCGGGTAACTAGCTCCGAGGTATATTTGTTGTTTATTTACAGTTTTTTGTTATATGCCGGCTGGCTTTATTTGAATGTTTCCTATGTCGGCCTAGTAATGTGTCGGCACCAAAGGCCACTCTTCGACTCAGCTGCTGTCCGAAACCCGGCTTCATGGCTAGCAAGAGTAGATGCCGGAGATTGTCTACACATGGAAAATGGCTAAGGAAATACAAAGCAAGCGAACCGACATTTTCGTTAAAGCTAAAGTTAAAATTTAAAGTGTCGATGATTTGAAGTCTAAGTCTCAAAGTTAAAGTACTGTATGTTCGAGGAAGCAACCTTGAGACTCATACGTCGAAAGCCAATTGAGGTAGACAAGCAGCCAAGGTTGTGAAATTGAGGAAACAGGAAAACAACTCGGTGACTTAGCCAAAAGATGATCCGGCATTAGTAACAAGCAAACCAAGATAAAACTTGTTCAGGTAGCAAACCAAAGGAAACTAAGCGTGTATATTACATCTGCACCCGGTATACCGGGGATCTGATAAAACTTAAAGTTTTTATGCTGCAAAGTCAAGGACCAGGGGCAGAAGCAGAGGCGCCGGCTGGTGGAGCAGTGGCGGTGGAGATGTCGGCTTCAGGAGTGCTGGACCCAGCAGATGGAATGGAGCCATCACCTCCGCCCGGGGCAGATGCCTGTTCCGGGACATCAGTGTCGGCCTCTTCAGCTTCATCTTCATCCTGGCTGGAGTCGGAGCCCTCAGCAGCGGCGGATGTCCCGGCATCGTCCTTCTTCTCCGGCTCACGGATATCCCGAACGAAGGCGTCGGTGTCGGCATAGTCCACATAGCTGTGGGCCAGCTCCCGTCGGCGCCGGATGTGTTCCGGATCCGTGGTCCAGATGGATCCTTCGCGCACAGTGCGCAAAGTCTCCAAGTCAGCCTTTTCATACCAGGACAAGAAGTAGCTGAGAGCTTCGTCAGCTCCAACCCTCGCGCCGGAATCTCGCCACTCCCGGAGGCGAACCTTGGCCAGCTGCAGATCGTTGCCGAGGTCGACGGGATCAGTGGGAGTCCTTTGTCCCGGCCAGAGGGCAGAGAATGCCTCCTGGGCGCCATATAAGAGTTCTTCGGTGTAGAGCGTCATGGCGTTTTTCCGGGACTGCAGAGCCAGCAGCTGCTCCGACATGTCCCAGTTGGGCGAGTCAACCGGAACACCCCGGCTTTCTCGATCCAACTGCAAAGCCCTCTCAACGTCTTCGACGGAAGCGGGAAACATGTCTGAGGAATAGAAACAATGTTAGCAAAAGGAGAATATGCCGGAGAGAATTACACTATGTCGGGAAGGATAAAGGGAAAGGATTTGAAGCTTACTGGCAAGGTCGGCATTCAGCTGTGCAACTGTAACCTCCCATTTGGTGGCCTGCTCCTTCAGGCTATCCAGTTCAGCGTGGGCGTTGGAGGCATCAGTCTCGGAGGTGACAAGCAGGGACTGGGTTTTCTTCAGTAGGCCCTCCCTCTGTTCCTTTTCGTCCAGAAGCTCGGTGATCCGGCCCTTCAGCTGCTCAACCTCGGCCTTGTGACCGGCATCCCGGTCGTCCAGTTGCTTGGCTACATCCACTGAGGACACACAGTCCTGGTGGCGTGCCTCCAGTGCAGCTTTCTCGTCTGAAAAGATTTGAAGTCAAAACAAGGATTTGAAGAAAGAAAACAGTGAAAAGATTAAAGGATTTGAAGTACAGAAGGATTAGTTCAAGGTTAAGAGGATCCGGCATACCAGTAAGTTCCTTCACTCTCTTGGTAAGCTCGGTGACTTGTGCTTCGGCACCAGCTGCCAAATGTCAGACAAAGATTAGGTGTCGGCATATTAAGATGTACCGGCCAGAGGACTATTGAGAAGGGCAAGGTATGTCGGCTGAAATTACCTTTCTGGGACAGTTCCAGCTGGAGCTTGCTGTGTGCGTCGGAAAGCTTCCGATGCTCGCACACCAAGTCATGGAACATGTCGGCACGGGCGTTATTCATGCGCTGCAAAAGTATTAGGATTTGAAGGGATATGAGATAACTAAAGCATGCCAGTACAGTTGAAGATTATACGAACTATTTATGCTATAGGAGATCCGGCACAGGTGCTGCGCACCTATCCCGGCTCTCGGTGACTAGGATTTGAAGCTCGAATCGAGCTTATATCTCGGTCAGGAGGATTTGAAAAATAATTGAGATGTGAAATTGTAGAGACCCGGCACAGGTGCTGCGCACCTATCCCGGCTCTCGGTGACTAGGATTTGAAGCTCGAATCGAGCTCATATGTCGGAAAGTTAATTGCAAAAGCAGCTAAGTGCAAAAGGTCTTGGAAAATCCCGGATGTCCGTATCCCGGACAGCCGACATTTTCGGGGACTGGGGATATCTATATGTAAAGGACTTACGTTGGTGGCATCGGCCAGGCGATGAAGTCGTTGCTGAAGACTGAGAAGTTCGCAGGCAATAGGAATGGGCTTAGCGGCCAGGATATCAGCTGGGTTGCCGGTGGCCGAAGCTTCGGCCTGTTTCTTCTTCTTGGATTCAGCTGTGTCCAGGGAGTCGGCGTCATTCCATTTCTCGCAGCGCTCCTTGAGAGACCCGAGGCTTTGGTCACTCTTTGTCACCAGGGGGATGATGCCCTCAAGTTCTGGCGTGTCGAAGAAGTTGCGCCGGTAGCCAGGCCGGGCTGCTGCCCTGCCAAGATGCAGGGCCAGAGCAGAGCTGGTCCGAGGCGTTGCCTTAGGAGGAGCAGTGGCGGCGGATGGAGTGCCGGACTTGGTCGGCTGGATCTTCAATGTGCCGGACTTGGCCGGGGCAGAGGTCTTGGCCGGCGCCGTGGTCTTGGCCGGTGCAGGAGTCGTTTCAGCAGAAGGAGTTTTGGGCACGGGCTGTTCCGGTGCGGCCGGTGCATCTTGGCCAGCAGAGGCAGGATCCGGAATAGTCCGGACTTCCGGCACTAAAGGGCCTTTACCCTTGATGTCTGCTCCGGCGTCTTCAGTTGTGCCGGCGTCGCTGGTGGGCGCGCCGGAGTCTGGTGCTTCTTGGTGGGCTCCTGTGTCCATGTGGACATCAGGAGCCGGAGGTTCCTGTTGAGCCCCCGAGTCCATGTGGACGTCGGGGGCAGAGGTGTCTTGTTCCGGCGGAGGAACGTCCTTCGCCGGGGAGGAGGTCTTGTCGGGCGCAGGCGAGGATGCCGGCGCCGGGGAGGTCGTGTGGCTGGCAGAGGGTATGTCGGAGGTAGCAGTGGCCGCGGGCTTGGTAACTTTCGGGTCGCCACTCGAGCCAGAAGCTTGTTCCGGCGCAAGAGGAGCTCTGAAAGAGAAAAAACGCCAAGTCAATAATGCAAGCAAGAGATATGTCGGAAATGAAACAAGCAGAAGGAACTTACCCCGCGGCGACAGGTCTCGGTTTCTTCAGTATGGGCACGCCGACCTTCTGCCTCTTCGACTTCTGAGGTGTGTCGGGCTGGGGCTTCACCCCTCGCTTCCGGCCGGCACGTCCGCCGGTGGAAGGAGGTCCCTGGTTCAGAGGGGCGGCGTCGATAACCATATCGTCCGGGATAGCTGAGGACGGCATTGGAAACTCGTAAGCAATAGGTGTTTCTGGAAAGGCATACGCAAGTGGCATCGGGTCATAGTACAGCAGGATCTCCTCGTCAGAATCAATCTCACTCCGGTCTTGAGTATAATGCCGGGATGAAGAGCCCTTACCCATGGCAGCTGCAGCACGGGTGCTCCTGGGAAGCTTATCCCAATGATCCGGATCTTCAACATCCGCAACAGTGCGGTCCGCCGCGATCTTGATCCGGGAGTTCTCCATGGCTTGGAAGCTGAATTTCTGTATAAACAGCAAAGTCAAGTATTCAGACAAGGAAATATGCCGGTGGAAGAGGTATGTCGGATCAATATGATATGTGTCGGCAAACAGACATGTGTCGGCTTAAGTATCTATGTGCCGGACATGGACTTTATGTATCGGATAAGATGGTTTACCGTTGGGGCGGGCCTATCCCGGCTGTATGGTTCTAGCCCCCAGGCAAAAGTGGCCTGAGAGGACTTGCAGACATCCTTAATCCGGCGCAGAATGTCGGCCGGAGTCAGCTCGTGTGTGGAGTGCCGGGTGGGGTCCATTGGCCCGCTCATCTGGCAGATCTTGTGCGACCGGCGCTGCAGAGGGGAGACGCGCCGGCTTATATAGCAGGCCACCAGGTCTTGAGGAGTAAGACCGGCATCCAGGAGCTCGCCCTTAACCCGGTGAAGCGCATTCACCGGCATCACCGAGTTCTTCGGGTTGTAGGTCCAGTTCGTCATAGCCAAGGGTGGCTCGTCCACAAATGGCGGCAGGTTGAGCAGATCCTCGTCGGTGGTGTTCTTGACGTAGAAGAAGCTTTTCTGCCACTTCTTGCAAGATTCCAGGAGCTCCACCTTGGGGAAGTCCGAGCCCTTTCGGGACATGATGGTGGCCGCGCCGCAGAGGGTCATGGGGCGGTCCTTCTTTTCCTGGGCCGTCTCCGGCGGGTCGTCCTTGCTCCGGGGCGGCTCTTGGACGACTTGCTTCCGCAGTTGGAAGTACTTCGCCCAGCCTTGAGTAAGGGGCTCTATGCCGGCATAGCCCTCGCAAAAAGCAGCGAAGGCGGAGAGGATCATCACGGCATTGGCCGGGATATGATGAGGTTGTAGGTCGTAGGTGTTGAGGAAGTCCCGGAAGAAGTCCGATGCCGGCAGGCCGAAGCCACGCTCGAAGTGGGCGATGAAGACGACGCGTTCGCCAGGTTCAGGTGCCGGCACAGTTTCTCCTGCTGGTAGCCGGCATGCTACGCCCTTCGGGACTCTCCTGGTGGAGGTGACCCAGGATATGTCGGCCGGAGTAACCTCCGACCCCTCCCAGCCGGAGCGTCCTTGGGCTCGGGCCGAGGTATCTTCCTCAGAGGCCAAGGTGCCCGTCATGCTTGAAGATGCCATCTTAGTGGCCGGGACAAGGCGTGAGAGCCGGAGTCCCGTGATGATATTCCTATCAAGGCCGGAGAAAAGAGGGAGGTTAGTCTCTCCGGCATACCACTCTCCCCAAGGTTAGCAGAAATCAAAGATCTACCGAGCCAGTTAAAACAGGAAACAAATAAGGGTAAAAATTCTAAGGAAGAACACCTGTGAGCGCTGTTAGCAATGCTAGTCGAATCCAGAGAGGAACTGCACTAGATCTATGCGGATATGGCTACCAATGAGAAGCTATGAAGAAGCATCAAAGAGGAAGAACAGAGGGAGAGAGAAACTCACCGGAGTTTGGCCGACGGCGAAAGAACGACGACGGCGAGCGTACAGAAGAAGATCCAATCTCCCTGCAATGCTGCAGAGAGAAGAGGCGGCGGCGGCGGCGGCGTCGTCAATGGTGATGCCGTGCGTCGTCGGGCGTCGGCGCCGGAGTAGAGCGGGTCGTCGGTGGCGCTCCTTCTCTGTCCCTCGGTCCGGCGGCGAAGCGCAAGGGGCAGGAGAGCAGAAGAGGAAGAAGGCACTGTGGCGGGGGTAAAAAGAGCAAGTTTACCCCCACCCCATATTTATACCGAAGAGGCAGGGTCGTGGGGATCGTGGGTAGTGTTCCACTCCCCCGACCGTTCCTGCAGAGAGTCGCCACGTGGCGGCACAGAGTGGGGCGGCGGTTCCGGTAACCGTGCCATGACGCAATGATGGCAAGGAGTAACTGCACTGTGAACCGTCACATCGTGGGTGACCGTTCGAGGTGGCAGGACAGTTACAAGTTTCGATGCAAAGCTGTCAGGCATGGCTTCGCGAGGAAGACTCGTCTATATGTCGGATTAACTGCCCGATGTATATGTTCCGTCCGGAATACCCTCGGGACCGGCCGGAATAAGTTTTGGAACAGGAACAGAGGCCGGGATATAATCTGATCACCGGGACATAATGAAGAAAGGTATGTTGAACCTGTCGAGGCTCCACAGCTATGACTGGGGAACCTCGGCAGCTTCGGGGACTAGTGTCGGGGGGATAACCCCCGGTAGGGTCAAGAGACTAGAAAGACACAAAGTCTATGGTTGACTTATGCCGAGTTATCAAGAAAGGGCCTGGCCGAAATATAAGAGCATCGGCCAGGCCGGCATATGTGTGTATCCCGGCTAATACTTGGATATGCCGGTATAGCCGGAATACTGGTATATGTGTGCCGGCATATACTTAGATATGCCGGCCTAACCATTTGGTGTGTTGTGCAGGAGCAGGGGAGGCCGGATTACCCGACCCTCGTAGGTCGTTGGTCCGGCATATATGTCCTGGGTATGGCCAACGGTCATATCCGGGATACTTAAGTCAACCAAGGTGTCACATCCCTACAATCAAGGAAGAAAACATCCAAGCATGGTAGCAGAGTAAGATGGCAGGGTGCACAGTGGAGGTTACCTACCCTCACTGTGCACAAGTACGAGCTCACCGCACAGAGGTAAGGCCACAGTTCAAGAGGTACAAGGTACATGGATATGGCGTCCCATCGAGAGCAATCAGGGGCGAAGTCAAGGGTCTCTGCCATCGTCACCAGCTCCTGTTTGGAGTGTAGCCCGTATCTTGTGGTCTTGTATGACCGTTGTAACCCTGGCCACCACTATATAAGGTGGCATAGGGAGCCCTGGTAAAGGGTTGGTCACTCTGTGTTCCTACACTTAGCAGTTCATCTTCCTTCTCTAGCAGAGAGCTTGGAAGCACCATTATTGTGTACTACATCGACCCAAATATACAATCAGTAGAGCAGGAGTAGGGGTGTTATCTCCTTACGAGAGCCCCGAACCTGGGTAGATCAATGTCTCTTTCTGTCGTGCTTTTTAGCTCGTTCCCCTCTCCCGAATCCTCCAGCAGCTAGTTCGGCCCCCATTTAAGCCATCCTATGGCATATGTTGTTTCACCACGACGACAAGCGCCACTCCTCCCCGTGCCATTTTGCTCGTGAGGCTCCTTTTTTTTCGATAAAGGGCGCTTTATTACTTAAAAGGTTTAAGCATTACACCCAGCCTCTGCATAACTAGGATGCACACAGCTGTTCGAAGGTCCAAAGGTCACACTGAAAGAAGGTGTATTACATATCAAAATGAGCAAATGCAACTACGCCTGAGTGATAGGCGGCTCGATCCGAAGATTATGCTGCCACCCATGACGGGAAAAAGTATCCTTCGCCGTAGTCTCCAATCGTGCACAGACCTCCATAAATAGGTCGCGGTTCTCCACCCGCTGAAAAGACGACCATAAACGGAGTGTACCGGTACACCGGTAGATGACCTGCAAAGGAGAAGAATTTTTATTATCAAACACTTTATCATTTCTACATAGCCATAGCGACCAGATGATGGCAAGCGCTCCCACCCTAATAAGCGTTCTAAACCGATTATCGATGCCGTGCAACCAATTCCCGAAGATATTGGCCACACTACGTGGGGGATAAATGGTAGATGCTACCTGGATGATTGACCATATAGATCTCGCGAACCTACAATGGAAAAAGAGGTGTTTAATTGTCTCATCCTGATGACAGAAAACACAGCTCTTATTCCCATGCCAGTTCCGCCTTGTAAGATTGTCTTTGGTTAGAATAACTCTGCGACGAAGATACCACCCAAACACTTTTGTTTTTAGTGGTATCTTCATCTTCCAAATCATCTTGTTATTGACAACTGGTACAAGGGGATGTATTAACGCATTATACATGGAATCCACAGAGAATTGTCCATTCTTAAGTAGGCTCCATCGAAATTCGTCTGACCCAGGCGAAAGTTGCACGTTAGCCAGACGTTGAAGAAGGGCATTCCATGCAACTAGCCGCTGGCCAATCAAATCTCTCCTGAACGTTACATCTGGAGGTGAGGTTGCCATTACTTTCATAATGGTATCACTTTTGTAACGAACAATATTATATAACGCTGGGTACTGTTCTCGGAGTGGGGCATTTCCTAGCCATGAATCCTCCCAGAACCTTATCTGCGAACCATCCTTAATCGAAAAATAATGCTCGTGAGGCTCCTGCTCGCCAACTCGCCTGTTCTGCTCGTTAACAATAGCGAGCTAAAATTATTGTTTGGCTCTGTTTATTAGTGTAACAAGCTGAGCTAAACGAGTCGAGCAAACACATCGCTCATTTAATTTGTTGAGTTTTGAGTTTTACGTCCAGCCCCATTGTATTGGGCCTCTTGGCCGTAAAACCGATACGTATCCTTGAAAATATGATAATTACCGTTTTAAAATAGTTTTCTAAAATATATACTATATTTCGGAATAAAGGTAATACTTTAGAAATAAATTATCTATTTTATGCTACAAATATTCAAATAAAGAAACATAAGTAGTACTTTTTTTTAACAATCAATACCACATATATTTATAAGAGTAAATAGTATATGATAGATATATATAAGTTGTCTTCAGCAATTACAAAATAAAATCTAAAAGAAACGAGCAAATCTTCGAGGTCTTCAAACTCTTTCTTCTTCCATGACATAATCTTGTATTTTTCAGAAGGCAGCCGAATAAAATCAAACCATAAACCTGTAAATACCAATGAAGGTTATCCCATAATTTTAATTTGAGCCGCAATGCCAAGGCTATGTGCACGCGCGCAGCCATTGAAGTAGTCAATCCACATCGGCAAGAGTACCAACACCAGCATGTCAGGGCAAAATAACCGAACAACTTGATCGACGTCGCTGGGGAGTTGAGAGTACGAATCACCATTGTCGAGGACGTAGCAGCCGGGAAAATTATTGCAAGGATAATACTCCTCGTGACGACCATGAGAAAAGATACAAGATCGATCTGACGAAGCAATATCTGAAGAACCATACCTAGAGAGCTTTAATCTTCTAACACTGCCATTGATGCCGGAACGAAGATCTCGTCGTCGAAGGAAGAACTGATGGTCAATTATTATAGACGATGCCATCTTCATTGACATAGAGACCAACCGAATATGGCTACCAAATCCTAACTTAATCTACTAGAAATACTATTTTTACTGAAACCTCCACATATAGATTAGGTTCTCCACTCCTCCTTACACCGGCGAGGCCGGCCGGAGAAGGGAAAACCAATCTATGGTGGAGTAAAAACAGAAGTAGTACTTATTTAAGAGTTACGGGTGCGGCCCTGCTTGGTTCCATGTTATTTAGGCAAAACGGGGGTGAATATCCACGGACCTGCGGAGGCCAGGAATGTAAAATCCGATAGGGGACGGAAATTAAAACAGTATTCCAAGCAGGGCCTGAGGAGGTAAAATATACCACTCCAATCTATCGCTGAATCCAAAGATATGGAAGCGTCTTAAAACTTGCCGGCGTGCTTGTCTCCTCGAACCAATCGGCTTACAACTTCGGCCGGCTCAAGGCAAAACGACCAGATGGCTTTAACTATTTTGCGATTGGTGTCCCGATCCTAGTGAACTTATCGAGATGAACAAATAGACAAGCAGCGGCACCATGCAACTACTTGATTGCGATACATTATTTGTTCTCTTGAAGCTAGGATAAGAAACCGTGACCTTTGAAAGCTGGTGCCATATGGCATATGCTAACCTTAGCACCATATGAAGGCTTCTACAAAAACATCGGCCACATGTATTATCCATTGACTATATATAGCAGGCAGCAAAGTTAGGTCTATACCAATTTACAAACTACAACATATAACCATAGCAGAAGCTACCATGGACAGGCTCCAGCTCTGCTGTATCCACATATCAACAGCCCTGCTCTTGTTCACTCAAACCAAGAGCTCCACTGAGGCATCGAACGATACGATCACCGGCTGCATTGCCGATGAGGGGACCGCCCTTCTCGCCTTGAGAGCAGGTCTTTCAGATCCTGCAAACCTGTTATCGTCATGGAACGGCGAGGACTGCTGCCGATGGAAGGGCGTGCGTTGCAGCAGTAGAACCGGGCATGTCATCGAGCTTGATCTCCATGGCCCTGATTGCAGATACAACCTTGAAAGTGAACGGGTGCTAGGAGGAATCATAAACTCCTCATTGGTTGATTTGCATCACCTGCAATATCTCAACCTCAGCTGCAATGATTTTGGAGGGGCACAAATACCAGAGTTCTTCGGTTCTCTCCGCCACTTGAAACATCTCGACCTATCACTGTCTTACTTCAGCGGGATGATACCACCGCAGCTCGGTAACCTCTCCAACCTGCGTTACATCATTCTTGATTCCATTCAAAGTAGCAACCACATATACTCCACAGATATCACCTGGTTGTCAAGGCTATCTTCCCTCGAGCATTTAGACATGAGCCGCGTGAACCTCAGTACCATTCAAAACTGGGTTCCAGTGGTAAACATGCTCCCGTCTCTAAAATTTGTTCGTCTTTCCAGTTGCCAGCTTAACAGCAGCCCTGATTCTATTCTACATTTGAATCTTACATCTATTGAAACACTCGACATTTCTGGCAATCAATTCCGTAAGCCTATCACGCCCAACTGGTTCTGCGAACTGACTAGCCTGAGACATCTTGATATCTCAGATAATTATTTTAGCGGGCCTTTTCCTAATGAAATAGGGAACATGACATCTGTGGTCAACATTGATTTGTCTTTCAACAAACTTGTGGGCATGATACCTTCAAATATGCAGAACTTGTGTAACTTGGAAGAATTGTTTCTAACTGGTAACAACATCAATGGGGGCATAACAGAACTATTTCAACGTTTACCTAGGTGTTCCTGGAATAAACTGCGAACCTTGTCTCTATCTTACTGCAATTTGACAGGAAGCATGCAAACCATCCTAGAACCCCCAAGAAATTTGACTACCCTTGACCTATCAAAAAACAAGCTCATCGGTGTTGTGCCACTTTGGATAGGAGATCTTCCCAAGCTAACTTCCTTAAATCTAGCTATGAACAGTTTACATGGCGTTATACATGACGGTCATTTGTCAGGCTTATTAAGCTTAGAGAAATTCTCGTTGGGTTATAATTCCATAGCCATCATAGTGAATGCGACTTGGGTTCCTCCATTCAATCTAACTGAGGCTATTCTTGGGTCATGCCTTCTCGGTCCTAAGTTCCCAACGTGGCTTAGCGGCCAGAAACGTCTTACAGTTCTTGATATATCAAACACTAGCATATCCGACATGGTGCCAGATTGGTTTTGGATAACTTCTTCTTCGGTGAATAGTCTGTATATTTCCAATAACCAAATGAGCGGTTTTCTACCATCTACAATGGAATTCATGAGAGCATCTAAAATGGTTCTCAGTTCAAACCATTTCACTGGTCCAATACCTAAGCTTCCCACTGGTCTCCATTATTTGGATCTAAGTAGAAACAATTTATCTGGGCCATTACCGGTAGACATTGGAGCACTGCATCTTTATTCACTTGCTCTGTTTGACAACTCCATCTCCGGTGTGATTCCATTATCTTTCTGCCAATTGACTGATCTACAGTTTGTAGATATATCAAGAAATAACCTCTCTGGGTCAATTCCTGATTGCACACTTAACACGTCAGCAAACATAAGACCCCTTATTATTCGGAGTATAAATTTAAGAAACAACCACCTATCCGGTGAATTTCCTTCCTTTCTCCAAAACTGCCAACAACTTGTCTTTCTTGATCTCACAAAAAATCAATTCTTCGGTGGGTTGCCAGCATGGGTTGGGAATAACCTAGCTGCTTTAGAATTCTTACGGCTGAGAAACAATATGTTTTCGGGTCATATTCCTGTGGAACTCGCAAACCTTGTTAATCTTCAATATTTGGATCTTTCCTACAACAACCTATCAGGGACCATTCCGAAATCCATTGTGAACTTTACAGGGATGATGCTTGTGAGAAATGACGACACTGGAAGTCGATACGTTGACAGTGGAGATAACTACACGGTACTCACAAAGGGCCAAGAGAGATTTTATGCACAAGAATTTTTATATATGGTGAACTTTGACTTGTCTTGTAACAATCTTATGGGAGATATTCCTCAAGGGATTGGCAACCTTGTTGCACTGAAGAATCTGAATTTATCACGGAATACCTTCAGTGGAAAAATTCCTGAGACTATTGGCGCCTTAATGCAAGTTGAGTCACTGGACCTATCACACAATTGGTTGTCTGGTGAAATCCCTTTAAGCTTATCGGATCTCACATCATTGAGCCGCTTCAACCTGTCCTACAACAATTTGACAGGACAGATACCATCCGGAAATCAGTTGCAAACACTTGAAGACCCAGAATATATCTATATTGGCAACCCAGGCCTGTGTGGTCCTCCTCTCGCGAGGAAATGTTCACAACCCGAGCCAATTCCAGCTACTCGCAGATATTATGATGATATAAGCGACACGGTTTCATTTTTCCAGGCCTTGGGTTCTGGATGTATAATGGGTATCTGGGTAGTCTTCTGCACCTTCTTGTTCAAGAGGAAATGGAGAGCTTCTTGGTTCTCATTTTGTGACAGCTTGTATGGCTGGGCTTATGTGCAAGTGGCACTTACCTGGGATGACTGGACACGTGTAAACGGGTAGAAGATGAGATCAACCTCTAGCACTATTTCCTTGTTAGTTTGTTTACTACTATCTAAACTGTCAGGGTTTTACCATGTATCAATATATCCAGATGTGTACAAGTATTATTCACAGATATGTAATTCAGGACAATGCCATTATCTGTGGTTGGTGTGAGTTTGGGCATGTATAATTTCAGGCGTACTGAACAATGTCAAGGACAGCAATGACACTGCCCTGTTCCTACCGTACTAAACAATGTCAAGGAAATGTTCACAACCCGAGCCAATTCCAGCTACTCGCAGACATTATGATGATATAAGCGACACGGTTTCATTTTTCCAGTATCTGGGTAGTCTTGTGCACCTTCTTGTTCAAGAGGAAATGGAGAGCTTCTTGGTTCTCACTTTGTGACAGCTTGTATGGCTGGGCTTATGTGCAAGTGGCACTTACCTGGGATTCCTGGACACGTGGAAATGGGTAGAAGATGAGATCAACCTCTAGCACTATTTCCTTGTTAGTTTGTTTACTAACATCTAAACTGTCATGGATTTACCATGTATCAATATATCCAGATGTGTACAAGTATTATTCACAGATATGTAATTTAGGACAATGCCATTAACTGAGGTTGGTGTGATTTTGGGCATGTATAATTTCAGGCGTACTGAATAATGTCAAGGACGAGCACTGGAAAAAACGTTTCGGCCAGCCCCCACGTCGCTCCTGCTGGGGCGACACAGGCGGCAACCCAAACCCTAGCCCCCTTCACCTCCCTCCCCCACCTGCCTCCCCCTCGCCGTCGCCGGAGAAGGCCGGCGGGAAAGCCCGCGGCTTCCAAGGAGGGTGGCGGCGAGGCGTTCAGTTCTCTCTGCTCTGCGACGCGAACAAGCAGCTCGTCCCGGTTGGGGCGGTCGGAGGCGGCTGCAGATGGCTTCAGCTGATGGCGGCAGCGTCGGTGGTCTGCGGCGGTGGCAGTGACTGCGGGTCGGTGGCGCCCTAGGATCCTGCGATGCGGCGGCGGGATTGTGTTGGCCCGATTCGGGCCGGATCTGGGCCAATCTGGGCTGGCTGGGCTTCGGTCGTGGCATTGCTGAGGGCACGTCCGGCCGGTGGCGTGCGGCCGGGAAGAGGGCTGGTGTGTGCACGGCGGGGATGTGGCGACCCCGAATTTATCACAAATTCGAAGTGCCCGTTATGCATTCCACCACAATCCCAGAATCATTGTTGTGATACACATAACGTAGTTGGTAACCAGTTCCATAGACATTACAATACGGTGATTCAAATACAATGGTCATAGAGACCAAGTTCACATTACAATACAATATAGCAGCGGAAATAACGTCTTCGGGTCCATGCCTTCACCCTACAGGCAATGGCGTCTCAGTAGAAGATCTTAGTTCTGGTATTCCTCTTCATATCCTTCCTCCGGATACTCTTCCCCATAGTCTGGCCAAGTCGATAGCCAGGGACACAGCCGTGAGTACATTGGATGCACTCGCAAACCATCTTATAAAGGAAAAGTTGAAGTAGATATGCAAGGTTGATATGGTGGACTAAGCACTAAGTTTAGTTTGCAAAAGCTAGTTTTATTTCCCAAGAATGTTCATTGGTAGAAAAGAAGTTTAGTTCTCTAAATTCAACCTAAAAGAAACTTCAATGGTGTCACTATCAATATCAAGTCAAGTCATGTCCTTCACCAAGTTCATCATAAGTTATTATCATTCTTGACAAAAGTCAAGTACAGCTTGCCAACTGTCCATGACCGCGGACGCGGCTATTCGAATAGTTTAAAAACCTCTGCAGAGGGATACACTTTACCCACAAGATTCGATACATCTGCCGGGAGAAATCCACGGATCGTCATACACAAGTATGCGGGGTTCAGATAATCAAACAAACTCTTTCACTTGCTCACCCTAGTATAGGATCCTTCCCTAGAGCCCGGGATACGGAATCCCCGCTCCGGCGCCTCTAGTTTTGGCCGCTCCGGGATGCCGGATTAGTGGAATCCACTCGGTTCAGAAGTAACCGCTCACGGTGTCCTTCCATAAAGGTTGATACAAGGCCTCCCATACTAAGGTAAACAAGCTACGGACTAAGCCCCTTCCCATATAGGGGTAATGTGGTCGTACGGTATGGTTGGCTCACATAGTACATCACTTAGTATCATTTGACAAATACATTCCATAGTTCTTAGTCACGATTATTTTCCTTCATAAAACCATCATGTAGGAGTGGTTTCCAACTCAAGTTTTCAAGTTCAATTCACCAAGTTCAAATGGGGTTCCTCTAGAGATAGCACCAATTTTATTAGCGACTAAGCAACTACAATGAGGGATGATACCACTAAGTAGAGTTGGATAAACTCAGCTTGATGCTCTTGCTAAGCAAGACATCACTACACTCTATCATTCTACTCTAGCAATTCAATCATGCAATTTACTTAAATCGAGTAGAATGCAATATTAAACTAGGCATTGGGAGTATGAATCAAAAGATGGCTTGCCTTGGTTGGCAAAGTGTCCGGGGTATCCTTCTTCTTCTTGATAATACTCCCCCTCAATATCCTCCTCGGCAACACTAGCGTCTAATAACGAATAAACACAAAGCACATCATCACTACACAATGCTAACAACACACCAAGCACACATACTTGTTTTCAAACAATAGCCTCCCTCTTGGATTTTATTTGAATTATGTTGCAAGTTTTCTTCCAAGTTTGCATTGAGTGTGTAAGTTAAATTTTCTACCATATGCCATGTGTGGTTCACTTTTTAAGTATGGTATGAAACTAGGGTATTAGGGCTAGTTTAAGTGAGGATTGACTAATTATGTGAATTGGTATTGAGGGCAAAAATAAATAAATTCTAAGTGTATGATAGAGATCTATCATTTTATGTTACCCATTAAGCTTGGATTAAGGTCTAATTGATATCACTAACTAGGTTTGAGTTGATTAGGGCTGACTAAACAGTAGGGGAGTTAATTAGTGAGTTCACAAATCAAGTTTCATATTTTTAGGTGGCTTAAACCAATTTCTAGAAATTATCTATGATTAATAAAGTTATGGTCACACTATTCTTATTTAATTAAATTCCTACTTCAAATGGAATTCTAACCAGTTCTACAGGCTAGAGCATTTGACAAGCTTTCCAACGCATATTTATTTGCTAGAAATGGATTTGTAAATCTCTTTGAATTAAAGTTTGAAAATCACATCTGAAAGTTATTTGAATTAATTCAAACGGCGGGAAAATAAATAAAAGCGTAACGGACCGATTTCTAAACTAACAGGCCGACTCTGAACAGAACCCGAACGGGCCGGCCCAGAAAACAATTCGCACGGGCGGGAAAGAAATAAAACAGAACCTGACAGGAGGGTCCCACCCGTCAGGTCACTTAACTAAACCGAATCGGTATGCTACCGACCGATCGAGATCCAACGGTCCACGGGCATCGTCTTCCTCAACTAAGGCAGGGGCTCACCGGCGTTGCAGGGATGACTGTTCGACGGCGAGGGCGTGACGGAGAGGAAGCAGAACTCGACGACGACGTGCGGAATCGACTCCGGCGACTCTCCTCCACCAATTCCCAGCGGCGGCTTGCGCCAGGGAGGTCGAACGCGGCGGCGCCCTCCACGTCCAGTACCTCGCCGACGAGGACGGCGACACCGAACGAGAGCGAGCTGGGTGAAGCGAGCGTGTCTGGGAGGTAGCTGGGAGCGGGGCGAGTCTCTTCGTTTGATCGGCGGGGGTTTATATAGGCCTGAGCGTCGGGGGCGAAGGCGTCCAGAAGCTCGCCGGCTCGGGGGCCCTGGCGATGCACATGGAGCAACACCGGGCACGGCGACCTCGCTCGCGTGCTGGGGGGGCTTTGGTCTCGGCTGCGGCGTGCTGTGGGTCGGTGCTGGCGAGAGCAGGACGGTCGGCGTCGTGCAGGAAGAGAGGAGACAGAGAAGGGGGTCCTGGGCGCGTTTCTCTTCTTCCCTCCACTTCTCACGGCTCGGGTCGGGGCAGGGGGAGCTGGGCTCGACCGCGGCGTCGTCAGTGAGCATGGCGACAGGGTTTGAGCGAGCCAGAACAGTGAAGCTCACAGTGCTCAAGATTTGCTCGATTTTCATCTGTCAGGTGTTTGACGAAATGCCCGCAAGAGATTTAAATTTGAATTTTTGAAATTTTCCACTTTGGGTGATCAACATATTGGCTAAGGTTTCCAGTCATATTTTTGTTCTGAAGAAAGAACATGTTTTGCAGAAATCTTATTTCAAATTTTGGTATTGTCTCTGTTTCAGATTCAAAGTTGGGCTGATGTTTGAGTGATATTCTGTTTTGAATTTTGGTTAGAAACTTCTTGGTTTAATGAGTCTGCAACTTGGTCAAGCTCAACTAACTGGCCAAACACCAAGTTGAGTTACAGATTTCTTATTCTAAAGGCTCCAAGTAGGGTAGTCAATAAGATTTTCTAGATCATCTTATTCTTCTCTTTTTCTTTCTTGTTTTTATTTCTGGTTTCTTTGGTTCTCATACTTTGTCTCAATTGCTTCTGTTGGTTAAGTTAGAATTAACTAACTATTGCACAACCAAAAATAACACACATGAAATCATAGAATACATATAATAAGAAATACATGTATGCATGCAATAATAGATAAAAAGTTTTATCTTGACCCAAAATTTGGCACCTTAAATAATAGAAAGTGGATTACAATTTTCCGAGTTGTTACAATTTTCCCCCCTTAAAAAGAATCTCATCCCCGAGATTCACTAATTACGCACTAAAAAGATTGGGAAATTCTTTCTGAAGGTAATCTTCTCGTTCCCAAGTGGCTTCATCTTCGGTGTGATTACTCCACTGAACTTTCAAAAACTTGATGCTTCGGGTTCGAGTGGTTCGATAGGCTTCCTCGAGGGTACAAATAGGCACTTCACGATAGGTCAAATCCTTGTTGATGTCCACAGAACGGTGATCAATATTCTTGAAGATTTCGGGCTTCTCCGGAACTTCAAGGCATTTCCGAAGTAAAGACACGTGAAAGACATCGTGTACTTCAGACAATTCAGGGGGCAGTTCCAACTGATATGACACTTCTCCTCTGCGGCTTAGTACCTTGAAGGGTCCAATATACCTTGGTGCAAGCTTTCCTTTTACTTGGAATCTCTGCATTCCCTTGAGAGGTGATACTCTAAGATAAACAAAATCTCCAATCTGGAAGATCAGTTCTCTACGTCTCTTGTCGGCATAACTCTTCTGTCTAGACTGGGCTGCCTTGAGGTAATCACGAATCTTGCAAACTTTCTCCTCGGCTTCTTGCAGAATATCTGGTCCAAATATCTGACTGTCTCCGGTTTCTGACCAATTCAAAGGGGTACGACACTTTCTTCCATATAAAGCTTCAAATGGGGCCATTTGCAAACTGGCTTGATAACTGTTGTTGTAGGAAAACTCAGCGAAAGGCAGACAATCTTCCCACTTAGCCCCATAGGCTAGAACACAGGCTCTCAACATATCTTCAAGTATTTGGTTTACTCTTTCAGTCTGTCCATCAGTCTGGGGGTGGTAAGTTGTGCTAAAGGCTAATTTGGTTCCCAAGGCTTGATGCAAACTTTTCCAAAATCTCGAGGTGAATTGGGTTCCTCGATCGGAAACTATGGTTTTAGGGACTCCGTGCAGACTAACAATTCTGGATAGATAAAGATCTGCGAGCTGTCCAGAGGTATAGGTGGTCTTGACAGGAATAAAGTGGGCAACTTTGGTGAGTCTATCCACAATGACCCAGATAGAGTCATTTCCACGGCTAGACCTTGGAAATCCAGTGATGAAATCCATTCCAACAGATTCCCACTTCCATTCCGGAACTTGCAATGGTTGCAACAATCCCGCAGGACGTTGATGTTCAGCCTTGACTCTTTGGCAGATATCACACTTGGATATAAACGATGCAATCTCACGCTTCATTCCATGCCACCAAAATTGTTCCTTCAAATCTTGATACATCTTAGTTCCACCGGGGTGGATGGAGTAAGGGGTCTCATGGGCTTCCTTCATAATCACTTCCTTCAATTCTGAATCAGCAGGCACACAAATACGTCCCTTATACCCAAGGACTCCTTGATCATCTTCTTCAAATCCTGGCACCTTGCCGGAACTGATTCTGCGCTTGATTTCGTCGATACTCTTATTTCCCTTCTGGGCTTCTTTGATTTGGCTCCTCAAAGTGGGTTGAAACTCAAGGTTGGCTAAGAATCCTTGACTGACTAGTTCCAATCCAAATTTTTCAAATTCTTGGTGCAACATGGGTCGCTCCTCTTTGATCATCATATTCAACGAGCATGGCTTCCTACTCAATGCATCGGCCACTACATTGGCCTTACCGGGGTGGTAATGAATTTCCAGATCATAATCCTTGATCAACTCTATCCATCTTCTTTGCCTCATGTTCAACTCCTTCTGGGTGAAAATATACTTCAAACTCTTGTGATCAGTGTAGATCTCACAACGGTTACCCATAAGATAGTGCCTCCAGGTCTTCAAAGCTAGAACTACGGCTGCTAACTCCAGATCATGAGTTGGGTAATTTTCTTCATGAGGTCGAAGCTGCCGGGAGAGGTAAGCTATGACCTTGCCTTCTTGCATTAACACACAACCAAGTCCAAGTTTGGAAGCGTCGCAATAGACATCAAAGTTCTTGGTGATATCGGGCATGGTTAGGATGGGGGCGGTCACCAATCGCTTCTTAAGCTCTTGAAAACTCTCTTCACACTTAGGGTTCCATTCAAACTTCTTGTCCTTCTTCAACAATTGGGTCATTGGCCGGGCAATGCTTGAAAACCCTTCAACAAATTTGCGGTAGTATCCCGCTAATCCGAGAAAACCTCTAACTTCAGTTTGAGTGGTAGGGGCTTCCCATTCCATGACTGATTTGATCTTCTTTGGGTCTACTGATATTCCTCCAGCTGATAACACTTGTCCTAAGAATCCAACTTCCTTCAACCAGAACTCACATTTGCTGAACTTGGCATATAGCTGGTGCTCTCTAAGGGTCTCTAAGATTAATTTCAAATGGGTTGCATGCTCCTCTTCGGACTTGGAGTAGATAAGAATGTCATCAATGAAGACAACGACAAACTTATCCAAAAACTCCATGAAAACCTTATTCATGAGATTCATGAAATAAGCAGGGGCATTGGTTAATCCGAAGGACATCACGGTGTACTCATACAATCCGTATCGGGTAGTGAAGGCTGTTTTGGGTATATCGGTTGCATGGATTTTCAGTTGATGGTACCCAGTTCTAAGATCTATCTTCGAGAAAACTCGAGCTCCGGTCAATTGGTCAAACAGATCATCAATCTTGGGAAGAGGATACTTATTCTTGATGGTCACATCATTTAGCTTGCGGTAATCAGTGCGCAGTCGGCTGGAACCGTCACTTTTATCCACAAACAGAACGGGTGATCTCCAAGCAGAAGAACTTGGCTGAATCAATCCCTTACTCAACAGGTCATCCAATTGCTTCTTTAACTCCACTAGTTCAGCTGGGTTCATACGATAGGGTCGCTGGGCTATGGATCCAGTTCCGGGGATAAGCTCAATGATAAACTCAATATCCCGATCCGGTGGCATTCCGGGTAGCTCATCAGGAAAAACATCCGGGTATTCACAGACGATGGGAACTTCCTCTATGGTTGGCCCTGAGATACTCTTATGACATCTGGGGATTTGGATGGGTTTAACTGACACATGCTTTACTAAAATTCCATGGCTACTCCTCATGGTGATGGTCTTTTTGGCACAATATATAATTCCTTGGTGTTGAGACATCCAATCCATACCTAGGACTACTTCCAATCCCTTGGTTCCTAACACGATCAAACTTGCTAAGAATGATATCCCATGGATTTCTATGGGCACTGCCAAGCAGGTCCAACTAGCTTTGGTTATTGACCCGGGGATTTGCACAGACATGATATCCTTCAAGGGTGTGGGTTGCAGTCCACTTTTATCAACGAATAACTGGGTAACAAATGAGTGTGAAGCTCCAGAATCAAACAGAACTCTTGCAGGAACTGAGTTAATAGGGAACATACCAAGCACAACGTCGGTTGCCTCCTGAGCTTCTTCAACATTCATATGATTCAGACGGCCTCGAGGGTGAGGCTGGTTCCTTGGGGGATAATTCTTGCCATTTCCGACACGGCGCTGTTGCTGAACAGGAGCAGTGGTCTTGGATGCATCATTCAGCTTCTTGGGGCACTCATTGGAGTAATGCCCCTTGAGTCCGCACTCAAAACAGGTAACACCAGACTTGTCACCAGGCTTGGGTAGCACAGGGGCACCATTGGTTCTAGGGGTATTGGTGTTGAAGTTGTTGCCACTAGGTCTTGGAGGTGCACGGTTGAAGTTGTTGCCGGGTGGACGGCTGGGATAGTTGGGGCGTGGAGCTGGTGCAGACGGCCTCATAGGTCTAGGAGCGAACCCCATAGGTGGATTTCCTCTTGGCTTCTGCGAGTTGCTTGAGTTGCCTTGATACATCATACGGCGCTTGCGGTTCTCTGCAGCTTGCTTGAGTTTGCCTTCCATCTGAATGGCAGAATCAACCAATGACTCCAGGTCGGCAAAGTGAATGCTGACCAAGACACATTGCATCTCATTATGAAGTCCATCCAGAAACCTTTCTTGCTTCTTCTCAGTAGTGTTAGTGTCATCTGGGGCATACCTAGACAAGGTAAGAAACTTGTCACGGTAGTCAACCACAGATAGGGAACCTTGCTTCAGATTTCTGAACTCATCTCTCATCCTTTTAACCAATCCCAAAGGAACGTGGGCTTTGCTAAACTTGCTCTTGAACTCCTCCCAAGGCATCACATACCCTGGGGCTTGTATTGCACGGGTGCTATCCCACCAAGCTCTTGCGGCTCCCGCAAGATAGTGGGTGGTATATAAGACCTTCTCATTTTCACCAACTTCGGCGACTGCCAAATTGTTCTCCATAGTGCGAAGCCAGTCATCGGCATCTAAGGGTTCTTCAGACTTAGTGAACATAGGAGGGTTGGTGTTTTGGAAACTCCTTAACTTGGATCGGTGGTCACCATGGCCATTGTTTTCTCCTTCACCATGGCCATTTCCATTGCCATTGTTATGGTTCATTGCCATCTGGGTTAATTGCTGAAGAGTGGCCAAGTTAGCTTGGCGCTCAGCTCGGGCTGCTTCCCGGTCTTCCATGATCAACCTTAGTAGTTCGGCCATTTCCGGGTTCGGAGGTGGGGGTGCTCGCGGCATCTGAAGATAAGGTGTGTAAGACAAGAGGGAAAAACTAATTGCTAAGATTTAATGTAATATGGATGATGCAATTTTTCGTCTTACTAAGGCCTTAAGGGCCAAATTCATATTTCATTCAACAAGCATCAAACATATCATACATACGAGTTCACACATTACAAATGGTTTACATCAAACCATTGCGACTCGTCTACTAGAGAGGGGGATACAACTCACACCTACACGAAGTGACTCAAGGTGAACTCATAACTAGATAACACGGGAATCTCCAACTCTAAACATCAGGCTCCTCGGGGTCTTCCTCCTCATCATCCACAATGAATCCATTCTCCTCAGGATCCTCCTCATCATCAAGGTCCTCCATGAAGTCATCCTCGTCACTAATGAGGGCATTATCCTCCTTGCGGAGATCAATGCCTTCCTCCTCACCAAGGTGGTCCTCTAGACTCTCGATGTACTCAGTCAGCTCAGCCACATTGGCCTTCAACTCCTCAATGGTGTGATCCCTCTCATCGCGCTGGCGGCGAAGACTCTTGCGATCCCTCGCAAGAATCCTGATAGTGCTCCTTGCCTCCACCAGTGCAAAGTGCTCAAGGTTGGCCTTGGTACGGGCACGATCGGCCTCCTGCTGCGTGGAGTACAGCAAGAAGTCCATGTGATCGACGTAGGTACTCGGCTCATTTTGCCCTGGCATGTTTGCGGGACGCCCATCCGCATCACGCCGAGCAAAGTTCCTAAAGCGCTCTCCCTGGACCTCCTCGACATGCAGTCCGCACAAGCGGGTGTGCATCTCCTGCATACCTCGGACCAATCCATCGGCCCAAGTGTTCTCCACAAGCTCAAACTTGATCCTTGGAGAACTCAAATCTCCCTTCTTTTCACGACAATTGGCCCTGATCAGCCACCGCAGCTCTCCATCCGGGTGCTCATTGAGCACGGCTCCCTTGAACTCCGGGTACAGCCGGTTCAGGAACAAGGTCAGGGTGGTGAGGTCGCGCTCGAAACAAAGGCTGCCACCATGGCCCAACTGGTACTGCTCAGTGAATACCGGGGTCATCTACAAAATTTTAGATTAGATTAAGTTAGTGATCCACTCAAGTGTGCAAAATTTTAAGTATGCAAAAACTGAAGTAGGTACAAAAAACCTTGTAAATAGAGAGGAAAAGGCTAAGCAATTTTTAAACCATTACTTATCTTCTTTGCTTTTGTAAAGGTTTCATTTAACGCCCATTCTAACTAAGGTCTCCTATGGTCAGCCTAGGCTCTGATACCAACTTGTGGCGACCCCGAATTTATCACAAATTCGAAGTGCCCGTTATGCATTCCACCACAATCCCAGAATCATTGTTGTGATACACATAACGTAGTTGGTAACCAGTTCCATAGACATTACAATACGGTGATTCAAATACAATGGTCATAGAGACCAAGTTCACATTACAATACAATATAGCAGCGGAAATAACGTCTTCGGGTCCATGCATTCACCCTACAGGCAATGGCGTCTCAGTAGAAGATCTTATTTCTGGTATTCCTCTTCATATCCTTCCTCCGGATACTCTTCCCCATAGTCTGGCCAAGTCGATAGCCAGGGACACAGCCGTGAGTACATTGGATGCACTCGCAAACCATCTTATAAAGGAAAAGTTGAAGTAGATATGCAAGGTTGATATGGTGGACTAAGCACTAAGTTTAGTTTGCAAAAGCTAGTTTTATTTCCCAAGAATGTTCATTGGTAGAAAAGAAGTTTAGTTCTCTAAATTCAACCTAAAAGAAACTTCAATGGTGTCACTATCAATATCAAGTCAAGTCATGTCCTTCACCAAGTTCATCATAAGTTATTATCATTCTTGACAAAAGTCAAGTACAGCTTGCCAACTGTCCATGACCGCGGACGCGGCTATTCGAATAGTTTAAAAACCTCTGCAGAGGGGTACACTTTACCCACAAGATTCGATACATCTGCCGGGAGAAATCCACGGATCGTCATACACAAGTATGCGGGGTTCAGATAATCAAACAAACTCTTTCACTTGCTCACCCTAGTATAGGATCCTTCCCTAGAGCCCGGGATACGGAATCCCCGCTCCGGCGCCTCTAGTTTTGGCCGCTCCGGGATGCCGGATTAGTGGAATCCACTCGGTTCAGAAGTAACCGCTCACGGTGTCCTTCCATAAAGGTTGATACAAGGCCTCCCATACTAAGGTAAACAAGCTACGGACTAAGCCCCTTCCCATATAGGGGTAATGTGGTCGTACGGTATGGTTGGCTCACATAGTACATCACTTAGTATCATTTGACAAATACATTCCATAGTTCTTAGTCACGATTATTTTCCTTCATAAAACCATCATGTAGGAGTGGTTTCCAACTCAAGTTTTCAAGTTCAATTCACCAAGTTCAAATGGGGTTCCTCTAGAGATAGCACCAATTTTATTAGCGACTAAGCAACTACAATGAGGGATGATACCACTAAGTAGAGTTGGATAAACTCAGCTTGATGCTCTTGCTAAGCAAGACATCACTACACTCTATCATTCTACTCTAGCAATTCAATCATGCAATTTACTTAAATCGAGTAGAATGCAATATTAAACTAGGCATTGGGAGTATGAATCAAAAGATGGCTTGCCTTGGTTGGCAAAGTGTCCGGGGTATCCTTCTTCTTCTTGATAATACTCCCCCTCAATATCCTCCTCGGCAACACTAGCGTCTAATAACGAATAAACACAAAGCACATCATCACTACACAATGCTAACAACACACCAAGCACACATACTTGTTTTCAAACAATAGCCTCCCTCTTGGATTTTATTTGAATTATGTTGCAAGTTTTCTTCCAAGTTTGCATTGAGTGTGTAAGTTAAATTTTCTACCATATGCCATGTGTGGTTCACTTTTTAAGTATGGTATGAAACTAGGGTATTAGGGCTAGTTTAAGTGAGGATTGACTAATTATGTGAATTGGTATTGAGGGCAAAAATAAATAAATTCTAAGTGTATGATAGAGATCTATCATTTTATGTTACCCATTAAGCTTGGATTAAGGTCTAATTGATATCACTAACTAGGTTTGAGTTGATTAGGGCTGACTAAACAGTAGGGGAGTTAATTAGTGAGTTCACAAATCAAGTTTCATATTTTTAGGTGGCTTAAACCAATTTCTAGAAATTATCTATGATTAATAAAGTTATGGTCACACTATTCTTGACAAGGGAATGCCCTTCGGGTACTCGCGGATTGGTATACCGGGTCCGGCCCATTAAGGAAGTGGACAAGCATAAGGACTCGAAGATGACTTGGAGTAGAAGAAGGAAGACTCTAATCCGTATTCGACTAGAACCCTTATAAAACCTTGGTCTGGTTGCATATATAAAGCCAGGCAGGGGCGCCCCTAGAGGACATCATAACTCAATAGATATCTTAGACAATCTCACAGACATTGGATATCATAGACAAGCAATATCTCGACTAGACAAGATAGATTAGACATAGACTAGATACAATATTCCGCCTACGGCGGCACCATGTAAACACCATTGTGATTATCTACTAGATTGCTAGCAGGATGTAGCGATCCTCCACCGTGGGGACGTGAACCTGGGTACATCGTGTGCCAATCTCGATCCCGGAGTCTCTAGTCGTTGCTCTTCCCTCGATCTAAGTCCTTCATCTAGGATATTTGTCGAGTTAACCCTCGTCAATTGGCGCCGACCGTGGGGATCGCGGCGACTGGATTTTGTTATCCGGGCGGGATCCTTCAATTTTTTTCGTCGACAAAATCAGCAAATTTTGCGGCTGCCGATGGCAGCAAGCAGCCAGATCGCTTCAACATCCGGGCGGGATCCGCCGGATCATCTAAATCAACAGCGGCCATCACAACCAGTTGGCTGGTCATCTTCAGCTAAAACAGTAAAAATCAAGAAGTCGGGAGAGTTCAAGGAAAAGCTTCGGAATTCTTCGGCAAGCGTCCGTACATTGATTTGACGATTCGTCCGATCGCGAGTCCAAGACGCTTCTAGCAATTCATCGAGACCAACTCGACCGCTTTTGTTGTACAAAAATCCATCTACAGCTACAAGTCTCCGGACTGCATACAACTTTGCCAGCGAGATAGTCCAAATCAAGTTTTGTCAGATTGGGAGACAAGGCTATCAAAGCAAATAAAAAAGAGAGAGATTGAGCATATTGATCCATCGTCAAGCATCAAGTTCCAAGGACAAAAGCTGTCAGACAAGGAAACTACCTTACGTGAAGATCCTCACATGGCACAGAAAAAAGAAGAGATCAGGAGTATTTTTCGCGTGAAGACTGCGTCTACACGTATTTGCTGGGCAAAACGCAGCGAGTCAGCTATAGTCGCCAGACTGCAACGGGCAACTTAAGAAAATAATTCGACTACTTCGTCTTCAACATCGTCGACTACATCATCAACTCCGGCTTAATACGCTCGGGGGCTCGTCGCCGCGCACTCGCGCAAACTATCGGCAACGCTCGGGGACTCGACATCAACTCGCCCCAGAGTGCAGAAAATCATCCTCAAGACCTGCGATTTCGTCGACATCAGCAACGCGACGATCCCAACAACGCTCGGGGGCTCGACGACAACTTCGCCTCCGATCGTAGATATGATTCTACGACAACAACTCGACTACGTCATCGTCGACTACGCCGCGCCGACTACGCCGCACCGATGAAAGCTAAGTTTTCCTCTTCCAAGAGTCAATTATCATTTACTATCGCCGCACCCGACGCTCGGGGGCTCCGCTATGAACAATCATCTTGCATATCATTGACTTCAAAAAATTGTGAAAGCCCTAGTAGCTAGCTGGCGTTCCTTGTCGAATACTTGTCAATTTAGTTTACAGTCGCATGAAGCTCGACTAACGGTTGGCAAGGCCAAAATCTTGGGCGCCAGGTTAACGAAAAGGCTTAGCAAGTATCTTGAAATTCAAATGCGGCACACGCATCGATTTACGTCTGACCTGAGTAGCTGATCGAGCCGTGAAGTGCATCAGGCTAACGAAAGGGTCTTACGTACGAGCAACAAAATTGCACAAAAAACATCAAGTTTTTATTTTACATACTACTACATCATTGTTGCAATATGCAAACGCAATATTTCTTCGAGAGACAAAGTATTTCACAATTATTAATATTTTCTGCAGGAGTCGACAAAATCATCAAGTCCTTCAACAGGAGCCGAATTTCCTCGAGTAGTACAACTTGAGTCTATGCCCGGCTACAAGTACCCGAACATAGACTCGGGGGGCTACTCCCATCGGGAGCGCTGGTCGCGCACCCGATAGAAAGATATTTTTAAGAAAGAATACGACAAGAAGAGAAGAAGAACAAGATTTGAGCCTATGATCGACTACAAGTATCCGACCATAGCCTCGGGGGCTACTCCCATCGGGAGCGCTGGGCGCGCACCCGACGATGTCTTTTCATGAATATTACAGAGATAAAGGCGAGAGAAGCTTCAGGAATCGTCATTACTCCTATCGGGAGCGAGTTTTTATGGTTGTATAACCCGAATATTTTCAGTCAAACTTTGACTGCGACATGAGATTCTCGAGTTGCGTTATCGCAACAAAACTCGAATGCCGTGATTTATCACGAAGGTAAGACCCCGGGATCCGTCCTGTGTGGCCTGGTATACGCACATGGATGCGCTCTGCTGGTATGTATCCGTGTCTACGACGCGAAGAAAATCCTGGTGGACGCACTGGGTACCCTGAGAACCACTGCGATTCATTCTTTGTAAGTCCTAAATGCGGCAAAAGAATGGGTTTGACCGGTTTCCCGAATTCAAGTCCAAGGGGATTGAATTTGAAGTAGGTGACAAGTATCTATTCCGGCAGTTAACTGGCCTCTTGATCCGTCAGAGTTGTCAGGCTTGTTCATCAAAACCCCTTGCGAGATATTATAATAAAAGATAAGTCGAAAGACCAAGTCGAAGATTTGAAGATCTGAAGAATTCAAGTATTGATCAAGTCGAAGATGAAAAATTTCGAGAAGAATGAGGAAGAAAATATCGAGTCCATAAACTCGACATTTTACTCCTATCGGGAGAGCGGATTCAAGAACCCAAAGATTTCAAGAAGTCGAAGTTTGAAGAAGTTGAAGTTTGAAGAAGTCGAAGAAAGACAAAGTCGAAGATTGAAGAAGTCGAAAATTGAAGTTTTGGAGACTCAACCCGAGTCTGCAACTCGAATTGAGTCTCGGGGGCTACTGACAAGGGAATGCCCTTCGGGTACTCGTGGATTGGTATACCAGGTCCGGCCCATTAAGGAAGTGGACAAGCATAAGGACTCGAAGATGACTTGGAGTAGAAGAAGGAAGACTCTAATCCGTATTCGACTAGAACCCTTGTAAAACCTTGGTCTGGTTGCATATATAAAGCCAGGCAGGGGCGCCCCTAGAGGACATCATAACTCAATAGATATCTTAGACAATCTCACAGACATTGGATATCATAGACAAGCAATATCTCGACTAGACAAGATAGATTAGACATAGACTAGATACAATATTCCGCCTACGGCGGCACCATGTAAACACCATTGTGATTATCTACTAGATTGCTAGCAGGATGTAGCGATCCTCCACCGTGGGGACGTGAACCTGGGTACATCGTGTGCCAATCTCGATCTCGGAATCTCTAGTCGTTGCTCTTCCCCCGATCCTAAGTCCTTCATCTAGGACATTTGTCGAGTTAACCCTCGTCAATTCTTATTTAATTAAATTCCTACTTCAAATGGAATTCTAACCAGTTCTACAGGCTAGAGCATTTGACAAGCTTTCCAACGCATATTTATTTGCTAGAAATGGATTTGTAAATCTCTTTGAATTAAAGTTTGAAAATCACATCTGAAAGTTATTTGAATTAATTCAAATGGCGGGAAAATAAATAAAAGCGTAACGGACCGATTTCTAAACTAACAGGCCGACTCTGAACAGAACCCGAACGGGCCGGCCCAGAAAACGATTCGCACGGGCGGGAAAGAAATAAAACAGAACCTGACAGGAGGGTCCCACCCGTCAGGTCACTTAACTAAACCGAATCGGTATGCTACCGACCGATCGAGATCCAACGGTCCACGGGCATCATCTTCCTCAACTAAGGCAGGGGCTCACCGGCGTTGCAGGGACGACTGTTCGACGGCGAGGGCGTGACGGAGAGGAAGCAGAACTCGACGGCGACGTGCGGAATCGACTCCGGCGACTCTCCTCCACCAATTCCCAGCGGCGGCTTGTGCCAGGGAGGTCGAACGCGGCGGCGCCCTCCGCGTCCAGTACCTCGCCGGCGAGGACGGCGACACCGAACGAGAGCGAGCTGGGTGAAGCGAGCGTGTCTGGGAGGTAGCTGGGAGCAGGGCGAGTCTCTTCGTTTGATCGGCGGGGGTTTATATAGGCCTGAGCGTCGGGGGCGAAGGCGTCCAGAAGCTCGCTGGCTCGGGGGCCCTGGCGATGCGCATGGAGCAACACCGGGCACGGCGACCTCGCTCGCGTGCTGGGGGGCTTTGGTCTCGGCTGCGGCGTGCTGTGGGTCGGTGCTGGCGAGAGCAGGACGGTCGGCGTCGTGCAGGAAGAGAGGAGACAGAGAAGGGGGTCCTGGGCGCGTTTCTCTTCTTCCCTCCACTTCTCACGGCTCGGGTCGGGGCAGGGGGAGCTGGGCTCGATCGCGGCGTCGTCAGTGAGCATGGCGACAGGGTTTGAGCGAGCCAGAACAGTGAAGCTCACAGTGCTCAAGATTTGCTCGATTTTCATCTGCCAGGTGTTCGACGAAATGCCCGCAAGAGATTTAAATTCGAATTTTTGAAATTTTCCACTTTGGGTGATCAACATATTGGCTAAGGTTTCCAGTCATATTTTTGTTCTGAAGAAAGAACATGTTTTGCAGAAATCTTATTTCAAATTTTGGTATTGTCTCTGTTTCAGATTCAAAGTTTGGCTGATGTTTGAGTGATATTCTGTTTTGAATTTTGGTTAGAAACTTCTTGGTTTAATGAGTCTGCAACTTGGTCAAGCTCAACTAACTGGCCAAACACCAAGTTGAGTTACAGATTTCTTATTCTAAAGGCTCCAAGTAGGGTAGTCAATAAGATTTTCTAGATCATCTTATTCTTCTCTTTTTCTTTCTTGTTTTTATTTCTGGTTTCTTTGGTTCTCATACTTTGTCTCAATTGCTTCTGTTGGTTAAGTTAGAATTAACTAACTATTGCACAACCAAAAATAACACACATGAAATCATAGAATACATATAATAAGAAATACATGTATGCATGCAATAATAGATAAAAAGTTTTATCTTGACCCAAAATTTGGCACCTTAAATAATAGAAAGTGGATTACAATTTTCTGAGTTGTTACAGGGGAGCCTGACCCGGGCCGGGCGGGCTTAGGTCGGGCACCTGCCCTATAGGCCAGATCTGGCTATGTGGGCCGTGTGTAGCGGCTGCTTGCGGTGCCATGCCTGCCCCTCTGTCATACCGGTGCATCTTGGATCCAGGCCAGGCGGGCTTGGACCGTGGCGTCGGTGTCTCTCGTCTGTTCAAGTGAGCTTATTGTAGTCGAATCTGCCGTCCTACTAGTGCGAACTTGTGGAAGCCGGGGCGGCGGCTCCAGAAGGTGGATCGCGCGGTCGGCTCTTCGGCAAGAGACGCTGCATGATGGCTTATCTCTTTGGTCGTGTTGGCGGCAAGGAGTGGGCGGCGGGGGATCCTGGGGTTGGTAGTGTTTCCAAAGTGGCGGCTCCCAGTGGGCAGGACCACGGTACTGTGGTGTGGCGGAGGTGATTTCGGGCGAAAGTCCAGCGCTTCAGCGCCAGCGGCGATGACGCCCGTGGTTGTCGTGACCCTCTTGAGGGCGCTGCTGTGGTTACCTCCCAAGCACCAGTGCTCCGGGTGAAAACCCATGACCATATGACTCGGCGACAGCGGCGCTTTGCGTCGTGACCCTCTTGGGGGCATCGTTGTGGAGCTGCGGTTGTGGTCTTGGCAAACCGACACCGGAGGGCAAGCTCGGATCCTGACCTGAAGCTTCTTTGGCGCTAGCATGTGGTGGTCTCGGCGGTCTTCCATCTTTTACACGACTTAGTTGTCACCATGCTCGTCCCTCGTTGTCAGCAGGATCGGCGCTCCACGGCCCGGAGCGAGAGGACAGGCGGTCCTCTCCGCCGATAGCTTGGCGTGTATGCAGTGCAACAAGGTCCGGTGCTTTCCTGAGGAGGCATGTTGGCGACTGTGTGTCGGTTGTCTAGGGTTTTTCTGTTTTATTGTTTATCTTTGATCTGCTTTGTAAGACGGTTTTCTCATCACTTTGTATCGGTTCGGACGTGTGGCTTTATTTATAAAACGGGGCGAAAACCTATTTCGTGGAACAATGTGAAGGACAACATACTGCCCTGTTCCTACAATGTCAATGCCTGGATTAACTGTTGTCGATATGTATTTTGTTGCGATGGTCTTGAATATGTCATTAGAAGCCATTCAGTGGTTGGATGTATAGGAAGTAGGGGAATTATGGTCTGATGGATGCGATGGAATAATTGGGAATGATCAGCCTGGTGGAAGAATTTCTACTTACCTGATTGCAGCTAGCCCTGCTCATGGTCAGAAATTCACAATCGCCATCCGGGTTCCTTCGGCGCTGCACCCGATCGATGAGTAGCTGCAAATAGCACCGCCTCCATTCCATTCATATTCCATTCCAGATGCCAAAACCAAACCCTCAACGTCGGCCCCCTTCCCCTCCACCGGCGGCCATGGATCCGCAAGTTGAGGATCCCCAGACGATGGACACCTGCATAAACCTGTTCCTCTGGTACGTCTACCATTACCTCCCGGACCTGCCCGTCTCCCCCGCCGCCCGACTCTCGCTCTCTAGCGATGTTGTGGATCCACGATGGCGTCGACCGTATCAGCCGCCTGCCGGACGAGCTCCTCTGGAACATCGTCTCGCGCCTTCCCGTCAAGGACACCGCGCACCGCGGCCCTCTCGGCCTCTCCTAGCGCTGGCGCCATCTGGCGCTCCGTACCCCTCAGCCTCGTCGACAGCCACTTGCTTCCGGACTGCCGCGCGCGAGGGATCGGCCGGGTTTCACGGTGGGAGTCCACCGGCGGATCGAGCACGTGTCCACTTTTTTTCTGAGTAAAATACATCAAAGTCATTGAACTTGAGGTCTTTACTCGGCGTGATCATCATACATAGCGATACGTAATTTACCATCACCTGAGCCTGTGTAGCTCCGTATTTGCTAATACTCTTCCTTCGCTCCCTGACCTAGCCGCCAGAGGCGATCAGGGAGGCGCCGCCTTTTCCACCCGATCTCCATCGGCCGTGCTGGTCCCCTCTTCCTCCGCCTGCTCCGGCGGCGGTGGGGAGGGGGGATCCGGTCTCTCCGCTCTGTAGTTAGGGTTTGGTTTTGCAGGTCGTGGAGCGCCGTTGGGGTGGTGGGAGCGGCGCCCGGACGAATAAATCTGCCTCAGCTCCACTCCCACACCGGCGGTGTCCTTCATGGCGGCGTCTCGGAGTTGATGGCATCGTGTGTTTGTCGATTCCTCGGATCGGCGGCTTTCAGTTTCTTGGATGGTGTCGTCGAGGCGGAGGCGGTGATCCCATCAGGTGTGTTCATCCTCCTGCTCTGTCCCCGTTACTATGGCGTTGGCTCCGACGTCATGGTGGAGCAGGGAGGATGTGTTGTCGAGGAGTACGTGCAGACGTTTGTCTGCATATGTGACAGACGGAAGATGGTGTATCCTATGCTGGGTTTGTGGATGGAGGCCGACAGTTCTGATTTCCTCCCCCGACGTTGTAGTCGTAGGGGGGTACCAGTTCTGGAGTTCGATCGCGTGTCCGAGGACATGTTGCCTCGGTCTGATTCTTTCAACGACAATGGTTTTGCCTCCGGCAAACTACTTTGGAGGTCTGAAAAGCTGCTGATCAGCGATGGAGCCGCGTCGAGCTCGGGTGTTGTGGTGATCTGTCTTCCGTCCCTTTGGCGTTCGCTTTGGTGATGTCGAAGGAGGAGGATAGACGCTGGTTTTTTGCATAGGTTTATCCTATCTTTTCAGTTCTATAAGGTCTGTTCGTTCGTAACTTATAACTTGTTTTTATCTTATGAATAAAGAGCGGATTACAGTGTCAAAAAAAAAAAAGCTCCGTATTTGCTGACGTGTCACATGTTGACTAGTCTTTATCAGTAGAATTTTTATAAAAAGGTCCCTCCTTAGTCTTGTATCTTCAATCTCTGCATCTCCTGATCCCATCTCCGTCTTCCCCGACGCCATTCAATCCTAGAGGAGCTCCTCTTGGTCGGTGGCTCCACGGCGAAAGCAGCTCGCAGCCATGACAACCTGGTCGACGCCAAGGACCTCGCTCGGCAGCGAATGGATTCCCCAACGACACTGTCCTCGATGACAGCCTGCGTGCCACGGCGGCCGCCGCGAAGCACCAGCGATTGCTCTCCTTCCCGAGTGCCTTGGACTTCGCAGCCACCTCCCCGCACGCGTCAGTGCCGCCGCTCCTGGCCGCAGTGGCCTCGGCCGCGAGCACCTCCTCCGCGTTAGGGCCAGCAACGGGCACCTAGTCGCCTGCCTGCACGGTGGGGCGGTGTTTGTGTCCAAAGCAGAGCTGGCGCGCGGGTGCTCTGGGCATGCATGCCGGAGCGCGACGAGGGGCGTTGCAGACTCCTCAGCACACGGGACTCGTCGAGGTTGAGGAGGCCAGCAGGTGCAGCACGGCCACACCATGGGCTCCGCCGCCGCCGAGTTCAGCAGTGCCGTGCACGCCCCGGATTTCGGCGCTACTGCGTGGAAACGGAGGAGGTGGCGCGAAGCAAAAGGGCGAGATGTGGGGCGGCGGTAGTTGTCGTCGTGTATGCCGCGAGGAGGGGGAGGGAGGGCCGGCAAACAGAGATAGCGGAGCTAGAGTGGAAGCAGGGCGGCCATGGTGTCCACGGTGGAGGGGATTGGGTTCTTGTCTCTTTTGTTTACTTTGCAATTTAGCCCCTCCAGTTTTTATTATTAGAAAATAGACTATATGGACAGTAGGGACCTGACAGGCAGGTCTGTAATCTGCCACGTCAGCAAAATACATATCTCTACCCTCGGCCAGTGACCTAGATGACCTTCAATGCGTATTCGATAACGGTGAATTGCGTATTGCGATGTACAATGACCACGGAAAGTAATGACCTCAAGTCTAGTAACCTTTGATGTATTTTACTCATTTTTTTCTAAAATTCCCACTTTTTCTTCTATGTAGCAAAAATAGCCCCGCTTTTGCTCCTATGCAGCAAAAAATGAGTAGTTAGCATAAAACTATGACAATTTTGACGAAATTTACCAAATGGTACCACTTTACTTTTTTGGACGGAAATCTACCACTTTTACGCAAGCTGATTGCAATTTGCGCAAAACATAAATTTGGAGCCAATTGGTAGCGAATCTGACCATCGGGACCTATTTGTTAGTGTTGTGGTGGCAGGAACAGAAGGTTTTTTGCTCACTAGGACTGGGTCCCACATGTTAGGATACTTAAAAACCCTAAATATCTCTATAAAGAAAAACAAAAATGTAAATATCTCTAAAAAGAAAAAAGCCCTAAATATCTCTTAAAAATAAAAAAAAACCTAAATATCCCCACCTACTCCCTAACATGACCGCCACCCTCTCCGCCTCCAGCCACCCTCCCCGCCATGACGGGATATGAGCCACCGCCGCGGTGACGTTAGCTTCGACCGCCGGGCGCGCAAGAGCAGGGGCTGGTGGCCGCACGCGTGCAAGGCAAGCCGGCGGCCGGGCCGGCGGCTAGGTCCTGGGGGTAGAGCGGGTCGGGGAAGCATAGTAGGTGGGCCTCGGTGGTTGGTGTCAGGAAGGGGCAATAGATGAGATATTTAGGGTTTTTCTTTTTAGAGATATTTAGGGTTTTTCTGTTCCTGCTACATCAGCACAAACAAGTGGGTCTTAATGGTAGATTTGTTGTCAATTGGCTCTGAATCATGTTTTGCGCGAATTGCAATTAGTTTGCGGGAAAGTGGTAGATTTACGTTCCAAAAACATAAATTGTACCATTTGGTAAATTTTGCCTGAATTTTCATAGATTGATGCTAACTACTCGGCAAAAAACGGTTCACTAAAAAATAAAAGAAAAAGCAAACTCGCAGGAAAACTCGCTGAAGATATCGTTAGAGACCTCGTAGAAGACATGGTAGAAAAATTGAATGCTATGTAGAAAAAATAACCTCATCAGAGAGCATCGCCAGAGTAAAAAAAAGTGATATATAGTAGCAAAACCAAGTCCGCCGGAGACTCTCGTCAGAGACATGGTAGCAAAAAATTTCTAATAAAATAGCAAACCCACATAACAGTTGTAGCAAAAAAATCTGCCTATGACACAAATCCATAGAATTCAGGTGCAAAGACACAGAATGTGTAAAAATGGTTGAAGCATTTCACAGACAGAAAAGTAGCAAAATGATACCCTCAAATATAAGGGATCGCTGAAATCTATGATGGGAAATATTACCCAAATTTATAGTTCAACTCAAGGGGAGCAAACGAGAATATTTGTAACACTTTAGCAATTGAGACATCACTCTCAATCACACATGTGTATCAATATTCTTAAATATCAAGTGGTGATTATCACAGTTTATGCAAAGCAGTAAATAAAGCAGTAAGCAGTAGCAACATATTTCCAGTTTTCATCAAAAAAGAAAACTTGTAATTTTCAGGGATTAAAAGCGTAGGCATGAGGTAACTAGCGAGGTGCTGCATGGATACGATTGATCATATAATTTAAATGACTCATGTTCATCTCTAATTCTTTATATGTAAGTTGTAGGTGTGTGTTCCAAATTTAAGTATGCATACCGACAAGGAAAATTTGCATTAACATCTATTGTCCTACCCGCCCATTTTATCTGGTGCCATCGTGGGACTATAGGTAATTAAGGTCTATCATTTCAAATAGTCTGGAACAATGCATTAACACTTCATGACAAGGGTATACATAATAGAGTCCATTAATTGTGTACCCCTGAGGCCCGTTAAGCTAGGCCCAGGAATATTCATAGTCAAAGTATGAGTCCATGTTGTATACAAACATTGTAATATGTATCGGACCCGACCGGTTCCTTGAGACCTGGCCACCTATATATAGGGGCCAGGAGAGGCCGGTCAGGGATAGATTGAGAGTAAGCGAAGTTGACAACCACGTTATTTTTGATACACATCTTGTTTGACTGATCTTTACCTTTGGGTTCATCCGACGCCCTATTCCCCCGATCCAAAGTCCTTCATCTAGGACACCTGTCGAGTTAACCCTCGTTAATTGGCGTCGACCGTGGGGACCAGGGGTGTTAGAATCATGAATTCGACGGCTTTTTCGCTTTTAGCCAATAGTTTTCCAGAAGTCCACGGAAACCAGGAGATGGAGCTAACGATCGGAAGCCTGAACTTTCTAGTCGGATCTTTGGGTTCGACTCACCTCTCGGATCCAACAAAACTGGATCCGTTGGCAAGCAAAAGTCAAGACAATCGCAATGTCAAGATCATCAGTGGGCTCCTCCAGCGAGGTAAACTCGCCGGTCAGCTACACAATAGCAGAAAATATAGGAGAAAAAAATCAAAGAACTCAGACGACACCATGGAAAAACTCGACATAGGAGAAACAGTGGATCAATCATATCCTAGCCAAAAGGACTTCATCACCCAAAGCGGTGGCGTCTCCGGCAATATACACCAGCTATGCGTCATCATCACAGAAGCAGCAAAAGACAACGATCCCACAGACAATGTAGCAACCCACGTACAAGTCAACAAATCAAGGAGTAACAGCAAAAAGAAAAAGGAGAAAATTCACGTTTCCACCGAAGAGTGGAGAATCATCATGTCGGCCATCAACCACGGCACAGAGGTACCCGCCAATTCGAGAAGGGAAGTCTTGATGGGGTACCAGTATGCCCTGCATCAGCACAAAAAGAAGCTACAGAAGGAAAAAGACAATATCAGGAGAAGTCAAGAAAATAATAGTGTGTCAAGTAGAACATACTGGGATGAATACAGCGAAGCATCAGAATCCAGCAGAGAGATACATAGGGATCCAAAGCACAGTAGGAGGACAATAGCGTGGGCAAGGAAGGAGAACCACGCAAGGAGCATAAGCGCACATCCATTGAACGACGAGGAGGATTTTGTGCAAGAAACACCAGAAGCAGCACTAGTAGTAGCACAGGCGTACCTACTAACTACGCAACCAGAACCCGGAGACCTGCGAGAGCACATGCATCAAGCCGCAATAAGAAGCCTCGGGTTAGTAGAAGACAGACTAAGGAAACGTTCCCCAGAGAAGAAGGGGACATATTACGAGGACAAGGGAAAGGAAAACATCAAGTACCAATCCTCGCAAAGCCAAACAAGCGACTCATCAGGCGACGAAAAGCGCAGGGCACGAAGGGAGGATGCAAGGAATATCATAGCACAAATGAGAGTAAACAATGCACGCTATGCATGGAGGGAAGAAAATTATGAGGACGACGAAAAAGAGATAGGCGTGCTATGCTTTACCCGAAGGGTTCACAGAACGCGAGTACCCAAAGGATTTAAATTACCACATGATCAGCAAAAGTACGATGGGTCACAAGAACCTAAACTGTGGTTATCAGACTACCTTCAAGCAGTACAAATACTCGGAGGAACAAGAGCAACGGCGATGCAAAATTTGCAGTTACACCTCATCGGCGCAGCACGGTCTTGGTTAAGCACCTTACCCAACGATTCCATTGGAAGTTGGGGAGAACTAGAGAGTCGATTCGCAAGAAATTTTCGTTCGACATACAAGCGTCCAGCGTCCCTAGAAGAAGTCAAGTCCTGCACGCAGAGCAAGGGCGAAACCCTACGTTCATACATACAGCGGTGGAGCATAATAAAAAACTCCACAGAAGATGTCTCCGATGAGCGGGCAATAGATGCTTTCTCAGCTGGCCTTCGCCGTTCGGATCTCATGGAAGAATTAGGGAGAACAAGGCCCAAAACAGTGTCGAAATTAATGGAGATAGCAAACAAATTTGCCGACAGAGAAGACGCTTACAACAACAAAAGGGCACGCTCACCAGAAGTCGACAGAGCAAGCAGGCAAAGGCGCAGGTCTTGCAACGAGGATAGCCGCACAAGACGCAACCAAATAGCGGCAGGATACGAAAGGAGGAACGAGGAAGGCAACAAAAATAGAGAGTACCGAGAAAATAATAGCTGGGAAAGAGAAAAGCCGAAGTATTCTGGCCCATTAATACGTCTCAAATGTATCTATAATTTTTGATGCTCCATGCTTGTTTTTACACCATTTTCTTAGTGTTTCGTTACACTTTGTGGCGTGTTTATGCATTTCCCGGAACTAACATATTAACAAGATGCCACAGTGCCAGTTCCCTGTTTTCCACTGTTTTTGTGTTTCAGAAAAGTTACACAGGGAAATATTCTTGGAATTGGATGAAACAAAAGCCGAACGTCCAGATATTAAACAAAGCTTCCAGAAGACCGAAAAGGAGACGGAACCGAGCCAGAGGGTGGTCTCACCACCAGGGGGCGCGACCCAGGGCCTGGCCGCACCGCCCTATGGTGAGCCCCACCTGGTCCACCTCTGGCGCTGCCCCTTCACCAATAAAGACCCCCCGATGGGAAAAACCTAAATACCCGATCAATTTTCTAGAAACACATCGCGATCCGCCGCCATCGTCGACCCGAGATCGGGAGGGTCTAGAAGCTCTTCCCGGCACCCTGCCGGAGAGGGGAATCACCACCGGAGGTCTTCTTCATCGCCATGCTTGCCTCCGGCGCGATGAGTGAGTAGTCTACCTTGGACTATGGGTCCATAGCAGTAGCTAGATGGTTGTCTCCTCCACCATGTGCTTCATGTTTAGATCTCGTGAGCTGCCTTACATGATCGAGATCACCGTTATGTCATTCTACATGTTGTGTTTGTTGGGATCCGATGAATATTGATGTTATGATTGAGTTGATGTGCTGAATATTATCTTATGTTATCTCTATGTTGTTTATGATCTTGCATGCTCTCCATTCTTAGTAGCTATCTTGGCCAAGTAGATACTAGTGACTCCAAGAGGGGGTATTTATGCTCGATAGTTGGGTTCATGTCTCTATTTAATCTGGGGGAGTGACAGAAACCTCTAAGGTTGTAGATGTGCTGTTGCCACTAGGGAGAAAACAACATTCTTATATCCAAGGGCATATGCTTTGTTTACATTACACACTTTGCTTAATGCAGTTATCTGTTGTTCGCAACTTAATACTCATGGGGTGTTCGGACGATATCCCCGTGGGTGGATTATTAGTCATAGATGCAGTTGGATGGCGGTCTATGTATCTTGTTGTAATGCCCAGAGTAAATCTCATAGTGATCCTCTCGACATATGCATGTTATCTTTATTCTATCAATTGCCCAACTGTAATTTGTTTACCCAGCATGTTGTTATTTATCTTATGGAGAGACACCACTAGTGAACTGTGGACCCCGGTCCAATTTCCTTTATATTGCTATCACCTATTTACTTTACTCGCATTGTTTACTTTCTCGCATACTACTATTGCTTTCCACTCGATATGCTCATACCTTTGTTTACAGCAAACCGGTGAGATTGACAACCTCATCATAAGTTGGGAGCAAAGTATTTGGTTGTGTTGTGTGCAGGTTCTATGTTGCTACTGGTTGAAGACGCGCTAACAAGTTATCGTTAACGGCGCCCTTGTTGGAGTGTCACTAGGCTAGCAAGCATCACCTTCTGGAGTTTGGCTTTTTCCTGGACTGACAAACCTTGGTTTCTTACTGAGGGAAAATTTGCTGCTATACTCATCATAACTTCCTCTTGGGGTTCCCAACTGGACGGTGAAACTACATCAACACCATGCCGCATCAAGCTAATTTTCTGGCGCCGTTGCCGAGGAAAAAGAAGACTTCTGCAAGGGGAGTTTTGCACACACATCCTTTACTTTGTTTTAGTTTTGCTTTACTTTATTTTTGCTTGCATCATTATATCAAAAACACAAAAAAATAGTTTCCTTTATAGTTGTTACTTTATTACTTTTAGTTCATTATGTTGTTTCCTAAGTACGTTCTGGAGGACCTCTCAGTAGGTAGTGGTTCAATTATTGGGAAAAGTAATATCAAGGAGTTCTTTAATCATATTAGTATGCATAAAGATGTTGAGGAAAAATCTTTGGCTGAGCTTGCTCCTAGTTATGAAGTTGCTTCTGCTTATTTAGTTCACATGTTAGAAGCTAGGTTTGCTATCCTTAATCCTTTTATGCAATACATGTTTCTTAAGCTTCATGATATTGAAGACTCTGAAAAGAAGGCTTTTATCTTGGAAACTTTGCGTAGAGAATTTATAGATGTTGCCATTGAAGCTAGGAAAATTCTTAAGTGTTTTAATAAGCTTGGCTCGCATATAAAGGTTTTTAGTACAAACAATGAAGAAACCCAAATACCAATACCTAGCAAACTCTTGGGATTGTATGAAGCTTTTGAAAATAATTTTGATTGGATCTGTCCCAAAAATCTTTTTAGTGAATTGAGTGAACCAAAGCGTGATCACAAGGGGTCTTCAAAAACTTATGTGGATGAAATACAATGCCTTATTGAAAAGACTTCTGCAGTTGATCTTAATGCCTCTTTCGAAAATACTTGATTCGCACTTTCTGCGCCTAGCTCAAAGGCGTTAAAGAAAAGCACTCTTGGGAGATAACCCATTATTTTATTTTCAGTACTTTTTCTTTTATTTGAGTCTTAGAAGTTATTACTACTGTAATAACCACTCCTTATCCTTTTTATTTTGTCATTGTGCCAAGAAGAACCTCTAATTTGAGTGAGGTAAGATTTGGGGATGTTGCTGTCCTGAAACAGATTTCGGTGCTGCACCGTAAAAATTCGTGAACATTCTCTGAATATCTTTTTGACCTGCGATTTCTTGTACATATGCCCCAGGTTATATCCAAACTTTCATTAGTTATACACTTTTTTATTTGAGCAATAGAAAACCCTCTAAAAATTCGACCTTTGTTAGCTGTTCTGTTTTGATAGATTTCTGCCACTATTTGTGTTTGCCTCTTTATCGCTTTCTTTTTGAGTTCTTTTGATCACGGAAATTTTGGGGAAGTTGCTACAGTAGTATATGCTTTATATGTGGTGGTTTTGAGTTGAAATCTGAAGCAAAAGGGGTTGATTCATTATTATGCTTACACTAATGTTGCTAATAGAATTGTGTTTAGTTTTGTATGAAGGAAGTTTTCAAGTGTAGGGATTGGAGAATGATGAGATGAGTTGAAGAATGGAAAAAAGCTCAAGCTTAGGGATGCCCATGCACCCCAAGAAATATCCAAGAGGTACAAGCGTCAAAGCTTGGGGATGCCCCCGAGGCACCCCTTCTTCATCGGCAAAAATCAGGTCACCTTTCAACACACTATATTTTTATTGCTTCATGCATTATGCGTTTTTCTTGGAGCATCAGTTGTTTTTAGTTTTCATTTTTCTTTAGTTTTGTTTGCTGCAATAAATGGTTGGACCCCAACAAATTCCTTTTGGAGAAGTTGCCTTGCTTTTCATTTGCCAAGAACACTCGGTTTTTCACTCTTATCGTTCAACGAGTGTTCTCTTTTTCTAGAACTGCTTTTAGTTTTCATTTTTTGCCTTGATTTGTGTTCAGATCTTGTTATATCTTTGCATCAAGGTGTATTTTGACCTCTGGTCCATGTTTGTTTTCATCAAAAGAGTTGTTTCAAAAAGGTTCGAATGGTGTTGGAAAAGAGAAAAAAATTATGCAAAAAAAAAGTGGTACAAAAAGGAGCTTGTTTAGACTGCGGCCTAGGCTTTTGCATGTCGTGCTTGATGTCTTTTTGATAGTATGCTTAGTGGTTTTGCTGTAGCATGACTTGTCTCAGATGACTGAGATTGCTTAATGAGCCTTTGAAAAAATCATGCGTTGTTTTTTTTATTTGGAAGCATTATTTTGGTTTTCTCCTTGATGCTTTATTTGGGTTGACTTGGCGCATGCTCACACATGTTAGACTCATACAAAGTCACCATAAGCCTCTATGATTATTTAGTTTTTGACTTTTGATGCCATCTTATGCTTCTTTTAATGTTGCTTTGTCGCTTTGCATGATTATGGCCGTTATTGCTCTCTTAGTTGGTCGCTCCCAGTCTTTTGCTAGCCCTCATTTTGTACTGAGTATGAGCTCTACTCGTGCATCCAACTCCTAAAAACCAAGTTGTTCCAATGTGTCCACCATACATACCTATTAGCAATTTGCTATTCCAAAGTACATTTGACTTGCTTTTATCTATCCTTCAAATTAAACTTTTTTGGTGTTATGCGAAAATTGGTCAGTAAAGCTCTCATGAACCTGATGGCACACTTTTCTCGTTCTTGAAAATTTGACATTGTGGCTCTCTTATGTTGAGTTGTTATGCTTGCAAGTTGTAAGTTGGAAATTAGCCCAGCCATGCCGTCATGGGGCAAGCTTTCAACATTGCACTTCTTATTTGAGTTGATATCGTGATCTTTTGTTTATGGATACTCGCGATGTGAAATAATTTGGGAATCTTGCGGGATCATGGAGTTTGAATATGTGTTAGAGAAACACATGGGCCGCTAATCTAAGCCATGCATAATTCATGGTGGAAATTTATAGCATGCCCATAGTGAACATTCGACGATGCATCTCAAAATAAAAAGCTATACAAATGGTAAATAAAAGAGATGCCGAGGTGTTCATTGTCTGTTTGTCCTATCATTTTGATGTGGGCTTGTTCCATGTCATCGGGCACGGAGGTACCCCGTTGGCGGTTCTCGATGATACACATATATTTACAATGACAAGAGCTTGCTTGGGACTCTAAGTCGAGTAGCGTGGGGTTTGGGTATTCGTACTTCACGGGACATGAGGTTTTCAACTTATGATTTGTCAAGCATATGCATCATAATTGTACTCGCATAAACTTTAACCATTCAAGATGCCTATGATGGGGGCAATGAGAGCTCAAAGCTAGTAAGTACCATAATTTTTGAAGGTTTATAAAACTTGCAATCACTGCTTCCCTCTGCGAAGGGCCTTTCTTTTACTTTTATGTTGAGTCACCACCTTCTATCCTTATGCACCAGTCTAAGAGAGCATAGTTGTCATTCTGAGTATAATGTGCATTGTCCCAAAGTTTTCATTGATTGATTCATGATGTTGGTTTCACTTGTTCTTAAATTACTTGTATCTAGTCGCCCTCTTAAACTTGAAGGTGTCCTATGCATTTATGTTTTGCTCTCTCATGAAGGACAAGCCGAGAACCATTTGTATGTTTTTCCATATGATTTGAACACACGTTTGACATTCATTGTTTTATTTTCATGATCTTTCGTTTGTGTTCTTTTTCATGCTATAACATGGTTGCTAAGTTTCTTCTAACAAGATTATATCTTTCATGCCTATGTTTTAAGTTCTTTTGATCCCAGCACTCAATGCTTACATAGATGATCAAGATTGTGTAGGTGCATGTCACCTCAAAAATTATTTCTTTTGTTATCACTTACCTACTCGAGGATGAGCAGGAGTTAAGCTTGGGGATGCTGATACGTCTCAAACGTATCTATAATTTTTTATGCTCCATGCTTGTTTTTACACCATTTGCTTAGTGTTTCGTTACACTTCGTGGCGTTTTTATGCATTTCCCGGAACTAACCTATTAACAAGATGCCACAGTGACAGTTCCCTGTTTTCTGCTGTTTTTGTGTTTCAGAAAAGTTACACAGGAAATATTCTCGGAATTGGACGAAATAAAAGCCGAACATCCAGATATTAAACGAACCTTCCAGAAGACCAAAGAGGAGATGAAACCGAGCCAGAGGGTGGTCTCACCACTAGGCGGTGCGGCCCAGGGCCTGGCCGCGCCGCCCTATGGTGAGCCCCACCTGGTCCACCTTTGACACTACCCCTTCGCCTATAAAGACCCCCTGACGGGAAAAACCTAAATACCCGATCAATTTTCCAAAAACACATCGTGATCCGCCGCCATCGTCGACCCGAGATCGGGAGGGTCCAGAAGCTCTTCCCGGCACCCTGCCGGAGAGGGGAATCTCCACCGGAGGTCTTCTTCATCGACATGCTTGCCTCCTGCGCGATGAGTGAGTAGTCTACCTTGGACTATGGGTCCATAGCAGTAGCTAGATGGTTGTCTTCTCCACCATGTGCTTAATGTTTAGATCTCATGAGCTGCCTTACATGATCGAGATCACCGTTATGTAATTCTACATGTTGTGTTTGTTGGGATCCGATGAATATTGGTGTTATGATCGAGTTGATGTGCTGAATATTATCTTATGTTATCTCTATGTTGTTTATGATCTTGCATGCTCTCCGTTGTTAGTAGCTATCTTGGCCAAGTAGATACTAGTGACTCCAAGAGGGGGTATTTATGCTCGATAGTTGGGTTCATGCCTCTATTTAATCTGGGGGAGTGACAGAAACCTCTAAGGTTGTAGATGTGTTGTTGCCACTAGGGAGAAAACAAAATTCTTATGTCCAAGGGAATATGCTTTGTTTACATTACACACTTTGCTTAATGCAGTTATCTGTTGTTCGCAACTTAATACTCATGGGGTGTTCGGACGATATCCCCATGGGTGGATTATTAGTCATAGATGCAGTTGGATGGCGGTCTATGTATCTTGTTGTAATGCCCAGAGTAAATCTCATAGTGATCCTCTCGACATATGCACGTTATCTTTATTCTACCAATTGCCCAACTGTAATTTGTTTACCCAGCATGTTGTTATTTATCTTATGGAGAGACACCACTAGTGAACTGTGGACCCCGGTCCAATTTCCTTTATATTGCTATCACCTGTTTACTTTACTCGCATTGTTTACTTTCTCGCATACTACTATTGCTTTCCACTCGATACGCTCATACCTTTGTTTACAGCAAACCAGTGAGATTGACAACCTCATAGTAAGTTGGGAGCAAAGTATTTGGTTGTGTTGTGTGCAGGTTCCACGTTGCTACTGGTTGAAGACGCGCTAACAAGTTATCATTAACGGCGCCCTTGTTGGAGTGTCACTAGGTGATGTCTACGCACACGTCTGTTCTTGTAAACAGTGTTGGACCTCCAAGTGCAGAGGTTTGTAGAGCAACAGCAAGTTTCCCTTAAGTGGATCACCCAAGGTTTATCGAACTTAGGGAGGATGAGGTCAAAGCTATCCCTCTCAAGCAACCCTGCAATTACGATACAGAAAGTCTCTTGTGTCCCCAACACACCCAATACACTTGTCAGATGTATAGGTGCACTAGTTCAGCGAAGAGATAGTGAAATACAAGTAGTAGTGATGATTATAAGTAGTAAATGTAATCGGAAATAAATATCGCTGCAAGCAAACATATAACAAAACTGAAAGGAAACAGTGTGCAATGCTTGGAAACAAGGCCTAGGGATCATACTTTCACTAGTGGACACACTCTCAACAAATATAACATAATTGAACCAATAGATACTATCATCAATATCCAACTCAAAACAATTCTCCAATAGAAAACGAACACAGGGCTACGAAGCACTCCTCAAAGTCCGTATTTCCCCAAACTAGATTGTCCCACACTGTCACCGTGAACGCACTAGATGGTTCCAACAAACACCAACAATTCATAGAGACATTAACCAAAAAGACACACATGATGCGCACACTGTCACCGTCACACCATGATACAAGGTATCTCCGGAGATTACAAATAATAAGCACGGGAGTAGCATAATATCTGAATAATAACATCTACCAATTCAACTAGATACAAAGCTCACGATCACATAAAGATCACATCATGGGAGAGAGAGGTGAACCACATAGCTACCGGTAGAGCCCTCATCCCCGGGGGAGAACTACTCCCTCCTCATCATAGGAGACAGCAACGGCGATGGAGATGGCGGTGACGTCGATGGAGACGGCAGAGACGGCGATGGATACTGATGGAGATAGCTCCGGGGGCAGTTCCCTGTCCCGACAGGGTGCCGGAACAGAGACTTCTGTCCCCCGAAATTTGTCTTTGATGGCGGCGGAGCTGCAGAACTCTTCTGGAAATTTCGCCGATTGTTTTAGGGTTTTCCGTCGGGAGGATTTTTATAGGCGAAGGGGCGTCGTCAGGAGGCGACCAGGGTGGTCACACAATGGGTGGGCGCGGCCAGGGGCTGGGCTGCGCCCCCTGTTGTGTGGGCAGCCCCTGGCCCCCCTCCGTCTCTTGTTCGGTCTTCGGTCCTCTTCTGCGAAAAATAAGAGTTCTGGAACTTGTTTCGTCCAATTCTGAGAATATTTCCTGTGTAGCTTTTCTAAAACACAAAAACAGCAGAAAACAGGGAACTGGCACTGTGGCATCTTGTTAGTTGGTTAGTTCCGGAAATCGCATAAAAATGCCACAAAGTGTAATGAAACACAAGGAAAATGGTGTAAAAACAAGCATGGAGCATCAAAAATTATAGATACGTTTGAGACGTATCAGCATCCCCAAGCTTAACTCCTGCTCATCCTCGAGTAGGTAAGTGATAACAAAAGAAATAATTTTTGAGGTGACATGCACCTACACAATCTTGATCATCTATATAAAACATTGAGTGCTGGGATCAAAAGAACTTAAAACATGGGCATGAAAGATATAATATTGATAGAAGAAACTTAGCAACCATGTTATAACATGAAAATGAACACAAACGAAAGATCATGAAAATGAAATAATGAAAGTCAAACGTGTGTTCAAATTATAAGGAAAAACATACAAATGGTTTTCAGCTTGTCCATCATGAGAGAGCAAAACATAAATGCATAGGACACCTTCAAGTTTAAGAGGGCGACTAGATACAAGTAATTTAAGAACAAGTGAAACCAACATCATGAATTAATCAATGAAAACTTTGGGACAATGCACATTATACTCAGAATGACAACTATGCTCTCTTAGACGGTGCATAAAGGCAGAAGGCGGTGACTCAACATAAAAGTAAAAGAAAGGCCCTTCGCAGTGGGAAGCAGGGATTAAACATGTGCTAGAGCTTTTCATTTGTAAAACAGAGAGATAAAAATTTATTTTGAGAGGTGGTTGTTCCATGTCAACGACTGGCAATGGGGACTTACTATCTTCCATAATAAACAAGTGAGAGCGGTTCCGAGTTCTTTGAAAATTTGGCACATTGGTGCTCTTTTATAAAGCTTTGGCACTCCTCCCCACCTTTTTCCTTTCTCAAACCATGGCTAACCGATTCCATCGGGTGCCCACCAACATTCACATACCATGGAGGAGTGCCTTTTTTCTTTTTTAGAATTAGATTGGAATGGTCTGACCAGCTCCCTTGCAAAATTAATGACGAGCAGATGAAGCTGCCTAGTCGAGGGGTACTTAATTTAATATGGAAGATAGCAATTCCGACCACTACGTCCCCATGAGCTAAAAACAGTGGCACAAAATGAGAAGTAGTTGAAAGTTTTGAAAGGTAGCACATGAAAATTTACTTGGAATGGCTTACAAATACCATGCATAGGAATTTATAGTGGACACAATGGCAAACTTGGTTTTTAGGAGTTGGATGCACGAGTAGAGCTCATACTCAGTACAAAATGAGGGCTAGCAAAAGACTGGGAGCGATCAACTAAGAGAGTAATAACGGCCATAATCATGCATAGTGACAAAGCAACATTAAAAGAAGCATAAGATGGCATCAAAAGTCAAAAACTAAATGATCATAGAGGCTTATGGTGACTTTGTATGAGTCTAACATGTGTGAGCATGCGCCAAGTCAACCCAAATAAAGCATCAAAGGAGAAAACCAAATTAATGCTTCCAAATAATAAAAACAACGCATGATTTTTTCAAAGGCTCATTAAGCAATCTCAGTGATTTGAGACAAGTCATGCTACAGCAAAACCACTAATCATACTATCAAAATGACATCAAGCACGACATGCAAAAGTCTAAGCCGCTGATATCTACGCACGCGTCTATTCTTGTAGACAGTGTTGGGCCTCCAAGTGCAGAGGTTTGTAGAGCAGCAGCAAGTTTCCCTTAAGTGGATCACCCAAGGTTTATTGAACTCAGGGAGGAAGAGGTCAAAGCTATCCCTCTCAAGCAACCCTGCAATTACGATACAGAAAGTCTCTTGTGTCCCCAACACACCCAATACAGATGTATAGGTGCACTAGTTCGGCGAAGAGATAGTGAAATACAAGTAGTAGTGATGATTATGAGTAGTAAATGTAATATGGAATAAGTATCGCTGCAAGCAAACATGTAACAAAACAGGAAGTAAATGGTGTGCAAAGCTTAGAAACAAGGCCTAGGGATCATACTTTCACTAGTGGACACACTCCCAACAAATATAACATAATTTAACCAATAGATACTATCATCAATATGCAACTCAAAATAATTCTCCAATGGAAAACATACACTAATCATGCGTAGGGCTACGAAGCACTCCTCAAAGTCCGTATGTACCCAAACTAGATTGTCCCACACTATCACCATGAATGCACTAGATGGTTCCAACAAACACCAACATTTCATAGAGACATTAACCAAAAAGATACACATGATGCACACACTAGTCACCTTTACACCATGATACGAGGTATCTCCGGAGAGTATAATAATAAAGCATAGGAGTAGCATAATATCTGAATAATAACATCTACCAATTCAACTAGATACAAAGCTCACGATCACATAAATATCACATCATGGGAGAGAGAGGTGAACCACATAGCTACCGGTAGAGCCCTCAGCCCCGGGGGAGAACTACTCCCTCCTCATCATAGGAGACAGCAAGGTTGATGGAGATGGCGGTGAGGTCGATGGAGATGGCGGAGACGGCTATGGAGACCGATGGAGATGGCTCCGGGGGCACTTCCCCGTCCCGGTAGGGTGCCGGAACAGAGACTTATGTCCCCCGAAATTTGGCTTCGACGGTGGCGGCGCTGCGGAACTGTTCTGGAAATTTCGCTGACTCCCCTAGGGTTTTCCGTCCCGAGGCTTTATATAGGCGAAGGGGCATCGTCAGGGGGCTGCCAGGGCCTCCTCCCACATAGGGGGCGCGGCCAGGGGCTGGGCCGCGCCGCGCCGCCCTGGTGTGAGGCTGGCCCATGGCCCCCCTCCGGCTCTCTTTTGGTCCTCGTCCTTCATCCGGGAAAAATAGGAGTTCTGGAACTTGTTTCGTCCAATTCTGAGAATATTTCCTGTGTAACTTTTCTGAAACACAAAAACAGTAGAAAATAGGGAACTGGTACTGTGGCATCTTGTCAATAGGTTAGTTCCGGAAATCGCATAAAAATGCCACGAAGTGTAACGAAACACAAGGCAAATGGTGTAAAAACAAGCATGGAGCATCAAAAATTATAGATACGTTTGAGACGTATCAGCATCCCCAAGCTTAACTCCTGCTCGTCCTCGAGTAGGTAAGTGATAACAAAAGAAATAATTTTTGAGGTGACATGCACCAACACAATCTTGATCATATAGGTAAAGCATTGAGTGCTGAGATCAAAGAACTTAAAACATGGGCATGAAAGACATAATCTTAACAATAAGAAACTTAGCAATCATGTTATAACATGAAAAAGAACACAAACAAAAGATCATGAAAATGAAACAATGAAAGTCAAACGTGTGTTCAAATCATAAGGAAAAACATACAAATGGTTTTCAGCTTGTCCTTCATGGAGAGCAAAACATAAATGCATAGGACACCTTCAAGTTTAAGAGGGCGACTAGATACAAATAATTTAAGAACAAGTGAAACCATAGTCGTGAATCAATCAATGATAAACTTTGGGACAATGCACATTTATACTCAGAATGACAACTATGCTCTCTTAGACGGTGCATAAAGATAGAAGGTAGTGACTCAACATAAAAGTAAAAGAAAGACCCTTCGCAGAGGGAAGCAGTGGTTAAACATGTGCTAGAGCTTTTCATTTGTAAAACAGAGAGATAAAAATTAGGTTTTGAGAGGTGGTTGCTTTTGTCAACGACTGGCAATGGGGTTCTTACTATCTTCCATACAAAAATGAAGCAAGTTTTTGAGAGAGAGATTGACACTTTTGTGCTCTTTTTTTATAAAGCTTGGCACTCATCCCCATCTTTTTTCCTTTCTCAAACCATGGCTAACCGATTCCATCGGGTGCCCACCAAAATTCACATACCATGGAGGAGTGCCTTTTTTCTTTTTTTTTTTCTTTTTGGAATAAGACAATATGGAAGATAGCAAATCCGACCACTACGTCCCCATGAGCTGAAAACAGTGTCACAAAATGAGAAGTATTTTGAAGGTTTTTTTGAAAGGTAGCACATGAAAATTTACTTGGAATGGCTTGCAAATACCATGCATAGGAATTTATAGTGGACACAATGGCAAACTTGGTTTTTGGGAGTTGGATGCACGAGTAGAGCTCATACTCAGTACAAAATGAGGGCTAGCCAAAGACTGGGAGCGACCAACTAAGAGAGCAATAACGGCCATAATCATGCAAAACGACAAAGCAACATTAAAAGAAGCATAAGATGGCATCAAAAGTCAAAAACTAAATGATCATAGAGGCTATAGGCGACTTATTTTTGTAGTCAACATGGTGTAAGCATGCGCTAAGTCAACCCAAATAAAGCATCAAAGGAGAAAACCAAATTAATGCTTCCAAATAATATAAACAACGCATGATTTTTTCAAAGGCTCATTAAGCAATCTCAGTCATTCAAGACAATTCATGCTACAGCAAAAATCACTAAGCATACTATCAAAACGATATCAAACATGACATGCAAAAGTCTAAGCCGCAGTCTAAACAAGCTCCTTTTTGTACCACTTTTTTGCATGAAACTTTTTCTCTTTTCCAACACCATTCAAACCTTTTTGAGGAAACTCTTTTGAGGAAAACCAAACATATACCAGAGGTCCAAATACACCTTGATGCAAAGATAAAAGAAGATCTGAACAAAAATCAAGGCGAAAAACAAAAGCTAAATGCAGTAGCATAAAAAGAGAACACTCGTTGAACGAAAAGAGTGAAAACTAGAGTGTTCTTGGCAAATGAAAAGCGAGTTCATCTCCTCCAAAAGAAACATGATGTGATCTAACCATTTATTGCAGCAAACAAAAGAAAAGAAAACTGAAAGCAAAAGTAAAGACGCTCCAAGAAAAACGCATAGTGCATGAAGCAATAAAAATATAGTGTGTTGAAAAGTGACCTAATTTTTGCCGATGAAGAAGGGGGTGCCTCGGGGCATCCCCAAGCTTTGACGCTTGTACTTCTTGGATATTTCTTGGGGTGCTGGGCATCCCCAAGCTTGATCTTTTGTCCATTCTTCATCTCATCTCATCGTTCTCCAATCCCTACACTTGAAAACTTCCTTCATACAAAACTAAACACAATTCTATTAGCAACATTAGTGTAAGCATAACATTGAATCAACCCTTTTTGCTTCAGGTTTCAACCTAAAACTACCACATATTAAGCATATACTAATGTAGCAACTTCCCCAAAAGTTCCGTGATCAAAAGAACTAAAAAAGAAAGCGATAAAGCGGCAAACACAAATATTGGCAGAAATCTGTCAAAACAGAACAGCTGACAAAGGTCGAATTTTTTAGGGGTTTTCTGTTACTAAAATCAAATAGTGTTCAACTAATGAAAGTTTGGATATAACCTGGGGCATACGCACAAGATATCGCAGGTCCAAAAGATATACATAGAATTTTCACGAATTTTTACGGTGCAGCACCAAAAACTGTTTCAGGACAGCAACATCCCCAAATCTTACCTCACTCAAATTAGAGGCTTCTCTTGGCACAAAAACGAAATAAAAAGGATAAGGAGAGATCATTACAGTAGTAATAACTTCCAAGACTCAAATAAAAGAAAAAGTACTGAAAAATAAACAATGGGTTATCTCCCAAGAGTGCTTTTCTTTAACGCCTTTGAGCTAGGCGCAGTAATTTACAAAGATGGTCATGTGGGCGCCATATAAGAGCTTGAGGCAAAGGCGCCATATAGAAACTTAAAGCAATAGAGAGCATCAAAAATCAAGTATGCAACACATTTAAATCTAAACCACTTCCTATGAAAAATAGTCTTGTAAAGAGACAAGTCATAAAAGCGCAAAGCAAAAAGCATAGGAAGGCAAAACAAGTACAACTTCAAGAATTGCAACATAAAGAGGGGAAACTCAATATTGTTGAGATCCATCAAACCATGTTTCCCTCTCTCATAGTAACTTTCAGTAGCATCATGAATAGAACTAACAATATAACTATCACATAAAGCATCCCTATCATGAGCCACATGCATAAAAGAATTAATACTCCCCACATGAACAATCGTAGTAGGAGCAGATTCAACAGAATAATTATTCTCATCACTATAATCATCAAAAACAGGAGGCATATTGTAATCATAACTAATTTTCTCCTCAAAAGTAGGTGAACTGAAAACATTATACTCATCATTGTAACCATCATAAACTAGAGGTTTAGTATCATCACAAGCTAGAGAACTACTATGTCGCAAAGCATACTCATCAAACATATCATCATAAGAAGGAACAGGGATAGCACTAATGGTACAACAATTATTAACCTTAGAATTGGTACCAAAAAGATTTTCAATATCAAAAGTAGAGTGCTTTTCCCAATCATGATCACTAACATAGGTAACAGGCATGGGAACATCATCCCAATCAGAATTATCATAATCTATAGCAGGATCATAACGCTTAGGGGAAGATACCGTGTCCTCTCACCTTTTACTCCTCTTCTTCTTCTTCTCTTCTTCATACTCTTCTTACTCTCTCCTTTAGGAGGGAGAGACTTGAAGGGCATCTTCTCCACATAATCTGGTTTGCTGACAGAAACAACAGAAGAAACTTTGGAGGATTCCTCCTCTCTATTAATAAGATAAAAACATCTATCAGTCCTGTCATAGCTTGGCAAAATATCAAGTTTTATAAGATTTTGTATGTAAGTATTTGCAAGGCAATCTTTAGCACAATAGAGACGACAACCACGAAGGGTGCTATTAATATCAACATCATTCATATCTATCAAAGCAATCTTTCTAGATATCTCGTCACACGCCAAGAACAAAGCGAGCTCATCATGCTGATTGAGAGTAATATTGTCATCACAATACAAACTTAAGGTACTAGAAGAGTAACTATTAGGGCTTGAGCATTGGAAATCAAAATGACCTATGTCATCGCAATGTTTACAAAGAAAAGGATAAAGCTTGCAAACCTTTTTACCGATCTCGCCTATATCCTTGTACCACATTCGGGTTTCTTCATTTGCATGGTGGACACAATAATCTTCCTTGTTGTAACTCTGTTCACAAGGTCTATGTACTCCACAAAAATTAACATGCTTATAATAAATAGGACTTTTAGAAGTTTGAGCATGTTTATTGTAATCATCAATAACAATATCACTTTCTATGCAAGTGTCCTTAAAAGGTTCATGATACACGTCCCCATTTCCTTTAGGAACATTCATATGGGAAGCAAAGGCTTTAAAACAATCAACCATAATTTGAGGATCAAGACCATATTTAGCACTAAGCTCTTGAAAACTAGCAGTTTCAGCGAAAGACTTAATGCAATCAAACTCGTAATTCATACCTGATCCTTTACCTTTGTCGCTATCCCAACCTTCAATATTGTTTTGAATTGTTTCAAGCAGATCCCACTTGGTGTCAACATCCTTGCTTGTGAAAGACCCATCAAAGCATGCATCTAGATAGTCCTTGTAATATCCTGAAAGCCTTGCATAAAAATTATTAAAAACAATATTATGAGGAAGATCATGAATAGGACATTTGTGCATTAGTAACTTCAATCTTCCCCACGCTTGGGCAATGCTTTCTCCCTCATGCGGATGAAAATTATAAATGTAATTCCTATCTTTATAAACCTGACTAGAAGGATAGAATTTAGAATAAAAGAGAGGTACAATTTCATCCCAGTCAATAGATCCACCATCCTTCAGTGTTTTATACCATTCCTTAGCTCTGCCATTCAGTGATAAAGAAAATAGCTTCTTCTTAACTTGGTTCATCGAAATACCTGCACACTGGAACAACTCGCATAATTCATGTATAAAGAGCAAATGATCACCAGGATGGACAGTTCCATCTCCTAAGTAGCAGTTATTCTTAACACGATCAACAATCTTCATAGGTATTTTAAAAGGATGAGGAGCACAAGCATCATTAGAAACATCACATATGGGAGATAAAATATCATCAGAGCAAACTTTCTCTACTAAAGCTGGGAAACTAAAAATATCATGCTTAACAAAACCAGCTTCCCCAAGCTTAGACTTTTCTATAGCATTAGCAGTAACGGTATTCAAAGCATTCGTACTAATAACATTGCTATGCGAAATAAGCTCCAAAGGTTTTTCAATTTTCTCTTCAAATCTAAACTCAGGAAAAAGACTAAAGAGCTCTTTGTTTTCCATTAAGCCTAACTAGTGAAAATAAAAACAAGAAACAAAAAGATATAATTGCAGAATCTAAAGGAAATAACTCCGAGCACTCACACAGGAGGATGCGAGTACCTTTTACCTTACCTCCCCGGCAACGGTGCCAGAAAAAATCTTGATGTCTACGCACGCGTCTGTTCTTGTAGACAGTGTTGGGCCTCCAAGTGCAGAGGTTTGTAGAGCAGCAGAAAGTTTCCCTTAAGTGGATCACCCAAGGTTTATCGAACTCAGGGAGGAAGAGGTCAAAGCTATCCCTCTCAAGCAACCCTGCAATTACGATACAGAAAGTCTCTTGTGTCCCCAACACACCCAATACAGATGTACAGGTGCACTAGTTCGGCAAAGAGATAGTGAAATACAAGTAGTAGTGATGATTATGAGTAGTAAATGTAATATGGAATAAGTATCGCTGCAAGCAAACATGTAACAAAACAGGAAGTAAACGGTGTGCAAAGTTTGGAAACAAGGCCTAGGGATCATACTTTCACTAGTGGACACACTCCCAACAAATATAACATAATTGAACCAATAGATACTATCATCAATATGCAACTCAAAATAATTCTCCAATGGAAAACATCCACTAATCATGCGTAGGGCTACGAAGCACTCCTCAAAGTCCGTATGTACCCAAACTAGATTATCCCACACTATCACCGTGAACGCACTAGATGGTTCCAACAAACACCAACATTTCATAGAGACATTAACCAAAAAGATACACATGATGCACACACTAGTCACCTTTACACCATGATACGAGGTATCTCCGGAGAGTATAATAATAAAGCATAGGAGTAGCATAATATCTGAATAATAACATCTACCAATTCAACTAGATACAAAGCTCACGATCACATAAAGATCACATCATGGGAGAGAGAGGTGAACCACATAGCTACCGGTAGAGCCCTCAGCCCCGGGGGAGAACTACTCCCTCCTCATCATAGGAGACAGCAAGGTTGATGGAGATGGCGGTGAGGTCGATGGAGACGGCAGAGATGGTGATGGAGACCGATGGAGATGGCTCCGGGGGCACTTCCCCATCCCGATAGGGTGCCAGAACAGAGACTTCTGTCCCCCGAAATTTGGCTTCGATGGCGGCGGCGCTGCGGAACTGTTCTGGAAATTTCGCCGACTCCCGTAGGGTTTTCTGTCCCGAGGCTTTATATAGGCGAAGGGGCATCGTCAGGGGGCTGCCAGGGCCTCCTCCCACATAGGGGGCGCGGCTAGGGGCTGGGCCGCGCCGCCCTGGTGTGAGGCTGGCCCCTGGCCCCCTCCGGCTCTCTTTGGTCCTCCTCCTTCGTCCGGGAAAAATAGGAGATCTGGAACTTGTTTCGTCCAATTCCGAGAATATTTCTGTGTAGCTTTTCTGAAACACAAAAACAGCAGAAAACAGGGAATTAGCACTGTGGCATCTTGTCAATAGGTTAGTTCCAGAAATCGCATAAAAACGCCACGAAGTGTAACGAAACACAAGGCAAATGGTGTAAAAACAAGCATGGAGCATCAAAAATTATAGATACGTTTGAGACGTATCAGCCGCAGTCTAAACAAGCTCCTTTTTGTACCACTTTTTTGATAAAACTTTTTCTCTTTTCCAACACCATTCAAAACCTTTTTAGGACAACTCTTTTGACGAATACCAACATGGACCAGAGGTCAAAATACACCTTGATGCAAAGATAAAAGAAGATCTGAACAAAAATCAAGGCGAAAAACAAAAGCTAAACGCAGTAGCAGAAAAAGAGAACACTCGTTGAACAATAAGAGTGAAAACTAGAGTGTTCTTGACAATGAAAAACGAAGTATGTCTCCCTCCAAACCAACATGATGTGATCCAACCATTTATTGTAGCAAGCAAAGCAAAAATAAAAACTGAAAGCAAAACAACTGACGCTCCAAGAAAAACGCATAATGCATGAAGCAATAAAAATATAGTGTCTTGAAAGGTGACCTGATTTTTGCCGATGAAGAACGGGTGCCTCGGGGGCATCCCCAAGCTTTAATGCTTGTACCTCTTGGATATTTCTTGGGGTGCGTGGGCATCCCCAAGCTTGAGCTTTTGTCCATTCTTCATCTCATCTCATCATTCTCCAATCCCTACACTTGAAAACTTCCTTCATACAAAACTTCACACAATTCTATTAGCAACGTTAGCATAAACATAATAATGAATCAACCCTTTTCGGTTCAGGTTTCAACTCAAAACCACCACATATAAAGCATATACTACTGCAGCAACTTTCCCAAAAGTTCCGTGATCAAAAGAACTCAAAAAGAAAGCGATCGAGAAGCCAACACAAATAGTGGCAGAAATCTGACAAAACAGAACAACTGACAAAGGTCGATTTTTTCGAGGACCTTCTGTTGCTCAAATCGAAAAGTGCAAAACTAATGAAAGTTTGGATATAACCTGGGGCATATGCACAAGAAATCGCAGGTCAAAAAGATATTCTGAGAATTTTTACAAATTTTTACGGTGCAGCACCGAAATCTGTTTCAGGACAGCAACATCCCCAAATCTTTCCTCACTCAAATTAGAGGTTTCTCTTGGCACAACAACGAAATAAAAATGATAAGGAGAGGTCATTACAGTAGTAATAACTTCCAAGACTCAAATAAAAGAAAAGTACTAAAAGTAAAACAATGGGTTATCTCCCAAGAGTGCTTTTCTTTAACGCCTTTGAGCTAGGCGCAGTAGTTTGCAAAGATGCTCATGTAGGAGCCATAAAAGAGCTTAAGGCAAACGCGCTATATGAGAACTTGAAGCAAGAGAGAGCATCAAAAAGCAAATATTAAACACATTTAAATTTAAACCACTTCCTATGAAAAATAGTCTTGTAAAGAGACAAGTCATGAAAGCGCAAAGCAAAAAGCATAGGAAGGCAAAACAAGTACAACTTCAAGAATTGCAATATAAAGAGGGGAAACTCAATATTGTTGAGATCCATCAAACCATGTTTCCCTCTCTCATAATAACTTTCAGTAGCATCATGACTAGAACTAACAATATAACTATCACATAAAACATCCCTATCATGAGCCACATGCATAAAAGAATTAATACTCCCCACATGAACAATCGTAGTAGGAGCAGATTCAACAGTATAATTATTCTCATCACCATAATCATCAAAAACAGGAGGCATATTGTAATCATAACTAATTTTCTCCTCAAAAGTAGGTGAACTGAAAATATTATACTCATCATTGTAACCATCATAAACTAGAGGTTTAGTATCATCACAAGCTAGAGAACAGCTATTTCGCAAAGCATATTCATGAAACATATCATCATAAGAAGGAATATGGATAGTACTAATGGTACAACAATTATTAACCTTAGAATTGGTACCAAAAAGATTTTCAATATCAAAAGTAGAGTGCTTTTCCCAATCATGATCACTAACATAGGTAACAGGCATATGAACATCATCCCAATCAGAATTATCATAATCTATAATAGGATCAAAATGCTTAGGGGAAGATACCGTTTCCTCTCGCCTTTTACTCCTCTTCTTCTTCTTCTTCATACTCTTCTTACTCTCTCCTTTAGGAGGGAGAGGCTTGAAAGGCATCTTCTCCACATAATCTGGTTTACTGACAGAAACAACAGATTCCTCCTCTCTATTAATAAGATGGAAGCATCTATCAGTCCTGTCATAGCTTGGCAAAACATCATGTTTTATAAGATTTTGTATGTAAGTATTTGCGAGGCAATCTTTAACACAATAGAGACGACAACCACAAAGGGTGCTATTAATATCAACATCACTCATGTCTACCAAAGAAATCTTTCTAGATATCTCTTCACACCCCAAGAACAAAGTGAGCTCATCATGCTGATTGAGAGTAATCTTGTCATCACAATACAAACTTGCGGTACTAGAAAGGTAACTATTAGGGCTTGAGCATTGAAAATTAAAATGACCTATGTCATCGCAATGTTTACAAAGAAAAGGATAAAGCTCACAAACCTTTTCACCAAGCTCACCCTAGAGCCTTGTGCCATATTCGGGTTTCTTCATTCGCGTGGTGGATACAATAATCTTCCTTGTTGTAACTCTGTTCACAAGGTCTATGTACTCCACAAAAATTAACATGCTTATAGGAAGTAGTACTTTCAGAAATTTGAGCATGTTTATTGCAATCATCAATAACAATATCACTTTCTATGCAAGTCTCCTTAAAAGGTTCATGATACACGTCCCCATTTCCCTTAGGAACATTAATATGAGAAGCAAAGGCTTTAAAGCAATCAACCATAGTTTGAGGATCAAGACCATATTTAGCACTAAGCTCTTGAAAATTAGCAGTTTCAGCGAAAGACTTAATGCAATCATATTCGTAACTCATACCTGATTCTTTACCTTTGTCGCTATCCCAATCTTCGATATTGCTTTGAATTGTTTCAAGCAGATCCCACTTGGTGTCAACATCCTTCCTTGTGAAAGACCCATCCAAGCATGCATCTAGATGGTCCTTGTAATGTCCTGAAAGCCTTACATAAAAATTATCAATAACAATATTACGGGGAAGATCATGAATAGGACATTTAAGCATTAGTGACTTCAATCTTCCCGACGCTTGGGCAATTGTAGCGTACCTGTGCTTTATTTGTGCTAGTCCCGGATCGACTGCTAGCACACACAGTTGCAGGATGAAATATCAAGATTACAAAGGTCTTTATTACAACGCTTGATCCACAAATAACTTAGTCTTTTACAACCCAAGAGGCACAAAGCCACAAATTCTTATTACAACTCATAAAAACGACTAAGTAAAATAAATCTTCAAGTCTTCTTTCTCCGTTGATCCGCAGGCAGACGTGTTGGACGAAGACTCGTGACCGTAGCGCAGCAATCTTCAATCTTCATAGTAGCCACCTGCAACATGATACGTTGCAGCCACGGAGGGTCAATACATTTGAATTGTATTGGCAAGTTACTAAATTCATGCTAAGTTATGGTAAAAGAAAGGATGCGAGTTTTTTTTAGAAGACGTCAAGTCAAATGTTTTTAGAAGGTCTTGGGGAGCACAAGGATATTACACACCAAGTGTCCAATCCTACCATATGGATATTACACACCATATGACCAAAGTCCCAATCTAACACATGGATATTACACACCATGTGACCGAAATCCCACCTATCACATGGATATTACACACCATGTGACAAAAACCCTACCCATGAACGATGTTACTCACGAACATGGGTTTTCTCTCATGCATCGATATTACACACGATCATGAGGTTTTGCTCAAAACTAAACACGACAAGGAAGTCTTTTTTTTTGAAGGGTGACGAGAAAGTCCTTTGATTGCTCCTGATGCGCGCAAACTTGTAGGGCCTCTCACTGGATGCAGCTGTTGTAGATATCTTTTCCCGCTTCACAACATTGCATTGAAAACCTTTTTATTCCAAACATTTTTCACAATGCTACCCCAGAATGGGTGCATGTTAAATCCTACATCTCTGCACACAATGTCTACTCGCAATCATATTATAACTTCACAAAGCATAGCATTCTCTCTACACAAACATCTATCAATTTAATGTTAAGGATCAAGCTTAACATGGTAAATCAACTTGCCTTGATAAGGAGAGGAGTTCGTGCACTCGTCGCAAAAGCACTCATTGCACTCAACACAGTCTATACATGAAATATAGCATTATAAGCACATAACCATCACAAACAATTCATGCAAAGAAAACATGCATGCAAATGAGTTATAAACACTTCAAGGACACTTAACATGTTCTCTGGTTGTTACTATATGCATGATGCCATGAGCAAAATTTTAGAGTTATTATAAAGCTTATAACATCAACAACACACTATTAGAGCAAAGATACAAACTAAAACTATAAAAGTGGTATAAAAAGTTCCCAAAAATTATTTAGCCGTGCTACAGTACTTAGGGATGTCATAGGGTCCTAAAACAAAAGGATTTACTGTAAAAAGAATTTTATAACTATTTTTAATAATCAAAACACAAGATTAAAGCTTGCAGCAAAACACTATTTAAAACCATTACTATACTTATTTTTGATACTGTAGCTATAATCTACACAATTTTATCAATCCATAGGCGCAAAGTTTGCTCAAATTGGACGTGTAGATCTCAAGTTATGAATTTTCTAAGATTCACATCAAATCTGTGTTTTAAAACGAAAATCAAACCCGATCGGAATATTCCGGGAATATTCCCAGCGACGTGGCGACGCGTGATTCGCCTGTACCTCTTCACCCGGATCAGCCCTAGCGGCCGTTAGATCTAAAACGAGATGGACGGCTGGGATCTGATCTGGGAAGCTCACCGGAGAAAGTTGGCCGGCGACGGTGGTGGAGCTCGGACGTCGACGGCGGTGGTGCTCCGGCGATCTCCCGTCTCGGCGAAGTAGAAGACGACGTTCAGCTCCTCGCGGCGGTCACGAATATCTCCTCGGGACCTTCTCCTCCTTCCCCATTCGATGGCGACGTGCGGATGGAGCTCCCCAACTCCGGTGGAACTCCGACGAGCAATTACCGGCGAACCGGTGATCTATAGAAGGGAAAAAAAGTTAGGAAGTTGCGGTACTGCGAGGCGAAGAGGATAGAAGGACAAGGGGAGATCGGGGGCGGACGGAAACTCTGGATTGAGCTCGAAACTGAGCTCCAATGGCGGCACTCCGGCGAGAAATCGGCGCAGCCTGGCGGCGCGAATTAGGGTTTCGGGAGGGGGCAACGAGAGAGGAGGTTATGGGGTATTTATAGGTGAAATTTCCTGGAGAAGAACGCTCTGACGAGCGGGCCCTTGTGGTCAGAAAAAAAAGGAGGAAGGAGTGGGTGGCTGGCTGGTGTGCTACTGGGCCGGCGACGCTTATTATCCGCCGCGCTGGGGCGGGGCGCTGCTGGCTGGTTGGGCCGAAATCGGCCTGGCCGGTCCGCGGCTGTTTTTTTTTCCTTTATTCTTTTTCGAATTTAACTGAAAACTGTTTACTGTTTTGTCTATAAAATTAGTTTCAGGGCTCCAAATTGAGCAAAACCAATTTCTCTGAATATGTAAAATCAAGGGCTATATTCCTAGATACATTAGAACATTGTACAAGCCCATCAAATAGTACAAAAATATATATTGATGCAATTAAGACATGCTAAGCTTGAAAATACAATTCAACAATAAATCCGGTTTTTGTCCAAAACAAAAATCTTTTCAGTTTTGAGAAATATGCAGAGGTGCATATGCAATGAATGACATGATTAAATTCCCAAATCTAAAATCCGGGATGTTACAGACTACCACCCTTAAAAGAATCTCGTCCTCGAGATTCGGAGAGGCTAGAAAGAAAGGTTCAGGATACACTTGGGTGCTACCACCCTTAAAAGATTACAATTGTAACTAGAAGGATCACTTGGTATCTCGGGGCTTCTTCTCGGGGCAATCATAGGCATAGTGTCCAGTGTTGTGGCACTTGAAGCATGTGACTTGATCAAGGTCCTTCTTGGGCTTCTCACTATTGTTGTCTCCATGACCATTATTGTTGAAGCCATGGTGATCTTGGTGCCGATGACCACTATGGTGGTGGTCATTTCGCTTTCGGTGATGATGCCCATTTCCACCATTCTTATGGTGGTCACTCCCTCCGTGCCAATTTTCAGAACCTCCATTTCCTTCATAAGATTTATGTGGATTCTGATATTGTCCTGAGTATGAAGTCCCATGGTTATGCTTACTCTTCCTGTTTTCAGACTGCTTCATCTTGCTCTCTAGAGTTATAGCTTGATCAAGCAGAGACTGAAAGGTAGGAGTGTAGGCAACAGACAGAGGGATTGACAATTCGTCATTGAGGCCTTCTAGGAACTTCTCCTTCCTCTTTGCATCAGTGTCAATGTCGTCCGGTGCATAGCGTGACAGATTGGTAAACTCATCAATGTACTCAGACACGCTGCGGTACTTCTGTCTAAGATCACGGAACTCCTTCTTCTTCAGGCCCATCACACCAGAGGAAATGTGTGCAGCCCGAAATCCTTCCTGGAACGAGTTCCATGTCACTCCTTCAATGGGATGAGTGATCTGGTAAGTGTCCCACCAACTTGCTGCTGGTCCTTCTAGTAGATGAGCTGCAAACCTGACCTTTTCAGCATCAGTGCAACCAGTAGTAAGCAAGTCTTTGTTAACCGAACGGAGCCAATCCATGGCCTCCAGTGGTTCAGCAGCATGTGAAAACTTGGCAGGGCGAAGCCTTAAGAACCTTGCAAGCATGTCGACCTGAGGGGGTGGCGGTGGTGGAGGGTTGTTGTTGTTGTTATTGTTGTTGGCGTTGGCCAAAAACTGAGTCATGACTTGCATGAGTTGAGCCTGGGCTTCCATCATCTGTTGCATCTGTTCCTCAGGAGCGCGACGAGGAGGCATCTGTTGGGTTTGGAAAATAGGTGAGGTTAGACTTAGAGAAAGAGTCTAAGGAAATAAAGTTTCCTACCCATATGCAAAAACAATCCTTAAAAGAACAGACATACATAAACACACACAAGCATAGGAGAACTTTTAAACCAAACTTGCAATAAGCAACCCACAAATAGTTTTTTTTAAGGTACGCAAACGTTTAAGTCTTTAAGGGAATACAATAACTAATGCCATACCACAAGCGGTCACGGGCATAACGCAAACTCAAGATAAAGTGGTGGTGGTCTACTCTACTCTTCCATGACAACTTCCTCAACGTCGAAGCCATTCTCCTTGAGTAGCCTCTTGTAGTCCTGCGGCTCTTCAGTTAGGGTGTCGACCTTCTCTTGAAGCTCCCTCTTCTCGGCGCGTAGCTTCTCGATCAAGTCGTGGTCCGCTTCAAGCTCAAAGTCGTTGCACTCTATCTTCTGCTTTAGCTCTCTAATGTCTTTGTTCCTAGCTTGGATCCTCTTCTCTTCTTCCGCTGCTTCTCTTGAGTCGCGAACTTCTCCTCCATCTCCTTGATCTTCTCCTCCTGCTCTAGGTGTTGCTTGTCCTTCTCGGCAAGCTAGGCACGTAACTCATCGTTCTTAAACATCTCGTTGTACCTCTCAACGTCGACGTCCCTGACAAGATACTCTAACTCGGCGAGGTGGATGCGCATGGGGTCTTGCTCGTCGTCAGGTAGCACAATGGCCATGCCATTCTCGTCACGTCGGCCGAAGAGATGGGAGTAGTGGTTCTGGAGCTCGGAGAAGTGACGTCCGCAGAGGCGTGCTATCATCTCTTGCATGAGGAGTTGGGCGCCTATCTTCTTGTTGGTGTGGAAGGTCTTGAGCTTGATCTGTTTAGTCTTCGGCTCCGTCTCGCGTCCCGGTTGCGTGATGTAGAGGATCCAGACGCCCTTCTTGTGAAGCTTGGTCATCTCGCTTCCTCTGATGGACGGGGTAGGCAGGGACAAGGTAGTGGTGATGTCGAGGAGACGCTCTCCGAAGCTGTAGTTCTTGAAGTTGCCGGTCTTGGTGATGCGGAAGGTTGACATCTTCACGTTGGAACTTGACAAGTTAGTAAGTTAAAGTAGAAGAAAAACTTAGAAAAAGCGCAGAAGGAGTTAAAGAGATTTCTAACTTAGAAGTCAAACTATTTCTAAGTGTTAGTAACAAAACAAGACAACTCCTAAATTTTCCTAAGTGTTTTCGTCCAATCCTAGGGTCACGAACCTAAGGGCAACACTTTGCTCTGATACCATCTGTAGCGTACCTGTGCTTTATTTGTGCTAGTCCCGGATCGACTGCTAGCACACACAGTTGCAGGATGAAATATCAAGATTACAAAGGTCTTTATTACAACGCTTGATCCACAAATAACTTAGTCTTTTACAACCCAAGAGGCACAAAGCCACAAATTCTTATTACAACTCATAAAAACGACTAAGTAAAATAAATCTTCAAGTCTTCTTTCTCCGTTGATCCGCAGGCAGACGTGTTGGACGAAGACTCGTGACCGTAGCGCAGCAATCTTCAATCTTCATAGTAGCCACCTGCAACATGATACGTTGCAGCCACGGAGGGTCAATACATTTGAATTGTATTGGCAAGTTACTAAATTCATGCTAAGTTATGGTAAAAGAAAGGATGCGAGTTTTTTTTAGAAGACGTCAAGTCAAATGTTTTTAGAAGGTCTTGGGGAGCACAAGGATATTACACACCAAGTGTCCAATCCTACCATATGGATATTACACACCATATGACCAAAGTCCCAATCTAACACATGGATATTACACACCATGTGACCGAAATCCCACCTATCACATGGATATTACACACCATGTGACAAAAACCCTACCCATGAACGATGTTACTCACGAACATGGGTTTTCTCTCATGCATCGATATTACACACGATCATGAGGTTTTGCTCAAAACTAAACACGACAAGGAAGTCTTTTTTTTGAAGGGTGACGAGAAAGTCCTTTGATTGCTCCTGATGCGCGCAAACTTGTAGGGCCTCTCACTGGATGCAGCTGTTGTAGATATCTTTTCCCGCTTCACAACATTGCATTGAAAACCTTTTTATTCCAAACATTTTTCACAATGCTACCCCAGAATGGGTGCATGTTAAATCCTACATCTCTGCACACAATGTCTACTCGCAATCATATTATAACTTCACAAAGCATAGCATTCTCTCTACACAAACATCTATCAATTTAATGTTAAGGATCAAGCTTAACATGGTAAATCAACTTGCCTTGGTAAGGAGAGGAGTTCGTGCACTCGTCGCAAAAGCACTCGTTGCACTCAACACAGTCTATACATGAAATATAGCATTATAAGCACATAACCATCACAAACAATTCATGCAAAGAAAACATGCATGCAAATGAGTTTTAAACACTTCAAGGACACTTAACATGTTCTCTGGTTGTTACTATATGCATGATGCCATGAGCAAAATTTTAGAGTTATTATAAAGCTTATAACATCAACAACACACTATTAGAGCAAAGATACAAACTAAAACTATAAAAGTGGTATAAAAAGTTCCCAAAAATTATTTAGCCGTGCTACAGTACTTAGGGATGTCATAGGGTCCTAAAACAAAAGGATTTACTGTAAAAAGAATTTTATAACTATTTTTAATAATCAAAACACAAGATTAAAGCTTGCAGCAAAACACTATTTAAAACCATTACTATACTTATTTTTGATACTGTAGCTATAATCTACACAATTTTATCAATCCATAGGCGCAAAGTTTGCTCAAAGTGGACGTGTAGATCTCAAGTTATGAATTTTCTAAGATTCACATCAAATCTGTGTTTTAAAACGAAAATCAAACCCGGTCGGAATATTCCGGGAATATTCCTAGCGACGTGGCGACGCGTGATTCGCCCGTACCTCTTCACCCGGATCAGCCCTAGCGGCCGTTAGATCTAAAACGAGATGGACGGCTGGGATCTATTCTGGGAAGCTCACCGGAGAAAGTTGGCCGGCGACGGTGGTGGAGCTCGGACGTCGACGGCGGTGGTGCTCCGGCGATCTCCCGTCTCGGCGAAGTAGAAGACGACGTTCAGCTCCTCGCGGCGGTCACGAATATCTCCTCGGGACCTTCTCCTCCTTCCCCGTTCGATGGCGACGTGCGGATGGAGCTCCCCAACTCCGGTGGAACTCCGACGAGCAATTACCGGCGAACCGGTGATCTATAGAAGGGAAAAAAAGTTAGGAAGTTGCGGTACTGCGAGGCGAAGAGGATAGAAGGACAAGGGGAGATCGGGGGCGGACGGAAACTCTGGATTGAGCTCGAAACTGAGCTCCAATGGCGGCACTCCGGCGAGAAATCGGCGCAGCCTGGCGGCGCGAATTAGGGTTTCGGGAGGGGGCAACGAGAGAGGAGGTTATGGGGTATTTATAGGTGAAATTTCTTGGAAAAGGGGCAAAAAAAAAAAAAAATCGGGTCAAAATCGGTATTTTCGGATCTCATACTGGCAGCAAATCACGTGCAGAACGTCCCCTGGAGAAGAACGCTCTGACGAGCGGGCCCTTGCGGTCAGAAAAAAAAGGGAGGAAGGAGTGGGCGGCTGGCTGGTGCGCTACTGGGCCGGCGACGCTTATTATCCGCCGCGCTGGGGCGAGGCGCTGCTGGCTGGTTGGGCCGAAATCGGCCTGGCCGGTCCGCGGCTGTTTTTTTTTCCTTTATTCTTTTTCGAATTTAACTGAAAACTGTTTACTGTTTTGTCTATAAAATTAGTTTCAGGGCTCCAAATTGAGCAAAACCAATTTCTCTGAATATGTAAAATCAAGGGCTATATTCCTAGATACATTAGAACATTGTACAAGCCCATCAAATAGTACAAAAATATATATTGATGCAATTAAGACATGCTAAGCTTGAAAATACAATTCAACAATAAATCCGGTTTTTGTCCAAAACAAAAATCTTTTCAGTTTTGAGAAATATGCAGAGGTGCATATGCAATGAATGACATGATTAAATTCCCAAATCTAAAATCCGGGATGTTACAGCAATGCTTTCTCCCTCATGCGGATGAAAATTATAAATATAATTCATATCTTTATAAACCTCACTAGAAGGGTAGAATTTAGAATAAAAGAGAGGTACAATTTCCTCCCAATCAATAGGTCGGCCATCCTTCAATGTTTTATACCATTCCTCAGCTCTGCCTTTCAGTGATAAAGAGAATAGCTTCTTCTTAACTTGGTTCATTGAAATACCTGCACACTGGAACAACTCGCATAATTCATGTATAAAGAGCAAATGATCACCAGGATGGACAGTTCCATCTCCTAAATAGCAGTTATCCATAGCACGTTCAACAATCTTCATAGATATTTTAAAAGGATGAGGAGCACAAGCATCATTAGAAACATCACATAGGGGAGATAAAATATCATCATAGCAAACTTTCTCCACTAAGGCTGGGGAACTAAAAATATCATGCTTAACAAAACCAGCTTCCCCAAGCTTAGACTTTTCTATAGCATCAGCAATAACGGTGTTCAAAGCATTCATACTAACAACACTATTAGCATGCAAATTAAGCTCCAAAGGTTTTTCAATTTTCTCTTCAAAGACATCATATCCTAACGTAGGAAAAATACTAAAGAACTCTTTGTTTTCCATTAAGCCTAACTAGTGAAAATAAAAACAAGAAACAAAAAGATATAATTGCATAATCTAAAGGAAATAACTTCGGGCACTCACACAGGAGGATGCGAGTACCTTTTACCATACCTCCTCGGCAATGGCGCCAGAAAATAGCTTGATGTCTACGCACGCGTCTGTTCTTGTAGACAGTGTTGGGCCTCCAAGTGCAGAGGTTCGTAGAGCAGCAGCAAGTTTCCCTTAAGTGGATCACCCAAGGTTTATCGAACTCAGGGAGGAGGAGGTCAAAGCTATCCCTCTCAAGCAACCCTGCAATTACGATACAGAAAGTCTCTTGTGTCCCCAACACACCCAATACACTTGTCAGATGTATAGGTGCACTAGTTCGGCGAAGAGATAGTGAAATACAAGTAGTAGTGATGATTATAAGTAGTAAATGTAATCTGAAATAAATATCGCTGCAAGCAAACATGTAACAAAACTGAAAGGAAACGGTGTGCAATGCTTGGAAACAAGGCCTAGGGATCATACTTTCACTAGTGGACACACTCTCAACAAATATAACATAATTGAACCAATAGATACTATCATCAATATGCAACTCAAAACAATTCTCCAATGGAAAACAAACACTAATCATGCGTAAGGCTACGAAGCACTCCTCAAAGTCCGTATTTCCCCAAACTAGATTGTCCCACACTGTCACCGTGAACGCACTAGATGGTTCCAACAAACACCAACAATTCATAGAGACATTAACCAAAAAGACACACATGATGCGCACACTGTCACCGTCACACCATGATACAAGGTATCTCCGGAGATTACAAATAATAAGCACGGGAGTAGCATAATATCTGAATAATAACATGTACCAATTCAACTAGATACAAAGCTCACGATCACATAAAGATCACATCATGGGAGAGAGAGGTGAACCACATAGCTACTGGTAGAGCCCTTAGCCCCGGGGGAGAACTACTCCATCCTTATCATAGGAGACAGCAATGGCGATGGAGATGGCGGTGAGGTCGATGGAGACGGCGGAGATGGCGATGGAGACCAATGGAGATGGCCCCGAGGGCACTTCCACGTCCCGGCAGGGTGCCGGAACAGAGACATCTGTCCCCCAAAATTTGTCTTCAACGGCGGCGGGGCTGCAGAACTCTTCTGGAAATTTCGCCGATTGTTTTAGGGTTTTCCGTCGGGAGGCTTTTTATAGGTGAAGGGGCGTCGTCAGGAGGCGACCAGGGTGGTCACACAATGGGTGGGCGCGGCCAGGGGCTGGGCTGCGCCCCCTTGTTGTTTGGGCAGCCCCTGGCCCCTCTCCGGCTCTCGTTCGGTCTTCGGTCCTCTTTCGTGAAAAATAAGAATTCTGGAACTTGTTTCGTCTAATTCCGAGAATATTTCCTGTGTAGCTTTTCTGAAACACAAAAATAGCAGAAAACAGGGAACTGGCACTGTGGCATCTTGTTAGTAGTTAGTTCCGGAAATCGCATAAAAATGCCACGAAGTGTAATGAAACACAAGGAAAATGGTGTAAAAACAAGCATGGAGCATCAAAAATTATAGATACGTTTGAGACGTATCACTAGGCTAGCAAGCATCACCTTCTGGAGTTTGGCTTTTTCCTGGACTGACAAACCTTGGTTTCTTACTGAGGGAAAATTTGCCGCTATACTCAATTACTCATCATACCTTCCTCTTGGGGTTCCCAACTGGACGGTGAAATTACATTAACACCGTGCCGCATCACCCATCGGCGGAGGACATGCTCCATGGGCCCTGCCGTATCCACTACACGTATTTGGATGTGAAGAGAGTTTCCAATCATCAGATGAAAGACTGCAAAACATTCCTAAGGTTGCAAGGTGCTCTAGAGTTAGACCAAGGAACACATCAAGGAGGTAGGAACACAAGTCAAGGATATCAAGTCCAACGCAACACAAGGCATCTAGAGCCAAAAGTGTACATATCTGCAATGATTCAACCTATCCTGAAGTCTAAAAAAGAGCAAAAAGCATATCAAGGCAAGTGAACCTAGCAATATCATCACCACCAGCTACTACAGAATACCTAAGGTGGTCTGACTAGCCAATCAGGTTCAGTAGAGCAGACCACCCAAGGAAAGTACCCAGGCCAGGGCACGCGCCAATGGTGTTAAAAGCACAAATATGAGGGTATGACATAGGGCGAGTATTCATGGACGCATGCAGTGGAATAAACCTGATATACGCAAGGATTCTAAAGGCAATGAGTATCTCGTTGGAAAACTTGAAGCCGACTGATAAGGATATAGATAATAGAGCCCGTTAGTTGAGTACCCCTGAGGCCTGTTAAGCTAGGCCCAAGTGTAATCCTAGTCGAGATACGAGTTCATGTCGTATATCGATATTGTAATCACCCTCCCGTACCTTGAGACCTGGCCACCTATATATAGGGGCCAGGAGAGGACGGTGAGGGACAGATTGAGAGTAAGCAAAAGTTCACCACCACATTTACTTTCGATACACACCTTGTTTGACTGATTTTACCTTCGAGTTCATCTGACGCCCTACTTCCCCGATCCTAAGTCCTTCATCTAGGACATTTGTCGAGTTAACCATCGTCAATTGGCGCCGACCGTGGGGACTCTGGGCGTTGGAATCATGAATTCGACGGCTTTTTTGCTTTTAGCCAACAGCAATTCAGAAGTCGACGAAAACCAGATATCATTCGGAACCGTCGATTTTCAGCCTCACCTGCCAAATTTCACTCCAATATTCGAGATCATTGATCAAGACATGGACCTTACAATCGGAAGCCTAAACTTTCACGTCGGATCTTTAGGTTCGATTTGCCTTTCAGATCCAGTCTCGTCGGATCCATCGGCAAGCGAAGTCAAGACAGTTGCAATGTCAGAATCATCAGTGGGCTCTTCCAGCGAAGCAAATTCGCCGGTCAGCTTCGTAGCAACGGAAATCGCAGAAGGAAAAATCACAGAAGTCGACGAAAACATGGAAAATTTCGACTTAGGAGATCAACTAGAAGACCTCATGATCTGCCATGGTGATACTTTAGACAAGTCAACTGACACCTGGGAAACAGGACTAGAGCTCATGAGGATGACAATTCAATCTTCTCAAGCTTCAACAGCAAGTTTGACAATCGGTATCAAGTACTCGCCATTGTAGGAGATAACTCAGAAGAACTCGACGAAAACAACAACCCAGTGCTCAACCCAGCAAATATAAATAGAGGAGCAAATCACTTAGCATAAGGAGAAACTGTAGACTCCCTTGCAAGCAGAGAGAAAATTCGACTATCAGTCCAAGAGTGGGGAATAATCAAAACAGCCATGGAACATGGCACGCCAATACCAGGAGATGCAAGCAAAAATATGCTGTTAGGGTATCACTATGCCTTAAGACAGCAGTCAAAGCAATTAGCAAAGGTGAGAATTGAAATACAGAAGAGGAAAGAGTCAGCCATCGCAGCAAGCATAGCTTACCATAAAGCACGCAGTGATGCATCATATACAAATAGCAGAAAGCATCGTCGACATGGATCAAGGTTTGAAAACCTCGAACACTCCGAAAGGCAAAGCCTTTCCAAAAATCTCGACTCGTCCTTCCTATCGGTCGACGAGCAAGGTAATATCATACCAAAGATGCCAGAAGCAGCGCTTGTGGCAGCACAAACATATCTATACACAACACGGCCAAGTCCAGGAGACCCAAGGGAGCATATGCACCGAGCAGCATTACAGGGCCTAAGGATGGTAGGCAATAAATTGACAGCAAAAGAAGAGGAGGCACATCGCAACAAAGGAACGCATCAATCAAGATCACCACGCCGGCACGGTAGTCCTCGGCATAGAAGTGGCAACCGATGATCTAGGACACCATCACCAAGGCGACACAAAAGCCCGAAGCATGGAGGAACCCGAAGATCCAGGACCCCCACCAAAGCATACGACTACAAAGACAATGAAAAAGAGATGGGGGCATCGTGCTTTACCCATAGGGTTCGCACCATGCCAGTACCCAAGGGTTTCAAACTACCTCATGATCAACAAAAATACGATGGATCTCAGGAACCCCAATCATGGCTCTCGGATTACCTACAAGCAGTGAAAATACTGGGAGGAACAAAGGAAATAGCAATGCAAAGCTTGCAACTACACCTCACCAGCACAGCAAGGTCATGGTTGAGCAAGTTAGAAAAAGGAACAATTGGAAGCTGGGAGAAACTCACAAAACAGTTCACGAGTAACTTCAAGTCGACATACAAGCGGCCAACAGTGATAGAGGAAGTCAAAGCCTGTGTACAACAGCGTAATGAGACACTAAGGTGATACATCCAAAGGTGGAGTATTATTAAAAATTCTGCAGTCGAAGTTTCCGACGAAAGAGCAATAGACGCTTTCATGCTTGGGTTACGGAGAGAAGACCTAGTCGAAGAAATGGGCAGAATCAAGCCGAAGACAGTGTCGATCTAATGGACATAGCAAATAGATTTGCAGATGGCGAAGACATGTGCAACAATAAACGAACACGATCGCCATAGGATGACAGAGGAAACAGATACGGTGGACAAATGAGGAGATCCCAAAATTACGACAACCATGGCTCCCACAGCCAAATAGCCGCAGGATACAAAGACAGTACTTATCAAGGGAATGACCGCAGAAATTTAGGATACCGCAGCAGCGGAAGAGAAGATTACAGCAAAAGGTTTCAGACAAAAGAACCCAGAGAATACAACCCATCACGAGAGGATATGCTCAACGGACCATGCCACATACACTCCGCGTTCGTCGATGGAAAACGAGTGTCCAAACACGCAATGAAAGATTGCACAACATTCTTGAAACTCCAGGAAGCAGCAATGAGCAAACAAGCCGAAGCAAAGAGACAAGGAGACGATGGGAACACCAACAACGCGCCCACAAAAGATCAGCACGTAAACAATGGAGCCCCTCAAGGTCAAGAGCAGCCAAATCAAGGACACGATAATGATGGAGGATATGTCCCATCCAAAGGGCACATCACAGCAATGATACAACCAATACCAAAGTCGAACAAAGAAGAAAAAATCATAACTCGCCAAGTAAACTTAGCAGTAACGTTGCCTCCAGCAACAACGGAATATCTACACTAGTCGGAGCAACCCATAGAATTCAGCAGGGATGATCACCCCATAACAGTACCTCGGCCAGGAAACGCGCCTCTGGTACTCAAAGCCCAAATTGGGACATACGACGTCGATAGAGTATTTATGGATGCAGGGAGTGGAATAAATCTTATATACGCGAAAACTCTACGGGCAATGCATATTTCATTAGAGTTCCTGAAACCAACCGACTGTTCCTTCCACGGAATCATCCCAGGGAGTGCTAACTATCCACTAGGTCAAATAGCACTCAACGTCTACTTTGGGAATTGACAAAACTACAGAAGAGAAAAGCTCGACTTCAAAGTCATGGACTGGCCATCACAATATCACACGATCCTCGGGCGACCCGCGTTTTCGCGATTTATGGCAGTACCTCACTTTACTTACCTGGTACTCAAAATGCCAGGACCCAACGGAATCATCACAGTAAAGGGAAGCTTCAAACTCTCAGATCTATGCGACCAGGAATTTCACAAGATGGCCCAAAATTTCGGCATGATGGCAAGCTACGGAGAACCCAAAGACAAGGCAAAAAGCACGACCATAGGAGTTGCACAACAACTCAAAGGGCATCCAGCAAAGCCAGAGGTGAATAAACTGCGGGTACAGCCGTCGGACCCAGGGGAAGCTACAGGAGAAGAAAGAAGGACATCGGCGACATAGACAGCAAGTACGCAAAAGTAGAGTAGAAAAATAAGGCTGTAAAAGCCACAAGCTATCCTAGGGCCATGTCCTCTAGATCCAGAACACGGGTCACTGGCCGGATCTCTTGGGACACCCCATGTATCTTACATTATAAGAGCAAATAAAGACAAAGTTCCTCCTATTCGAGTTTACATATCTTCAACATCTCAAACAAAATTGCGGCAAACGCACCAAACACAAAACGCTCTGAGAACAAAAAAAAACTTCTGACAAGAGACCCAGAAGTGGAAACTCTCGCATTTTACATACAAAATATATATACAACAACAAGCTATGACATTGGCTGATCTGAATCATCCACATTGAACGGGTTCAAGTAATGGTGCTCGCAAAAAAACCTCACATCCTCCTGCAGCAACCTCGAAATAATCCTCCTCGCCGGCTGCAGTGTGGCATCCATATGAACACCAAGCGTCGCACGCCCTGGAGGCAAGTCCTGAGGCATCGAGTCATAATTGAGCCTTGGATGCCATTTTTGCATCCATCCGAGAGCAAAGTTAGCACCAGCAATCAAGTTGAGTTTTATCAAAAGATGAACCCGCTGGCTCGTCCTGAAGGTCTCGAGCAATTGCCTGAAACTTCCCGGCGGAGGGTTGCGAGGAAGCAAAATATAATACATGGTCGTCAAAGATGTCTGACAACCGTCGACCGCCTCTCCAATATGTTGAGCATGATCTTGAAGAAGTACAATGGCACGACGGCGCCGGGGATTCGACCACGAACTATCAGTTCCCTGCGATGCCTTCTCAAGAGCCACGATTCGTTCAGAAACTGTAACACCCAAGAATTTATAACAAATTCGAAGTGCCCGTTATGTAATCCATCACAATCCCAGAATCATTGTTGTGATTTACATAACGTAGTTGATATCATAGTCATAGCCATTAATAGTAAATAAAGGTGATTATATAGGTGGTCGCACAGACCAAACCTTACATTACATCAACATGCAGCGGAATAACACTTTGGGTCCATATTGTCAAGCTTCAACCGCACAGGCAAAGCGGACAGTATGAAACGAGCCTAATTTGCAAAGTCGTCAATGAGTCCTTCCTTCTTGATCTTGCTCCTTCAAGTCTGGCCAAGTTAATAGCCAGGGACATAGCCATGAGTACATTGGATGCACTCGCAAACCATCTTATAAACAAAGTGATGAAAGAGATATGCATGGTTGATATGGTGGACTAAGCACTAAGTTTATTTGCAAAAAGCTAGTTTTGTTTCCCAAGAATTTAAATTAGTAGAGAAGAAGATTTAATTCTCTAAGTTAAATCTAAAGAGGAACTTCAAGTGTTGGTCACCTTCAAAGTTCAAGTCAAGTCATTCACCAAGTTCACCTCAAGTTGTTATCAATCTTGACAAAAGTCAAGTACAGCTTGCCAACTGTCCATGACCGCGGACGCGGCTATTCGAATAGTTTTGAAACCTCTGTAGAGGGGTACACTTTACCCACAAGATTCGATACATCTGCCGGGAGAAATCCACGGTTCGTCATACACAAAGTATGCGAGGTTCAGATAATCAAACAAACTCTTTCACTTGTCTACTCTAGTATTGGATCCTTCCCTACGAGTCCATTCTGGCACTCATAGTTTTGCCCGCTGCAGAGTGCTGCATGAATGGAATTTCCACTCGGTTCGAAAGTACCCGCGCACGGTGTACTTCTATAAAGGATGATACAAGGCCTCCCATACTAGGGTAAACAAGCTACGGACTAAGCCCCTTCCCATTTAGGGGTAGTGTGGTCGTACGGTATGGTTGGCTCGCATAGTACATCACTTAGTATCATTTGGCAAATACATTCCATAGTCCTTAGTCAAGATTATTTTCCTTCATAAAACCATCATGTATGAGAGGTCTCCAATTCAAGTGTTCAAGTTCAAGTCACCAAGTTCAAAGGGGGTTCCTCTTAGAGATGGCATCAATTTTATTAGCGACTAAGCAACTACATTGAGGAATGATACCCCTAAATAGGGTTGGATAAACTCAGCTTGATGCTCTTGCTAAACAAGATATCACTACACATCTATCATTCTACTCTAGCAATTCAATCATGCAATTTACTAAAAACAAGTAGAATGCAATAGTAAAACTAGGCATTTGGAGTATGATTCAAAAGATGGCTTGCCTTGGTTGGCAAAGTGTCCGGGGTAGTCTTCTTCTTCTTGATAATATCCCACTTCAATATCCTCCTCAGCAACACTAGCGTCTAATAACGAATAAATACAAAGCACACAATCACCACACCATACTAACAACATACCAAGCACACATACTTGTTTTCAAACAATAGCCTTCATGTTGGATTTTATTTGAATTGGTTTGCAAGTTTTCTTCCAAGTTTGCCTTGAGTGTGCAAGTTAACTTTTCTACCATATGCCATGTGTGGTTTACTTTTTAAGTATGGGTATTAAACTAAGGGTATTAGTACTAGTTCCAATGAGGATTGACTCATTAAGTGAATTGGTATTGAGGGCAAATTAATTCTAAGTGTATGATAGAGATCTATCATTTTATGTTACTAACTAGAATTGGGTTAGGGTCTAATTGGTACCACTAACAAGGTTTGAGTTGATTAAAGTGGGACTAAACAGTAGGGGAGTTAATTAGTGAGTTCACAAACCAAGTTTCATAATTTTAGGAGGCTTAAACAATTTTCTAGAATTTTCCTATGATTAATAAAGCTATGGTCAAGGTATTCTTATTTATTTAAATCCCTAACTCAAATTGAATTCTAACCAGTTTCAGAGGGTAGAGCATTTCCTAAGCTTTCCAACGCATATTCATTTGCTAAAAATGGATTTCTAAATCTCTTGGAATTAAAGTTTGAAAATCATCTCTGAAACTTATTTGAAATAATTCAAACGGGCGGGAAATTAAATAAAAACGAAACGGACCGAAACCAACTGAACCGGGCCTAATTCCTATAGAACCCGAACGGACCGGCCCAATACCGCTTCGCCCGGGCGGGAAATGCTTAAAACTGAACCTGACAGGTGGGGCCCGCTCGTCAGATAACTTAACCGCACCGAACCGGTACGCTACCGACGGATTCTAATCCAACTTCAAGTGTGTCAAGATCATTGTCAAGTCAAGTCAAGTCAAGTCATTCACCAAGCTCATCATAGGTTGTTTATATTCTTGACAAAAGTCAAGTACAGCTTGCCAACTGTCCATGACCGCGGACGCGGCTATTCGAATAGTTTTGAAACTTCTGCAGAGGGGTACACTTTACCCACAAGATTCGATACATCTGCCGGGAGAAATCCACGGATCGTCATACACAAAGTATGCGAGGTTCAGATAATCAAACAAACTCTTTCACTTGTCGACTCTAGTACAGGATCCTTCCCTAAGAGTCCATTTTGGCACTCATAGTTTTGCCCGCTGCAGAGTGCTGCATGAATGGAAATTTCCACTCGGTTCGGAAGTACCCGCGCACAGTGCACTTCTATAAAGGATGATACAAGGTCTCCCCTACTAGAATAAACAAGCTACGGACTAAGCCCCTTCCCATATAGGGGTAATGTGGTTGTACGGTATGGTTGGCTCACATAGTACATCACTCATTATCATTTAGAAATACATTCCATAGTCCTTAGTCAAGATTATTTTCTTTCAGAAATCCATCATGTATGAGTAGTCTCCAATTCAAGCTTTCAAGTTCAAGTCACCACTTTCAAATAGGGTTCCCCTATGGATGACTTCAAATTTATTAGCAACTAAGCAACTACTATGAGTGATGCTGCAACTAAAGAGTTGTCGGATAAACCTAGTTTGATACTCTTGTTAAGCAAGATACCACTACACAACTACTATTCTAAAGTAGCAATTCAATCATGCAATTTACTTAAGAACAAGAGATTATGCAATAGGAAAACTAGGCATTTGGGTATGATTCAAAAGATGGCTTGCCTCGCTTGGCAATGTCAAAATAGTCGTCATCTTCATCTTGGGTTGATTGATTTCCATCTCCATTTCTTGGTGAACTTCGGAATCCATTCTCCTTACCCTCGTTGTCGTCTAATCGTCAGAAAGAAAATAGGCATACAATCACCACTCAATTCACAAGCAACACATATTCAAGCAAATAAGGATACTTGGGTAAGGGCAGCGATCTAGGTAGTCTATGGAGAGTGGTTTCGATTTAATTGAATCCATAAAGATGAGATTATTGCTTTCTTGACTTAAGTGAGGATTTAATTTACTTTGAATCGTGAAATATCTCTTGCAAGTCCTTATTGACCATGGTCATAGACCACAAGTAAATATTCAAGATTATGATTCAACCAAAGAGGATTCATAGGATTTATAGTATTTCTCTTTTATTGAAGCCATTTCTAGTTTGAAACTATTTAGTGATCAAGTTTGAATCTATAAGTGCAATATATTAATCCTAGTTGACTTGGATCAAGGTTATAGATTAGTATCTGAAAATGTGGTTGATTAGAATTGGTTTTATATCATTTCCATATTTTGAGATTGGTGTGCAAGTTTGAGTTTCTAATTACTACTATGTAGTATTAAATTTCCAAATACTTCCTACAAGTCCACATGAAATAAGATTAATACCTACAGATAGGTATTTGGAAAGGTGGTTTAACAATAAGAGTTCCATAAAAATTTCGATTATAGGTTTGAGTTTAATAAAATCCTATATGGAAAATGCTTATTTAACCATATAGGTAAATAGCATTTAATTTAAAAAGGTTCAAAAATGAGATCTAATGCTATAGGCAGATGGGTATCACTAATTGTGAAATTCTAGTGTTGGATTTATAATTTTAAGATTTTTATTTGATTTTATATGGATTTTCTAAGGTGGAAAAGATCATGTTTTGTTATTTTTGCTACAACCACTATGTAAATCTAATTGGGTTCAAACCAATTCTACAGGATAGCTAATGTTCTAAGGTTTCCAGATCATATTTATATGCTAGATTTTGAGCTATAAAACTCTGGGAAATTCCTGTCTAAGTTGGCATCTGAAAATTATTTCTAAAATTCGAAAAACTGAAATAACTCTTTTTTTTCTATTGACAGGAAATGGGCTGCAGGTGCAGGACTGAACTGGGCCGAGTGCCAGGCTTCCACCGGGCTGGCCCAACAACACGCTGGTTACTCACGCTGAAAAAAAATTCGAAGCGGTACGTCATCTCCGACTCGACGTAGGCGCAGGACTCACCGACGGGGAGATCGGCGCGGTGGCTGGCTCGACCTAGGGGAAGAGAGGGAGGCGGGGAGGAAGCAGACCGGCGGAGGAGCTTATCCTCATCCACCTCGTCGAGACGGCGGCTCGAGGGCTGATCTGGAACGCCGGGAACGGCAGGGCGCCCTGGAGCTCGGCCTGCTCCGGCGAGCTCGAACCAGCAAGCAACTAGCTAGGAGATGATGTCTAGGAGGGAGAGTAAGGTGGTGTGCATCTTTCTGTTCAAGAATGGCGGCCTTTTATAGGCGGGAGAGACCGGGAACGGGGGTGGCCAGTGTGGGCGCGGGCGCGGTCTCCGTCGACGCTCCAGTGGCCGGGATGGTCGAGGCGGCATGGGTGGCGTCTGCAGGTGGTGGGGTGACGTTGGTGGCGCGCTGGCGTTGCAGGGTGACGACGGACGAGACGGGGAGCAGTGGCACCTGCGGACGTGGTCGGGCAACTTCTTCTCCTCCGGTTCATGGGGCTCGGCTCAGAGGGAGAGTAGGGTATGGGGCCATCGTGGGCGAGTGCTGTGGAGGACAGATTGGGCAGAGGATGGGCTCGCAGAGGTGTAGGGATGCACTGCACAAATAGTGAGTTTGACTTTGTTTGATTCTTGCCCAACACGTGTTTGATCAAATGCTTGCAAGAAACAAAGTTTTGAATTTTGAAAATTTTCAAATTGAGTTTGAACCAGTAGTGGATAAGGATTCTAGACATGTTCTTGTTTTGCCCAGAGGTGATGGTTTGGTTGAACAAGAATAAGATATTGGAATGGTTTCTATATAGGATTCAAAGTTTGGACATATTTTAAATTGGGTTGGAGAAAGTTTCTGGTTCCACACTTTGTAGTCTTCCAAAGTTCATAACTTGTACTAGTTTATAGTGAAGAAATGCATCAGGTTTAGTTCATAGATTTCTTATTCCAGGGGTGCAAAGTAGGCTAGTCAATAATATTTTCTAGATCCTTTTCTTATGTTTCCTCCTTAGGGTGTTGTGGAGTCTTTGCTATTTCTCTAGGCTTTTATTCTTTCCTTGGTGATTGTTTGATTAGTTACTTTAGGAGTTTGCTATAAAGGTTTGGCATGCATTCATGCAAGATTTAAATATGTAGAAAACCATTCTAATGAAATAAATCATTTTATAACCAAAGTTTTCTTTTGGACTTAAGAACTTGGCCAAGATATCATTTGGGAGTTTTCAAAGGAATTGAAAATAAGTTAATATTTTTGGAAATATCAACTGGATGAAATAATAGTTTTAAAATAGGATCTTTTTATTTCACTTGAAATAGGATTTTATTCCTTTCCAAATATTTCCTTTCCAAAGGATTTGAAGGTTTTGCTCAAAGGATTTGGTTGAAACTTTTCTTGTATTCTTTCTATTTTAAGTATGGGAGCAAATGCTCAAACTCACAGGTTTCAAAAAGGCAAGAAATTAATCTTATATTCAAAATAAAAGTTTTTGTTGGCTCCAAAATTTGGTATTTTAATAAATTCCATTTAATTCTATTTTCCAAAAATTTGGGTTGTTACAGAAACTCGACGTGCTTCAACAACAAAGTCCAGGCAAGTACCTGAGGCACGAAAGAAAATTAGCTCGCAAAAACACAGCAAAAGATACAAGGGGGCTTCAAGAAACCTTATATCGCAACATCTCGCAAATGGACTCAACGATACCAACAAGAAAGGAGTCGCATTCCTCAAGATGCACGATTTTGGCCACCAGACCCGACACTTTATCCTCAAGGATGGATATCTGCTTCATCAAGCCGCAAGACTTGTTGTCCTTGTCCAAAGCAGTCTTTGCCTGATGCTTCATCAAGGTTAAACGCCCTTCGATGTCTGAAATCCTCGACATATATTCAGTGCATCGGCAAGAAGAGTGAGGAGGCAAAGGAGCACCAGAGTCAAACACATTGGCAGGCGGCGCCCCACGATCACGATTTGGTGACCCACCAGCACGCGCAGGCTGGAAGCCAAAAGAAGGGAAAATAAAACAATTCAGAAACCCAACCCAGCTCAACATTTCACAAAGGCGATATATTGACAAATAGTACAGTACTTCCTGATAAAATATCAGGCAAAATATGGGCAAAAGTTTGCTACATCTATCCAAAAGAAGAAAAATTATAAGGAGAGGCTAATTCTACACCACCTCAACAGCAGGTTCCGGGGGAGCAGAAGGTGCGAAAGAGGTAGCACCAGTGCTTGGCGGAGGCATCGATGCACTTGTCGCAGGAGTTGAAGAAGCCGGCGTGGAAGTCGAAGAAGCCGCCGAAGGAGTGATAATTGACACGATGCCTGGCGCATATTTCTTCGCCTTCTCAAAGAAACCTAGCAGCTCCGAAAGAGGTCGACCATGAGAAGAGCTAACCTTCTCCCAATCAACCTCCTCGCCGTGTGAATAGGCAAGTGCAATAGCCCCTTCGGGGCCTCGCTTCACCAAGCGGCTCTTCATCAACAGGATAGGATCTTCGACGGTGTCGAAGGCTGCGGCAAGCTTCTTAAGATCATCAGCGGGCATATCGGCTCTTTTCTTCAGCCACAACCCGACAAAAATCCGCGTTAGCACGCGGCAAGTCAGCTCGAGAACTTCCTGGACAGATATCCAGTTTAACTCAAGCAACTTCACTGCTGCCATGAGAGGATCTTCATTATCCGGCTGCAACGGCGCCAAAGGTACCCCTATTTTCTCTGCGGAAACACAAAAATTAGAAACAAAAGGGAAAAGAAAAAAGTCAAACATTAGCAAGTCGAAGGATGAGCAAGTAGACAAGGAAAAGAGCAGAAAGATACTTACCACCAGCAAGAGCCGAAACTTGGTTGAGGCGCTTATTTATGGTTTGTTCTCTCTGAATGCGCCCCTGATCAGCATCAACAAGTGCCTTTTCCGCTTTCTTTGCCTTGGTTGCTGCTGCCTTAGCAGACTTCTCAGCAGCGGCCTTGGCGGCAGTGGCAACGTCCCAGGCTTTTCGGGAGACTTCAAGTTTGGCTTCTAGGGACGCTATGCGAGCATTGGCCGTCGACAAAGCATCTGCAGCACGGAAAAGGGAAAAGAAAGTCAAATAAAGAATCAGGGAAAGACAAACGAGACAGGCAAAAGACACAAAGAAGCTTACCCTAAGAAGCTCGAGCAGCCTTCAAGAATTCGACACCTTCAGTGCCCAAAGAGACGAATTTCTTCATCAAAGTCTGTAAAAAGGAAAACATGAGAAGAAAAGTTTAAATAGTAAACAAACAAGCCGTAAGAAGCAATACTTACATCATCAGCAGAAATCACCGGTCGATGGGTGTCAAGGGAAGTGCTAGCCACAGCTGCCTTCTTTAGATGTTTAGAGGCACGAGGGTTACCCTTCTTAACATGGGCTTTCGGCGACTGCACCACTGCACCAGCCTCCTGAGAAGGCGGTTCATTGGAAGCAGGAGTATCGACGGCGGAAGCAGTGGCAGTATCCCTTTTCGGGTTCTCGTTGTCACTACAAAGGAAATAAAAAGCAAACACTTTGCATAAGTCAAAAGAAAGAAAGCGAATAAAAGACAAAATTTTAAAGTCAGCAAGGACTCACGAGTCTAAGAGGTCAAAAATTTCAATCTCATCATTGGGAGTAGAGGGCTCCCCGACCACCGCCTTGAAAGTAGAGGTACTCGAAGAAAGGAGCTCCTCGACACGCTTCCTCTTCCTATCGAGACTAGGATCTTCTGAATGCACAGGAGGAGGCAACGTAGTCGAGCTAGTTCCCTCTAGTGAATCTTTGGCATCATCTCCATCCTGGCTCTCCTCAGCCTCGAGGGCTTCCAACGCAGCAGAAACATGATCAGCCTGAATAGGTCCTCCCTCGGGAAGAGGAGGACGAGAAACAAAAGATTGGTGGCCCTGCACAAAAGCAAGTCGCAAAACCGTCAGACAAGCAGTAACAAAGGAAAAGAAGGCGAATAAATGAGAAGGTGGCGAATTTAAAAGCACATACCGCAGGCAAGGGATGCTCGAAGTCAAAGAAATTAGTGGTTAAAGCTGGAATGTCATGATCCTTTGTGAGAGTAGTCAGAGCTCTCACTCGCTTGTCGAGATCTTTCTTATCTATGTCCTCTTCAGACACTCGAGAAGAATCCTCCAAACCAGAGTATGACCAAAACTTGGAGACACGATGTTGAAGAGGCTGGACTCGCCGCTGCAGAAAGAATGACATCAGCTGAGTCCCTGACAGCGCACCTCCACTCCCACTCTTAAGAGCCTGGATGCGGGCTAGTAGTGGTTTGATGTCTTCCATCTCAGCTTCCGTGGGAGGAGAATCCCACGATGACAACTTCTTCAGATCTTTATTGGCATCAAAAGGAGTAATGCCGTATTGGTCAGAGGAGGAGTTTTTCTGATCTTTGATGTAAAACCACTTTTTTCTCCAACCTTGCACTGACGTAGCCATGTTAAATTCCAAGTAATGTACCTCAGAGCGGACGGAAACAACAGCTCCGCCCAGCTCATCTTTCTTCAACAAAGCGACACTAGGGCGGAGGCGGAAGAGAAATTTCTAGAGAATCCAATGGGGTTCAATCCCCAGGAAAGACTCGCAAAGAGTGACAAAGCAAGCAATGTGTAAAATCGAGTTTGGCGTGAGCTGGTGAAGCTGCACGCCGTAAACAAAGAGAAGCCCGCGGAGAAACTCATGGGCAGGAAAGGATAAGCCGCGCAAGAGGAAGGCGAGGAACATCACCCGTAGCCGCTCGGGGGCTTGGGGATGCACTCGGTGCTGGGGAAGACAACCTGGTCCCCTTCAGCGATGAGACCATCCTTCTAGGCCTTGGTGAGATCGGATTGCGCAAACTCCGATGGCACCCAGCTGGTCAATGCGTTGGTGATCTTCTTCTTCCCCATCTGGTTCTAGTGGGCGAGGCTCTTTACGCGCATCTACAAAAGCTATGCCAAGGGGGCTGTGAAGGAGCTCGGAAGCGCAAAGAAGATGCAGCAATGGTGGTGGCGGAAGGGCAATGAACTGGTAAACAGTAACAACCCCACTATCCCCCTTATAAAGCGTCCTGGTGAAGGAACGTGGGTTGCGGCGTGGCGCAAGAAGCAGAAGTGGTAGCCCACTAATGGGCAGGAAAAATTGTGAAATTACCGCGCTGCCCACAAGTAACGGTCAGCGCCCAGTGAAATCACATACAGAGTGATTCTACTAATAATGTCATAAAGCGTTTGAGTAACGGAAAAATAAAAGCATCAAGATACAATGTGACAAGTTATGGATACTCGTAAAAATTCAGCAAAAAATCTAGCATGCTATTTTGCCTATTGGTGCAGATGAAGGAACCCGACGAAAATCTGGTACGCAAGATACAGAGCTATCAGAGAAGGCAACTCATCTTTTGAGTCTATACCCGAAAATATTCGACTATAGCCTCGGGGGCTACTACCATCGGGAGCGCTGGGCGTGCACCCGACGATATTATCAAAATAAGCTATTATATCATGATTCAAGGAAGGACAATTTATTTGAGCCTATACTCGAAAACGCGTTTTCGACTATAGCCTTGGGGGCTACTCCCATTGGGAGCGCTGGCCGCGCACCCGACAAAATTCTTAAAATGCATAAAGAAAGTAGAGAAGGCGAAAGAAGACTTGGATAGCGCAATCACTACCATCGGGAGGGAGTTTATATTAGTCAAGGTTAGACAACCCGAAGTGTCGGGGGGATGACCCCCGATAGGGTCAAGAGACTAGAGAGATACAAGGTTTATGGTTGACTTTATACCGGTTGACCAAGGAAGGGCCTGGCCGGAATATAGGAGCGTCGGCCAGGCCGGCATATATGTATATCCCGGCTAATGTCTGGATATGCCGGTATAACCGGAATGTAAACTGAGGAGTGCCGGCATATACTTAGATATGCCGGCCTATCTATTTGGTGTGTTGTGCAGGAGCAGGGGAGGCCGGATTACCCGACCTTCATAGGTCGTCGGTCTGGCATATAGGTCCCGGATATGGCCAACGGTCATATCCGGGATACTTAAGTCAACCAAGGTGTCACATCGCTACAATCAAGGAAGAAAACATCCAAGCATGGTAGCAGAGTATGATGGCAGGGTGCACAGTGGAGGTTACCTACCCTCACTGTGCACAAGTACAAGCTTACCTCAGAGTGGTAAGGTCACAGTCCTGGAGGTACAAGGTACAGCAAGGGCGAGTCCCATCGAGAGCAATCAGGGAGAAAGTTAAGGGCATCTGCCCTCGTCAGTAAGTCCTATTTGGAGTGTAGTTGGTGTCTCCTGGTCTCCTATGACCGTTGTAACCCTGGCCACCACTATATAAGGTGGCACAGGGAGTCCTAGCAAAGGGTTGGTTGATTGGTCACTCTGTGTTCCTACACTTAGCAGTTCATCTTCCTCCTCTAGCAGAGAGCTTGGAAGCGCCACTGTTGTATACTCCATCGATCCAAATATATAACCAGTAGAGCAGGAGTAGGGGTGTTATCTCCTTACGAGAGCCCCGAACCTGGGTAGATCAGTGTTCCTTTCTGTCGTGCTTTTTAGCTCGTTCCCCTCTCCCGAATCCTCCAGCATTTAGTTCGGCCCCCATTTAAGCCATCCTATGGCATATGTTGTTTCACCACGACGACATTTGGCGCCCACCGTGGGGCCGATCGATATGCTGGGCGGAGTGTTTATTCGGACGGGGTCTGTGATAGCAGCTTCAGGAGTGCGCGTGGTCTCTGGCCTCGTCCAGAGGCTAGGCTTGCTCAGCTTCGTCAGTGACAACGCCGGATGTCTCGGCGGCCGGCCGTTCCCCAGGGATGGCCGGATCATGTCTTTCGGTTCCCACGAGGTGTACGTGGGAACTGAGAGAGTTTGCAGGGAAAAGGTGCTGGTGGCGGCGGATCCTCCGTCGCATCGGCTGGCTCACGCTGGGCGTAGCGCTCGCTCAGTAGAGTCAGCCGAGGTAATGATGGCCGGCACATCAGTGCCACCGGTAGATGGTGCCGGCAAGGCAGCAGCAGCAGCAGCAGGAGATGCTCCCCCGGAGCCGCCAAAGGCCAAGAGGTCAGCACGTCCTCGTTGGAGCGTGTCGAGAACCTGGCCGGTACTTCCGCTATGCCGGCAAAAGGTCAGGTGCTTCTTCCCGTCATCGAGCGGCTTCTCGAGCCGGTGCGATCCGGCGATGATCCGGAGCAGACAAGGGAGGTCCTGGAAGGATCTCGTCAGGCCCTCGTCGACGAGGCCCTGGCCATGCATCAGGAGCGTGAGCGGTTTAACCGGCAACTCCGTGAGTATGAGGCAGCTCATGGTTTTACTCCTGTGGTAACCCGGCCTAGCCGGATAGAAGAGGTTAGAACTAGAGGTAGAGATCTTAACACTGAGCTAGAGAAAGGTGCTAGTGGTAAGGGTCATACTGCAACTAGTACTGTGCCTAAGGTAATTTATAGCTCACCAGTGAATAACCTTAGAGCAGCAGCAGAGGTAGCTAAGGACTTATCTAATCTGTCCGGCGAAGCACTGCATGAGCAGCAAGCCCGGCTTAACCATCTTTTGTCTGAAGCTACTAAGCAGCAGGAGGCCTTTAAGAAGGCAAACCCAGGTGCCGGGGCATCCCAGTACATTGCGTCGGTAGGAGGTGCCGGTGCAAGGTCGAGGGGCGAAGCTTCGTCCCCGCATCCAAGCGCCCGGCGTGCCGGAAGTGTGACCTCTGGCCGCCGGGATAAGCAGATCCAAGTGTATGATCCGGCAATCGCCGGAAAGCAGGCAATAGTTCAGAAGAGTGCCGGCCAAGCTGACAAGTATGTCGGCAGCAAGAATGCTGGCCAGAATGTGCCGACCGGGCAAGGGGCAGTTTCGGCCGGTGGTGGCCGGAGTAACAGTGCAGTCCGGCGTCAGCAGCGGGGCGCCGGAGGTGCAGCGCAGCAACAAGGTACAGGTCAACCGGGACATCGGGAAGATGATGGCAATTCCGCCCTTGTCAGGGCGGGATATCAGCAGCAGCACCAGCAAGGCCGGCACAGTGAGCAGTATCAGCCGGAGCAGCAGCAGGAGAAAGTGATCGCGGGCCCAATTGCATCCCGGCTAGGACCTCGGTCCTTAGCAGCAAGTGATGCGCGCTTCAAGCTGGACAGGATTCACCAATCGGAGTTGTTGGAAAGGCAAGGAGCTCCGGGTCCTATGTGCTTTGGACCCCGGATTATGGGTGAGCCGGTACCTTACTACTTCCAGCTCGCGCGTGGCGCGAGGACATATAACGGCAGTACAAAGCCGGAAGATTGGTTGGAGGATTACTCCACCGCAGTGAACATTGCCGGAGGAAACCTCAGATGGGTGGTACGATATGTGCCGCAAATGCTAGAAGGACCAGCCAGGATATGGCTGAACAATCTGCCGGCCGGAAGTATCAATGGCTGGGTTGATTTCGAAGAGCAGTTTGTATCAAACTTCACCAGTACATACAAGAGGCCTAACCGTCCGCAGCAGCTGGCCAACTGTCGGCAAGGAGTAAACGAGACCGACCGGGACTACCTGACCAGGTGGTGCACATTGCGCAATTCATGCGAAGGAGTGGTGGAGCAGCAAGCCATCATGTGGTTCGCTCATGGGTGCCGGCATGGCACCATGTTGTGGCAAAAGCTTCAGAGGGAAATGCCGGCCACGTTGGCCGAGACAATCAAGATTGCCGACAGTTATGCTCTAGGAGACCCCATGCAGCCCACCCTTGATTCACAAGGACAGGGCAGACTCAGGGGAACACCAACAGCGCCGGGAGACCAGGGCAATACTATCGCACTGATAACCGGAACAAGAGAAGAGATGAAAGGCCAGATTACCGGTATGGGGCAGCACAAGTAGCAGCGGTGGAGGAAGAGCAAGAGGGCGCCAGCAGTAGCCAGCGTCCGAGATACGAGGGCTATCAGCAGCCTCAACAGCAACAACCGCAGCAGCAACGGCAGCCCTTCCAGAAAAAGAATGTCTGGGTCAACAAGAATGCCGGCGGAGCCGCCGGTCAGAAGAAGCAGTGGCCGAAGTATACAGTGGGTTTGGCCATGGACAAACCTTGTGTGTTTCACACATTCCAGCTGGGTAAACCGGCAAATCATTTGACCAGAAACTGTTCATGGCTGGACGACATATTAGCAGGTCGTGCAGGTCCCTGGGGACCGGCTAGACCACCTGTCCCGGCAGCCCCATCGCCGTTGACAGGTGCCAACACAATTGCAGTCCCGCCCAGGCCGGTTAATCCCGGGAGTCAGGGCAATGCCGGAAATGCCGGCGTAAATCAAGTAGATCAGAGCTATAACCCGGAACACCATGCCAGAGGTCCAGCAGCGGGCCGGAATGAATACAAGGAGCATGATCAGAGCTACATGGTCTTTGAGACCGAAAGAACAGACAAGCAGAACTTGTACCGGCGGTGTTTGGAGGTGAATGCCGTTATGTCGGCTGTTCCGAAACTGATGTACTGGTCTGACCAGGCCATTGGCTGGGACAGGGCCGATCATCCCAGGATCATGCCCAATCCCGGCGGATATGCGCTAGTAATGGATCCGACATTTGTCGGGCCGGCTAATAACGTGAAGTTCAGCAAGGTCCTCATTGACAATGGAAGCAGCATCAACATCATGTATCGGGATACGATGCAAAAGCTGGGAATCAAGGAGAATATGTTGGAGCCAAGCAAGACCACATTCCACGGCATTGTGCCGGGACTTTCGTGTGCGCCGATGGGCAAGATCCGGATGGATGTCATGTTTGGCAATCGGGATAACTGCAGGGTGGAGAACCTCATGTTTGAGGTGGTTGATCTGGAAAGCCCCTACCATGCTTTGCTGGGTAGGCCGGCACTGGCAAAGTTCATGGCCTCTACGCATGTTGCGTACCTGAAGATGAAAATGCCGGGGCCCAAGGGAGTGATCACCATCATTGGTGATTACAAGCGTTCAATGGCATGTGCCACAGCCGGGTCTAGCCTGGCAGAGACTCTGATCATTGCAGAAGAAAGAAAAAGGCTCAAGCGAGCAGTGGAGATTGCGGAAACGGTCGTGGCCGGCAAATCTATGCCGGGCATGGCAAATCCCGGTGGCAGTGCTTCTTTTCAAGTGGGCAAGGAAGTCAAGAAGGTGCCACTGGATGAAGTTTTCCCGGAGCGCCATGCCCTCATCGGGGCAGGCATGGATCCTAAATAGGAAAGCGAGCTCACCAGCTTCCTCCGTGAGAATCGGGATATCTTTGCATGGTCTACTTCAGACCTGCAAGGTGTGCCGAGGGAGCTGGCTGAGCACGCACTGCATGTAAGACCGGATGCTAAGCCGGTAAAACAGCCGCTCCGGCGGAATGCGGATGATAGGAGGAAGGCAATATGGGAGGCAGTGGCCAGGCTCCTAGCCTCTGGCTTTATCAAGGAAGTACTGCATCCGGATTGGGTGTCTAATCCGGTTTTGGTGGAAAAGAAGAAAGATGAACCCGCCATAGTGAAAGTATGGCGGATGTGTGTTGATTACACCAACTTGAACAAGGCATGCCCTAAAGATCCATTCCCGCTCCCTCGGATCGATCAAGTGATCGATTCCACAGCTGGATGTGAACTGTTATCATTTGTAGATGCCTATTCTGGTTTCCACCAGATCCCTTTGTATGAGCCGGATCAAATAAAGACATCCTTTATTACCCCATACGGGGCTTATTGCTATCTCACCATGCCTTTCGGGTTAAGAAATGCCGGCGCAACTTACCAGAGATGTATGCAGAAGTGTTTGCATGATCAAATAGATAAAAATGTGCAGGTATATGTCGACGATGTCGTCATAAAGACCAAGGAGAGTAAGACTCTCATAGATGATCTCCGGGAAACCTTTGCAAACCTGAGGAGGTTCCGGATGAAGTTAAATCCAGCTAAATGTACCTTCGGTGTGCCGGCGGGCAAGTTGCTCGGCTTCCTTGTTTCTAGCCGGGGTATTGAGGTGAATCCCGGCAAGATTCGTGCCATAGAAAGGATGAAGCCGCCGACAGATTTGAAGGAAGTACAGAAGTTCACTGGGTGCCTAGCATCCCTGAGCCGTTTTATAAGCCGGCTGGGAGAAAAAGCTTTGCCGTTATATCAGTTGATGAAGAAGTCCGACACATTTGTCTGGACAACGCAAGCAGATGCAGCTTTCAAGGAATTGAAACAGATGTTGTCAACAACGCCGGTATTAGCATCTCCAATGCCCCGGGAGCCGATGTTGCTCTATATAGCGGCAACCAATAGAGTCGTCAGTGCAGTGGTGGTAGTAGAGCGAGAGGAAGGAGGCAAAACCGTGCAGCGGCCGGTATATTATCTAAGTGAAGTCCTCTCCACCTCAAAGCAAAACTACCCACACTATTAGAAGATGACTTATGGTGTCTATATGGCGGCCAAGAAGCTCAAGCATTACTTCCAAGAGCATCCAATCCGGGTAGTAGCCGAGGCCCCTATCTCGGAGATCATAGGCAACAAAGATGCCAGTGGCAGGATAGCCAAGTGGGCAATAGAGTTGTCACCATATACACCTCAGTATGATAAGAGGGATACAATCAAGTCCCAGGTGTTGGCTGAGTTCTTTATTGACTGGGCCGAGATACAATATGAGCCACCATTGCCAGATGCAAATTATTGGAGGATGCATTTCGATGGGTCCAAGACAATACATGGCTTGGGTGCCGGCATAGTTCTCAGTTCACCAAAGAATGACCAATTGAGATATGTCCTGCAGATTCATTTTGCAGCGTCAAATAATGTGGCGGAGTATGAGGCACAGGTGCATGGCCTGAAGGTGTCTAAGGACATAGGAATTCGCCGGATTATGTGTTTCGGTGATTCTGACTTGGTAATTCAGCAATGTTCCGGCATATGGGATGCTCATGATGCAAACATGGGATCCTACCGTTTCCTGGTGCAGCAGTTGAGTGGTTACTTCGAAGGTTGTGAGTTCCGGCATGTTCTCCGGGCTCATAACGATGCAGCCGATGCATTGTCCAAGCTGGGATCCTCCAGAGATTCAATCCCGCCCGGCATTTCATTGGAGCATCTAAGGAAGCCGTCGATCAAACCCTCGCCGAAGTCATCTTCCATTTATGTCCCGCCAGGTCCAGAGGAAGCAGTTCCGATGGAGATAGATGCCGGAGCCAGGTCAGATAACCCGGGGACTGTTTTCTCAGTCCCGGGGACTGGGCCGACATATGCTGTGAGTGCAGTATTCCAGAACAGAACTAAGGGCAAGGGTAAAATGTACCAAGAGGTTGTGCCGGTATACCCGGGGACTGCTCCGGCATACACGGGGACTGATCCCTCAGTCCCGGGGACTTCGCAGCCCATGGAGATCGATTATGTGTCGGCCGAAATGATGGAAATAGATCAGGTAGTGTTCACTATCAGGGAAGTGCCGTCATGGGCACGTCCTATTATGAATTTCTTGGCCGATGGCCAAGTGCCGGCGCATGAAACAGAGGCACGCCGGGTTATAAGGAGGTCCAAAGGATATACCATCATAAACAAGGAAATCTACAAAAGAAGTGTCACCGGAGTATTGCAGAGATGTGTCGAATCTGCGGAAGGCCTGGAGATGCTCCGGGAAATTCATCAGGGGGAGTGTGGTCACCACGCTTCATCCAGAGCATTGGTGGCAAAAGTATTCCGGCACGGGTTTTATTGGCCGACGGCACTGCAAGAAGCAGAAGATTTAGTCCGGAAGTGCAATGGGTGTCAAAGATATGCCCACCAGATTCATCAGCCGGCGTCTGCCTTGAAGACTATCCCGATAACCTGGCCCTTTGCTGTTTGGGGCCTGGATATGGTCGGGGCTTTTAAGCCGGCCAGGGGAAAGATGACCCATATCCTGGTCATGGTGGACAAGTTCACCAAATGGATTGAAGTGAAGCCCATAAGCAAGTGTGATGGTCACACAGCAGTAAAATTCTTGAAAGATATAATCTTGAGATATGGTGTTCCCCATGGCATCATCACTGACAATGGGTCGAACTTTGCCCAAGGACCATTTGCTAGATTTTGTGGGGAGGTGGGAATCCGGCTGGACATTGCGTCGGTCGCTCACCCTTGTACCAATGGCCAAGTAGAGAGGTCAAATGGACTAGTGCTGTCCGGCATAAAACCCCGGCTGATAGAGCCACTAGAGAAAACTCCGGGATGTTGGCTAGATGAATTGCCAGCAGTGCTTTGGAGTTTAAGGACAACTCCGAATAGGTCAACAGGCTACACACCATTTTTCCTGGTGTATGGAGCAGAAGCTGTGCTTCCAACAGATGTAATACATGATGCACCAAGAGTAGTGCTATATACTGAGGAAGAGGCTAAAGAAGCCAGGGAAAATGATGTGGACCTGCTAGAGGAAGCAAGAGATATAACTCTGTCAAGAACAACAGTATATCAGCAGAACCTCAGACGCTATCATGCGCAGAAGGTAAATCCAAGGAGATTCCAAGAGGGAGATCTAGTACTCCGGCTAAGGCAAGGCACAGAGGGCCGGCATAAGTTAACTCCTCCGTGGGAGGGGCCATTCATTGTGAGCAGAGCTCTGCACAATGATGCCTATTATCTTATAGATGCGCAGGCCCCCAAGAAGGACAAGGCGGACAGGTCCGGAGAAGAAACCAAGAGGCCATGGAACATAGCTCTACTCCGCCCCTTTTACTCCTGAGCAGCACAATGTATGTATTTCCATATTTTGCTTTGTGTGTCGGCGCTTTATGCCGGCACAAGTCTAATGAATGAAATGTCGGCATCCCGAAGAGAGCAGGCTCTGCCTCCGAGATATATCGTTGTTTATTTTTAGTTCTTGTTTATATGCCGGCTGGCTTGTTTTGAATGCTTCCTATGTCGGCCTAGTAGTGTGTCGGCACCAAAGGCCGCTCTTCGACTCAACTGCTGTCCGAAACCCGGCTTCATGGCTAGCAAGAGTAGATGCCGGAAATTGTCTACACATGGAAAACGGCTAAGGAAATAAATAGCAAGCGAACCGACATTTATGTTAAAGCTAAAAATAAAACTTGAAGTGTCGGGTGATTTGAAGTCTAAGTTTCAAAGTTTAAGTACTGTATGTTCGATGAAGCAACCTTGAGACTCATACGTCGAAAGCCAATTAAGGTAGACAAGTAGCCAAGGTTGTGAAGTTGAGGAAATAGGAAAACAAACTCGGTGACTTAGCCAAAAGATGATCCGGCATTGATAACAAGCAAACCGAGATAAAACTTGTTCAGGTAGCAAACCAGAGGAATTTAAGCGTATATCTTACAACTGCACCCGGCATTCCGGGGATCTGATAAAACTTAAAGTTTGTGGTGATGCAAAGTCAAGGAGCAGGGGCAGAAGCAGAGCCGCCGGCCGGTGGAGCTGTAGCAGTAGAAGTGTCGGCTTCAGGAGTGCCGGACCCAGCAGATGGAATGGAGCCATCACCTCCGCCCGGGACAGATGCCTGTTCCGGAGCATCAGTGTCGGCCTCTTCAGCTTCCTCTCCATCTTGGCTGGAATCGAAGCCCTCAGCATCAGCAGCATCCCTGGCATCATCTGCTGTCTTCTCCGGCTCGCGGATGTCCCGGACAAAGGCATCGGTGTCGGCATAATCCACATAACTGTGGGCCAGTTCCTGCTGGCGCCGGATATGTTCCGGATCCGTGGTCCAGATGGATCCTTCGCGCACAGTGCGCAAAGTCTCCAGGTCAGCTTTTTCATACCAGGAGAGGAAGTAGCTGAGAGCTTCATCAGCTCCTACCCTCGCGCCGGAATCCCGCCATTCCCGGAGGCGAACCTTGGCAAGCTGCAGATCATTGCCGAGATCAACAGGATCAGTGGGCGTCCTTTGTCCCAGCCAGAGGGCAGAGAATGCCTCCTGGGCGCCATAAAAGAGTTCTTCGGTGTAGAGCGTCATGGCGTTCTTCCGGGATTGCAGAGCCAGCAGCTGCTCCGACATGTCCCAGTTGGCCGAGTCAACCGGAACACCCCGGTTCTCTCGATCCAACTGCAGAGCCCTCTCAACGTCTTCGACGGAAGCGGGGAACATGTCTGAGAAAAATAGATGATGTTAGCAAAAGGAGAACATGATATGTCGGGCAGGATAAGGAAAAAGGATTTGAAGCTTACTGGCGAGGTCAGCATTGAGCTGTGCGACTGTGACTTCCCATTTTGTCGCTTGCTCCTTTAAGCTAGACAGTTCAGCATGGGCAGTGGAGGCATCAGTCTCGGAAGCAACAAGCAGGTCCTGGGTCTTCTTCAGTTGGCCCTCCCTCTGCTCCTTCTCCTCCAGAAGCTCGGCAACCCGGCCCTTCAACTGCTCTATCTCGGCCTTGTGAGCGGCATCTCGGTCGTCCAGTTGCTTGGCCACATCCACTGAGGGCATACAGTCTTGGTGGCGTGCTTCCAGTCCAGCCTTCTCATCTGAAAAGATTTGAAGTCAAAATAATGGGAAGATAGAAAATAAAGACAAGAGATAAAGGATTTGGAGTATAAAGTGCCTATTGGGGTGACAGCGGGATCCGGCATACCTGTCAGCTCCTTGACCCTCTTAAGAAGCTCGGCGACTTGTTCTTCAGTGCCAGCTGAAGAATGTCGGCACAAGGTTATGTGTCGGAAGGAATAGTATTGCAAAGTAAAAGGAGAATATGCCGGCGAAGATTACCTTTCTTGGATAGCTCCAGCCGAAGCTTGCTATGCTCGTCGGATAACTTCTGATGCTCGCATACCAGGTCATGATACATGTCGGCCCGAGTGTTGTTCATGCGCTGCAAAAGTGTTGGGATTTGAAATATCAGCAGAGAAACTTAGCATATCAATTAAAGTTGAAGATTCTATCAAGTGATCACTCTTTGGAAGACCCAGCACAGGTGCTGCGCACCTATCCCGGCCCTCGGTGACTAGGATTTGAAGCTCGGATTGAGCTTATATCTCGGTCAAGAGGATTTGAAAAATAATTAAAAAGTGAAATAGGTAAAGACCCGGCACAGGTGCTACGCACCTATCCCGGCTCTCGGTGACTAGGATTTGAAGCTCGGATCGAGCTCATATGTCGGCAGTTAATTCGAGAACAGCTAACTACAAGAGTATTGGAAAATCCTGGATGTCCGTATCCCGGACAGCCGACATTTTCGGGGACTGGGGATATGTGTATAGGTAGAGAAGACTTACGTTGGTGGCATCGGCCAGTTGGTGAAGTCTTTGCTGGAGGCTGAGGAGCTCGTAGGCAATCGGAAGGGGCTTCGCGGCCAGGATGTTTGAGGGATTGCCAGTGGCCGAGGCTTCGGCCATCTTCTTGCTCCTGGAATCCGCGGTGTCCATGTTGCCGGCGTCATTCCACCTGACACAGTGCTCCTTGAGAGACCCAAGGCTCTGGTCACTTTTCGTCACCAGGGGGACGATGCCCTCAAGTTCTGGCGTGTCGAAGAAGTTGCGCCGGTAGCCAGGCCGGGTTGCTGCCCTGCCAAGATGCAGGGCCAGGGCAGAGCTGGTCCGGGACGCTGCTTTAGAAGGAGCAGTGGCGGCGGATGGTGTGCCGGACTTGGTCGGCTGGAACTTGAGAGTGCCGGGCTTGACCGGGGCAGAGGGCTTGACCGGGGCAGAGGTCTTGACTGAGACAACGGTCTTGGTCGTGGCAGGAGTCTTCTCAGCTGAGGGAGTCTGGGGCGCGGGTTGTTCCGGCGCAGCCGGTGCAGCTTGGCCAGCAGAGGCAGGTTCCGGAATAGTCCGGACCTCTGGTGCTGCAGGACCCTTTCCTTTGAGGTCTATACCGGCGCTCTTGTCGCTTGCGCCGACGTCTTCAGTAGGGCCAGCGTCGCTGGCGGGCGCGCCGGAGTCCGAGGCATCTTGCTAGGCTCCTGTGTCCATGAGGACATCGGAGGCCGAAGGACCCTGTTGAGCCCCCGAGTCCATATGGACGTCGGGGGCAGAGATATCTTGTTCCGGCGGAGGAACGTCCTTCGCCGGGGAGGTGGTCCTGTCTGGCGCAGGCGAAGATGCCGGCGCCGGTGAGGTCGTATGACTGGCAGAGGGTATGTCGGAGGTATCAGGGGCCGCTGGTTTGGTAACCTTCGGGCCGCCACTCGAGCCAGAAGCTTGTTCCGGCGCAAGAGGAGCCCTGAAAGAGAGAAGAAGCTAAGTTAGTAATCAAAGCAAGAGATATGTCGGAGGCAATGCAAGGAGAAGAAACTTACCCCGAGGCAACAGGCCTCTGTTTCTTCGGGATAGGCACGCCAACTTTCTGCCTCTTCTGTTGTTGAGGTGTGTCGGGCTGGGGTTTCACGCCTCGCTTCCGGCCGGCACGTCCGCCGGTGGAAGGAGGTCCCTGGTTCAGAGGGGCGGCGTCGACAACCATGTCGTCCGGGATAGCTGAGGACGGCATTGGAAAGGCGTAAGCAACAGGTGTTTCTGGAAAAGCATATGCAAGTGGCATCGGGTCATAATACATCAAGATCTCCTCGTCAGAATCACCCTCACTCCGGCCTTGAGTGAAATGCCGGAATGAAGAGGCCTTACCCACGGCAGCGGCAGCACGGGTGTTCCGGGACAGCTTGTCCCAATGGTCCGGATCTTCAACATCCGCAGCAGTGCGGTCTGCCGCGATCTTGATCCGGGAGTTCTCCATGGCCTGGAAGCTGAATTTCTGTATAGGAGCAAGGTCAATTGATCAAACAAAGGAATATGGCGGCAAAATGCAAGGTCTCGGGCCAAACATGATATATGTCGATGAATAGATATGTGTCGGCTTAAGTATCTATAAGTATGTCGGCAATTAACAATATCTCGGGCCTTGCATGACAAGTATCTATGTGCCGGACAAGAGATTATATATCGGACAGGAGGGTTTACCGTTGGGGCGGGCCTATCCCGGCTATATGGTTCTAGCCCCCAGGCAAAGGTGGCCTAAGAGGACTTGCAGACGTCCTTGATCCGCCGCAGAATGTCGGCCGGAGTCAGCTCATGTGTGGAATGCCGGGTGGGGTCCATGGGCCCGCTCATCTGGCAGATCTTGTGCGACCGGCGCTGCAGAGGGGAGACGCGCCGGCTGATAAAGCAGGCCACTAAGTCTTAAGGAGTAAGGCCGGTGTCCCGGAGCTCGCCCTTAACCCGATGGAGCGCGTTCACCGGCAGCACCGAGTTCTTCGGGTTATAGGTCCAATTCTTCATAGCCAAGGGTGGCTCGTCCACAAATGGCGGCAGGTTGAGCAGATCCGCGTCAGTGGTGTTCTTGACATAGAAGAAGCTTTTCTGCCACTTCTTGCAAGATTCCAGGAGTTCCACCTTGGGGAAGTTCGAGCCCTTCCGGGACATGATGGTGGCCGCGCCACAAAGGGTCATGGGGCGGTCCTTCTTTTCCTAGGCCGTCTCCGGCGGGTCATCCTTGCTCCGGGGCGGTTCTTGGACGACTTGCTTCCGCAGTTGGAAGTATTTCGCCCAGCCTTGGGTAAGGGGCTCTATGCCGGCATAACCTTCGCAAAAGGCAGCGAAGGCGGAGAGGATCATCACGGCATTGGCCGGGATATGATGAGGTTGTAGATCATAGGTGTTGAGGAAGTCCCGGAAGAAGTCCGATGCCGGCAGACCGAAGCCCCGCTCGAAGTGGGCGATGAAGATGACGCGTTCGCCGGGTTCGGGTGCCGGCGCAGTCTCTCCCGCCGGTAGCCGGCATGCTACACCCTCCGGCACTCTCCTGGTGGAGGTGACCCAGGATATGTCGGCCGGGGTAACCTCCGACCCCTCCCAGCCAGAGCGTCCTTGGACCCGGGCCGAGTTATCTTCCTCAGAGGCCGAGGTACCCGTCATGCTTGATGAGGCCATCTTGGTGGCCGGGGCAGGGCGTGATAGCCGGAGTCCCGTGATGTTATTCCTATCAAGGCCGGAGAAAAGGGGGAGGTTAGTCTCTCCGGCATACCGCTCTCACCAATGTTAGCAGAAATAGAAGATCTACCGAGGCAGTTAAAACCGGAAATAAACGTGGATATAATTCGAACGGAAGAACAGCTGTGAACTATCAAAGAGATATCACTGGCAATGCTAATCGAGTCATGGAGACATCTACCAGAGAAACTACCACAGATTCAAGATGGCAAGGCTATCGTGATATAGTTACAAAGAAGCAGGAGGGATGAAGAACGAGAACGGAGAAAGAGGAACTTACCGAAGCTTGGCCGGCGGCGATGTAGCGGCGGCGAGCGTGCAGAGGACGATCCGATCCTGCAGCAGTGTCGCAGAGAGGAGCGGCGGCGTCATCGACGATGGTGCCGGACGTCGGCAAGCAGAGGCGCCGGCGTGCAGGTGGGCGACGGCGGCGGCTTTCCTTCTCTGTTCCTCGGTCCGGCGGTGAAGCGCAAGGGGCAGAGGAACGGAGGAAGAAGAAGGCGCTGTGGGGGTAAAAAGAGCAAGTTACCCCCACCCCGTATTTATACTAAAGAAGCCGGGGTCGTGGGGATCATGGGAGTGTTCCACTACCCCGACCGTTTCTGCGGTGAGTCGCCACGTGGCGGCACGAAGTGGGGCGGCGGTTCCTGTAACCGTGCCACTAGGCAATGATGGCAAGGAGTAACTGCGCTGTGAACCGTCACATCGTGTGACCGTTCGAGGTGGCAGGGCAGTTGCAAGTTTCGATGCAAACTGTCAGGCCTGGCTTCTCAAGGAAGACTCGTCTATATGTCGGAATAACTGCCCGGTGTATATGTTCCGTCCGGAATACCCTCGGGACCGGCCGGAATCACTTTTGGAGAAGGAACAGTTGCCGGGATATGTGTGGACGTCCCGGCATATAATCTGATAGTCGGGGTATAACGGAAAACCGGGGTATGATGAAAAGAGGATATGTTGAACCTGTCAAGGCTCCACAGTTATGACTGGGGAACCTCGGCAGCTTCGGGGACTAGTGTCGGGGGGATGACCCCCGATAGGGTCAAGAGACTAGAGAGATACAAGGTTTATGGTTGACTTTATACCGGTTGACCAAGGAAGGGCCTGGCCGGAATATAGGAGCGTCGGCCAGGCCGGCATATATGTATATCCCGGCTAATGTCTGGATATGCCGGTATAACCGGAATATAAACTGAGGAGTGCCGGCATATACTTAGATATGCCGGCCTATCTATTTGGTGTGTTGTGCAGGAGCAGGGGAGGCCGGATTACCCGACCTTCATAGGTCGTCGGTCCAGCATATAGGTCCCGGATATGGCCAACGGTCATATCCGGGATACTTAAGTCAACCAAGGTGTCACATCGCTACAATCAAGGAAGAAAACATCCAAGCATGGTAGCAGAGTATGATGGCAGGGTGCACAGTGGAGGTTACCTACCCTCACTGTGCACAAGTACAAGCTTACCTCAGAGTGGTAAGGTCACAGTCCTGGAGGTACAAGGTACAGCAAGGGCGAGTCCCATCGAGAGCAATCAGGGAGAAAGTTAAGGGCGTCTGCCCTCGTCAGTAAGTCCTATTTGGAGTGTAGTTGGTGTCTCCTGGTCTCCTATGACCGTTGTAACCCTGGCCACCACTATATAAGGTGGCACAGGGAGTCCTAGCAAAGGGTTGGTTGATTGGTCACTCTGTGTTCCTACACTTAGCAGTTCATCTTCCTCCTCTAGCAGAGAGCTTGGAAGCGCCACTGTTGTATACTCCATCGATCCAAATATATAACCAGTAGAGCAGGAGTAGGGGTGTTATCTCCTTACGAGAGCCCCGAACCTGGGTAGATCAGTGTTCCTTTCTGTCGTGCTTTTTAGCTCGTTCCCCTCTCCCGAATCCTCCAGCATCTAGTTCGGCCCCCATTTAAGCCATCCTATGGCATATGTTGTTTCACCACGACGACACGAAGATTTTTAGAGCTGAAACAGTCAAACAAGGCTACGATATATGATTCTCGAGTTGCGTCATCGCGACAAAACTTGAATGCCATGATTGAAAAATGTCATGAAGGTAAGACCCCAGGATCTGTCCTATGTGGCCTGGTATACGCACATGGATGCCCTCTGCTAGTAGTTATCCGTGTCTACGACACGAAGAAAATCCTGGTGGACGCACTGGGTACCCTGAGAACCACTGGGACTCGTTCTTTGTAAGTCCTAAATGCGACAAAAGAATGGGTTTGACCAGTTTCCCAAATTCAAGTCCAAGGGGATTGAATTCGAAGTAGGTGACAAGTATCTGTTCCGGTAGTTAACTGGCCTCTTGATCCGTCAGAGTTGTCAGGCTTGTTCATCAAAACCCCTTGCGAGATAATATAATGAAAGTTGTTTATTTTTGAGTACAGGAAGAAGAAGAAGAAGTCGAAAGATTAATCAAGTCGAAGATTTGAGGATTTGAGATTCAACCCGAATCTACAATTCTGGTAGAATCTCGGGGGCTACTGACAAGGGTATAGATAATAGAGCCCGTTAGTTGAGTACCCCTGAGGCCCGTTAAGCTAGGCCCAAGTGTAATCCTAGTCGAGATACGAGTTCATGTCATATATCAATATTGTAATCTGTGTTGGACCCCTCCCATACCTTGAGACCTGGCCACCTATATATAGGGGCCAGGAGAGGACGGTGAGGGACAGATTGAGAGTAAGCCAAAGTTCACCACCACCTTTACTTTCGATACACACCTTGTTTGACTGATTTTACCTTCGAGTTCATCCGACGCCCTACTTCCCCGATCCTAAGTCCTTCATCTAGGACATTTGTTGAGTTAACCCTCATCATCGACAGCCTGCTCTTTCCACGGCATAGTACCAGGGAGCACAAATTACCCCCTCAGGAAAATCGAACTCGACATTTGCTTCGGCGACAGTGGCAATTACCGCAGAGAGAAGTTGGAGTTCAAAGTGATGGACTGGCCCTCGCAGTACCATGCAATCCTGGGGCGATCAGCATTCGCAAAGTTCATGGCAGTCCCTCATTACGCATACCTAACGCTCAAAATTCTAGGACCCAAGGGGACCATCACAGTACAAGGCAGCTTTGAAGTACCCAACACCTGCGACAAATAATTCAATAAGATGGCTCAAACCTTCGGCACGACAGCCAAATATGCAAGACTCAAGGGCGAAACTGATCACAACATGCTACCCGACGTTGGTCGATCCCTGCCAGACCAGGCTTTCGACGCAACACAAGACTCCAAGAAAATCCAGGTTCACCCTACGGACCCAAACAAAACTACTTCAATAGCGGTAAACTTGGACCCTGCATAGGAAAGCGCGCTCGTCGAGTTCCTCCGTGAGCACTTTCGCTTGGTGTACTTCAGTCATGCCAGGGGTTCCCAGGGAACTCGTCGAGCATGCACTAAATGTGGATCCAAAAGCAAAACCAGTCAAGCAACCTCTACGACGGTTTGATGAACCCAAAAGAAAAGCAATAGAAGCCGAGCTACACAGGCTAGAAAACGTAGGCTTTGATACGTCTCTAACATATCTATAATTTTTGATGCTCCATGCTTATTTTTACACCATTTGCTTAGTGTTTCGTTACACTTCATGGCATTTTTATGCATTTTCTGGAACTAACCTATTAACGAGATGCCACAGTGCCAGTTCCCTGTTTTCTGCTATTTTTGTGTTTCAGAAAAGTTACACAGGAAATATTCTCGGAATTAGACGAAACAAAAGCCGAACATCCGAAAATTTACCGAAGCTTCTAGAGAACTGAAGAGGAGACGGAAAGGAGCCAGGAGGCGGCCTCACCACCAGGGGGCGCGGCCCAGGGCATGGCCGCGCCGCCCTATGGTGAGGGCCCCCTGGTCCACTTCTGATGCTGCCCCTTCGCCTATAAAGACCCCCCGATGGGAAAAACCTAAATACCCGATCACTTTTCCAGAATACATCGTGATCCGCCGCCGCCGTTGACCCGAGATCGAGAGGGTCCAGAAGCTCTTCCCGGCACCCTGCCGGAGAGGGAAATCACCAACGGAGGTCTTCTTCATCGCCATGCTTGCCTCCGGCGCGATGAGTGAGTAGTCTACCTTGGACTATGGGTCCATAGCAGTACCTAGTTGGTTGTCTTCTCCACCATGTGCTTCATGTTTAGATCTCGTGAGCTGCCTTACATGATCGAGATCACCGTTATGTAATTTTACATGTTGTGTTTGTTGGGATCCGATGAATATTGGTGTTATGATTGAGTTGATGTGCTAAATATTATCTTATGTTATCTCTATGTTGTTTATGATCTTGCATGCTCTCCGTTGTTAGTAGCTATCTTGGCCGAGTAGTTGCTAGTGACTCCAAGAGGGGGTATTTATGCTCGATAGTGGGTTCATGCCTCTATTTAATCTGGGGGAGTGACCGAAACCTCTAAGGTTGTAGATGTGCTGTTGCCACTAGGGAGAAAACAATATTCATATGCTCAAGGGCATATGCTTTATTTACATTACACACTTTGCTTAATGCAGTTATCTGTTGTTCGTAACTTAATACTTGTGGAGTTCTCGGATTGATTCGCCACAAGTGGATTATTAGTCATAGATGCAGTTGGATGACGGTCTATGTATCTTGTTGTAATTCCCAGAGTAAATCTCATAGTGATCCTCTCGATATATGCACGTTGTCTTTATTCTATCAATTGCCCAACTGTAATTTGTTTACCCAGCATTTGTTATTTTATCTTATGAAGAGACACTACTAGTGAACTGTGGACCCCGGTCCTATTTCTATTATATTGCTATCACCTGTTTACTTTACTCGCATATTACTATCACTTTCCACTCGATACGCTCATACCCTTTATTTCAAGCAAACCGGTGAGACTGACAACCTCATCGTAAGTTGGGAACAAAGTATTTGGTTGTGTTGTGTGCAAGTTCCATGTTGCTACTAGTTGAAGATGCGCTAACACATTATCGTTAACGGCGCCCTTGTTGGAGTGTCACTAGGCTAGCAAGCATCACCTTCTTGAGTTTTGCTTTTTCCTACTGGATCGATAAACCTTGGTTTCTTATTGAGGGAAAAACTTGCTACTATATTCATCATACCTTCCTCTGGGGGTTTCCCAACTGGCCGGTCATTTACTTCATCACCACCGCGCCATCTATAGCAATCAAGCCTTTTTCTGGCGCCGTTGTCGGGGAAAAAGAAGACTTCTGCAAGGGGAGTTTCACACGCACATCCTTTACGTTGTTTTAAGTTTTGCTTTTACTTTATTTTTACTTGCATCATTTTATCAAAAACACAAAAAAATTAGTTTCCTTTATAGTTGTTATTTCTTTACTCTAGTTCATTATGTTGTTCCCTAAGTATGTTTTGGAGGATCTCTCAGTAGGTAGTGGTTCAATTATTGGAAAAAGTAACATTGAGGAGTTCTTTAATCATATTAGTATGCATAAACATGTTGAGGAAAAATCTTTGGCTGAGCTTGCTCCTAGTTATGAAGTTGCTTCTGCTTATTTAATTCACATGTTAGAAGCTAGGTTTGCTAGCCTTAATCCTTTTATGCAACACATGTTTCTTAAGCTTCATGATATTGAGGACCCCGAAAAGAAAGCTTTTATCCTTGAAACTTTGCGGATAGAATTTAGAGATGTGGCCATTGAAGCTAGGAAAGTTATTAAGTGTTTTAATAAGCTTGGCTCACATATAAAGGTTGTTAGTACAAACAATGAGGGAACCGAAATACCTATACCTAGCAAACTCTTGGGGATTGTATGAAGCTTTTGAAAATAATTTTGATTGGATCAGCCCCAAAAATCTTTTTAGTGATTTGAGTGAACCAAAGCGTGATCACAAAGGGGCTTCAAAAACTTATGTGGATGAAATACAATACCTTATTGAAAAGACTTCTGCAGTTGATCTTAATGCCTCTCTTGATATTACTTGATTTGCATTTTCTGCGCCTAGCTCAAAGGCGTTAAAGAAAAGCACTCTTGGGAGATAACCCAATGTTTTTACTTTTAGTAATTTTTCTTTTATTTGAGTCTTGGAAGTTATTAATACTGTAATAACCTCTCCTTATCATTTTTATTTCGTTTTTGTGCCAAGAGAAGGCTCTAATTTGAGTGAGGTAAGATTTGGGGATGTTGCTGTCCTGAAACAGTTTTCGGTGCTGCACCGTAAAAATTCCTTAAAATTCTCAGAATATCATTTGGACCTGCGATTTCTTGTGCATATGACCCAGGTTATATCCAAACTTTCATTAATTGAACACTTTTTTATTTGAGTGACAGAAAACCCTCTAAAAATTTGACCTTTGTTAGCTGTTCTGTTTTGACAGATTTCTGCCAATATTTGTGTTTGCCGCTTTATCGCTTTCTTTTTGAGTTCTTTTGATCACGAAACTTTTGGGCAAGTTGCTACAGTATTATAAGCTTTATATGTGGTGGTTTTGAGTTGAAACCTGAAGCAAAAAGGGTTGATTCATTGTTATGCTTACACTAATGTTGCTAATAGAATTGTGTTTAGTTTTGTATGAAGGAAGTTTTCAAGTGTAGGGATTGGAGAATGATGAGATGAGTTGAAGAATGGACAAAAGCTCAAGCTTGGGGATGCCCATGTCACCCCAAGAAATATCCAAGAGGTACAAGCGTCAACGCTTGGGGATGCCCCCGAGGCACCCCTTCTTCATCGGCAAAAATCAGGTCACCTTTCAACACACTATATTTTTATTGCTTCATGCATTATGCGTTTTTCTTGGAGCGTCAGTTGTTTTTATTTTTCTGTTTTTTTTTAGTTTTGTTTGCTGCAATAAATGGTTGGTCCCCAACAAATTCCTTTGGGAGAAGTTGCCTTGCTTTTCATTTGCCAAGAACACTCCGTTTTTCACTCTTATCGTTCAACGAGTGTTCTCTTTTTCTAGAACTACGTTTAGTTTTCGTTTTTCACCTTGATTTTTGTTCAGATCTTGTTATATCTTTTTATTAAGGTGTATTTTGACCTCTGGTCCATGTTGGTTTTCATCAAAAGAGTTGTTTATAAAAAATTCGAATGGTGTTGGAAAAGAGAAAAAGCTTTATGCAACAAGGTGGTACAAAAAAGAGCTTGTGTAGACTGCAGCCTAGGCTTTTGCATGTCGTGCTTGATGACTTTTTGATAGTATGCTTAGTGGTTTTGCTGTGCCATGACTTGTCTCAAATGACTGAGATTGCTTAATGAGCCTTTGAAAAAAATCATGCGTTGTTTTTATTATTTGGAAGCATTATTTTGGTTTTCTCCTTTGATGCATTATTTGGGTTGACTTGGCGCATGCTCACACATGTTTGACTCATACAAAGTCACCATAAGCCTCTATGATCATTTAGTTTTTGACTTTTGATGCCATCTTATGCTTCTTTTAATGTCGCTTTGTCGCTATGCATGATTATTGCCGTTATTGCTCTCTTAGTTGGTCGCTCCCAGTCTTTTGCTAGCCCTCATTTTGTACTGAGTATGAGCTCTACTCGTGCATCCAAATCCTAAAAACCAAGTTGTTCCAATGTGTCCACCATACATACCTATTAGCAATTTGCTATTCCAAGGTACATTTGACTTGCTTTTATCTATCCTTCAAATTAAACTCTTTTGGTGTTATGCGAAAATTGGTCAGTAAAGCTCTCACGAACCTGATGGCACACTTTACTTTTCTCATTTTAAAATTTTGACATTGTGGCTCTCTTATGTTGAGTTGTTATGCTTGCAAGTTGTAAGTTGGAAATTAGCACAGCCATGCCGTCATGGGGCAAGCTTTCAACATTGCACTATCTTTCATTTGAGTTGATATCGTGATCTTTTGTTTATGGATACTCGCGATGTGAAATAAGTTGGGAATCTTGCGGGATCATGGAGTTTGTATACGTGTTGGAGAAACGCCTGGGCCGCTAATCTAAGCCATGCATAATTCATGGTGGAAATTTATAGCTTGCCCATAGTGAACATTCGACGACGCATCTCACAATAAAAAGCTATACCAATGGTAAATAAAAGAGATGCCGAGGTGTTCATTGTCTGTTTGTCCTGTCATTTTGATGTGGGCTTGTTCCATGTCATCGGGCATGGAGGTACCCCGTTGGCGGTTCTCGATGATATGTGTATACTTACAATGACAAGAGCTTGCTTGGGACTCTAAGTCGAGTAGCATGAGGTTTGGGTATTCGTATTTCACGGGACACGAGGTTTTCAACTTATGATTTGTCAAGCATATGCATCATAAGTGTATTCGCATTAACTTTAACCATTCAAGATGCCTATGATAGGGGCAATGAGAGCTCAAAGCCAGTAAGTACCATAATTTTTGAAGGTTTATAAAACTTGCAATCACTGCTTTCCTCCACGAAGGGCCTTTCTTTTACTTTTATGTTGAGTCTCCACCTTCTATCTTGATGCATTGTCTAAGAGAGCATAGTTGTCATTCTGAGTATAATGTGCATTGTCCCAAAGTTTTTCATTGATTGGTTCATGATGTTGGTTTCACTTGTTCTCAAATTACTTGTATCTAGTCGCCCTCTTAAACTTGAAGGTGTCCTATGCATTTATGTTTTGCTCTCTCATGAAGGACAAGCTGAAAACCATTTGTATGTTTTTCCTTATGATTTGAAAACACGTTTGACTTTCATTATTTCATTTTCATGATCTTTCGTTTGTGTTCTTTTTCATGTTATAACATGGTTGCTAAGTTTCTTCTATCAAGATTATATCTTTCATGCCCATGTTTTAAGTTCTTTTGATCCCAGCGCACAACGCTTACATATATGATCAAGATTGTGTAGGTGCATGTCACCTCAAAAATTATTTCTTTTGTTATCACTTACCTACTCGAGGACGAGCAGGAGTTAAGCTTGGGGATGCTGATACGTCTCTAACGTCTATAATTTTTGATGCTCCATGCTTGTTTTTACACCATTTTCTTAGTGTTTCGTTACACTTCATGGCATTTTTATGCATTTTCCGGAACTAACCTATTAACGAGATGCCACAGTGCAGGTTCCCTGTTTTCTGCTGTTTTTGTGTTTTAGAAAAGTTACACAGGAAATATTCTCGGAATTGGACGAAACAAAAGCCGAACATCCGGAAATTTACCGAAGCTTCCAGAGAACCGAAGAGGAGATGAAAAGGAGCTAGGAGGCGGCCTCACCACCAGGGGGCGCGGCCTAGGGCCTGGCCACGCCGCCCTATGGTGAGGGCCCCCTGGTCCACTTCTGACGCTGCCCCTTCGCCTATAAAGACCCCCCGACAGGAAAAACCTAAATACCCGATCACTTTTCCAGAATACATTGCGATCCGCCGCGGCCGTTGTCCCAAGATCGGGAGGGTCCAGAAGCTCTTCCCGGCACCCTGCCGGAGAGGGGAATCGCCACCGGAGGTCTTCTTCATCGCCATGCTTGCCTCCGGCGCGATGAGTGAGTAGTCTACCTTGGACTATGGGTCCATAGCAGTAGCTAGTTGGTTGTCTTCTCCACCATGTGCTTCATGTTTAGATCTCGTGAGCTGCCTTACATGATCGAGATCACCGTTATGTAATTCTACATGTTGTGTTTGTTGGGATCCGATGAATATTGGTGTTATGATTGAGTTGATGTGCTGAATATTATCTTATGTTATCTCTATGTTGTTTATGATCTTGCATGCTCTCCGTTGTTAGTAGCTATCTTGGCCGAGTAGTTGCTAGTGACTCCAAGAGGGGGTATTTAAGCTCGATAGTGGGTTCATGCCTCTATTTAATCTGGGGAAGTGACAGAAACTATGACACCCCCAAATTTATCACAAATTCGAAGTGCCCGTTATGTATTCCACCACAATCCCAGAATCATTGTTGTGATACACATAACGTAGTTGGTAACCAGTTCCATAGTCATTACAATACGGTGGTTCAAATACAATGGTCATAGTGACCAAGTTCATATTACAACACAATATAGCAGCGGAAATAACGTCTTCGGGTCCATGCCTTCACCCTACAGGCAATGGCGACTCAGGAGATGATCTTAGTTCTGATACTCTTCTTCATAACCTTCCTCCAGATACTCTTCCCCATAGTCTAGCCAAGTTGATAGCCAGGGACACAGCCATGAGTACATTGGATGCACTCGCAAACCATCTTATAAAGGAAATGATGAAGTATATATGCAAGGTTGATATGGTGGACTAAGCACCAAGTTTATTTGCAAAAGCTAGTTTTATTTCCCAAGAAGGCTCATTAGTAGAGAAGAAGATTTAGTTCTCTAAGTACATCTAAAAAAGGAACTTCAAGTGTGTCAAGATCATTGTCAAGTCAAGTCAAGTCATTCACCAAGCTCATCATAGGTTGTTTATATTCTTGACAAAAGTCAAGTACAGCTTGCCAACTGTCCATGACCGCGGACGCGGCTATTCGAATAGTTTTGAAACCTCTGCAGAGGGGTACACTTTACCCACAAGATTCGATACATCTGCCGGGAGAAATCCACGGTTCGTCATACACAAAGTATGCGAGGTTCAGATAATCAAACAAACTCTTTCACTTGTCTACTCTAGTATTGGATCCTTCCCTACGAGTCCATTCTGGCACTCATAGTTTTGCCCGCTGCAGAGTGCTGCATGAATGGAATTTCCACTCGGTTTGAAAGTACCCGCGCACGGTGTACTTCTATAAAGGATGATACAAGGCCTCCCATACTAGGGTAAACAAGCTACGGACTAAGCCCCTTCCCATTTAGGGGTAGTGTGGTCTTACGGTTTGGTTGGCTCACATAGTACATCACTTAGTATCATTTGGCAAATACATTCCATAGTCCTTAGTCAAGATTATTTTCCTTCATAAAACCATCATGTATGAGAGGTCTCCAATTCAAGTGTTCAAGTTCAAGTCACCAAGTTCAAAGGGGGTTCCTCTTAGAGATGGCATCAATTTTATTAGCGACTAAGCAACTACATTGAGGAATGATACCCCTAAATAGGGTTGGATAAACTCAGCTTGATTCTCTTGCTAAACAAGATATCACTACACATCTATCATTCTACTCTAGCAATTCAATCATGCAATTTACTAAAAACAAGTAGAATGCAATAGTAAAACTAGGCATTTGGAGTATGATTCAAAAGATGGCTTGCCTTGGTTGGCAAAGTGTCCGGGGTAGTCTTCTTCTTCTTGATAATATTCCCCTTCAATATCCTCCTCAGCAACACTAGCGTCTAATAACGAATAAATACAAAGCACACAATCACCACACCATACTAACAACATACCAAGCACACATACTTGTTTTCAAACAATAGCCTTCATGTTGGATTTTATTTGAATTGGTTTGCAAGTTTTCTTCCAAGTTTGCGTTGAGTGTGCAAGTTAACTTTTCTACCATATGCCATGTGTGGTTTACTTTTTAAGTATGGGTATTAAACTAAGGGTATTAGTACTAGTTCCAATGAGGATTGACTCATTAAGTGAATTGGTATTGAGGGCAAATTAATTCTAAGTGTATGATAGAGATCTATCATTTTATGTTACTAACTAGAATTGGGTTAGGGTATAATTGGTACCACTAACAAGGTTTGAGTTGATTAAAGTGGGACTAAACAGTAGGGGAGTTAATTAGTGAGTTCACAAACCAAGTTTCATAATTTTAGGAGGCTTAAACAATTTTCTAGAATTTTCCTATGATTAATAAAGCTATGGTCAAGGTATTTTTATTTATTTAAATCCCTAACTCAAATTGAATTCTAACCAGTTTCAGAGGGTAGAGCATTTCCTAAGCTTTCCAACGCATATTCATTTGCTAAAAATGGATTTCTAAATCTCTTGGAATTAAAGTTTGAAAATCATCTCTGAAACTTATTTGAAATAATTCAAACGGGCGGGAAATTAAATAAAAACGAAACGGACCGAAACCAACTGAACCGGGCCTAATTCCTATAGAACCCGAACGGGCCGGCCCAATACCGCTTCGCCCGGGCGGGAAATGCTTAAAACTGAACCTGACAGGTGGGGCCCGCTCGTCAGATAACTTAACCGCACCGAACCGGTACGCTACCGATGGATTCTAATCCAACGGCGCTGGTGCGTCGTGTTCGACGGCGAGGGTGGAGCTCACCTGCGCGCAGAGAAGAAGACGACGGCAACGGCGGCGCGCATAGAGGAAGCAGAGCTTGACGGCGACGAGCGGAAAGGACTCCGGCGAGTCTCCTCCACCAATTCCCGGCGTCCGCTCGTCCAGCGGCGGCCCAACACGGCGGCACTGCCTGCGCCCAGTGGCTCACCGGCGTTGCAGGCTACTTCGAACGAGAGCGAGAGGGAGGGAGAGAAGGTGTCTGAGAGATAGCTGGGAGTGGTGTGGGCTCGTTCGTTTGATCGGCAGGGGCTTTTATAGGCCAGAGAGACGAGGGCGAAGGCGTCCAGTAGCTCGCCGGTGCGGGGGCCCTAGCGACGTGCATCGAGCAACACCGGGCACGGCAGCCTTGCGAGCGTGCTGGAGGGTTTTTGCCTCGGCGACGGAGTGCTGTGGGTCGGCTCTGGCGAGGTCACGGCGGCCGGTGACGTGCAGGGAGCAGAGGGAGAAGAGAGGGGGTCCTGGGCGCGTTCTTCTTCTTCTCCTCCACTTCTCACGGCTCGGGTCGGGGCAGAGGGGGCTGGGCTCGACCGCGGACGTCTCCACGAGCATGGCTACATGCTCGAGGCGAACGGGAACAGTGCTGGCCAATGTGAGCTCGATTCTCTCCGATTTTTGCCTGCGAGGTGTTCGACACAATGCCCGCAAGAAATTCAAATTCGAATTTTTGAAAATGGCCACTGTGGTTTGTCAACATACTGGACAAGGGTTCCAGGGATATTTTTGTTACAAAGAAAGATTAAGTTTTGCAGAAATCAAATTTCAAATTTTGGGTATTGTCACTGTTTCAGATTCAATCTTTGGCCGATGTTTGAGTTGAGCTACACTTTGAATTTTGGTTTGAAACTTCTTGGTTGAGTTAGTAGGCAACTTGGTCAAGCTCAACTAACTGGCCAAACCTTTGCTTGAGTTACAGATTTCTTAATCTAAAGGCTCAAAGTAGGGTAGTCAATAATAATTTCTAGATCACTTTTTCTTCTCTTTTTCTTTCTTTCTTTTGTTCCTGTTTTCTTTAGCTCTTATGATCTTACTCTAATGCTTCTGTTGGTTAGGTTAGAATTAACTAACTATTGCACAACAAATAATAACACACATAAAATCATAAAAGACATACAATAGAAAATACATGCACACATAAAATATGAATGAAAAAGTTTTTGTTGGTCCAAAATTTGGCACTTTAATTAATAGGAAGTGGATTACAAATTTCTGAGTTGTTACAATCTTCCCCCCTTAAAAAGAATCTCGTCCCCGAGATTCACTAATTAAGAACTGAAAAGATTGGGAAACTCTTTCTGAAAGTAATCTTCTCGTTCCCAAATGGCTTCATCTTCGGTGTGATTACTCCACTGAACTTTCAGAAACTTGATGCTTCGGGTTCAAGTGGTTCGATATGCTTCCTCGAGGATACGGGTAGGCACTTCACGATAGGTCAAATCTTTGTTGATGTCCACGGAACGGTGATCAATATTCTTGAAGATTTCTGGCTTCTCCGGAACTTCAAGACATTTCCGAAGTAAAGACACGTGAAAGACATCGTCCACTTCGGACAATTCAGGGGGCATTTCCAACTGATAGGACACTTCTCCTCTGCGGCTTAGTACCTTGAAGGGTCCAATATACCTTGGTGCAAGCTTTCCTTTTACTTGGAATCTTTGCATTCCCTTGAGAGGTGATACTCTAAGATAAACAAAATCTCCAATCTTGAAGGTCAGCTCTCTACGTCTCTTGTCGGCATAACTCTTCTGTCTCGACTGGGCTGCCTTGAGGTAATCACGAATCATGCGAACCTTCTCTTCAGCCTCTTGCAGAATGTCTGGTCCAAATATCTGACTGTCTCCAGTTTCTGACCAATTCAAAGGGATACGACACTTTCTTCCATATAAAGCTTCAAATGGGGCCATTTGCAAACTGGCTTGATAACTGTTGTTGTAGGAAAACTCCGCGAAAGGCAGACAATCTTCCCACTTAGCCCCATAGGCTAGAACACAGGCTCTCAACATATCTTCAAGTACTTGATTCACTCTTTCAGTCTGTCCATCAGTCTGAGGGTGGTAAGCTGTGCTAAAGGCTAATTTGGTTCCCAAGGCTTGGTGCAAACTTCTCCAAAATCTTGAGGTGAATTGGGTTCCTCGATCGGAAACTATGGTTTTAGGGACTCCATGCAAACTAACAATTCTGGATAGATAAAGATCTGCCAGCTGTCCTGAAGTATAAGTGGTCTTAACAGGAATAAAGTGGGCAACTTTGGTCAATCTATCCACAATGACCCAGATAGAGTCATTTCCACGTCTAGACCTTGGAAATCCAGTGATGAAATCCATTCCAACAGATTCCCACTTCCATTCCGGAACTTGCAAAGGTTGCAGCAATCCAGCAGGACGTTGATGTTCAGCCTTGACTCTTTGACAAATATCACACTTAGATATGAACGATGCAATCTCACGCTTCATTCCATGCCACCAAAATTGTTCCTTTAAATCTTGGTACATCTTAGTTCCACCGGGATGAATGGAGTAGGGTGTCTCATGGGCTTCCTTCATAATAACTTCCTTCAATTCCAAGTCCGCAGGCACACAAATACGTCCTTTATACCAAAGAACTCCTTGGTCATCTTCTTCAAATCCTGGCACCTTGCCGGAATTAATCCTGCGCTTAATTTCGTCAATACTCTCATTTCCCTTCTGGGCTTCTTTGATTTGGCTCATCAAGGTGGGTTGAAACTCAAGGTTGGCTAAGAATCCTCGACTGACTAGTTCCAATCCAAACCTTTCAAATTCTTGGTGCAACATGGGTTGCTCTTCTTTGATCATCATATTCAACGAGCATGGCTTCCTACTCAATGCATCGGCAACTACATTGGCCTTACCAGGGTGATAATGAATTTCCAGATCATAATCCTTGATCAACTCTATCCATCTTCTTTGTCTCATGTTTAACTCTTTCTGAGTAAAAATATACTTCAAACTCTTGTGGTCAGTGTAAATCTCGCAACGGTTACCCATAAGATAGTGCCTCCAGGTCTTCAAAGCTAGAACTACGGCTGCTAACTCCAGATCATGGGTTGGATAGTTTTCTTCATGAGGTCGAAGCTGCCGGGAGAGGTAAGCTATGACCTTGCCTTCTTGCATTAACACACACCCAAGTCCAAGTTTGGAGGCGTCGCAATAGACATCAAAGTTTTTGGTGATATCGGGCATGGTTAGGACGGGTGCGGTCACCAATCGCTTCTTGAGCTCTTGAAAACTTTCTTCACACTTAGGGGTCCATTCAAACTTCTTGTCCTTCTTCAACAATTGGGTCATGGGTCTGGCAATGCTTGAAAATCCTTCGACAAATTTTTGGTAATATCCCGCAAATCCGAGAAAACCTCTAACTTCAGTTTGAGTGGTAGGGGCTTCCCATTCCATGACTGATTTGATCTTCTTTGGGTCTACTGATATTCCTCCCGCGGATAATACATGGCCTAAGAATCCAACTTCCTTCAACCAGAACTCACATTTACTGAACTTGGCATATAGCTGATTCTTTCTCAGAGTCTCTAAGATTAATCTCAGATGGGTTGCATGCTCTTCTTCAGACTTGGAGTAGATAAGAATGTCATCAATGAAGACAACAACAAACTTATCCAAGAACTCCATAAAAATCTTATTCATGAGGTTCATGAAATAGGCAGGGGCATTGGTTAATCCAAAGGACATTACGGTGTACTCATACAATCCGTATCGGGTAGTGAAGGCTGTTTTGGGAATATCAGTTGCACGGATTTTTAGTTGATGGTATCCAGTTCTAAGGTCTATCTTCGAGAAAACTTGAGCTCCAGTCAATTGGTCAAACAGATCATCAATCTTTGGGAGAGGATATTTATTCTTGATGGTAACATCATTTAGCTTGCGGTAATCAGTGCACAGTCGGCTGGAACCGTCACTTTTATCCACAAACAAAACGGGTGATCTCCAAGCAGAAGAACTTGGCTGAATCAATCCCTTACTCAACAGGTCATCCAATTGCTTCTTTAACTCCACTAGTTCAGTTGGGTTCATACGATAAGGTCGTTGGGCTATGGATCCCGTTCCGGGAATAAGCTCAATGATAAACTCAATATCCCGATCCGGTGGCATTCCGGGTAGCTCATCGGGAAAAACATCTGGGTATTCACAAACGATGGGAACTTCCTCTATAGTTGGCCCTGAGATACTCTTATGACATCTGGTGGTCTGGGGTGGTTTTACGGACACATGCTTTACTACCATCCCACTGTTACTCCTCATAGTGATGGTCTTCTTGGCACAATCTATCACTCCTTGATGGGAAGACATCCAATTCATACCAAGAACTACTTCCAAACCTTTAGTTCCCAACACTATCAAATTGGCTAAGAAAGCTATTCCATGAATTTCTATGGGAACTGCCAAACAGTTCCACTCAGCCCTTGTTGTTGACCCAGGTATTTGTACTAACATGGCATGTTTCATGGGTGTTGGTTGTAGTCCACTTTTATCAACAAATAATGTAGTAACAAACGAGTGTGAAGCTCCAGAATCAAACAGAACTCTTGCAGGAACTGAATTAACATGGAACATACCAAGCACAACGTCGGTTGCTTCCTGAGCTTCTTCAACATTCATGTGATTCAGACGGCCTCGAGGGTGAGGCTGGTTCCTTGGTGGATAGTTCTTGCCATTTCCTACACGGCGCTGTTGCTGAGCAGGAGCGGTGGTCTTGGCTGCATCATTCAGCTTCTTGGGGCACTCATTGGAGTAATGCCCTTTGAGTCCGCACTCATAACAGGTAACACCAGACTTGTCACCCGGCTTGGGCAGCACAGGGGCGCCATTTGGCCTAGGGGTATTGGGGTTGAAATTGTTGCCACTAGGTCTCGGAGGTGCACGATTGAAGTTGTTGCCGGTCGGACGGTTGGGATAGTTGGGACGTGGAGCAGGTGCAGATGGCCTCATCGGCCTAGGGGCGAAACCCATGGGTGGATTTCCCCTTGGCTTCTGCGAGTTGCTTGAGTTGCCTTGATACATCATACGGCGCTTGCGGTTTTCCGCAGCTTGCTTGAGTTTGCCTTCCATCTGAATGGCAGAGTCAACTAATGACTCCAGGTCTGCAAAGGGAATGCTGACCAAGACACATTGCATCTCATCATGAAGTCCATTCAGAAACCTTTCTTGCTTCTTCTCATTGGTGTTGGTGTCGTCCGGGGCATACCTAGACAGGGTAAGAAACTTGTCATGGTAGTCAACCACAGATAGGGAACCTTGCTTCAGATTTCTGAACTCATCTCTCATCCTTTTAATCAATCCCAACGGAACGTGGGCTTTGCTAAACTTGCTCTTGAACTCCTCCCAAGGCATCACATACCCTTGGGCTTGCATCGCACGAGTGCTATCCCACCAAGCTCTTGCGGCTCCCGCAAGATAGTGGGTGGTGTACAAGACCTTCTCATTCTCGCCGACTCCGGCGACTGCCAAATTGTTCTCCATGGTGCGAAGCCAGTCATCAGCATCTAATGGCTCTTCAGACTTAGTGAACATAGGTGGGTTGGTGTTTTGGAAACTCTTTAACTTGGATCGGTGATCATCATTGCCATTGTTCTCTCCTTCACCATGGCCATTTCCATTGCCATTGTTGTGGTTCATTGCCATCTGGGTTAGTTGCTGAAGAGTGGCCAAGTTAGCTTGGCGCTCAGCTCGGGCTGCTTCTCGGTCTTCCATGATCAACCTTAGTAGTTCGGCCATTTCCGGGTTCGGAGGTGGGGGTGCTCGCGGCATCTGAAGATAACGTGTGTAAGACAAGAGGGAAAAACTAATTGCTAAGATTCAATGTAACATATATGATGCAATTTTTGTCTTACTAAGGCCTTAAGGGCCAAATTCATATTTCATTCAACAAGCATCAAACATATCATACATACGAGTTCACACATTACAAATGGTTTACATCAAACCATTGCGACTCGTCTACTAGAGAGGGGGATACAACTCACACCTACACGAAGTTACTTAAAGTAAACTCATAACTAGATAACACAGGGATCTCCAATCTAAACACCGGGCTCCTCGGGGTCTTCCTCCTCATCATCCACAATGAATCCAGCATCCTCATCATGCTCCGAATCATCAAGGTCCTCCATGAAGTCCTCCTCGTCACTAATGAGGGCATTATCCTCCTTGCGGAGATCAATGCCTTCCTCCTCACCAAGGTGGCTCTCTAGACTCTCAATGTACTCAGTCAGCTCAGCCACATTGGCCTTCAACTCCTCAATGATCTGATCCCTCTCATCGCGCTGGCGGCGAAGACTCTTGCGATCCCTAGCAAGAATCCTGATGGTGCTTCTCGCCTCCACAAGTGCGAAGTGCTCAAGGTTGGCCTTGGTACGGGCACGATCTGCCTCCTGCTGAGTGGAGTACAGCAAGAAGTCCATGTGATCGACATAGGTACTCGGCTCATTTTGCCCTGGCATGTTTGCGGGACGCCCGTCCGCATCATGCCGAGCAAAGTTCCTAAAGCGCTCCCCCTGGACCTCCTCAACATGTAGTCCGCACAAGCGGGCGTGCATCTCCTGCATACCTCGGACCAAACCATCGGCCCAAGTGTTCTCCACAAGCTCAAACTTGATCCTTGGAGAACTTAGATCTCCCTTCTTGCCACGGCAACTCGCCCTAACAAGCCACCGTAGCTCTCCATCCGGGTGCTCATTGAGCACGGCTCCCTTGAACTCCGGATACAGACGATCTAGGAACAAGGTCAGGGTGGTGAGGTCGCACTCGAAACAAAGGCTACCACCATGGCCCAACTGGTACTGCTCAGTGAATACCGGTACAAAATTTTAGATTAGATTAAGTTAGTGATCAACTCAAGTGTGCAAAATTTTAAGTAGGTAAAAAAACTGAAGCATGTACAAAGCTTTGTAAATAGAGAGGAAAAGACTAAGCAATTTTAAACCATTACTTATCTCTTTGCTTTTATAAAGGTTTCATTTAACGCCCATTCTAACTAAGGTCTCCTATGGTCAGCCTAGGCTCTGATACCAACTTGTGACACCCCCGAATTTATCACAAATTCGAAGTGCCCGTTATGTATTCCACCACAATCCCAGAATCATTATTGTGATACACATAATGTAGTTGGTAACCAGTTCCATAGTCATTACAATACGGTGGTTCAAATACAATGGTCATAGTGACCAAGTTCATATTACAACACAATATAGCAGCGGAAATAACGTCTTCGGGTCCATGCCTTCACCCTACAGGCAATGGCGACTCAGGAGATGATCTTAGTTCTGATACTCTTCTTCATAACCTTCCTCCGGATACTCTTCCCCATAGTCTGGCCAAGTTGATAGCCAGGGACACAGCCATGAGTACATTGGATGCACTCGCAAACCATCTTATAAAGGAAATGATGAAGTATATATGCAAGGTTGATATGGTGGACTAAGCACCAAGTTTATTTGCAAAAGCTAGTTTTATTTCCCAAGAAGGCTCATTAGTAGAGAAGAAGATTTAGTTCTCTAAGTACATCTAAAAAAAGGAACTTCAAGTGTGTCAAGATCATTGTCAAGTCAAGTCAAGTCATTCACCAAGCTCATCATAGGTTGTTTATATTCTTGACAAAAGTCAAGTACAGCTTGCCAACTGTCCATGACCGCGGACGCGGCTATTCGAATAGTTTTGAAACCTCTGCAGAGGGGTACACTTTACCCACAAGATTCGATACATCTGCCGGGAGAAATCCACGGTTCGTCATACACAAAGTATGCGAGGTTCAGATAATCAAACAAACTCTTTCACTTGTCTACTCTAGTATTGGATCCTTCCCTACGAGTCCATTCTGGCACTCATAGTTTTGCCCGCTGCAGAGTGCTGCATGAATGGAATTTCCACTCGGTTTGAAAGTACCCGCGCACGGTGTACTTCTATAAAGGATGATACAAGGCCTCCCATACTAGGGTAAACAAGCTACGGACTAAGCCCCTTCCCATTTAGGGGTAGTGTGGTCGTACGGTATGGTTGGCTCACATAGTACATCACTTAGTATCATTTGGCAAATACATTCCATAGTCCTTAGTCAAGATTATTTTCCTTCATAAAACCATCATGTATGAGAGGTCTCCAATTCAAGTGTTCAAGTTCAAGTCACCAAGTTCAAAGGGGGTTCCTCTTAGAGATGGCATCAATTTTATTAGCGACTAAGCAACTACATTGAGGAATGATACCCCTAAATAGGGTTGGATAAAATCAGCTTGATGCTCTTGCTAAACAAGATATCACTACACATCTATCATTCTACTCTAGCAATTCAATCATGCAATTTACTAAAAACAAGTAGAATGCAATAGTAAAACTAGGCATTTGGAGTATGATTCAAAAGATGGCTTGCCTTGGTTGGCAAAGTGTCCGGGGTAGTCTTCTTCTTCTTGATAATATTCCCCTTCAATATCCTCCTCAGCAACACTAGCGTCTAATAACGAATAAATACAAAGCACACAATCACCACACCATACTAACAACATACCAAGCACACATACTTGTTTTCAAACAATAGCCTTCATGTTGGATTTTATTTGAATTGGTTTGCAAGTTTTCTTCCAAGTTTGCCTTGAGTGTGCAAGTTAACTTTTCTACCATATGCCATGTGTGGTTTACTTTTTAAGTATGGGTATTAAACTAAGGGTATTAGTACTAGTTCCAATGAGGATTGACTCATTAAGTGAATTGGTATTGAGGGCAAATTAATTCTAAGTGTATGATAGAGATCTATCATTTTATGTTACTAACTAGAATTGGGTTAGGGTCTAATTGGTACCACTAACAAGGTTTGAGTTGATTAAAGTGGGACTAAACAGTAGGGGAGTTAATTAGTGAGTTCACAAACCAAGTTTCATAATTTTAGGAGGCTTAAACAATTTTCTAGAATTTTCCTATGATTAATAAAGCTATGGTCAAGGTATTCTTATTTATTTAAATCCCTAACTCAAATTGAATTCTAACCAGTTTCAGAGGGTAGAGCATTTCCTAAGCTTTCCAACGCATATTCATTTGCTAAAAATGGATTTCTAAATCTCTTGGAATTAAAGTTTGAAAATCATCTCTGAAACTTATTTGAAATAATTCAAACGGGCGGGAAATTAAATAAAAACGAAACGGACCGAAACCAACTGAACTGGGCCTAATTCCTACAGAACCCGAACGGGCCGGCCCAATACCGCTTCGCCCGGGCGGGAAATGCTTAAAACTGAACCTGACAGGTGGGGCCCGCTCATCAGATAACTTAACCGCACCGAACCGGTACGCTACCGACGGATTCTAATCCAACGGCGCTGGTGCGTCGTGTTCGACGGCGAGGGTGGAGCTCACCTGCGCGCAGAGAAGAAGACGACGGCGACGGCGGCGCGCGTAGAGGAAGCAGAGCTTGACGGCGACGAGCGGAAAGGACTCCGGCGAGTCTCCTCCACCAATTCCCGGCGTCCGCTCGTCCAGCGGCGGCCCAACGCGGCGGCGCTGCCTGCGCCCAGTGGCTCGCCGGCGTTGCAGGCTACTTCGAATGAGAGCGAGAGGGAGGGAGAGAAGGTGTCTGAGAGATAGCTGGGAGTGGTGTGGGCTCGTTCGTTTGATCGGCGGGGGCTTTTATAGGCCAGAGAGACGAGGGCGAAGGCGTCCAGTAGCTCGCCGGTGCGGGGGCCCTGGCGACGTGCGTCGAGCAACACCGGGCACGGCGGCCTTGCGAGCGTGCTGGAGGGGTTTTGCCTCGGCGACGGAGTGCTGTGGGTCGGCTCTGGCGAGGTCACGGCGGTCGGTGACGTGCAGGGAGCAGAGGGAGAAGAGAGGGGGTCCTGGGCGCGTTCTTCTTCTTCTCCTCCACTTCTCACGGCTCAGGTCGGGGCAGAGGGGGCTGGGCTCGACCGCGGACGTCTCCACGAGCATGGCTATAGGCTCGAGGCGAACGGGAACAGTGCTGGCCACTGTGAGCTCGATTCTCTCCGATTTTTGCCTGCCAGGTGTTCGACACAATGCCCGCAAGAAATTCAAATTCGAATTTTTGAAAATGGCCACTATGGTTCGTCAACATACTGGACAAGGGTTCCAGGGATATTTTTGTTACAAAGAAAGATTAAGTTTTGCATAAATCAAATTTCAAATTTTGGGTAGTGTCATTGTTTCAGATTCAATCTTTGGCCGATGTTTGAGTTGAGCTACACTTTGAATTTTGGTTTGAAACTTCTTGGTTGAGTTAGTAGGCAACTTGGTCAAGCTCAACTAACTGGCCAAACCTTTGCTTGAGTTACAGATTTCTTAATCTAAAGGCTCAAAGTAGGGTAGTCAATAATAATTTCTAGATCACTTTTTCTTCTCTTTTTCTTTCTTTCTTTTGTTCCTGTTTTCTTTAGCTCTTATGATCTTACTCTAATGCTTCTGTTGGTTAGGTTAGAATTAACTAACTATTGCACAACAAATAATAACACACATAAAATCATAAAAGACATACAATAGAAAATACATGCACACATAAAATATGAATGAAAAAGTTTTTGTTGGTCCAAAATTTGGCACTTTAATTAATAGGAAGTGGATTACAAATTTCTGAGTTGTTACAGAAACCTCTAAGGTTGTAGATGTGTTGTTGCCACTAGGGAGAAAACAACATTCATATGCTCAAGGGCATATGCTTTGTTTACATTACACACTTTGCTTAATGCAGTTATCTGTTGTTCGCAACTTAATACTTGTGGAGTTCTCGGATTGATTCGCCACAAGTGGATTATTAGTCATAGATGCAGTTGGATGACGGTCTATGTATCTTGTTGTAATGCCCAGAGTAAATCTGATAGTGATCCTCTCGACATATGCACGTTGTCTTTATTCTATCAATTGCCCAACTGTAACTTGTTTACCCAGCATGTGTTATTTTATCTTATGGAGAGACACCACTAGTGAACTATGGACCCCGGTCCTATTTCCATTACATTGCTATCACCTGTTTACTTTACTCGCATACTACTATTGCTTTCCACTCGATACGCTCATACCCTTTGTTTCAAGCAAACCGGTGAGATTGACAACCTCATCGTAAGTTGGGAACAAAGTATTTGGTTGTGTTGTGTGCAGGTTCCACGTTGCTACTAGTTGAAGACGCGCTAACACGTTATCGTTAACGACGCCCTTGTTAGAGTGTCACTAGGCTAGCAAGCATCACCTTCTTGAGTTTGGCTTTTTCCTACTGGATCGACAAACCTTGGTTTCTTACTGAGGGAAAAACTCGCTGCTATATTCATCATACCTTCCTCTTGGGGTTTCCCAACTGGCCGGTCATTTACTTCATCACCACCGCGCCATCTATAGCAATCAAGATTCATCAGAGAAATCAAAGCATCGACTTGGGTATCCGACCCAGTTATCGTCCCCAAGAAAAATACGGACGTACAAAGAGTATGTGTCGACTACACGTCTCTCAATAAACACTGCCCCAAGGATCCCTTTCTGCTACCTCGCATTGATCAGATAATCGACTCAACAGTGGGGTGCGCGAGGCTTTCCTTTCTGGATGCGTATTCCGGCTACAACCAGATCAAGCTGAAGAAAGAAGACGAAGAAAAAACAGCTTTTATCACACCATATGGCGTTTTTTGCTATCAAGTCATGCCCTTCGGTCTCAAAAACGCAGGAGCAACTTACCAACGGATGATGCAAAATTGTCTCGAAAGCCAAATAGTCCGCAACATCCAGGTCTACATCGACGACGTAGTCATCACAACAAGAAAAGAGGAGTCTTTAATCAGCGACCTGCAGAAAACTTTCGACAACCTCAACAGGTACAAGCTTAAACTCAACCCGACAAAATTCTCTGTTGGCGTGTTAGCAGGGCAACTTCTAGGGTTTCTGGCATCAGCAAGAGCCATAGAGGCAAACCCAGAGAAAATCCAAGCAATACTAACAATGGGGAAACCAGCAAAACTACACGACGTACAGAAACTCGCAGGACGCATGGCGGCATTTAGTCGATTTGTCGCACGATTAGGAGAAAAAGCTCTCCCCTTCTACGCACTCATGAAAAAGTCAGATGACAAGTTCGAGTGGACAGAAGAGGCAGATACAGCTTTTGCGCAGTTGAAAAAAGTACTTTCCACACCACCAGTGTTGGTCGCACCAAGAGAAAAGGAACAACTACTACTATATATCGCAGCCACACATCAAGTAGTCGAGCGAAGTGAAGAAGGAAAGGCGCATGGAGTCCAGCAGCCCGTATATTTCCTTAGCGAAGTCTTATCACCAACAAAGCAGAGGTACCCGCACTACCAGAAGCTTGCATACAGCGTGTTCACAACAGCACAAAAACTACGGCAATATTTCGCGGTGCACCCAATCATAGTGGTTAACAAAGCCCCACTATCAAATATATTGAACAACCCTGCAGCTACAGGACGTGTCTCCTTATGGGGGATCGAAATATCTCCCCTGGACATCACGTACGAGAAACGGAAAGCAATCAAATCTCAGGTACTGCCAGATTTCACAGCAGAGTGGCTCGAACTACAAAACACAGGACCACCTGACCTGTCGAGTGTATGGACAATGTACTTTGATGGGTCAAAAATGGTCCAAGGCGCAGGAGCAGGTGTAGTCTTAATATCACCACAGGGGGACAAGCTAAAGTATGTGCTAAGGATGAGTTTTCCACAAGCTTCAAACAATGAAGACGAATACGAGGCCTTGCTTCATGGAATGAAAATGGCCAAAGCATGTGGAGCAACCCGACTAAAAATATTCGGGGACTCGAATCTCGTCATCCAGCAAGTGATGAATCGGTGTGACGCCATTAGCGACAACATGACGGCATACAGAAACTTGTATTACTACCTAGAGGGAACCTTCGATGGATACGAAGTTTTACACGTCAGCAGAGCCAGCAACGAGGAAGCCGACAATCTAGCAAACATCGGATCCCAATGTCTGCCTATACCACCAGGAGTCTTTTGGGAGGAAATCATAGAGAGATCAATAAAAAGTAGCAAGAGTTCAACTCTAGGGGAACCAAGTCAGCATCCGGCGACAGGCTCGGGGGCTGGCAAGCCAGGAACAGAAAGTATAGTTGAACCAGAGGAGGTCATGATGATCGAAGAAACTTGGATGCAGTCATACTTGGCGTATATGATAAACAAGACACTACCAGAAGATACAGTCAAAGCAAGAAGGATAATACGACGATCCAAATCTTTTGTCGTATTGCAGGGGAAATTGTACAAGAAAAGCATAACTGGCGTCTTACAGCGATGTGTCACCCCTCAAGAAGGACAAGATATATTAAAGGACATCCACGCAGGAGTTTGCGGGCATCACGCTAGCAGCAGAGCTATAGCAGCCAAAGCTTTCCGTGCAGGATTCTACTGGTTAACGGCCATCGAGGATGCAAAAGACATAGTCCGAAGGTGCGAGGCCTGTCAACGATTTGCATCCAGACCACACGCACTAGCAGCAGAACTACAGCCAATACCACTGTCCTGGTCCTTTGCACAATGGGGTCTGGACATGGTAGGGAAAATGCACGAATCCTGGCTAGGAGGGCATGTCTACATGTTGGTGGCAGTAGACAAATTCACCAAGTGGGTAGAAGCAGCCCCGGTAATAACTCAAGATTCCATAGCAGCAATCAACTTCATCAAATCCGTAGTATTTCGCTTCGGTGTACCACATAGCATCATCACAGACAGCGGGACAAATTTCACATCAAAGGAGTTCAAAAGTTACTGCGAGAGTATGGGAATCAAATTAAAATTCGCATCTGTCGCACAGCCAAAAACAAATGGACAAGTTGAGAAAGCAAATGGCTTAATATGCAACGGAATAAAAAAGAGGCTATTAGCGCCCTTGGAGAAAGCCAAACACGCTTGGGTAGATGAGTTACCCTCCGTGCTCTGGAGTCTGAGAACTAAGCCTAATGCGGCTACCCAAGAAACACCTTTCTTCCTGGTCTATGGCGCAGAAGCCGTGCTTCCAGTCAAAATTACTCATGAAGCCCCAACAATTGCGGCTTACAACAAAATGACTTCTATAGATGCACTTCAAGATGACGTCGATGCACTCGACGAAGCAAGAGACGTAGCACTAGCCAGAGCTACGTAGTACCAGCAAAGTCTACGAAACTACCATAGTAGTCGAGTTCGCCCCCCGATCTTTTGTAGTAGGGGACCTAGTCTAACGACTCAAGCAGGATGGCCATGGAAAGTTAGAGTCCCCATGGGTGGGACCTTACATCGTCACGGAAGTCATCCCAGGAGGAGCTTATCGACTACAAGACAAGAAGACATGCAAAGATGAGAGCAACCCGTGGAAAGCAGAGCAGCTCTGGCGTTTCTACGCATAGAAGAAGCATGACGACAAAAAAATTGCGAGTTATGACCCTCTGAACCCAGAACATGAGGCCATAGGTCGGGTTCCTTGGGTCAACTCGACGATATGTATAATTTTCCACTCGGGGGCTCCGACCCTCGAGTCGTATAAAGAAATATAAAAAATTGTTGAGATCATGTGCTTACGTCTCTTCAAGAGTTATTACGAGGTTGTGTGCAACCCTACATCCGCCAAGAAAAAACACGGCTAAAAATAAAAAAAAGGGACAAGTAAATCAACAACACCACAGAACACCAATAGTTCCTCTGGTCTGATTACTAGGCATGATAGCATAGAATAAAAGTTCATCACATATCCTTATTACATAAAGCAGGCCACAGAAGAACAAAGGAGAAGATTACATCAAGTAGAAGGAAACATCTACTGGAAGTACACTTCCGCCTCATATTTCCTATGGCACCGTGTGCCGTCATAGATCTTCACGTCGAACTTTGACGTACCGCAGTGGTAGTCGAAGAGCATGAAGAACCCTTGGTGCAGCTCGTGGTCCTCTGCAAATTGAGGCTATCCACCCCTGAAGTACATCTGACCGCGCCCGTCATAGTACACCTCCACTTCGTATGGAGTTCCTCCATGATGTGGCACGGTGTTGATGTAATTTCACCATCCAGTTGGGAACCCCAAGAGGAAGGTATGATGAGCACAGTAGCAAATTTTCCCTCAGTAAGAAACCAAGGTTTGTCAGTCCAGGAAAAAGCCAAACTCCAAAAGGTGATGCTTGCTAGCCTAGTGACACTACAACAAAGGCGCCATTTACGACACTTGTTAGCGCGTCTTCAACCAGTAGCAACGTGGAACCTGCACACAACACAACCAAATACTTTGCTCCCAACTTACGATGAGGTTGTCCATCTCATTGGTTTGCTGTAAACAAAGGTATGAACATATCGAGTGGAAAGCAATAGTAGTATGCGAGAAAGTAAACAGTGCGAGTAAAGTAAACAAGTGATAGCAATATAAAGGAAATTGGACCGGGGTCCATAGTTCACTAGTGGTGTCTCTCCATAAAATAAATAACACATGCTGGGTAAACAAATTACAGTTGGGCAATTGATAGAATAAAGATAACGTGCATATGTCGTGAGGATCACTATGAGATTTACTCTGGGCATTACAACAAGATACATAGACCGCCATCCAACTGCATCTATGACTAATAATCCACCCACGGGGATATCGTCCGAACACCCCACAAGTATTAAGTTGCGAACAATAGATAACTGCATTAAGCAAAGTGTGTAATGTAAACAAAGCATATTCCCTTGGACATAAGAATGTTGTTTTCTCCCTAGTGGCAACAGCACATCTACAACCTTAGAGGTTTCTGTCACTTCCCCAGATTAAATAGAGGCATGAACCCAACTATCGAGCATAAATACCCCCTCTTGGAGTCACTAGTATATAATTGGCCAAGATAGCTACTAACAACGGAGAGCATGCAAGATCATAAACAGCATAGAGATAACATAAGATAATATTCAGCACATCAACTCAATCATAACACCAATATTCATCGGATCCCAACAAACACAACATGTAGAATTACATAACGGTGATCTCGATCATGTAAGGCAGCTCACGAGATCTAAACATGAAGCACATGGTGGAGGAGACAACCATCTAGCTACTGCTATGGACCCATAGTCCAAGATAGACTACTCACTCATCACGCCGGAGGCAAGCATGGCGATGAAGAAGACCTCCGGTGGCGATTCCCCTCTCCGGCAGGGTGCCGAGAAGAGCTTCTGGACCCTGCCGATCTCGGGTCGACGACGGCGGCGGATCATGATGTGTTTCTAGAAAATTGATCGGGTATTTAGGTTTTTCCCGTCGGGGGGTCTTTATAGGCGAAGGGGCAGCGTCAGAGGTGGACCAGGTGGGGCTCACCATAGGGCGGCGTGGCCACGCCCTGGGCCGCGCCCCCTGGTGGTGAGACCACCCTCTGGCTCGGTTCCATCTCCTCTTCGGTCTTTTGGAAGCTTCGTTTAATATCTGGACGTTTGGCTTTTGTTTCGTCCAATTCCAAGAATATTTCCTGTGTAACTTTTCTGAAACACAAAAACAGCAGAAAACAGGGAACTGGCACTGTGGCATCTTGTTAATAGGTTAGTTCCGGGAAATGCATAAAAACGCCACGAAGTGTAACGAAACACTAAGTAAATGGTGCAAAAACAAGCATGGAGCATCAAAAATTATAGATACATTTGAGATGTATCAGCATCCCCAAGCTTAACTCCTGCTCGTCCTCGAGTAGGTAAGTGATAACAAAAGAAATAATTTTTGAGGTGACATGCACCTACACAATCTTGATCATCTATGTAAAGCATTGACTGCTGGGATCAAAAGAACTTAAAACATGGGCATGAAAGATATAATCTTGATAGAAGAAACTTAGCAACCATGTTATAACATGAAAAAGAACACAAATGAAAGATCATGAAAATGAAACAATGAAAGTCAAACGTGTGTTCAAATTATAAGGAAAAACATACAAATGGTTCTCAGCTTGTCCTTCATGAGAGAGCAAAACATAAATGCATAGGACACCTTCAAGTTTAAGAGGGTGACTAGATACAAGTAATTTAAGAACAAGTGAGACCAACATCATGAATCAATCAATGAAAACTTTGGGACAATGCACATTATACTCAGAATGACAACTATGCTCTCTTAGACGGTGCATAAAGATAGAAGGTGGTGACTCAACATAAAAGTAAAAGAAAGGCCCTTCGTAGAGGGAAGCAGTGATTAAACATGTGCTAGAGCTTTTCATTTGTAAAACAGAGAGATAAAAACTGAGTTTTGAGAGGTGGTTGTTTTTGTCAACGACTAGCAATGGGGTTCTTACTATCTTCCATACAAAAATAAAGCAAGTTTTTTTGAGAGAGATTGGCACTTTTGTGCTCTTTTATAAAGCTTGGCACTCCTCCCCACCTTTTTCCTTTCTCAAACCATGGCTAACCGATTCCATCAAGTGCCCACCAACATTCACATACCATGGAGGAGAGCCTTTTTTTTCTTTTTTTTTCTTTTTGGAATGAAACAATATGGAAGATAGCAAATCCGACCACTACGTCCCCATGAGCTGAAAACAGTGTCACAAAATGAGAAGTATTTTGAAGGTTTTTTCAAAGGTAGCACATGAAAATTTACTTGGAATGGCTTGCAAATACCATGCATAGGAATTTATAGTGGACACATTGGAACAACTTGGTTGTTAGGAGTTGGATGCATGAGTAGAGCTCATACTTAGTACAAAATGAGGGCTAGCAAAAGACTGGGAGCGACCAACTAAGAGAGCAATAACGGCCATAATCATGCAAAGTGACAAAGCAACATTAAAAGAAGCATAAGATGGCATCAAAAGTCAAAAAATAAATGATCATAGAGGCTTATGGCGACTTTGTATGAGTCTAACATGTGTGAGCATGCGCCAAGTCAACACAAATAAAGCATCAAGGAGAAAACCAAAATAATGCTTCCAAATAATAAAAACAACGTGTGATTTTTTCAAAGGCTCATTAAGCAATCTCACTCATTTGAGACAAGTCATGCTACAGCAAAATCACTAAGCATACTATCAAAACGACATCAAGCACGACATGGAAAAGTCTAGGCCGCAGTCTACACAAGCTCTTTTTTGTATCACTTTTTTGCATAATTTTTTCTCTTTTCCAACACCATTCGAACCTTTTTGAAACAACTCTTTTAATGAAAACCAACATGGACCAGAGGTCAAAATACACCTTGATGCAAAGATAAAACAAGATCTGAACACAAATCAAGGCGAAAAATGAAAACTAAATGCAGTAGCAGAAAAAGAGAACACTCGTTGAACGATAAGAGTGAAAAATGAGTGTTCTTAGCAAATGAAAAGCAAGGCAACTTCTCCAAAAGAAATTTGTTGGGGTCCAACCATTTATTGCAGCAAACAAAACTAAACTAAACTGAAAACTAAAAACAACTGATGCTCCAAGAAAAACGCATAATGCATGAAGCAATAAAAATATAGTGTGTTGAAAGGTGACCTGATTTTTACCGACGAAGAAGGGGTGCCTCGGGGGCATCCCCAAGCTTTGACGCTTGTACCTCTTGGATATTTCTTGGGGTGCGTGGGCATCCCCAAGCTTGAGCTTTTGTCCATTCTTCAACTCATCTCATCATTCTCCAATCCCTACACTTGAAAACTTCCTTCATACAAAACTAAACACAATTCTATTAGCAACATTAGTGTAAGCATAATAATGAATCAACCCCTTTTGCTTCAGATTTCAACTCAAAACCACCACATATAAAGCATATACTACTGTAGCAACTTCCCCAAAAGTTCCGTGATCAAAATAACTCAAAAAGAAAGCGATAAAGAGGCAAACACAAATAGTGGCAGAAATCTATCAAAACAGAACAGCTGAAAAAGGTCAAATTTTTAGAGGGTTTTCTGTTGCTCAAATCAAAAAGTGTATAACTAATGAAAGTTTAGATATAACCTGGGGCATATGCACAAGAAATCACAGGTCAAAAAGATATTCTAAGAATTTTCACATATTTTTACGGTGCCGCACCGAAATCTGTTTCAGGACAGCAACATCCCCAAATCTTACCTCACTCAAATTATAGGCTTCTCTTGGCACAATAACGAAATAAAAAGGATAAGGAGCGGTTATTACAGTAGTAATAACTTCCAAGACTCGAATAAAAGAAAAAGAACTGAAAGTAAAATAATGGGCTATCTCCCAAGAGTGCTTTTCTTTAACGCCTTTGAGCTAGGTGCAGAAAGTGTGAATCAATTATTTTCAAAAGAGGCATTAAGATCAACTGTTTCCTCAAGATCACCACTTACTTTAGAGGTTCCTGAAGATGATTCAACCTGCAAGTCACTCTTAGTTGAACTAAAAGTCTTACCAATCTTAAAAACATGTTGAGGTTTAGGCACAGACACCTTGGGAGCATACATAATTTTTTGCTCTTTTCCAACAAAAGCTTTCTCCTTCTTAAACTTAATAGAAGAGAAAATTGAACTTAAAGTTTCCATGGATTCCTCTAGTTTCCCAATCCTAAGGTTTTGACTATCAAGAGTAGTGATAGCTTCTAAAACGGTGATTCTCTTACCGATACTTTCTATCGCTTCATTAACTCGGCTAGCATTATCAAGGATATTTGGCAAACTTTTTTCTAAAGAGCCTAGTTTTTCTATAACTTCCTCCAAAGTGATCTCAGTTTTAACAACATGGATAGGTGGTACTCCCACTAAACTTTCTATTAAAGTGCATGCTTCAAGAGCGGGAGTACCAAGAAAATTACCTCCTGCAAGAGTATCAAGAACGTCCCTATTCCAACTAGATATACCAACATAAAAATTTCTAAGGAGGATCATGGTATAATGCTTCTTCATACACCTATGATGAGAATTGCTAATACGGTACCAAGCATCTTTCAAGCTCTCTCCCCATTGTTGCTTAAAAGTACAAACTTCTACTTCAGGATTACTCATTCTAACAAAACTAAAAGCAGACAAGTAAAAATAACAACTAATAGGAAACTAATTTTTTTGTATTTTTGATAAAAAGATGCAAGCAAAAATAAAGTAAAGCAAAACTAAAACAAAGTAAAGGATGTGCGTGCGAAACTCCCCTTGCAGAAGTCTTCTTTTTCCCCAACAACGGCGCCAGAAAATTAGCTTGATGCGGCACGGTGTTGATGTAATTTCACCGTCCAGTTGGGAACCCCAAGAGGAAGGTATGATGAGCACAATAGAAAATTTTCCCTCAGTAAGAAACCAAGGTTTGTCAGTCCAGGAAAAAGCCAAACTCTAGAAGGTGATGCTTGCTTGCCTAGTGACACTCCAACAAGGGCGCCGTTTACGACACTTGTTAGCGCGTCTTCAACCAGTAGCAACGTGGAACCTGCACATAACCCAACCAAATACTTTGCTCCCGACTTACGATGAGGTTGTCAATCTCATCGGGTTGCTGTAAACAAAGGTATGAGCGTATCGAGTGGAAAGCAATAGTAGTATGCGAGAAAGTAAACAGTGCGAGTAAAGTAAACAGGTGATAGCAATATAAAGGAAATTGCACCGGGGTCCACAGTTCACTAGTGGTGTCTCTCCATAAAATAAATAACACATGCTGGGTAAACAAATTACAGTTGGGCAATTGATAGAATAAAGATAACAAGCATATGTCGAGAGGATCACTATGAGATTTACTCTGGGCATTACAACAAGATACATAGACCGCCATCCAACTGCATCTATGACTAATAATCCACCCACGGGGATATCGTCCGAACACCCCACAAGTATTAAGTTGCGAACAATAGATAACTGCATTAAGCAAAGTGTGTAATGTAAACAAAGCATATGCCCTTGGACATAAGAATGTTGTTTTCTCCCTAGTGGCAACAACACATCTACAACCTTTGAGGTTTCTGTCACTCCCCTAGATTAAATAGAGGCATGAACCCAACTATCGAGCATAAATACCCCCTCTTGGAGTCACTAGTATCTACTTGGCCAAGATAGCTACTAACAACGGAGAGCATGCAAGATCATAAACAACATAGAGATAACATAATATAATATTCAGCACATCAACTCAATCATAACACCAATATTCATCGGATCCCAACAAACACAACATGTAGAATTACATAATGGTGATCTCGATCATGTAAGGCAGCTCACGAGATCTAAACATGAAGCACATGGTGGAGGAGACAACCATCTAGCTACTGCTATGGACCCATAGTCCAAGGTAGACTACTCACTCATCGTGCCGGAGGCAAGCATGGCCATGAAGAAGACCTCCGGTGGCGATTCCCCTCTCCGGCAGGGTGCCGGGAAGAGCTTCTGGACCCTCCCGATCTCGAGTCGACTTTGCGGTGGATCGCGATGTGTTTCTAGAAAATTGATCGGGTATTTAGGTTTTTCCCGTCGGGGGGTCTTTATAGGCGAAGGGGCAGCGTCAGAGGTGGACCAGGTGGGGCTCACCATAGGACGGCGTGGCCAGGCCCTGGGCCGCGCCCCCTGGTGGTGAGACCACCCTCTGGCTCGGTTCCGTCTCCTCTTCGGTCTTCTGAAAGCTTTGTTTAATATCTGGACATTTGGCTTTTGTTTCGTCCAATTCTGAGAATATTTCCTGTGTAACTTTTCTGAAACACAAAAATAGCAGAAAACAGGGAACTGGCACTGTGGCATCTTGTTAATAGGTTAGTTCCGAGAAATGCATAAAAACGCCACGAAGTGTAACGAAACACTAAGCAAATGGTGTAAAAACAAGCATGGAGCATAAAAAATTATAGATACGTTTGAGACGTATCACTCCTCCAGATTGTTCACGGAGGATCGCTTCCCGGAGCTCGCGCCCGTCCATGAATTTGGTGAATTTCAGCAGAACACGCTACTGCTCACGGCATTGAGCACCAGCGATACAGAAGAAAGAATAAATCTTGACAGGAGGAGGAGAGGCATTGCGAGGAGCAGCACTGGCACCTGGAGCAATGGCGGCATATGTCTTGGGCTTGTTCTTACTGCCCACGGGGCGGCCAGGGTGCCGCTTTGCAGATGCACACGACGAAGCCACAAGGGAGGCGTCCTTTGGTTTGTTTTTACTACCGCGGGGACGGCCGCGTCCCTATTTCTCCATCCGCACACCAGTGTCAAGATCAGCAGCACCGGCATCCGCCATTGGAAAGCTGCGCTTGGTGGAAAGAGAAAACCCTAGATGAGATTTGGAGGAAGAAGACGATGCGGTGGAGAAAGATTAACAATGAAAGGGATTAGGGTTTTCCCTAGCAAGCTGGTGTACTTTATTTATAAGTAACCTTTCGTGGGCCTTTATGAATTACATGTCCAATTAAAGTTAGGGTCTTCTATTTTCGTGCCCTCAGGTCCTTAGTTGTACTCAGTTTTCCCCAGCTCCTTAGTTTTTCCTCAGTTTTCCCCAAGCCCTTGTCTGAAACCTCAGAAGGAGCTCGGATGGGAGGATTCCCGTTTAGTTGACCATTCCGTGCTGACGTGTGGGGCCGCATCGCATGGGGCTGGTAGAAAGGGACCGCGTGGGACAGGACGAGACCGCGTTTGGTTGTACGTGAGAGCTCGGTTCTGTCTCTCTCAGCCTAAATTGGCATTTTTTAGAGCGCCTTTTTCCCCTCTCTCTTTGTAACAGTTCTCTCTCTTTTCACCAAATTAGTATCAAATCTAGAGAAGCTTCTATTTCTATCTTTCTTCAATGATTGTTGCCTTTTGGCCCTCTTTTTTGCCCAATATGGTAACAAATCTAGTAGCAAATCTAGAAGCTAGTATAGGATAAATTCACAGTAGCATAATAAATCTAGAAAACTAAGTATAATACATAAACTGCATACAGCAGCCAAAAGCAGCCAATAACGATGTTAATGTTCATGACAAACTAAGCTGAAAATAATACAAGACGCAATGTATGGCCAACATGAAGATTAGGATACCCAGGATGAATGAATCTGTTCTTCATTCAGCATATATTTCTTCATCGCTCCATTCTTGTATCTGAAGGAAATATTCATTGAACTCCTTCTGTCTGCAGTGTGCAGCCAATACATCCTCCAAACGGTATGGTCTTTGTTTATTTCTCAGACCGTAGTTTCCTAATCTATCCACACGTAGTGGCCACTGATCCCAGGCCTTTATATCATCAAAGTACTCTCTGATATAACCCAAATCCGCATAGTAGATGCAGCCAGGTCGAAGTGCTGGGTGCACTCTGGTGTCGACGGAGATACACCGGATATAATGGACGAAGAAGGCATGACTGCCAATGTTACTGACGGCATGGAGAGAGCGGCTCTCAGTGTCCACATGGTACACCAATGGTTGACCTTCCTCCAAACGACCGCCCAACAACACAAGGAGCAGATCACCATCTGAATTCACAAGGTAGAACTTGTCATTTCCAAGTTCTGGAAATGAAAATAGTGTCTCCATGTTGACAGTGCTCGCGCGCTGCTCCAACTGGACATTGTTGGTGCACACTAATTTTCTGAACTCAAAATTGTTCACAGCTATTGCATACAATTCACCATTGAACGGGGTAATGCAACGCAGAGAATGGTGCTCGATCGAAAATCTTCCTTCTCCCCAATCTTCATCTATACCCTTAGTTGGAGTGCTCTCATCGACCCAAGCAATTTCCGCCGGGTAACCTGTGGAAACGAAGACCATAGTCGGGGACTTCATTACAGTGACTGACACAAGAATAACAGATGGCATCTGCGCCTCAAACATAGTGTTCAATGTATTTGTGAGTGGGTTCAGAAGCCGTATCTTGTGCGGCTGGTTCTTCTGGGCAAGCACAATGATGCCACGGTAAAAGCCGATGAAGTAGTATCTAAAATATATTGATGAAGATAACATTCAACACTAAGATGTTTACGATTGAAAATAAAAATAGATTAACTCTATAGATATGGAGGAATTTGAACCTTGCATGAACTTCCGTTAGATCGATGGTGACGTAGCGGGATGTGCAGAGGTGGATGCTACTCGTGTGATGATGTGGGAGCAGTGAGTCCTTGTGCGTGGTGATGACCAGCCCATTGGGAACCCCAAGAGGAAGGTATGATGAGTGTAGCGGCTAGTCTTCCCTCAGTTAAGAAACCAAGGTATGTCGATCAGGAGAAGGGAGACGGTAACGACTGAAGGTGATGCGGACTGGCTTAGTGACACTCCAACAAGGGCGCCGTTTAACGATACTTGTTGACTCGTCTTCGGCCAGCAGCAACGCGGAACCTGCACACACACAGACAAATACTTTGTTCCCAACTTGCGATGAGGTTGTCAATCTCACCGGTTTGCTTGAAACAAAGGTTATGAGTGTATCGAGTGGAAAACAGTAGTAAAATGCTAGTAAAGTAAACAGTGCGGGAAAAGTAAACAGGTGATTGCAATATGATTAAAATAGGACCGGGGTCCACAGTTCACTAGTGGTGTCTCTCCATAGATAAAATAACATGCTGGGTAAACAAATTACAGTTGGGCAATTGATAGAATAAAGATAACGTGATATGTCAAGAAGATCACTATGAGATTCACTCTGGGCATTACAACAAAATACATAGACCGCCATCCAACTGCATCTATGACTAATAATCCACCCCCAGGGATATCATCCGAACACCCCGAAAGTATTAAGTTGCGAACAACAGATAATTGCATTAAGCAAAGTGTGTAATGTAAACAAAGCATATGCCCTTGAGCATATGAATGTTGTTTTCTCCCTAGTAGCAACAGCACATCTACCACCTTAGAGGTTTCTGTCACTCCCCCAGGTGAAATAGAGGCATGAACCCACTATCGAGCATAAATACCCCCTCTTGGAGTCACTAGCAACTACTCGGCCAAGATAGCTACTAACAACGGAGAGCATGCAAGATCATAAACAACATAGAGATAACAAAAGATATAATTCAGTACAGCAACTTAATCATAAACACCAATATTCATCAGATCCCAACAAACCAACATCATAGTATTACATAACGGTGATCTCAATCATGTAGGGCAGCTCATGAGATCTAAACATGAAGCACATGGTGGAGAAGACAACCATCTAGCTACTGCTATGGACCCATAGTCCAAGGTAGACTACTCACTCATCGCTCCGGAGGCAAGCATGGCGATGAAGAAGACCTCCGGTGGCGATTCCCCTCTCCGGCAGGGTGCCGGGAAGAGCTTCTGTACCCTCCCGATCTTCGGGTCGACGGCGGCGGCGGATCGCGATGTATTATGGAAAACTGATCGGGCACTTAGGTTTTTCTCGTCAGGGGGTACTTATAGGCGAAAGGGGACTGTCAGAGGGGGTCCCACGCCCCCTCACACGGGGCCGGCGTGGCCAGGGGCCTGGCCGCGCCACCCCTGTGTGTGGGGCCCACGTGGCCCCTGTCCTTCTCTCCTTCGGATGTTTGGGAGCTCCCCGGTGAAATATGACTTCAGGAACTTGTTTCGTCCAATTCCGAGAATATTTCCTGTGTATCACTTCTGAAACACAAAAACAGCAGAAAACAGGAAACTGGCACTGTGGCACTTCGTTAATAGGTTAGTTCCGAAAAATGTATAAAAATGCCACTAAGTGTAACGAAACAATAGGCAAATGGTGTAAAACAAAGCATGGAGCATCAAAAATTATAGATACGTTTGAGACGTATCAAGCATCCCCAAGCTTAACTCCTGCTCGTCCTCGAGTAGGTAAGTGATAACAAAAGAATAATTTTTGAGGTGACATGCACCTACACAATCTTGATCATATATGTAAGCATTGATGAGCTGGGATCAATAGAACTTAAAACATGGGCATGAAAGATATAATCATGACAATAAGAACTTAGCAACCATGTTGTAAACATGCAAATGAACACAAACAAAAGATCATGATAATGAAACAATGAAAGTCAAACGTGTGTTCAAATCATAAGGAAAAACATAAAGATGGTTTTCAGCTTGTCCTTCAAAGAGAGCAAAACATAAATGCATAGGACACCTCAAAGTTTAAGAGGGCGACTAGATACAAATAATTTAAGAACAAGTGAAACCAATCAATATGAGTCAATCAATGAACCTTGGGACAATGCATATCACACTAAGAATGACAACTATGCTCTCTTAATGGTGCATAAAGAAAGAAGGTGGTGACTCAACATAAAAGTAGAAGAAAGGCCCTTCGCAGAGGGAAGCAGTGATTTAAAGTTTTATAACCTTCAAAAATTATGGTACTTACCGGCTTTGAGCTCTCATTGCCCCCATCATAAGCATCTTGAATGGTTAAAGTTAATGCGAGAACAGTTATGATGCATATGCTTGACAAATCATAAGTTGAAAACCTCGTGTCCCGTGAATACGAGTACCCAAACTATGCTAGTTTACTTAGAGTCCCAAGCAAGGCTCTTGTCATTGTAAGTATATGCATATCATTGAGAACCGCCAATGGGGTACCTCCGTGCCCGATGACATGGAACAAGCCCACACCAAAATGACAGGACAAGCAGACAATGAACACCTCAACATCTCTTTTATTTGCTATATTGTTTAGCTTTTTATTGTGAGATGCGTCGTCGAATGTTCACCATGGGTATGCTGCAAATTTCCACCATGAATTATGCATGGCTTAGATTGGCGGCCCGGCGTTTCCCTAACACATATAAAAACTCCATGATCCTCACAAGATTCCCAATTCATTTCACACAGCGGGCATCCATAAACAAAAGATCACAATATCAACTCAAATAAGAAGTGCAATGTTGAAAGCTTGCCCCATGACGGCATGGTTGGGCTAGAATCCAACTTACAACTTGCAAGCATAACAACTCAGCATAAAAGACCACAATGTCAAATTTTTAGAACAGGAAAAAGTAAAGTGTGCCTTCCGGTTCGTGAGAGCTTTACTGACCGAATTTCGCATAACACTGGTAAGAGTTTAATTTGAAGAGAATATAAAAGCAAGTCAAATTTACTTGGAATAGCAAATTGCTAGTAGGTATGTATGGTGGACACAATGGAAAACTTTGGCTTTTAGGAGTTGGATGCACGAGTAGAGCTCATACTCAGTACAAGGCGAGGGCTAGCAAAAGACTGGAAGCGACCGACTAAGAGAGCAATAATGGCCATAATCATGCAAAGCGACAAAGCGACATTAAAAGAAGCATACGATGGCATCAAAAGTCAAAAACTAAATGATCATGAAGGCTAATGGCGACTTTGGAAAAGTCTAACATGTGTGAGCATGCGCCAAGTCAACCCAAATAAAGCATCAAGGAGAAAACCAAAATAATGCTTCCATACAATAAAAACAACGCATGATTTTTTCAAAGGCTCATTAAGCAATCTCAGTTATTTGAGACAAGTCATGCTACAGCAAAACCACTAAGCATACTATCAAAAAGACATCAAGCATGACATGAAAAAGCCTAAGCCGCAGTCTACACAAGCTCCTTCTTGTACCACTATTTTGCACAAAGCTTTTTCTCTTTTCCAACACCATTTGAAACCTTTATAAACACCTCTTTTGATGAAAACCAATAAAGTTCAGAGGAAAAAATGCACCTTGATGAAAAGATATGACAAGATCTGAACGCATATCAAGGCGAAAACGAAAACCAAAAGCAGTAGCAGAAAAACTAGAATGCTCGATTAATAAGAGTGAAAACTAGAGCATTCTTTGCAAATGAAAACGAGTACATCTCCTCCAAAGGAAATTTGTTGGGGTCCAACCATTTATTGCAGCAAACAAACAAACTAAGCAAACTAAGAAAACTAAAACAACTGACGCTCCAAGAAAAACACATAGTGCATGAAGCAATAAAAATATAGTGTTTTGAAAGGTGACCTGATTTTTGCCGATGAAGAAGGGGTACCTCGGGGGCATCCCCAAGCTTTGACGCTTGTACGTCTTGGATATTTCTTGGGGTGATGCATGGGCATCCCCAAGCTTGAGCTTTTGTCCGTTCTTCAACTCATCTCATCATTCTCCAATCCCTACACTTGAAAACTTCCTTCATACAAAACTAAACACAATTCTATTAGCAACATTAGTGTAAGCATAAAATATATTCAACCTCTTTTAGCTTCAGGTTTCAACCCAAAACTACCACATATAAAGTATATACTACTGTAGCAACTTCCACAAGAGTTCCATGATCAAAAAGAACTCGAAAGAAAGCGATAAAGTGGCAAAAACAAATATTGGCAGAAATCTGTCAAAACTGGACAGCTGATAATGGACGAATTTTTGAGGGATTTTCTGTTGCTCAAATCAAAAAGTGTTCAACTAAGAAAAGTTTGGATATAACCTGGGGCATAAGCACAAGAAATCTTAGGTCCAAAAGATAAACAGAGAATTTTCACGAATTTTTACGGTGCAGCACCGAAAACAGTTTCAGGACAGCAATAACCCCAAATCTTTACCTCACTCAAATTAGAGGCTTCTCTTGGCACAAAAACGAAATAAACAAGATAAAGAGCGGTCATTACAGTAGTAATGACTTCCAAGACTCAAATAAAAGAAAAAGTACTGAAAGTAAACATTGGGTTATCTCCCAAGAGTGCTTTTCTTTAACGCCTTTGAGCTAGGCGCAGAAAATTGCGAATCAAGTAATATCAAGTGATGAAGCATCAAGCTCATAATTTGCTCTAAGAATAGAGTCAAAAAGCAATTTCTTTCTTTTCCTAGGGAAGTGTTCCATACCTTTCTTTAGTGGAAATTGATACTTGATAGTGCCTTCCCTCATATCAATAATGGCACCTACAGTTCGAAGAAAGGGTCTTCCCAAAATAATAGGACATGAAGCATGGCATTCAACGTCCATAACAAGAAAATCAACGGGAACAAGGTTATTGTTAACCACAATAAGAACATCATTAATCCTTCCCAAAGGTTTCTTCTTAGCAACATCAGCAATAGGAACATCAAAATAACATTTTTCAAGCGGTGGTAAATCAAGCATGTCATAAATCTTTCTAGGCATGATAGAAATACTAGCACCAGAAAATTGCTCTTTCATAACAAGGTTCAATAAAGCAGGCTTGATCTCATAAAAAGTAGTAGCAGGAACAGATGGTGCAATAGGAGTGCAGATAAAATCACTATTGTTCGTACTAGCAAAGTCACACAACTTGGTGTTTTCAGGAGTACCCATTTCAGCAAAACAAAAGTAAACAAGTAAAAACAGCTACCAAGGATTCTAATTTTTTTGGGTTTTTGATATAAAACAATGCAGGTAAAATAAAATAAAGTAAAGCAAAACAAATAACAAAGTAATGGATGTGTGTGCGAAGAACTCCCCTCGCAGAAGTCTTCTCTTCCTTCCCCGGCAACGGCGCCAGAAAATTAGCTGCTACTCGTGTGATGATGTGGGAGCAGTGAGTCCTTGTGCGTGGTGATGACCAGCCCGTTGGGAACCCCAAGAGGAAGGTATGATGAGTGTAGCGGCTAGTCTTCCCTCAGTTAAGAAACCAAGGTATGTCGATCAGGAGAAGGGAGACGGTGACGACTGAAGGTGATGCGGACTGGCTTAGTGACACTCCAACAAGGGCGCCGTTTAACGATACTTGTTGACTCGTCTTCGGCCAGCAGCAACGCGGAACCTGCACACACACAGACAAATACTTTGTTCCCAACTTGCGATGAGGTTGTCAATCTCACCGGTTTGCTTGAAACAAAGGTTATGAGTGTATCGAGTGGAAAACAGTAGTAAAATGCTAGTAAAGTAAACAGTGCGGGAAAAGTAAACAGGTGATTGCAATATGATTAAAATAGGACCGAGGTCCACAGTTCACTAGTGGTGTCTCTCCATAGATAAAATAACATGCTGGGTAAACAAATTACAGTTGGGCAATTGATAGAATAAAGATAACGTGATATGTCAAGAAGATCACTATGAGATTCACTCTGGGCATTACAACAAAATACATAGACCGCCATCCAACTGCATCTATGACTAATAATCCACCCCCAGGGATATCATCCGAACACCCCGAAAGTATTAAGTTGCGAACAACAGATAATTGCATTAAGCAAAGTGTGTAATGTAAACAAAGCATATGCCCTTGAGCATATGAATGTTGTTTTCTCCCTAGTAGCAACAGCACATCTACCACCTTAGAGGTTTCTGTCACTCCCCCAGGTGAAATAGAGGCATGAACCCACTATCGAGCATAAATACCCCCTCTTGGAGTCACTAGCAACTACTCGGCCAAGATAGCTACTAACAACGGAGAGCATGCAAGATCATAAACAACATAGAGATAACAAAAGATATAATTCAGTACAGCAACTTAATCATAAACACCAATATTCATCGGATCCCAACAAACCAACATCATAGTATTACATAACGGTGATCTCAATCATGTAGGGCAGCTCATGAGATCTAAACATGAAGAACATGGTGGAGAAGACAACCATCTAGCTACTGCTATGGACCCATAGTCCAAGGTAGACTACTCACTCATCGCTCCGGAGGCAAGCATGGCAATGAAGAAGACCTCCGGTGGCGATTCCCCTCTCCGGCAGGGTGCCGGGAAGAGCTTCTGGACCCTCCCGATCTTCGGGTCGACGGCGGCGGCGGATCGCGATGTATTCTGGAAAACTGATCGGGGCCTTAGGTTTTTCTCGTCAGGGGGTACTTATAGGCGAAAGGGGACTGTCAGAGGGGGTCCCACGCCCCCTCACACGGGGCCGGCGCGGCCAAGGGCCTGGCCGCGCCACCCCTTTGTGTGGGGCCCACGTGGCCCCTGTCCTTCTCTCCTTCGGATGTTTGGGAGCTCCCCGGTGAAATATGACTTCAGGAACTTGTTTCGTCCAATTCCGAGAATATTTCCTGTGTATCACTTCTGAAACACAAAAACAGCAGAAAACAGGAAACTGGCACTGTGGCACTTCGTTAATAGGTTAGTTCCGGAAAATGTATAAAAATGCCACTAAGTGTAACGAAACAATAGGCAAATGGTGTAAAACAAAGCATGGAGCATCAAAAATTATAGATACGTTTGAGACGTATCAGTGGAGGAAGGTGAACTCAGCGGCGCGTGAAAGGGCGTGTTCTACCATGATCCATTCGTGCAGGTGCACGTCGGGCTCAGGTAAATCTGAGCGCCGATTTCTACAAACTTGTCTCAAAGCAGAGTAGGTGTCCACGTACTCCTCATTTGCCAGTAAGCAGTCGCCGATCTTGTGAAGTGGTCCATCAGCCATGAGAGAGGCCCAGTTCACGGAGGCGCCACGCTTGGATGCGCCGCCCTCGGAGGCGACGGGCTCGGCGGTGACGGCCTCGGATGCGACGGGCTCGGCGGCGATGGGCTCGGATACGACGGGCTCGGAGGCGATGGGCTCGGAGGCGACGGGCTCGGGGGCGGCGGCCGCCGGCGCATTCTTCTTCTCCATCGCCGGCAGGGGAGCACGCGTAGGGCGGTTGGGGTTTTTTCTTTCGATTTGGAGAAGTTGATGGGACGTGAGAGGCGTGGTTGCGTGCGTGAGTGAGAATGAGACTGTGTACAGAGGGAGGGAGAGAGGGGCTCTGTACAGGCAAAGTGACGGTTGGTCTCAGCAGTTTCTCAAAAAAACTAGACTGCACACCGCGACACGCGTCCGTGGTACTGCACGTCTGCACCGTTACGTGTACTCAGTTCTACCCTCGAGTCTTACACTGGAAAAATATTTGTACTCAGTTTTCCCCTCGAGTACTAATACTGGCTAGTGCAATATACTCAGTTTTACCCTCAAGTGGCTGGTCAACAGAGAGTCAACAAATGGGATTAAGCTATCTAATTGAGTCATTTCATGTGCCAAAAAATTCAAAAAAATAAAATCATAGTGCCTCCTACTCATGGAGTCTTGTTACGCGACCTGCCACGTAGGAAATCATAACAATCATATATAAATCAAGTTTTACCATAAATGGCCACTTCTCAAATCACTAGTAGCTATGAAGGTTCATGGCTTTCCACTCAAACCCCTTCTCAAAACATCTATATCCAAAACATAGTTTGACTGAATGAGGCCATAATTTTCACACTCATGTATATTTGAATTGCTAATACTTTGAGGTAGGCCAACCTGGGTTTCATTGTACAAAACATGTGTTTTTCTTTTTCTAAATCTCTTATTTGAATTCCTGAGCCTGTTTACTATTTACTTGCCCTTGGATCCTTGATACTACTCAGTTTTACCCTCTCCCTTCTCACAGAAGCCCAAACTTGGCCTGATTGGTCGAGCTGTTGTCACACAGATCGTGCTCACCTACCGTCGATCCTATGATCTAACGGGCAGGATAACCCCTCTTTCTCTCTCATCATGGCCACCCTCTCTCTATCTGTCGGTGGCAAACAACTACCCCTCTATGTATGCTAAATAACGAGTTTGCCACCGGATTCAACAAGTTTGGTAATCACGAATTTCTTGTAGGCATTACTTTTCACGGTAAAATGATAAACTATCATGAATTTCCATTTCTTTTAGGCATTACTTTTCATGGTAAAATGATAAACTATCACGAATTTCCATTTCTTGTAGGCATTACTTTTCACGGTAAAATGATAAACTATCACGAATTTCCATTTCTTTTAGGCATTACTTTTCACGGTAAAATGATAAACTATCATGAATTTCCATTTCCATCAAGATAGTCTGCATTACTTTTTTGTTGAGATATAAACCCCCACAATGGTCATCTCCTCCTTAATTTATTGTGTAAACCCCACAGCGGTCATCTCTACCTTAATTTATGGTGTGAACCCCACAACGGTCATCTCTCCCTTATAAACCCCCACAATGGCCATCCCTCATGTCAATAGGTTCTGCCTCTCTTTTCTTCGTTTACATACACTTGATCCATTGCCATGGCTTCCACGTCTCGGACGCCGACCGGAAGGGGAAGGGGAAGGGGCAGCCGGGGTGGTGGATCATCATCATTGCCACCACCACCATCAACACTGCCATTGATCATAGAGGAGTTCTTCATCGCCATCTATGAAGACCCTTTGGCCAAGAAGGTACGTACGTGTTCCCACATATATGATGCATGTGATTAATTATGTGCATGTTCTAAAAAACCTTTAATTTCAAACGATCGGCGCTCGATCTCTTTGCAGGCACTCCCAAAAAAGTTTGCAGACTATCTTGACGGCCAGGAGCCCGCTAAGGTGTATCTGCGAGCAGCTGACTGCGGTCCTCGTCTCTGGACCGTGGAGGTCCTATTTGACGGACAAGGCCGGATGTACCTCGACAAGGGCTGGGATAATTTCACCATCGCGCACGGTGTGGATTTCGGCTGCTTCCTACACTTCAAATATGAAGGCGATGATGTGCTCACAGTGAAGGTGTTCGACGGAACAATGTGCAGGAAGTACTACTACACGGACAACGAAGATACTGACGATGAAAGCGACGATGACGTGAAGCCATGCATCCATCCCCTTTAGATAAGGGGATTATGACCAAGAATATATATGTAGCTTCATATGCATCAATTTAGAGATCTAGCTATTTTCTATATATTATGCATGTAAAAATAATATCGCAATTTCCACCATGATTCGAGCACCACAGCCTCCAAATGATGCCGATGCCGATATTGGCATGGTCAGAATGGCTATGCTCGCCGCCACTGCTAGGTCACCGTCGGGATGCACCCTCAATCCCGTCCCCTCATTCGATCACTGACACACCAGAGATACCGCCGAGGCCAATGATGAACGTACATGCTGATGCCAATGCCGAACATGCACGCCGTTGTGGGCACGGCCACGCCGCCCCGCTATGCTGGACGCCACAGACCACCGCGAGGTCTTTCCCTTCGCCACCACACTCCCCTAGCACCCATCTATACACGCCAGAAAGGAGAGACACTAGTTTTCTCTACATTGCTCGCGTTTGTGTCCGACACCGTCAGTCAAAGTGTTGAGGTCATCGTCGATGTCCTCGACCATTTCTTCTCTTCTTTGAATGGTTAAACGCGTCTAGTTCATATCTATCTAATGTGTCTGGTCTCGCCTCATGCAATTCTTTGTGGACGTCGATCTCATCTCGGCACCCCGCAGGCCACCTCCTCCGTGCCATCGCTGTACAGCTCCGTTTAAAAATCTAATCCTACCCGTGTATTGCCCCTTGTATCAGCGTCATGGCCCCACTTGTCATTCGATATATCGAAGCCCCACTCGTCCGCGTTTTGGTTAGGGATACGGCGATGCTTACGATCAAACAAAGATGGATGGTCTGACGTGTCTTTGCAGGCTCTATGTGACCCCACTAGTCAGCAGATAATGGTCAAAGTTGTTGACCCGTCGGGCAACCGGCCGTTCCAGCACTTGTGAGGGTTTCAGACAAGGGCTTGGACAAAACTGAGGAAAAACTAAGGAGCTGGGGAAAACTGAGTACAATTAAGGACCCGAGGGCACGAAAATAGAAGACCCTTAAAGTTACGGGCTTTGACATTTCGCTCGGAGCAGAGAAAGGAATAGCGAAAACATATATAAAGGAAGAAAAGAAAATGTGAGCAAAACTCCAAAGATAAAAGGTGTTGCAGAAGGAAGTTATTTGAGTCTATAAAAGATTTCAATGCGCCCCCTCCTTATAGACTTGAGGGCTAATACCATTGGGAGCACATGATGCGCACCCGACGAATCAACACAAGAATAACTAGAAGATGGGAAGACAATATATTTTGAGCCTATACCCAAAAAGTTTCGGCTATAGCCTCGGGGGCTACTCCCATCGGGAGCACTGGTCATGCACCCGATGACAACAGATAACATTGAGTAAAGATCAAAAGTATAATCGACTACCTTTGTCGACAACAATCTTTGGCTATATTGTCGACAAAATGACATCGATTACTCCCATCGGGAGTTATTCGCGATTATTTCGAGGAAGAACAACTCGAAGATTTTACACATTTCAACAGTCAAACAAGGCTTGAAGTTAAATGATTCTCAGGCTAAGTCATCGTGACAAAAGATTGAATGTCGTGGTCATAAAAGGTCACAAAGGTAAGACCCCATGATCCGTCATGTGTGGTCTAGTATACGCACCTGAATGCGCTCTGCTAGTAACTTTCCGTGTCTACGATGTGAAGAAAATCCTGGTGGACGCACTGGGTACCCTGAGAACTACTGGAACTCTTTCTTTGTAAGTCCTAAATGCGGCAAAAGAATGGGTTAGACCAGGTCCCAGACTCAAGTCCAAGGGGATTGAGTTTGAAGTAGGTGACAAGTATCTGCTCCGGCAGTTAGCTGGCCTCTTGATCCATCAGAGTTGTCAGGCTTGTTAACCAAAAACCCCTTGCGAAATAATATAATGAAAGTTGTTTAATTGAGTACAGAGAGAAGAAGAAGTTGAAGGTTGATCAAGTCGAAGATATGAAGACTTGAGATTCAACCCGAATCTACAATTTTGGTAGAATCTGACAAGGGTATAAATAATAGAACCCATTACTTATGTACCCCTGAGGCCCGTTAAGCAAGGCCCAGGAATATTCATAGTCAAAGTACGAGTCCATGTCGTATATAGACATTGTAATATGTTTTGGACCCGACCGGTTCCTTGAGACCTGGCCACCTATATATAGGGGCCAGGAGAGGCCGGTCAGGGACAGATTGAGAGTAAGCCAAGTTGACCACCACATTTATTCTCGATACACGCCTTGTTTGACTGATCTTTACCTTCGAGTTCATCCAACGCCCTATTCGCCCGATCCTAAGTTCTTCATCTAGGACACCTGTCGAGTTAACTCTCGTCAATTCATGAACACACATAATCCTCAAACTAGACATATTCACTAGAGTGGGTGAATTGGCGCTAAACCAATTTTTAGTCTTTTTTAATTTTATGGCTTGACACAAAGATAAATTCACTAGATGTCCAACTAGATGAATTTCCCTACTAGTGACAAGCATGCATACCACAAGTAAAGAACAATATACAAGTAAGGGAACGAAATAACCAAGAAGTGGAGACCGGAGACACAAGGATATATTCACGTAGTTCCTTCCTTTTGAGGGGAAGTACGTCTACGTTGGAGAGGTGTAGCGACACGGAGTCCACCAACGCCATGAAGGCTCACTTGTTCTCCGGTGAGCAAGCCACAGAGGCTAGCTCGGTTCCACTAAGCGGTGGTCTTGAGGGCGACAACCGAAACGCTTACACGGAGGTTGGGGCATGACTCCACAACTCAATTGGAGGCTACCAACAAGTACCACGAAGCTTATATAGGGAGAAAGCTTCGAGGTGAGCTCTTTTGCCCAAAGGCAAGATCTACAGAGGAAAGGTAGGGGAATTACAAATCACTTGGGTAGGATTATAGATCTAGGGATCCTCTCTCAAACTACCAATTCTTGGGGGATTTGGTTGGCTAGAGAGAGATATCTATGAAGCTTGAAGAACTTGAATCCATGGAGGAGAGAGAAAAGTCGAGGTGAGCTCTTGGGGAAGAAGACCTCTCCTTTATATAGGCAGCCCGCATTTATGACCATTGCAGCGACACAAGCGGTACTACCGGCCAGGGGGGCGGTAGTACTGGTCTAGGTCACAAGGCCACTGACTTTGAAATCTAGCAGATTCTTCAGGGGCCAGTAGTACCGCTGTCCTTAGCGGTAGTACCGGTTGAGTCTTTGTCTTCAGCCGAAAGGGGTCAAGCGGTAGTACCGGTCCACTATTGGTGCAAAGTACCGCTTAATTTTAAGCAAATACAGGGAGCAAAAACTCCCCGACCGGTCCTGGCCCGGTACTTCAGAGCGGTAGTACCGCTCCCATAGGGGTAGCGGTACTGCCACTGACGAACTACCGGCCTGACTCAATCTTGCACAGAAAAGCCTTGTGCGGTAGTACCGGCCTCCTGGGCAGTACTACCGGTTGCATTGACACCTTTGCTTGAAAGACGCCCACCAGTACTACCGGCCCACTACTGCTTGCAAGTACCGCTTAGCAAAACGGAATTACTGCAAGCAAAACTTGCTAAGTGATAGTAGCCTGGTACTTTAGGGAGGTAGTACTGCTCCTGTAGGTTGAGCGGTACTTCCGTGGCGGAACTACCGGTCAGCAAATAGCCCGTGCCAAGCCTGCACGAGCGGTAGTACCGGTTCATCTGGTGGTACTACCGCTTAAGTGAAATCTGCTTGTTTTTCCTGCAAATTCAAACACAATGAAAGCTAGACTTTGTTGATTAGTACTTGTTATCAAGACCAAAATATATTATGACAATAAATGTTCTTTCAAAGTGCATCTCCAAGCACAAATTCTTTGCTTGGTTAGTCCTACATGACAGGATCAATACAAAGGATATGCTTCTGAGAAGGCATTGGCATGTCACTGATAATTATAATTGCATCCTTTGTCATGCTGCTGCCTTCAAGGACTGGGGACAATTGTTCTTCAATTGTACCTTCAGTACTAGAATTTGGAACTATCTTTAGATTCCTTGGATCCCTGTAAATCATGTGGCCTCTATTATGCCAGCCAGAAAGTCATTCTTGGGTCCTTGTTTTGCAGAAATTGTGATTTTAGCATGTTAGTGCATTTGGAAACAAAGGAATGGATGGATTTTCAAGAATATCAGGCCAACCTTTAGAAAATGGAGAGCCAGCTTTATTCATGAAGTCACCATGCTTAAGCATAGGGTGAAAGATACAAATGTTTCTACTCTTTTATCATGGATTGACAATGTTCCATAATTCCTGTTCTTTATTCCTTTTGTTGTAAATATTACGTACATAAACTTTGTACATATCCTTTAATAAAATGTTGAAAAGGCTGTGGGGGTTTCCCCCATAGTAGAGGCTTCAAAAAAAACTTTCTAGTGGATGTTTTCTATCAGATATATGTTAATTAAAGGCTCAAGGCCTCATTAAAGTCCTTTGTCCTGAGCTTTTTCCTGGTGGGGTAGTAAGACTACAACATGCAGATGATGCCCTCTTATTTTTAGAAAAAAGTAGCAAAACACCCATTAACCTAAAATAGATTTTGACCTGTTTTGAGCATATCCCTGGGATGAAAATCAATAATATGGCAAAAGGAATAGTTAAATATCTAGGTTTACCTCTTCACAAATTTAGAAGAGAAGGGCTCCAGCCTTTAGTTAACAGTCTCCTAAGTATAATGACATGTTTGAGAGGGAAGCTTTTATCTCCTGAAGCCAAAAGTATCCTTATCAATACCTGCCTAGCTAGCATTCCAATCTATATGCTATCCTTTTTAAATTTCCCAAATGGTCTTAATTTGGGCCGATTAATACCCAACTAGCTAATTGCATGTGGGCTTATGAGGAGGTCCACAAGAAAATCTATCTTTATATTGGCCTTCCATTTGTATAAAAAAGAATATGGTGGTCTAGGTTTCCTAATCTGCAAGACCTGAATATATGTTTAATTGGATCTTGGATTAGAACATATATCAAGGGTGAAGGGAGTTCAGGGAGGAAAATAGTGGATGGTAAGTATAATACTCGTAGTCATAACATTCTATGCTACCATGACGCTCATCCAACTATTTTCTAGAAGGGTGTCATTTGGGATTCTAGAGCAATGAAGTTTGGCTGCAAGTGGTAGGTAGGAGATGGTGGATCTATTCAAATTCAGGGGAGACATCTGGTTTGATAATCTACCTCTAGCCACCCTTTACTAGGATATATATATACTTTGTTGTCAACCACGAAACTCAAACCATTTCTGAATTATGGGATGAGGAGCAACTTAGGTGGACCTTTAGGGAATATTCTTTGGCTCCATGCTAGAGCAGTGGAGAGAAATTGTAGAGTTAGGAAAAACTACTAACTTTACCGACTCAGAGGCAGAGGGCCAGCTTATCTAGTGATATGAATCCAATGGATTTATTCCTCGAAGTCCATGTATACTATAGTTAATTCAGGGGTGCAGCCCATCTACTCCCTTTGTTTCATCTTACTCCGCACGTAAGGTTTGGTCAAAGTAAAACTTTAAAATGTTTGACCAATCATATTCCAAAAAGTGTTAATATCTACAAAATTAAATAAAAATTACTAGAACTATAATGCAATGGGAAATAGTGGGATAGCCACCATGGTAGGTGTGCATATGCATCCCACCGTTGGATCTGGCACATGCAATACGGTGGTCTCTAATTCTAACACATCGGCCACTAACGCCATTATATAGAGAGCACAACATGCATCATTCACTTTTGTTTCTTTTCTCCTCCACGCCACTAGATATGTTGTTTTGGTTTTGTTTTCATTTCATGCATGCATTCGCCAGGGGTTTTGGTTTTCGTTCCCATGCCCACTTTTGTTTTCTTTCCAAAGTGGTCACTGGTTTTGTTTTTCATTCCATGCATGCGTTCTCCAGGGGGTTTTGGTTTTTGTTCGCATGCCCACTTTTGTTTCTTTCCAAAGTGGTCACTACCCCATCCTTTTTTTGCATCTTCCACTCATTGGGTTCTCTCCCCCCCCCCAAGGGACCAGTCACTTTTGTTTTCTTTTTCGTCGCACCCATAAGTTTATGAGCCAACTTTTGTTTTTCTACAACGTGCTTCTCTTCCCATTGACCATAAGTGCCTTCTCCACGGCGCCATAGTTCCATGCGCTTGGCAGGCATGGGCTGGTCAGCAGCCTACAAGTTGAATTCCCACGACAAATTAGAAACATAGGCCAGAAAACAAAACAAGAAGAGAATGAATCATAGGTAAAAAGGGGGAGTGTGATGAGCTTGTATGCCAAGAACATCAAGCCACGGATCGTACCCCGGGGCTGTTTCTTGGCTTGTCATTTTCTGTTCCTCTCTGTCCCTCTATGCCTTTTTTTATCACTAGTGGATGGGTATTCTTAGGATTTATGAAACCCAAAAGGCAAACTTATAATCTACCAAACGGGGGGTATACATCTCCCATCTTCTAAAAAGAAAACAAAACCAGTGTTAAGTCATGCGGCAATGGAGCTTTTGAAAACTTTCCAAAACACTACATGACAACTTTCCAAAACCAGTGGAGCTTTTGAAAACTTTCCAGAACACTATATGGAAACTTTCCAAAACACGGGGTGCATGCATGGCCATCCATGCACAAAAAACAAAACCTGGTGCTCTATTGGTTGGACAGAGACCATTGCTAGCTAACGGTGGCATTCCAAGATGTGAGCCCGTGGAGCATGTGCTCCCCATCATCCGACGGTTGCGGGGGTATGCACAGCTAGCCAGGTGGCTAGCAAATCCGCATCGATAATGCAATATACTTTAATACTACATTCATTCCATAATATAGTATGTTCTAGCAAACTAATTTAGTTTGCTAAAACATACTATCCTATGGAACAGAGGTAATATTATATATATTTAGTATTTTATATGTTAATAATTTATGATATATAGTTGGTCAAACATTACAAAGCTTGACTTTGACTAAAACTAATATGAGGAGTAATATAAAACGGAGGGAGTATCTGCCTATTGTCTGGGATCTTAAGATCTCACCCAGAATTCAGATATTCGTTTGGCTATTGTCCCAAATTAAAATCTTGACTAGAGATAATCTAAGGAAAAGAGGTATTTCAAAGCCTATAGAGTGTATCCTTTGTAAGGAAGTAGAGTCGATTTCACATTTATTCTTTAATTGTTTGATCCTACCGTGGGCAGATGTGTTTGAAATCTTTGGTATTTGGATCACTGATTTCTTGTATTTGGCTACTAAGTGGTTGCGCAATAAGAGATACTTGCAACTAGTGGAGCATATGGAACAACATGAATAACATTTTATTTAACCGAAAAACTTGGTTTAACATGAAACATGTATGGACACTTGGCACTGTCCTAGAATATGGAGGATTCCTTCAAAGGACCAGGATTGGGAGCTAGTGGACCAATTCATAGAATCATAGGTCAGATGACAAGAATAATGAAGGTCCCTCTCTCGCTCATGCCAGATTAAACTACACATCTTTTGGATGGATCACTACCTAGAAGTCTTGTGCTTCTTCCTCCCATGGTGGTAGGGCGATTATGACTTACTTGCAAGCTCACACAAAAAATTATGATTATGTGCACGTGGTGATTCGATGAGAGACCGAGGCTTTTGGACATCCTTAAGGATGAAGATCAAAAGGCAAACGTGTTCCGTCGCTGAGCAAAAACCTGCGATCTTCTGTCTTTCTACATTTGGTAGCTCTAGTTTCACTTTTGTATTGAAAAAAAAGTACTAGTTGTATCCGTGCGATGCTCTGTCTTATTCTAGACATCATCATAGGATCGTGTAAAAGGACCTTGATCACTCTAGTTTAGTGGGGGTTTTATATCGTTCTCTCCACAGGGATCAACAAGGGAAGAAAGGTTATTTATTTCCAGAAGCTAAGCAAATTCAGAAAGGTAGGGGTTTTACTGTCAGAAAGTGAGGTTTTGAGAGGGTTTTAGGAAGATTTAAAAGTTCAGAAATTAACTTGAAAGATTTGGGTTGTCAAGCCAGAGTCTCTCAAGGATCTAAGCAAGTTCTAGACAGGGAAAGATGGTGCAATGCACAGGGAAGCAGAGACTAGTCATGCAAGCCAAGATCTTTTTAGGGTTTTAGCAAGAAGAAAAGTTTTTAACACAAAGATCACAGCTTTCTTGTTTGTCAGGCAAGAACTCGGTGAGTTAACAAGCAAAGAGAGCCTAGGGATAAGTTTTCACACAGAGGAGTGCAGGGACTTGCCTTACACTCGACAGATCAAATTGTTAAAAAACAAATCTTGCAAGACTTAGAGATTTCAGAGAACTATGTCACTCAATTCACTGCAATAACCAAGAAAATCACTGACTTTGTTTCTTAATGCATGATCCACTTCAAATAACACAAATTACAAGAAAAGACAGAGGAGGAGGCTTGGTTGTTCTTCACTGAAAACTTGAGGGAGCAGGAGGAGCAGAGGAGTGGATTTGTTTGGAAGAAGATCTTGTGCTTCAGTTCATCACAGCCTTGTCTTTCTCCAGCAGCTTGCTCATCGTGTGCTTCTTTTTCTTGTCCTTCTTCCCGGGTGTTCTTGGGTGTTCTTGATGGTTGGTGGAGAAGAGGTGGAGAGTTGGTGGCAGATGGGGTGTTCTTGGGTGTTCTTGATGGTTGGTGGAGAAGAGGTGGAGAGTTGGTGGCAGAGGGGGTGTTCTTGGGTGTTCTTGATGGTTGGTGGAGAAGAGGTGGAGAGTTGGTGGTAGAGGGGGTGTTCTATCGATGGGAGTGGGTGGATGGGCTTGTTGCTTCTGACCATGGTCCCTTCCTGACGAGGGTTAAACTCGACAAATATCCTAGATGAAGGACTTAGGATCGGGGAGACAGGGCGTCGGATGAACTCGAAGGTAAACTCAGTCAAACAAGGTGGCTATGAAAGTAAACGTGGGTGTAGAACCTGGCTTGCTTTCAATCTGACCTACACCGTCCCCTCCTGGCCCCTATATATAGGTGGCCAGGTCTCGAGGATCGGGTAGGGTCCGATATAGATTACAATATCGACATACGGTAAGAACTCGTATTTCGACTAGTATTACAATTGGGCCTAGCTTAACGGGCCTCAGGGGTACTCAACTGACGGGCTCTATTATCTATACCCTTGTCAGTAGCCCCCGAGATTCTACCAGAATTGCAGATTCGGGTTGAATATCTAATCTTTGAATCTTTGACTTGATCATTTTTTTGACTTCTTCATATCTTCAAATATTTGACTTGGTCTTGCAACTTATTTTCATTATAATACCCCGCAAGGGGTTTTGATGAGCAAGCCTGGCAACTCTGACGGATCAAGAGGCCAGTTAACTGCCGGAACAGATACTTGTCACCTACTTCAAATTCAATCCCCTTGGATTTGAATTCGGGAAACCGGTCAAATCCAATCTTTTGTCGCATTTAGGACTTACAAAGAATGAATCCCAGTGGTTCTCAAGGTACCCAGTGCGTCCACCAGGATTTTCTTCGCATCGTAGACATGGATACATACCAGCAGAGCGCATCCATGTGCGTATACCGGGCCACACAGGACGGATCCCGGGGTCTTACCTTCGTTATATATTTCAACCACGGCATTCAAGTTTTGTCACGATGACGCAACTCGAGAATCATACGTCGCAGCCTTGTTTGACTGTTCCAGCCTACAAAAGGGTTTATTTAACCTTGATCGATAAAAATCTTCCTCCCGATGGTAGTGATGATGCTTCCAGAATCTTATTCGCCTTCATTGTTCATTATAGAACATCATCGGGTGCGCGCCCAGCGCTCCCGATGGGAGTAGCCCTCGAGGCTATAATCGAAAAATCTTTTTTCGAGTATAGTCTCAAAGACAGCGTGCCTTCTTTCACATCGTGAGATCATAATGTGACTCAATAATATTGTCGGGTGCGCGCCCAGCGCTCCCGATGGTAGTAGCCCCCGAGGCTATAGTCGAATGTTTTCGGGTATAGATTCAACTAGTGACTCCTCTTTTACCAGGTTCAATTTTTCGTCGGCTTCCTTGATCTTCCGTTTTCCTAGTTCACCAACTCGAACCATCTTTAGAATATTCAGCTTACTAGCGTCCACTGCTTATCATAGTCTTCAGCTCTCATTACCCGTACGTTTGTGACGTCATTAATCTGTTTGTAATTATCTTTAGAATTTGACTGTTACCCATGGGCAGCACAGTAATTTCGCAATTCTTCTGCCTGTTAGTGGGCTGCCGTTTCCATTCTTTGCGCCACATCTCAACCCACGTTCCGTTACCTGGAAGCTATATAAGGGGAGAGTGGGGAAATTTATTGTTTACCAGTTCATTGCTTCCGCCGCCGCCACCATTGCTGCAATCTCTGCTCTCCTTTGATCTCTTGCTGAGCCCCCTTGCATAGATCATAGATGCGCGTGAAGCATCAGGCGCAGAAGCACAAGATGACCAAGGGGACGAATGTCGCGACGAGCTGGGTACCTTCTGCCTTTACGCGGAAGGAGCTGGAGAAGGCCCGAGCGGATGGCCTCATCTCCAACAATGACGAGGTTATCTTCCCCAGCGCTGAGTGCTACTCGTGTGATGATGTGGGAGCAGTGAGTCCTTGTGCGTGGTGATGACCAGCCCATTGGGAACCCCAAGAGGAAGGTATGATGAGTGTAGCGGCTAGTCTTCCCTCAGTTAAGAAACCAAGGTATGTCGATCAGGAGAAGGGAGACGGTGACGACTGAAGGTGATGCGGACTGGCTTAGTGACACTCCAACAAGGGCGCCGTTTAACGATACTTGTTGACTCGTCTTCGGCCAGCAGCAACGCAGAACCTGCACACACACAGACAAATACTTTGTTCCCAACTTGCGATGAGGTTGTCAATCTCACCGGTTTGCTTGAAACAAAGGTTATGAGTGTATCGAGTGGAAAACAGTAGTAAAATGCTAGTAAAGTAAACAGTGCGGGAAAAGTAAACAGGTGATTGCAATATGATTAAAATAGGACCGGGGTCCACAGTTCACTAGTGGTGTCTCTCCATAGATAAATAACATGCTGGGTAAACGAATTACAGTTGGGCAATTGATAGAATAAAGATAACGTGATATGTCAAGAAGATCACTATGAGATTCACTCTGGGCATTACAACAAAATACATAGACCGCCATCCAACTGCATCTATGACTAATAATCCACCCCCAGGGATATCATCCGAACACCCCGAAAGTATTAAGTTGCGAACAACAGATAATTGCATTAAGCAAAGTGTGTAATGTAAACAAAGCATATGCCCTTGAGCATATGAATGTTGTTTTCTCCCTAGTAGCAACAGCACATCTACCACCTTAGAGGTTTCTGTCACTCCCCCAGGTGAAATAGAGGCATGAACCCACTATCGAGCATAAATACCCCCTCTTGGAGTCACTAGCAACTACTCGGCCAAGATAGCTACTAACAACGGAGAGCATGCAAGATCATAAACAACATAGAGATAACAAAAGATATAATTCAGTACAACAACTTAATCATAAACACCAATATTCATCGGATCCCAACAAACCAACATCATAGTATTACATAACGGTGATCTCAATCATGTAGGGCAGCTCATGAGATCTAAACATGAAGCACATGGTGGAGAAGACAACCATCTAGCTACTGCTATGGACCCATAGTCCAAGGTAGACTACTCACTCATCGCTCCGGAGGCAAGCATGGCGATGAAGAAGACCTTCGGTGGCGATTCCCCTCTCCGGCAGGGTGCCGGGACGAGCTTCTGGACCCTCCCGATCTTCGGGTCGACGGCGGCGGCGGATCGCGATGTATTCTGGAAAACCGATCGGGCCCTTAGGTTTTTCTCGTCAGGGGGTACTTATAGGCGAAAGGGGACTGTCAGAGGGGGTCCCACGCCCCCTCACATGGGGCCGGCGCGGCCAGGGGCCTGGCCGCGCCACCCCTGTGTGTGGGGCCCACGTGGCCCCTCTCCTTCTCTCCTTCGGATGTTTGGGAGCTCCCCGGTGAAATATGACTTCAGGAACTTGTTTCGTCCAATTCCGAGAATATTTCCTGTGTATCACTTCTGAAACACAAAAACAGCAGAAAACAGGAAACTGGCACTATGGCACTTCGTTAATAGGTTAGTTCCGGAAAATGTATAAAAATGCCACTAAGTGTAACGAAACAATAGGCAAATGGTGTAAAACAAAGCATGGAGCATCAAAAATTATAGATACGTTTGAGACGTATCAAGCATCCCCAAGCTTAACTCCTGCTCGTCCTCGAGTAGGTAAGTGATAACAAAAGAATAATTTTTGAGGTGACATGCACCTACACAATCTTGATCATATATGTAAACATTGATGAGCTGGGATCAATAGAACTTAAAACATGGGCATGAAAGATATAATCATGACAATAAGAACTTAGCAACCATGTTGTAAACATGCAAATGAACACAAACAAAAGATCATGATAATGAAACAATGAAAGTCAAACGTGTGTTCAAATCATAAGGAAAAACATACAAATGGTTTTCAGCTTGTCCTTCAAAGAGAGCAAAACATAAATGCATAGGACACCTCAAAGTTTAAGAGGGCGACTAGATACAAATAATTTAAGAACAAGTGAAACCAATCAATATGAGTCAATCAATGAACCTTGGGACAATGCATATCACACTAAGAATGACAACTATGCTCTCTTAATGGTGCATAAAGAAAGAAGGTGGTGACTCAACATAAAAGTAAAAGAAAGGCCCTTCGCAGAGGGAAGCAGTGATTTAAACATGTGCTAGAGCTTTTCATTTGTAAAACAGAGATAAAACTTGATTTTGAGAGGTGGTTGTCTTTGTCAACGACTGGCAATGGGGTTCTTACTATCTTCCATACAAAAATAAAGCAAGCTTTTGAGAGAGAGATTGGCACTTCGTGCTCTTTTTATAAAACTTGGCACTCCTCCCCACCTTTTCCTTTCACATACCATGGCTAACCGATTCCATCGGGTGCCCACCAACATTCACATTCATTGGAGGAGTGCCTTTTTTCTTTTTTTTTCTCTTTTTTTTCTTTTTGGAATAGACAATATGGAAGATAGCAAATCCGACCACTACGTCCCCATGAGCTGAAAACAGTGTCACAAAACGAGAAGTATTTTGAAGGTTTTTGAAAGGTAGCACACGAAAATTTTACTTTGGAATGGCTTACAAATACCATGCATAGGAATTTATAGTGGACACAATGGAAAACTTGGCTTTTAGGAGTTGGATGCACGAGTAGAGCTCATACTCAGTACAAGGCGAGGGCTAGCAAAAGACTGGGAGCGACCAACTAAGAGAGCAATAATGGCCATAATCATGCAAAGCGACAAAGCGACATTAAAAGAAGCATACGATGGCATCAACAGTCAAAAACTAAATGATCATGAAGGCTAATGGCGACTTTGGAAGAGTCTAACATGTGTGAGCATGCGCCAAGTCAACCCAAATAAAGCATCAAGGAGAAAACCAAAATAATGCTTCCATACAATAAAAACAACGCATGATTTTTTCAAAGGCTCATTAAGCAATCTCAGTTATTTGAGACAAGTCATGCTACAGCAGAACCACTAAGCATACTATCAAAAAGACATCAAGCATGACATGAAAAAGCCTAAGCCGCAGTCTACACAAGCTCCTTCTTGTACCACTATTTTGCACAAAGCTTTTTCTCTTTTCCAACACCATTTGAAATTTTTAAAGACACCTCTTTTGATGAAAACCAATAAAGTTCAGAGGCAAAAATGCACCTTGATGAAAAGATATGACAAGATCTGAACGCATATCAAGGCGAAAACGAAAACCAAAAGCAGTAGCAGAAAAACTAGAATGCTCGATTAATAAGAGTGAAAACTAGAGCATTCTTTGCAAATGAAAACGAGTACATCTCCTCCAAAGGAAATTTGTTGGGGTCCAACCATTTATTGCAGCAAACAAACAAACTAAGCAAACTAAGAAAACTAAAACAACTGACGCTCCAAGAAAAACACATAGTGCATGAAGCAATAGAAATATAGTGTCTTGAAAGGTGACCTGATTTTTGCCGATGAAGAAGGGGTGCCTCGGGGGCATCCCCAAGCTTTGACGCTTGTACTTCTTGGATATTTCTTGGGGTGATGCATGGGCATCCCCAAGCTTGAGCTTTTGTCCGTTCTTCAACTCATCTCATCATTCTCCAATCCCTACACTTGAAAACTTCCTTCATACAAAACTAAACACAATTCTATTAGCAACATTAGTGTAAGCATAAAATATATTCAACCTCTTTTAGCTTCAGGTTTCAACCCAAAACCACCACATATAGAGTATATACTACTGTAGCAACTTCCACAAGAGTTCCATGATAAAAAAGAACTCAAAAGAAAGCGATAAAGTGGCAAAAACAAATATTGGCAGAAATCTGTCAAAACTGGACAGCTGATAATGGACGAATTTTTGAGGGATTTTCTGTTGCTCAAATCAAAAAGTGTTCAACTAAGAAAAGTTTGGATATAACCTGGGGCATAAGCACAAGAAATCGCAGGTCCAAAAGATAAACAGAGAATTTTCACGAATTTTTACGGTGCAGCACCGAAAACAGTTTCAGGACAGCAATAACCCCAAATCTTTACCTCACTCAAATTAGAGGCTTCTCTTGGCACAAAAACGAAATAAACAAGATAAAGAGTGGTCATTACAGTAGTAATGACTTCCAAGACTCAAATAAAAGAAAAAGTACTGAAAAGTAAACAATGGGTTATCTCCCAAGAGTGCTTTTCTTTAACGCCTTTGAGCTAGGCGCAGAAAATTGCGAATCAAGTAATATCAAGTGATGCATTAAGATCAACAGTAGAGATATTTTCAACAATGAAGGAAAATGTGTTCAACTGAGTTTTTGAAACTCCTTTACGATCACGCTTTGGCACACTACTTTCATCGAAAAGATTTTCAGGGCAAATCCAACTAGAATTCTTTTCCCAAGCATCATGAATTCCTATAAGTTCATAAGGTATTGGTGTTTTAAAATCATCAGGCGTACCAACGACCTTAACAGGCGAGCCAAGCCTTTTAAACTTCTTAAAAACTTTCCTAGCCTCAATTGCAACATCTCTAAATTCTGTGCGCAAGGTTTTTAAGATGAAAGCTTTCTTTTCGGGATCCTCAGTTTCATGAAGCTTAAGGAACATGTATTGCATAGAAGAATTAAGACTAGCAAACCTAGCTTCTAAGATGTGAACTAAATGAGCAGAAGCAACTTCATAACTAGGAGCTAACTCAATCAAAGACTTTTCCTCAACTTCATCATGCATACTAATGTGATTAAAGAACTCCTCAATGTTACTTTTGCCAATAATTGAACCACTCCCTACAGAGAGGTCCTCCAGAACGAACTTAGGAAACGACATGATAAACTAAAGTAAAGAAATAACAACTACCAAGGATTCTAATTTTTTTGGGTTTTTGATATAAAGCAATGCAGGTAAAATAAAATAAAGTAAAGCAAAACAAATAACAAAGTAAAGTATGTGTGTGCGAAGAACTCCCCTCGCAGAAGTCTTCTCTTCCTTCCCCGGCAACGGCGCCAGAAAATTAGCTGCTACTCGTGTGATGATGTGGGAGCAGTGAGTCCTTGTGCGTGGTGATGACCAGCCCGTTGGGAACCCCAAGAGGAAGGTATGATGAGTGTAGCGGCTAGTCTTCCCTCAGTTAAGAAACCAAGGTATGTCGATCAGGAGAAGGGAGACGGTGACGACTGAAGGTGATGCGGACTGGCTTAGTGACACTCCAACAAGGGCGCCGTTTAACGATACTTGTTGACTCGTCTTCGGCCAGCAGCAACGCGGAACCTGCACACACACAGACAAATACTTTGTTCCCAACTTGCGATGAGGTTGTCAATCTCACCGGTTTGCTTGAAACAAAGGTTATGAGTGTATCGAGTGGAAAACAGTAGTAAAATGCTAGTAAAGTAAACAGTGCGGGAAAAGTAAACAGGTGATTGCAATATGATTAAAATAGGACCGGGGTCCACAGTTCACTAGTGGTGTCTCTCCATAGATAAATAACATGCTGGGTAAACGAATTACAGTTGGGCAATTGATAGAATAAAGATAACGTGATATGTCAAGAAGATCACTATGAGATTCACTCTGGGCATTACAACAAAATACATAGACCGCCATCCAACTGCATCTATGACTAATAATCCACCCCCAGGGATATCATCGGAACACCCCGAAAGTATTAAGTTGCGAACAACAGATAATTGCATTAAGCAAAGTGTGTAATGTAAACAAAGCATATGCCCTTGAGCATATGAATGTTGTTTTCTCCCTAGTAGCAACAGCACATCTACCACCTTAGAGGTTTCTGTCACTCCCCCAGGTGAAATAGAGGCATGAACCCACTATCGAGCATAAATACCCCCTCTTGGAGTCACTAGCAACTACTCGGCCAAGATAGCTACTAACAACGGAGAGCATGCAAGATCATAAACAACATAGAGATAATAAAAGATATAATTCAGTACAGCAACTTAATCATAAACACCAATATTCATCGGATCCCAACAAACCAACATCATAGTATTACATAACGGTGATCTCAATCATGTAGGGCAGCTCATGAGATCTAAACATGAAGCACATGGTGGAGAAGACAACCATCTAGCTACTGCTATGGACCCATAGTCCAAGGTAGACTACTCACTCATCGCTCTGGAGGCAAGCATGGCGATGAAGAAGACCTCCGGTGGCGATTCCCCTCTCCGGCAGGGTGCCGGGAAGAGCTTCTGGACCGTCCCGATCTTCGGGTCGACGGCGGCGGCGGATCGCGATGTATTCTGGAAAACTGATCGGGGCCTTAGGTTTTTCTCGTCAGGGGGTACTTATAGGCGAAAGGGGACTGTCAGAGGGGGTCCCACGCCCCCTCACACGGGGCCGGCGCGGCCAGGGGCCTGGCCGCGCCACCCCTGTGTGTGGGGCCCACGTGGCCCCTCTCCTTCTCTCCTTCGGATGTTTGGGAGCTCCCCGGTGAAATATGACTTCAGGAACTTGTTTCGTCCAATTCCGAGAATATTTCCTGTGTATCACTTCTGAAACACAAAAACAGCAGAAAACAGGAAACTGGCACTGTGGCACTTCGTTAATAGGTTAGTTCCGGAAAATGTATAAAAATGCCACTAAGTGTAACGAAACAATAGGCAAATGGTGTAAAACAAAGCATGGAGCATCAAAAATTATAGATACGTTTGAGACGTATCACTGAGCGGATCCCCAAGCCCAGAGATGGTTTTTGGGTGATGTTCTTTGCCTATCTTTTGCGTGGTCTTTCTCTTCCTGCCCACGAATTCCTTCATGGGCTTCTTTTTGTTTACGGTGTGCAGCTTCACCAGCTCACACCAAACTCCATCTTGCACATTGCTTGCTTCATAACTTTGTGCGAGTCGTTTCTGGGGATTGATCCCCATTTTCTTCTTTGGAGAGCCATCTTTCGGCTCCGCCCCAATGTCGCGTTATCCAGGAAACCCGAATTGGGCGGAGCTTGCATCTCTCTTCGCTCTGAATCGCAGTATTTGGAGTTTTCAATGGCTGCCTCGGTACAAGGTTGGAGGACCAAGTGGTTTTACATCAAGGACCGGAAGAATTCCCCCTCCGACAAGTATGGCCTTGCCCCATTTGACGCCTCCCAGGAATTGAAGAAATTGGCCTTGTGGGATTCGCCTCCCACAGAAGCTGAGATGGAGGAGATCAAGCCACTCCTGGCCCGCATCGAAGAGCTGAAAAGTGGTAAGGGAGGTGCCCTTTCGGGTACACAACTCATGGCTTTTTTCTTGCAGCGTCAGGTTCAACCCCTGCAGCATCGTCTTTCCAAGTTGTGGACTTTTTCTGGCTTGGAGGATCCTTCTCAAGTATCTGAAAATCTTATGGAGAAGAAGGATCTCGACAGGCGTGTGAGAGCTCTTACCACTCTCACCAAAGATCATGAAGTTGCGGATTTGGCCGCAAGCCATTTCGATTCCGATCATCCCTTACCTGCGGTAATTTTTGCTGTCTTTACTTTGCCTTGTTTCTCCCTTTTATTCTTCGCCTTATATCTTTTGGATTGTTTTGTCTTTGCAGGATCATCGACTTCTTGTTTCTCGCCCTCCTGTCCCAGAGGGAGGGGACATTCAGCATGTTCCTGTTTCTGCGGACTCCGAAGCCCCCGAGACTGAGGACAGCCATGATGGAGACGAAGGCGAGGATTCGCTGGAAAGGTCCAGTTCAACGACGTCCCCTCCTCCTGCACTTTCTGAAGACCTTGTCGTGGACAAGAAGAGGAAACGTGTCAAAGAAATTGCTTCTTCCAGTGCCTCCGCCCCTATGACTGTGGCCGGGGAATCCTTCGAGCCAGAGGACGGTGGAGAACTCTTCGACTACATGGACTCGTGAGTGTTTCACCTGTTTATTTTCTTATGTCTAGCTTTTTGTTGTCGACCTTGCTAGATGACTTTGTCTGTTTCTCTTTTTCTCAGGGACGAGGAGGACCCGAAGAGATTTGCTGCTGAGGCCCCCGCCACTGATACTCTTGTCACCAACGAGCCGCCGTCACAAGAGGTTGATGCGGCAGCGAAGCCTCAAAAAGCAGCGAAGAAGCCTACCAAAAAAGTAGTCACTGTTCGTAGCTCTAGGCGTTTGCAGAAAGCTTCCGACGCTGGTGCTACCCTTGAGGCCCATCAGTCCACAAGCTCCTCCGACGACGTGCGTAAACATACTATTATATTTACTTCAACTTTTACGTGTTGATGCCCACATCTTATTTTCTGGACAGAGCCTGATGAAAAGATTCGTCGACTTGGGCAGTGAATGCGTTGAGTACCTAAAAGTTGCCAAGGCCTCTGAAGGTAAGTCTTGTTCTTTTTGCTTTTACACTTCCTTATCTTTGCATGCCTGTCTTTTCTTCCTTGCTTGACTGTTTCTTTCCTCTTTGTTTAACCCAGGTGCTCTAAAGGCAGCCCATGCTCGCATTGCGTCATTAGAACCTAAACTCAAAACTTCTAGGACAGCTTTTGATGCCGCCACTGCTGCCAAAGTCAATGCTGAGAAGTCTTCTAAGTCAGCATTGGCTAAGGCGAAGAAAGCAGAAAAGGACCTGGCTCATCTACCCAAGCGTTCTTGGCCTTTTCAAGGGGTGCTAACAGCCGCTTCTTTATCCCGTTGCATATTAAGCCAATGGTTTTTTTGACTTGTCCGTTTGTCTTCGGATGTGCTACAGATGCAAACTTCAGTTTGATTCCCAGTCCTTCGCAATAGTTGATATGTCTCAAACGTATCTATAATTTTTGATGCTCCATGCTTTGTTTTACACCATTTGCCTATTGTTTCGTTACACTTAGTGGCATTTTTATACATTTTCCGGAACTAACCTATTAACGAAGTGCCACAGTGCCAGTTTCCTGTTTTCTGCTGTTTTTGTGTTTCAGAAGTGATACACAGGAAATATTCTCGGAATTGGACGAAACAAGTTCCTGAAGTCATATTTCACCGGGGAGCTCCCAAACATCCGAAGGAGAGAAGGAGAGGGGCCACGTGGGCCCCACACACAGGGGTGGCGCGGCCAGGCCCCTGGCCGCGCCGGCCCCGTGTGAGGGGGCGTGGGACCCCCTCTGACAGTCCCCTTTCGCCTATAAGTACCCCCTGACGAGAAAAACCTAAGGCCCCGATCAGTTTTCCAGAATACATCGCGATCCGCCACCGCCGTCGACCCGAAGATCGGGAGGGTCCAGAAGCTCTTCCCGGCACCCTGCCGGAGAGGGGAATCGCCACCGGAGGTCTTCTTCATCGCCATGCTTGCCTCCGGAGCGATGAGTGAGTAGTCTACCTTGGACTATGGGTCCATAGCAGTAGCTAGATGGTTGTCTTCTCCACCATGTGCTTCATGTTTAGATCTCATGAGCTGCCCTACATGATTGAGATCACCGTTATGTAATACTATGATGTTGGTTTGTTGGGATCCGATGAATATTGGTGTTTATGATTAAGTTGCTGTACTGAATTATATCTTTTGTTATCTCTATGTTGTTTATGATCTTGCATGCTCTCCGTTGTTAGTAGCTATCTTGGCCGAGTAGTTGCTAGTGACTCCAAGAGGGGGTATTTATGCTCGATAGTGGGTTCATGCCTCTATTTCACCTGGGGGAGTGACAGAAACCTCTAAGGTGGTAGATGTGTTGTTGCTACTAGGGAGAAAACAACATTCATATGCTCAAGGGCATATGCTTTGTTTACATTACACACTTTGCTTAATGCAATTATCTGTTGTTCGCAACTTAATACTTTCGGGGTGTTCGGATGATATCCCTGGGGGTGGATTATTAGTCATAGATGCAGTTGGATGGCGGTCTATGTATTTTGTTGTAATGCCCAGAGTAAATCTCATAGTGATCTTCTTGACATATCACGTTATCTTTATTCTATCAATTGCCCAACTGTAATTTGTTTACCCAGCATGTTATTTTATCTATGGAGAGACACCACTAGTGAACTGTGGACCCCGGTCCTATTTTGATCATATTGCAATCACCTGTTTACTTTTCCCGCACTGTTTACTTTACTAGCATTTTACTACTATTTTCCACTCGATACACTCATAACCTTTGTTTCAAGCAAACCGGTGAGATTGACAACCTCATCGCAAGTTGGGAACAAAGTATTTGTCTGTGTGTGTGCAGGTTCCGCGTTGCTGCTGGCCGAAGACGAGTCAACAAGTATCGTTAAACGGCGCCCTTGTTGGAGTGTCACTAAGCCAGTCCGCATCACCTTCAGTCGTCACCGTCTCCCTTCTCCTGATCGACATACCTTGGTTTCTTAACTGAGGGAAGACTAGCCGCTACACTCATCATACCTTCCTCTTGGGGTTCCCAACGGGCTGGTCATCACCACGCACAAGGACTCACTGCTCCCACATCATCACACGAGTAGCAGCTAATTTTCTGGCGCCGTTGCCGGGGAAGGAAGAGAAGACTTCTGCGAGGGGAGTTCTTCGAACACACATACTTTACTTTGTTATTTGTTTTGCTTTACTTTATTTTATTTTACCTGCATTGCTTTATATCAAAAACCCAAAAAAAAATTAGAATCCTTGGTAGCTGTTTTTACTTGTTTACTTTTGTTTTGCTGAAATGGGTACTCCTGAAAACACCAAGTTGTGTGACTTTGCTAGTACGAACAATAGTGATTTTATCTGCACTCCTATTGCACCAACTGTTCCTGCTACTACTTTTTATGAGATCAAGCCTGCTTTATTGAACCTTGTTATGAAAGAGCAATTTTCTGGTGCTAGTACTGAAGATGCTGCAGCTCATCTCAACAATTTTGTTGAGCTATGTGAGATGCAGAAATATAAGGATGATGATAGTGATATTATTAAGCTCAAGTTGTTTCCTTTTTCTTTGAGAGGAAAGGCTAAAGATTGGTTGCTGTCTTTGACTAAGAATAGTATTGATTCATGGGCTAAGTGTAAGGATGCTTTTATTGGTAGATACTATCCTCCTGCTAAGATTATATCGTTGCGTAGCAATATTATGAAGTTTACTCAGTTTGATAATGAACATGTTGCTCAAGCTTGGGAAAGAATGAAATCTATGATTAAAAATTGCCCCACTCATGGACTGACTACTTGGATGATCATCCAAACTTTTTATGCAGGATTGAATTTTTCTTCAAGGAACCTACTTGATTCAGCTGCTGGAGGCACTTTTATGTCCCTTACCTTGGGCGCCGCATCAAAGGTACTCGACAACATGATGGTAAATTATTCCGAATGGCACACCGAGAGAGCTCCACAAGGTAAGACGGTAAATTCTGTTGAGGAAACCTCTTCCTTGAGTGATAAGATTGATACAATTATGGCTATGCTTGCTAATGATAGGACTCATGTTGATCCTAATAATGTTCCTTTGGCCTCTCTGGTTGCTCAAGAAGAGCAAGTTGATGTGAATTTCATTAGAAACAACAATTTTAATAACAATGCTTATAGGAACAATTTTGCTAGTAACAATTATAGGCCGTATCCTTCTACCAATGGTAATGGTTATGGCAACTCTTATGGTAACTCCTACAACAACACTAGGGCCGCGCCCTCCGAGCTTGAAGTAATGCTCAAGGACTTCATCAGTAAACAAACTGCTTTTAATAAGTCTGTTGAGGAAAAGTTAGGCAAAATTGATATTCTTGCTTCTAAAGTTGATAGCCTTGCTCATGATGTTGAACTTCTGAAACTAAAAGTGTTTCCTAATGATGTGAATGTGAGCAATATTGTTGCTGCCGCTAATGCTACCCAAGTTAGAATTGATGAAAATATTAGATTGTTAGCGGAATTGCATGCCAGGTGGGAAAGAGAAGATGAGATGGCTAGAGAGATGAAGGTATGTACTATTACTACCTCTAATGATGTTGCTCCTACTGATAGCAATCCTCTTACTTTGATTGGTGTAGAGAAAACTCCCACTCCTTGTGCTAAAAAGCCTAAAACTGCCAAAACTTTTTCTCAAAAGAGTGCTGAAATTTTTCGGAGTGTGGGAGATGATAGCTCTATTTCCTTTAATGATTTTGATGTTGATGGCTGCAATATATCTAAAGTTATTTTGTTCTTGCAAAAGCTTGCTTTGACTCCCAATGCTAGTTCTTTAAATATTGCTTTTACTAAGCATATTACCAATGCTCTCATAAAGATTAGGGATGAAAAGTTGAAGCAAAAAGCCTCTGTTCCCAAGAAGTTAGAAGATGGTTGGGAACCCATCATTGATATGCATGTTAATGGTTATGATTGCCATGCTTTATGTGATCTAGGTGCTAGTATTTCCATCATGCCTAGAAAGATTTATGACATGCTTGATTTACCACCGCTTGAAAAATGTTATTTTGATGTTCCTATTGCTGATGTTGCTAAGAAGAAACCTTTGGGAAGGATTAATGATGTTCTTATTGTGGTTAACAATAACCTTGTTCCTGTTGATTTTCTTGTTATGGACGTTGAATGCCATGCTTCATGTCCTATTATTTTGGGAAGACCCTTTCTTCGAACTGTAGGTGCCATTATTGATATGAGGGAAGGCACTATCAAGTATCAATTTCCACTAAAGAAAGGTATGGAACACTTCCCTAGGAAAAGAAAGAAATTGCTTTTTGACTCTATTCTTAGAGCAAATTATGAGCTTGATGCTTCATCACTTGATATTACTTGATTCGCAATTTTCTGCGCCTAGCTCAAAGGCGTTAAAGAAAAGCACTCTTGGGAGATAACCCATTGTTTACTTTTCAGTACTTTTTCTTTTATTTGAGTCTTAGAAGTCATTACTACTGTAATGACCGCTCTTTATCTTGTTTATTTCGTTTTTGTGCCAAGAGAAGCCTCTAATTTGAGTGAGGTAAAGATTTGGGGTTATTGCTGTCCTGAAACTGTTTTCGGTGCTGCACCGTAAAAATTCGTGAAAATTCTCTGTTTATCTTTTGGACCTGCGATTTCTTGTGCTTATGCCCCAGGTTATATCCAAACTTTTCTTAGTTGAACACTTTTTGATTTGAGCAACAGAAAATCCCTCAAAAATTCGTCCATTATCAGCTGTCCAGTTTTGACAGATTTCTGCCAATATTTGTTTTTGCCACTTTATCGCTTTCTTTCGAGTTCTTTTTGATCATGGAACTCTTGTGGAAGTTGCTACAGTAGTATATACTTTATATGTGGTAGTTTTGGGTTGAAACCTGAAGCTAAAAGAGGTTGAATATATTTTATGCTTACACTAATGTTGCTAATAGAATTGTGTTTAGTTTTGTATGAAGGAAGTTTTCAAGTGTAGGGATTGGAGAATGATGAGATGAGTTGAAGAACGGACAAAAGCTCAAGCTTGGGGATGCCCATGCATCACCCCAAGAAATATCCAAGAAGTACAAGCGTCAAAGCTTGGGGATGCCCCCGAGGCACCCCTTCTTCATCGGCAAAAATCAGGTCACCTTTCAAGACACTATATTTTTATTGTTTCATGCACTATGTGTTTTTCTTGGAGCGTCAGTTGTTTTAGTTTTCTTAGTTTGCTTAGTTTGTTTGTTTGCTGCAATAAATGGTTGGACCCCAACAAATTTCCTTTAGAGGAGATGTACTCGTTTTCATTTGCAAAGAATGCTCTAGTTTTCACTCTTATAAATCGAGCATTCTAGTTTTTCTGCTACTGCTTTTGGTTTTCGTTTTCGCCTTGATATGCGTTCAGATCTTGTCATATCTTTTCATCAAGGTGCATTTTTGCCTCTGAACTTTATTGGTTTTCATCAAAAGAGGTGTTTATAAAGGTTTCAAATGGTGTTGGAAAAGAGAAAAAGCTTTGTGCAAAATAGTGGTACAAGAAGGAGCTTGTGTAGACTGCGGCTTAGGCTTTTTCATGTCATGCTTGATGTCTTTTTGATAGTATGCTTAGTGGTTTTGCTGTAGCATGACTTGTCTCAAATAACTGAGATTGCTTAATGAGCCTTTGAAAAAATCATGTGTTGTTTTTATTGTATGGAAGCATTATTTTGGTTTTCTCCTTGATGCTTTATTTGGGTTGACTTGGCGCATGCTCACACATGTTAGACTCTTCCAAAGTCGCCATTAGCCTTCATGATCATTTAGTTTTTGACTTTTGATGCCATCATATGCTTCTTTTAATGTCGCTTTGTCGCTTTGCATGATTATGGCCATTATTGCTCTCTTAGTTGGTCGCTCCCAGTCTTTTGTTAGCCCTCGCCTTGTACTGAGTATGAGCTCTACTCGTGCATCCAACTCCTAAAAGCCAAAATTTTCCATTGTGTCCACCATACATACCTACTAGCAATTTGCTATTCCAAGTAAATTTGACTTGCTTTTATATTCTCTTCAAATTAAACTCTTACCAGTGTTATGCGAAATTCGGTCAGTAAAGCTCTCACGAACCGGAAGGCACACTTTACTTTTTCTTGTTCTAAAAATTTGACATTGTGGTCTTTTATGCTGAGTTGTTATGCTTGCAAGTTGTAAGTTGGATTCTAGCCCAACCATGCCGTCATGGGGCAAGCTTTCAACATTGCACTTCTTATTTGAGTTGATATTGTGATCTTTTGTTTATGGATGCCCGCTGTGTGAAATGAATTGGGAATCTTGTGAGGATCATGGAGTTTTATATGTGTTAGGGAAACGCCGGGCCGCCAATCTAAGCCATGCATAATTCATGGTGGAAATTTGCAGCATACCCATGGTGAACATTCGACGACGCATCTCACAATAAAAAGCTAAACAATATAGCAAATAAAAGAGATGTCGAGGTGTTCATTGTCTGCTTGTCCTGTCATTTTGGTGTGGGCTTGTTCCATGTCATCGGGCACGGAGGTACCCCATTGGCGGTTCTCAATGATATGCATATACTTACAATGACAAGAGCCTTGCTTGGGACTCTAAGTAAACTAGCATAGTTTGGGTACTCGTATTCACGGGACACGAGGTTTTCAACTTATGATTTGTCAAGCATATGCATCATAACTGTTCTCGCATTAACTTTAACCATTCAAGATGCTTATGATGGGGGCAATGAGAGCTCAAAGCCGGTAAGTACCATAATTTTTGAAGGTTATAAAACTTGCAATCACTGCTTCCCTCTGCGAAGGGCCTTTCTTTTACTTTTATGTTGAGTCACCACCTTCTTTCTTTATGCACCATTAAGAGAGCATAGTTGTCATTCTTAGTGTGATATGCATTGTCCCAAGGTTCATTGATTGACTCATATTGTTGGTTTCACTTGTTCTTAAATTATTTGTATCTAGTCGCCCTCTTAAACTTTGAGGTGTCCTATGCATTTATGTTTTGCTCTCTTTGAAGGACAAGCTGAAAACCACTTGTATGTTTTTCCTTATGATTTGAACACACGTTTGACTTTCATTGTTTCATTATCATGATCTTTTGTTTATGTTCATTTGCATGTTTACAACATGGTTGCTAAGTTCTTATTGTCATGATTATATCTTTCATGCCCATGTTTTAAGTTCTATTGATCCCAGCTCATCAATGCTTACATATATGATCAAGATTGTGTAGGTGCATGTCACCTCAAAAATTATTCTTTTGTTATCACTTACCTACTCGAGGACGAGCAGGAGTTAAGCTTGGGGATGCTTGATACGTCTCAAACGTATCTATAATTTTTGATGCTCCATGCTTTGTTTTACACCATTTGCCTATTGTTTCGTTACACTTAGTGGCATTTTTATACATTTTCCGGAACTAACCTATTAACGAAGTGCCACAGTGCCAGTTTCCTGTTTTCTGCTGTTTTTGTGTTTCAGAAGTGATACACAGGAAATATTCTCGTAATTGGACGAAACAAGTTCCTGAAGTCATATTTCACCGGGGAGCTCCCAAACATCCGAAGGAGAGAAGGAGAGGGGCCACGTGGGCCCCACACACAGGGGTGGCGCGGCCAGGCCCCTGGCCGCGCCGGCCCCGTGTGAGGGGGCGTGGGACCCCCTCTGACAGTCCCCTTTCGCCTATAAGTACCCCCTGACGAGAAAAACCTAAGGCCCCGATCAGTTTTCCAGAATACATCGCGATCCGCCGCCGCCGTCGACCCGAAGATCGGGACGGTCCAGAAGCTCTTCCCGGCACCCTGCCGGAGAGGGGAATCGCCACCGGAGGTCTTCTTCATCGCCATGCTTGCCTCCAGAGCGATGAGTGAGTAGTCTACCTTGGACTATGGGTCCATAGCAGTAGCTAGATGGTTGTCTTCTCCACCATGTGCTTCATGTTTAGATCTCATGAGCTGCCCTACATGATTGAGATCACCGTTATGTAATACTATGATGTTGGTTTGTTGGGATCCGATGAATATTGGTGTTTATGATTAAGTTGCTGTACTGAATTATATCTTTTGTTATCTCTATGTTGTTTATGATCTTGCATGCTCTCCGTTGTTAGTAGCTATCTTGGCCGAGTAGTTGCTAGTGACTCCAAGAGGGGGTATTTATGCTCGATAGTGGGTTCATGCCTCTATTTCACCTGGGGGAGTGACAGAAACCTCTAAGGTGGTAGATGTGCTGTTGCTACTAGGGAGAAAGCAACATTCATATGCTCAAGGGCATATGCTTTGTTTACATTACACACTTTGCTTAATGCAATTATGTGTTGTTCGCAACTTAATACTTTCGGGGTGTTCGGATGATATCCCTGGGGGTGGATTATTAGTCATAGATGCAGTTGGATGGCGGTCTATGTATTTTGTTGTAATGCCCAGAGTAAATCTCATAGTGATCTTCTTGACATATCACGTTATCTTTATTCTATCAATTGCCCAACTGTAATTTGTTTACCCAGCATGTTATTTTATCTATGGAGAGACACCACTAGTGAACTGTGGACCCCGGTCCTATTTTGATCATATTGCAATCACCTGTTTACTTTTCCCGCACTGTTTACTTTACTAGCATTTTACTACTGTTTTCCACTCGATACACTCATAACCTTTGTTTCAAGCAAACCGGTGAGATTGACAACCTCATCGCAAGTTGGGAACAAAGTATTTGTCTGTGTGTGTGCAGGTTCCGCGTTGCTGCTGGCCGAAGACGAGTCAACAAGTATCGTTAAACGGCGCCCTTGTTGGAGTGTCACTAAGCCAGTCCGCATCACCTTCAGTCGTCACCGTCTCCCTTCTCCTGATCGACATACCTTGGTTTCTTAACTGAGGGAAGACTAGCCGCTACACTCATCATACCTTCCTCTTGGGGTTCCCAATGGGCTGGTCATCACCACGCACAAGGACTCACTGCTCCCACATCATCACACGAGTAGCAATAGTCATTGAACTCCTTCGACGTGAAGTTCGTACCATTGTCTGTGATTATGTTGTACGGTACTCCGAAGTGAAAGACTATAGATTTCATGAAATTTATTGCGGCTTTAGAATCTTGGGTTGTCACTGGGGCTGCTTCTACCCACTTGGTGAATTTGTCGACTGCCACCAGCATATAAACGTGCCCTCCTGGCCAAGACTTGTGCAATTTTCCTACCATGTCGAGACCCCACTGCGCAAAGGGCCATGATAATGGTATTGGTTGTAACTCTGCTGCTGGCGCATGTGGCCGAGATGCGAACCTTTGGCATGCTTCACACTTTTGAACTATATCTTTTGCGTCTTCGATGGCTGTTAACCAATAGAATCCTGCTCGAAAGGCCTTGGCTGCGATAGCTCTGCTACTCGCATGATGTCCACATACTCCTGCATGAATATCCTTTAAGATTTCTTGTCCCTCTTGAGGGGTGACGCATCGTTGCAGGACGTCCGATATACTTTTCTTATATAATTTTCCCTGTAACACAACGAAAGTCTTGGATCATCGTATTATCCTTTTGGCTTCTACCGTGTCTTCGGGTAGTGTTTTGTTTATCATGTATGCTAGATATGGCTGCATCCAAGTTTCTTCTATCATCATGACTTCTTCTGGTTCTGCTACACTTGGTTTTCCAGCCTTCGAGCCTGTCGGTTGTCCCTCCGTAGTCGAGGTTTTGCTGTTCTTTATTGATCGCTCTATGATTTCCTCCCAAAAGACTCCTTGTGGTACGGGTAGGCATTGGGACCCGATGTTTGCTAAATTGTCGGCTTCCTCGTTGCTGGCTCTGCTGACATGCGAAACTTCGCATCCATCGAATGTTCCTTCGAGATAGTAGTATAAGTTTCTGTATGCTGTCATGTTGTCGCTGATGGCGTCACATTTATTTATTACTTGTTGAACGACGAGGTTCGAGTCTCCAAATATTTTAAGTCGAGTTGCTCCACAGGCTTTTGCCATTTTCATTCCGTGGAGCAACGCCTCGTATTCGGCTTCATTGTTAGAAGCCTAGGGAAAACTCATCCGTAACACATATTTCAGTTTGTCGCCTTGTGGTGAAATCAGGACTACGCCTGCTCCTGCGCCTTGGATTCTTTTTGAGCCATCGAAATACATCGTCCAAACACTCGATAAATCTAGAGGACCTATACTTTATAACTCCAGCCACTCTGCTGTAAAATCTGGCAAAATTTGTGACTTGATTGCCTTTCGCTTTTCGTACGTGATGTCCAGGGGTGATAATTCAATTCCCCATAAAGAGACACATCCTGTTGCCGAAGGATTGTTCAATATATTGGAGAGTGGTGCTTCATTGACCACTATGGTTGGGTGCACCGCAAAGTATTGCCGTAGTTTCCAAGCTGTTGTGAAAACACTGTATGCAAGTTTTTGGTAATGCGGGTACCTTTGCTTTGTTGGAGAGAGTACTTCACTAATGAAATAGACTGGCCTCTGAATGCCGTGAGCTTTTCCTTCTTCACTTCTTTCGACTACTAGTACTATACTTACCACTTGATGTGTTGCTGCAATGTATAATAGTAGTGGTTCTTTTTCCTTTGGTGCGACCAACACCGGAGGTGTGGAAAGCACTTTTTTCAACTGCGCGAAGGCCACGTCCGCTTCTTCCGTCCACTCGAATTTATCATCTGATTTTTTCATGAGCGCGTAGAAAGGTAGTGCTTTCTCTCCTAGTCGAGCCACAAATCAACTTAACGCCGCGACGCGCCCTGCGAGTTTCTGTACGTCGTGTAGCTTTGTTGGCTTTCCCATTGTTAATATTGCTTGGATCTTTTCTGGGTTTGCCTCTATTCCTCTTGCTGATACCAGGAACCCCAAAAGTTGCCCTGCTGACACACTGAAGGAGCATTTTGTCGGGTTGAGCTTGAGCTTATACTTGTTCAGGTTGTCGAAGGTTTCCACCAGGTCACTGATAAGAGACTCTTCCTTTCTCGTGGTGATGACCACGTCATCGATGTAAACTTGGATGTTTCGCCCTATTTGACTTCCAAGGCAGTTTTGCATCATCCTCTGATAGGTTGCTCCTGCGTTTTTTAGGCTGAAAGGCATGACTTGGTAGCAGAACACGCCATAAGGTGTTATGAAAGCTGTTTTTTCCTCGTCTTCTTTCTTCAACTTGATCTGGTTGTAACCAGAATATGCGTCCAGGAAGGAAAGCCTTTCGCACCCTGCTGTTGAGTCAATTATTTGGTCGATGCGAGGCAGGGGGAAGGGATCCTTTGGACAGTGCTTGTTGAGAGATGTGTAGTCGACACATACTATTTGTACGTCTGTATTCTTCTTGGGGACTATAACTGGATTAGATACCCAAGTCGACGTTTTGATTTCTTGGATGAACCCTGCGTTTTCCAGCCTATGTATCTCTGATGCTATTGCTTTCCTCTTGGGTTCATCAAATCGTCGTAGTGGTTGCTTGACCGGCTTTGCTTTAGGATCCACGTTTAGTGCGTGCTCGACGAGTTCCCTGGGAACACCTGGCATATCTGAGGGACACCAGGCCAAGATTTCCCAGCGCTCACGGAGGAACTCGATGAGCGCGCTTTCCTATGCGGGGTCCAAGTTTACCTCTATGGAAGTGGTCTTGTTTGGGTCCGTCGGATGGACCTGTATTTTCTTCGAGTCTTGAGTTGCATCGAAAGCCTGATCTGGCAGGGATCGCCCCACGTCGGGTAGCATGTTGTGGTCAGTTTCGCCTTTTAGCCTTGCGTACTCTGCTGTCATGCCGAAGGTTTGTGCCAACCTGTTAAATTCTTTGTCACAAGTGTTGGATACTTCGAAGCTTCCTTGTACCGTGATCGTTTCTTTAGGTCCTGGTATTTTGAGTGTGAGATATGCATAATGAGATACTGCCATGAATTTTGCAAATGCTGGGCATCCTAGGATTGCGTGATATTGTGAGGGCTAGTCCATGACTTCAAACTCCAGCTTTTCTCTACGATAATTGCTGCTGTCGCCGAAACAGACGTCGAGTTCTATTTTGCCCAAAGGATAATTTGCGGCTCCTGGTACTATTCTGTGGAAAGAACAATCTATTGGCTTTAGATTTTCCAATGATATGCACATTGCTCTCAACGTTCTAGCATATATTAGGTTTATACCACTTCCTGCATCCATGAATACTCTTCCGACATCATATCATCCTATCTGGGCTTTGAGCACCATTGGCGAGTGGCCTGGTCTGGGGACTTTCCTTGGATGGTCTGCTCTGCTGAACCTAACTGGTTGATCGGACCACTTTAGATACTCCGTGGTAGCTGGTGGTGATGTTATTGCTAGGTTGACCTGTCTTGATATGCTCTTCCTTTCTTTCTTCGACTTTGGTACTGGTTGGATCATTGCTGATATATATACTTTTGACTCCAGCTGTTTTGCGAGTCGCTGCATTTGATATCCTTGATTTATGCATTTTCCTCCCTGCCGTGCCCCTTGGCTTGAATCCATGGCGTTTTGCAACCTTAGGAAGGTTCTGCAATCCTTCATCTGGTGGTTGGACACTCTCTTCCCGTCTAGGTAAGCATAATGGATGCGACAAGGACCATATAACATATCTTCTGCTGAAGGACCCGAGTACCTTGGCTTCTCCTTTCTCCTGCTGTCTCTCATAGGAAATTCAACATTTTCATAGCCTTCTTCGCTCCTTTTGTCATATCCTGCGGCTATCGGATTTCTCCTTCCGTGGTTATCGCCATTGCGGTATCTTCGCCTTTGCCTGCTTGTTTTATCGACTTCCAGTGATCGACCCCTTTTGTTATTGTACGCGTCTTCTCCATCGGCGAATCTGTTGGCTGTTTTCATTAGATCTGATACTATTTTTGGCCTTGCTCTTCCTATCTCTTCCACTAGGTCTGTACGATGAAGGCCGCTCGAAAAACCATCTATCGCTCTTTCATCGGAGACGTCTTCTACTGAGTTTTTGATTACACTCCAGCGTTGTATATAGGAACGTAGTGTTTCGCCTTTCTGCTGCACGCATGACTTGATTTCTTCTAGCGATGCTGGGCGCTTATATGTTGAGCGAAAGTTTCTTGCGAATTGACTCTCTAATTCTCCCCAACTTCCAATGGAATCGTTGGGTAGGGTATTTAACCAGGACCATGCTGCGCCGGTGAGGTGTAACTGCAAGCTTTGCATTGCTGTTGCTCTTATTCCCCCTAGTATTTGTACTGCTTGTAAATAATCTGACAACCATAGCGTTGGTTCCTGTGACCCGTCATATTTTTCCTGATCATGTGGTAGCTTAAATCCTTTGGGTACTCGTGTTCTGCGAACCCTTCGGGTAAAGCATAGCGCGCCCATCCCTTTTTTGTCGTCTTCGTAGTTTTCTTCCCTCCATGCGTGACGTGAGTTATTTACCCTTGCTTGTGCGATTATGTTCCTTGCATCCTCTTTCCTCTTCTGACGTTTCTCGTCTTCTGAGGACTCGCTAGTTTCGTTTCGCAAAGATTTGCGCTTGACCTCTTCTTTTTCCCTTGCGCTCCAGTGAGTCGACTTTTTCTCTGAAATATTTCCTTTTAGCTTCTCTTCTACTAACCCGAGGCTCCGTATCGCGGCTTGACGCATTTGTTCCCGTGGGTCACCAGGTTTTGGCTGCGTAGTTAGTAGGTATGCTTGTGCTGCTATTAATGCTGCCTCTGGTGTTTCTTATACGAATTCTTCCTCCTCTTCTGGTTGGTTCGCGCTTGGGCTTCTCGTATAGCTTTCTTCTACTACACGTGTTGTTGTCCTTCTATTGTGCTTCGGGTCTTTGTGCCTCTCCATACTGGATTCTGATGAGTTGGTATATTCGCTCCAATATCCTTCACTTGGTGTGCTGTTGTAATCTGGACTTCTCATAATCATATCTCTTTCCTGCCTTAGCTTTTTCCTGCACTGGTGCAGCGCGTATTGGTACCCCATTAAGACTTCTCTTCTTGAATCTGCGGGTACATCAGTCCCGTGGTTGACAGCTGTCATGATCATTCTCCATTCTCCAGCCGAAACATGTACTTTCTCCTTCTCTTTCCTGCTATTGCTCCTTATTTTGTCGACTTGCATGTCGACCTCCTTGTTGCCGGAGTGATTGTTTTCTTCTTCTGCTGCTTCAGTGATGATTACGCATAATTGATGTATGCTCCTGGAGGCGCTGCTGCTTCTACTGGCGGTATACCTTGATTTGTCCACTGTTTCTTCCATAATGATCTCTTGCCCGATTTCTTCGGGTTCCTCTAATTTTCCCAGCAGATTTTCTGTTGCTGCTAAGCTGACTAGCGAGTTTACCTCGCTAGAAGAGCCTACAGATGATCCCGATGCTGTCGTCCTCTCTGCTTTGCCCGCCGACAGAATTGGTTTCGTCGGATCTGAAAGGCGGATTGAACCCGAAGGTCCGATGTAGAAACTTAGACTTCCTAACGTCAATTCCTTTTCTTGATTTTCGTCGACTTCTCGGTCGCTATTGGCTAAAAGCGAAAAAGCCGTTGAATTCATGATTCCAACGCCCAGATTCCCCACGGTCGGCGCCAATTGACGAGGGTTAAACTCGACAAATGTCCTAGATGAAGGACTTAGGATCGGGGAGACAGGGCGTCGGATGAACTCAAAGGTAAACTCAGTCAAACAAGGTGGCTATGAAAGTAAACGTGGGTGTAGAACCTGGCTTGCTTTCAATCTGGCCTACACCGTCCCCTCCTGGCCCCTATATATAGGTGGCCAGGTCTCGAGGATCGGGTAGGGTCCGATACAGATTACAATATCGACATACGGTAAGAACTCGTATTTCGACTAGTATTACAATTGGGCCTAGCTTAACGGGCCTCAGGGGTACTCAACTGACGGGCTCTATTATCTATACCCTTATCACTTCCTTTATACACCTTTTTCCATTTTTGAGGTAGAGAGGCTGATGGAGGTAGGGGGTTTTCCTTTCCTCTCTCAGCTCTCACAGCACATGGGTTGTTCCCCTCTCTTCTCCTTTCTCTGCCTTTTTCACTTTTTCTGCTAACTTGCTTCTCAAGTTGGTCTCTTCCCTCTCTGGTGATTCAAATTAGTTTGAATAAATTCTTCTCTTTCCATGGACCAGCTTCTATGACTTGGACTTGTAGGGTTTTGAGTACTTTGAATAACTTCCTGAAGAATTGTGTGCCTTGACGCACTGAACTGCAATACAAGACCAAATGCTATAAAATGCAGGCACAAAACATACTGAATCAAGGTAAAGTAAGCAAGGATCAAGGTTTTAGGGCTCATAACAGTGCATATAAATTATAGTGATCAAACCCCCAGACCAAAACCTTTGCTTGTCCTCAAGTAAAGAAAAATGAGCATTGCACAAAATAGAAAATGCAACAGATCATGATATTGATTCATCGCTGTTTCATGCAACTAATTCTTGCAATTTCCAATTCTGAAGCAAGTTTCACAAGGAGAATTCAGATATGTCTAGATCAAACTGCCTGGACTCATGAGTATAAAGCAATTGGCTCAGAAATTGAATGTTCATAATCCAGAAAATAGCCATTTATGGAAAGATGAGTGAAGTATGAGTGAAAAGTCAGTGCTTCACCTATTACAGTTCCCAGGAACATAATAGGCTAATGCATAAACAAGTAGTCAGTTGGTTTCTCAGCTTCTTGAAGGATCAACTAAATTAGTGCTTCACAAACTACAATCCTAGGATCATAGTTGCTAATGCTTGAAAGACTGCAACAAGTTTCAGTTAGATTTTCAGGTTAGTGCTTCACATGCCACAATCCCAGGATCATGGCTGCTAATGCCAAACTTTTTCTTACTGTTAGGAACTTCTTGATTAGTATTGGTGTTAGTGTGTTAGTGCTTCACAAATCACAATCTAGGGATAATGATTGCTAACGCAAAAAATGCAATAGATGCAATTAGTACATGGCTCAGAAATGGATCATAAGCTTCAGTTACAGGGCAATTTTCATTATCCTAATGTTTCAACAGTTTTTTGAGAAGAGACATATAAAAATTCTGATTTGAAACTTGACTCTGAACATAAGCAGTTGCAGGAATTATAAGCAGATACAAAGCAAAATTCTCAATAGCATGCAAAGTCACATTTTCAGATTCAAGCAACAAAAGTTGATTCCTTTTTAGACAGAACACTTTCACAAATGATCAACCATTGATAAAGAGTAATCAGATCCAAACTTCAAAATGTTATTTGTAGTGCAAAATGGTTTTAAGGAATTGGAATGTGTTCACCTGGTGATCCTCCTACTCCTTTGCTTTACCAAACCTCAGCTAGCCATCTCCCATTTCAATTATTTCCTAACTAGAACAACAGAAAAAAGAAACACACAAAACAAGAGATAACAAGAAAGTAAAGATGAAAAGAAAATGGAGTGTACAAAAATGATACCAGGTTGCCTCCTGATGAGCGCTTGTTTAGAGTCCCTAGCTTGACTTTAGCTTCTCATTACTGGTTCTCAGGAGCAGAAGATGCATTTGAGGCATCCTCTGGTTCATAATCTTCATTGTTTCCTGCATTCCACTAAACATTTCCTTTTGCAGCCTCATCATTTCACTTATTTCAGACTGACTATTGCTGAAAGAAGCATTTTGCTGGTTTGCTTGATGATGTTGTTGTGGATGTTGCATATTACCTTGGGGTCTGAAATTTTGTTGGGCTGTTTGGGCATAATTCTGCTGAACTGTCTGAGGGTAGCTTTGTTGGTTGGCATTTTTATATGATAAGTTGGGATGATTTCTCCAAGCAGGATTGTAACTCTAAGAAAAAACTCCTTGATTCTGAGCATAATTCACTTCTGATACAAGAGTTTCAACTGGTGCAGATAGGGTACATTCCAGGGGTGAATGACCTTCTTTTCCACAAATTAAACAGGCAGAAGAAACTTGGTTAACAGGCACCAATGCCTTGCTATTTTTCTCAGTCATGAGCTGAGACAGCTGATTTGCTAGACTGTCCAGCTTAGCTTCCAAGGCATTTTGACCACTTGCCTGAATCTGCAGCTGATTGTTAGGATGAACAGCTCTTTCATTTGTCCAAGAAAAATTATGGGCTGCCATGCTTTCTATCAGCTTAGTAGCTTCATCAAGGGTTTTGTTCATTATACCACCACCAGCAGCAGAGTCAACAAAAGACCTAGTTTGCTCAGTCAAGCCCTTATAGAATGTTTGCAAGATAAGCCACTGCTCCTGACCATGGTTTGGGCACATTCTGATGAGGCTTTGATATCTTTGCCAAGTGTCATACAAGCTTTCACCTTCATACTGCACAAACCTAGTGATCTTATCTCTGCACTCAGCTGCCTTGGTGGGAGGAAAGTATCTCTCAAAGAAAGCTTGCAGCACATGTTCCCAAGTATCTCTGCAGTGAGATGGCAGAGCATGAAACCACACCTTTGCAAGGCCTGACAGTGAAAAAGGAAACAGCTGCATTCTAATTGCTTCAGGGGGTACACCATTGTGCTTGAGTGTATTGCAGCACTCCAAGAAATTCCTGATGTGCTCATGAGGACTTTCCAGAGCTAAACCTTTAAAGGGGTTGTGTTGTACCATGTTAATCAAGGCTGGCTTGATTTCCCAGCTATTAGCTTGGATGGCAGGCATTATCACATCAGCATTTGATATCTGATCCTTAGGAATCCATAAATCTCTTAACTTCTTGTCACCCATACTGAAATTTGACTCTGAAGATTCTAAATCTTCCACTGAAACTTCAGAAGCTTCTCTTCTTCTGGCAAGAAATGTTCTTTCAGGCTCAGGGTCAAAAGGAGCTAAAGGTGAATCTTCAGACGACTGCATCAACTGAGTTCCCACACTGCATGAATGTAATCATGATTCCTCTGCACACAATCACAAACAAGAACTTTTATCAAGGGTTAGTGAACTAAATCCCCTAATAACAATTCTAGGCTTGGATCACAGGCATGTAATCGAGACAGCTATTACACAAGATGAACATAGCCTAGTCTACTATACTCTAAAGAAACAATCAAAAGTTGATCCCCGGCAACGGCGCCAATTTGATCACTCTAGTTTAGTGGGGGTTTTATATCGTTCTCTTCACAGGGATCAACAAGGGAAGAAAGGTTCTTTATTTCCAGAAGCTAAGCAAATTCAGAAAGGTGGGGGTTTTACTATCAGAACGTGAGGTTTTGAGAGGGTTTTAGGAAGATTTAAAAGTTCAGAAATTAACTTGAAAGATTTGGGTTGTCAAGCCAGAGTCTCTCAAGGATCTAAGCAAGTTTTAGACAGGGAAAGATGGTGCAATGCACAGGCAAGCAGAGACTAGTCATGCAAGCCAAGATCTTTTTAGGGTTTTAGCAAGAAGAAAAGTTTTTAACACAAAGATCACAGCTTTCTTGTTTGTCAGGCAAGAACTCGGTGAGTTAACAAGCAAAGAGAGGCTAGGGATAAGTTTTCACACAGAGGAGTGCAGGGACTTGCCTTACACTCGACAGATCAAATTGTTAAAAAACAAATCTAGCAAGACTTAGAGATTTCAGAGAACTGTGTCACTCAATTCACTGTAATAACCAAGAAAATCACCGACTTTGTTTCTTAATGCATGATCCACTTTAAATAACACAAATTACAAGAAAAGACAGAGGAGGAGGCTTGGCTGTTCTTCACTGAAAACTTGAGGGAGCAGGAGGAGCAGAGGAGTGGATTTGTTTGGAAGAAGATCTTGTGCTTCAGTTCATCACAGCCTTGTCTTTCTCCAGCAGCTTGCTCATCGTGTGCTTCTTTTTCTTGTCCTTCTTCCTGGGTGTTCTTGATGGTTGGTGGAGAAGAGGTGGAGAGTTGGTGGCAGAGGGGGTGTTCTTGATGGTTGGTGGAGAAGAGGTGGAGAGTTGGTGGCAGAGGGGGTGTTCTGTCGATGGGAGTGGGTGGATGGGCTTGTTGCTTCTGACTATGGTCCCTTCCTTTATACACCTTTTTCCATTTTTGGGGTAGAGAGGCTGATGGAGGTAGGGGGGTTTTCCTTTCCTCTCTCAGCTCTCACAGCACATGGGTTGTTCCCCTCTTTTCTCCTTTCTCTGCCTTTTTCACTTTTTCTGCTAACTTGCTTCTCAAGTTGGTCTCTTCCCTCTCTGGTGATTCAAATTAGTTTGAATAAATTCTTCTCTTTTCATGGACCAGCTTCTATGACTTGGACTTGTAGGGTTTTGAGTACTTTGAACAACTTCCTGAAGAATTGTGTGCCTTGACGCACTGAACTGCAATACAAGACCAAATGCTATAAAATGCAGGCACAAAACATACTGAATTAAGGTAAAGTAAGCAAGGATCAAGGTTTTAGGGCTCATAACAGTTCATATAAATTATAGTGATCAGACCTCTGTTACCTGAGGATAGATGTTTTTATGCTTTTTTTATCATGCTACGCTGTAAGTTTTGTTTTTGATGAAATGCAACGGTGGGTTTCGAAACAAAATTATGACGAGACAATTGTTTCATCAACACTAGAATTTCTAACAAACATGCTTGAGTGTGTGTTGTGAATATGCAAATTTTTCATGGAAATTGTACTCGGTATATAAGAAGAAAAACTTCTTTTTCACTAGGAGAACTTGTTACCAAAATACTTAATCGTGATATAAACTCACGTTATATTTGGAATGCGATGTCCTCCACGAACTTAGGACCATTGCGCTCTAGTTCTTAGAGATAGTCTCGGTATTTTCTTCTAGGGAAGTAGTTATAAGTTTTTTTATGGTTAGTAGTTACACCATCCGTTGCAAATTAATTGAATCAACTTTATATAAGTTCATATGTACTTAGTAGTAAAATACGTCTATGCCAATCTAGATAAATCTAAGTCAATTAGTTTGAAATGGAGGAAGTATAAGAGCATCCCAACAGCCGCGCTATAACGCGCACGCGCTAAAAAAATCGCCGGTATACCGCGTGCGGAGACGGAATCGGCCCTCCAGCAGGCGCGGTATTCGCGGCGGCGCTGCAAACTTTTTTGGGCGCGCGGCTGTTTGCCCTATCCGGGGCACCAAATGTGAGGCGTCGGCTGCAGCGCGCGGCATCTCTGCGGACGCACGCGAATACACAACGGATGAAATCCCCCCCTCCCCCCGCGCCGCCGCCGCACGATTCCGCCGCCGCCGGTCGATTCCGCCGCCAGCCCTGCTGTAGCTCGCCACCGCGCCGTAGATCAGCCTCGCCCCGCACCGTCGCCTCGAGACGCCGCTGGCGCTTCTGCCCGCCTTCTCCTCCAAACCCTGCGCCGCTGTCGTCGAGTCTACTGTCAACATGACGCTTCTCCCCGCCTTCTCCTCTAAAGTTCCTCGCCGACGGCATATATCCAAGGTGGCAAACATTTGTGAAGCCGATTATTCAACCACGAGGTAAGAAACAAACCTAATTTCACAGTGCACAAGCGACGGTTAGGAAAGATGTAGAGAGAGTATTTGGGATTTTGCAAGCTCAATTTGCCATTGTGAGGGGGCCTGCTAGATTTTGGGACCAAGAGTGCCTTTGGTATATCATGACCGCTTGTATCATCATGCATAACATGATTATAGAGGATGATCGTGGAAAAAATGTTGATCATACCCACTATGAGTTGATGGGGGTTCCTGTGCAAGTGAGGAGGTCCGCATATAGGATTGCCCGGTTCGTTGCCTTATACCATGTCATTCGCTCAAACGACACACATAATGAGCTCCAAAAAGATTTCATGGAAGAATGGTGGAATTAGCATGGACAACAATAGTTGCATACTGTTTGAAAACTATGTTGTATTGTTGTATGTTGATCCGTAAACTTGTTGTATTTGTTGTGAACAATTTGATGTACTTGTTGTATTTGTTGTGAACAATTTTGCTGTATTTGAATGGTATATTTATTTGTGAATTTTTATGAAGTTTGTTTGATCTTCTTTGATGCATAGTTGGGTGTGACTGTTGTTTCCGCTGGCGCTGCATGCGTCCGGCGAAGGAATATTTTTAGCGCTCGCAAACTCACTCTAGTTTAGCATTTCCGGCGGGGGAAAATTCGGGGCAGCGCGCGGTAAACGTTTACAACATGGTCGCAGCGATATATACCGCGCCAAAATATAGCGCAGCTGTTGGATGCTCTAAGTTGAACAAAAATTCATAGGAAATGTTTTATTGGCCCACGAGATATCTGCTTCCGACATTTGGCCCAATATCTAGCTAGCGACACACATGCCGAAACCCTAAGCAGCTCACCACCACTCAGTCACTTCCCTACAAATAGCACCACCTCCATTCCTCACTCCCCAGATGCCAAACCGAAACCCTCGCCGCCTTCCACCGGCGGCCATGGACCCCCAAGTGATTATCGGCACCAACACCAGAAGAAGCGATATGATGGCCAGCATGGAGCGCGCCGGCGAGGACCCCGAGATGCTGGACGTCGGCATAAACCTGGCGCTCTTCTTCGTGTACGACTACCTCCCGGCACCGCCCGTCTCACCCGCAGTCACCCTCGCGCTCTCCGGCACTTTGTGGGTCCCCGACGGCGTCGACCGCATCAGCCGCCTCCCCGATGCGCTGCTCTCGGACATCGTCTCCCGCCTTCCCGTCAAGGACGCCGCGCGCACCGCCGCCCTCGCCTCGCGCTGGCCCCATGTCTGGCGCTCGGCGGCCCTCACTCTTGTCGACACTCATCTATTTCCGGACAGCGGCCCCAAAGGACCGTACATCGTCGGCTCCCCCTCTCCCCTCGCCGTCACCGCCGCTGTGTCCCGCGTCCTCGCGGCGCACCCTGGGCCCTTCCGTTGTGTCCACCTCACCTGCACCAACATGGACGAACACCGCGGCGAGATGGCGCGCTGGCTCGACATACTCGTCGCCAAGGGAGTCGAAGAACTAATCTTTATCAACCATCCGTGGCCGCTAGACCTGCGTCTCCCCGCCACGATATTCAGCTGCGCCTCTCTCACCCGCCTCTATCTCGGCATCTGGAGGCTCCCGGACACCGCCGCCGTACCACGCGGCGCCGCATTCCCCAACCTTCGGGAGCTCGGCCTCTGCTTCAATGTCATGCATGACCGTGATCTTGCCTTCATGCTTCAGAGAAGCCCCGTCCTGGATATCCTCGTCATCACGGGAAGCCAGACCAAACTGCGCCTCCGCCTCATCAGCCACAGCCTGCGGTGCGTCCAGCTTGGTTTTTGCCGCTTGGAGGACATCGAGGTGGTGGATGCTCCTCGCCTTGAGAGGCTCTTTCAGAGGGAAATTGTTCCTGCGGTCAACAAGCGCCGTTCCCCCAGGATCAACAATAGCCGTTCCTCGAGGATCAAGATTGGCCATGCACCCAACCTGCGCTTGCTGGGATATCTTGAGCCGAGAGAGCAGGACATGGAGATTAGCAACACCGTCATCATGGTGTGCATCTCACGAAATCCTAATTTTCGTCTGTACCTGTGTCAATTAATACATAATGTATGCCAAAGTAGGATCTGAATTAATTTCGCATTGTGTTCATTGCAGGCTGGGACCAAAGAGAACGTTGTCCCGAGTGTTCAGATTTTGGCGGTAGAGCTGCAGTTCGCAGTCCGCAATGCTGTCATTAAATTGCCTGGCTTTCTCAGATGTTTCCCCAACCTAGACACGCTCCACGTCCACGTAAAGTTATCTAACTTAACTTCACTTGCTGCATTGACAAATTTCCATCACCAGCATCTTAGCTAGTAGTTTAGTCTGAAACTGTGAATCAGATTAATTGTATAACTGCTTGCTTGCTGCTGCATGGTCTGTCCTCATAGCTGCCTAAACTATAAGTATTCATTGATTTTATCTGCAGTCCAAGATAGCCGAAGAGTCCAGTGGCAAGATCAGTCTCAAGTTCTGGCAGGATCGCGGTCCAATTAAATGTATCGTGCAGACTATGAAGAAGGTGTTTTTCTATGAGTTCCAAGGTTTGAAAAGCGAGGTTGCTTTCCTCAAGTTCATCGCGGAGCAAGCTCAGGTGCTGGAGAAGATGGTGGTTGTGGTGGCCAGTGAATGTTTGTCCTCGGGTGATGATGTGAATGTCAAGCTGAAGCCTCTGAAGAATGCAAAATGGAACAGTAAAGCTTGCAAACTTGAGCTCTTTAAGAGCCCACTCACTGAAGTGGCATCTCCACTTTTCTCCCACAAACGAGCATCTGACTTTTCATTTCCTGACCCTTTTGACTTGATCTACTATCAAGAATCTCTGTAAGTGTTGAAGTTAACTAGTAGCGCCATGCATAGCTTGGAGAAGACTACTGCTGGTACCTAGACTTTCTGTCTTCAGACTTGGCAGCAGCTAAATATCTGCATTTCATGTGATTTCTCTAGGAAGCTGTGGCCTGCTTATACCAGATTATGTGTGCCAAGTGTTATGTGGCTGAATGGTGGGTGGTAGTAAGAGAATTTAGATAAAATCTTAGCTAATAGGATGTTTCATATCATTGGTCTTTGACTAGTGCAAAATTCCTCAAGGATGTGCCTTTGCCTTTTGAAAGCATGTCTTCACATTCATTCTTAAAACGTTTTGCTACCTTTCAAGTCAAGCGTCAGCAGGGCTATCTATTGGCTAGTATGGTCTTTCTGATTTAAGTGCTCCACTGCAAATTAATTATGTTGTGCAGTTGATGCAGTTAGTGTGACCAAATGCATTAGGTCCTAGCTAAGTATGACGGCACCTCTGAAATAATTTGGGAGTTCATCCATGTCATATTGTCATACAGGGTCTTAATGTTGGTAATCTGGTATGATAGATGCCCTACTTGCGCACCGTTTATTGTCAGTTTCTAGGTGAACAGTTTTAGCTAGGAGTCCTACTTTAGCTGAGTTGATTAATTCATTTTTTTGTTAATACCTTGCATTGCCGATGTTGCCCATATCGTCCTACGAGATAGTGCTAGCTTACTTCAGACTGCTTGAAACCAATCAGCAGTGCTTGTAGCACATGCACCATGCTGTCAGTATCTGGGATCAAAGACATGCTACTACACTACTATTTGTGGAAGATTCCTGCACTAATTAGTTAGTAACTCGTGCTGCCAAAATATGTTTGCACGTAGCAGAATGTTCAGTATTATATGGCTGTTTTCTGGTGATGATATGTGTGCAGACAATGAAATAATGATGGAGATATTTCATTTCACACTGCAAGTGAAATCAGACGGCACAAACGTAATAAACACAGTTCCAAGCCTCGATCGGCTGGCAGCCTGGAACTAACGGACGCATCAGAGAACACAAACAGCAAGTGAACAAACTTCTGTAACACTGTTTCTTTGGAAAGCAGTGCAACCAATTTCCACATACGATTCAGAATTACGCTGCATTTTAGAAAGTGGGGCACTTTGTCAACGAAGCAAGATAGTGCTAGACTGTACAGTGACTTTGATAATCGGAGTTCTAAACATAGATAACTATAAATGTACTGGAAAAAAGTACTTACGACCAAGCACAATCAGCCTACTCGCCGCTCATTTCAAAATTTCCATATGCTGTGCTCTGAAATCTGAAATGTAACCATGCCTATCTCTTCAGGTGATTGCAAATTACTTACTCCTGTAGAATGTGGATACCCATCATATCAAGTAGTCTCTACAATCCAGTGCCAGAAAAAGCTTTATTTGACTTTCTTTTCCAAGGGAAGCTTTATTTATGTTGTATGTCCGAAGATGAATCTTTCTACCGCAAACAATTCTAAACACCCGTGAGCTTGATTTGGAGGACCGTATGAGATCAGCTGTCTCCACCATCTATTTGTGCCACCCTGCTCCTCCTCCGATCCTTCAGTGAGATCACAGACTTCTGAGTTCAGACTATTGCAACTTGACACCAACACATAGTAAAAAAAATACAGATGGTACAAACCTCCCATGATGGTACATCCTCTCCTTCGAGCATACGGACAGCCTGACCCATTGTAGGCCTTCTGTCAGCAACAGGGTCTACACACTTGAGTGCGAGTAGGAGGGCACGCTTCAGAGCCTGTTTAGTTGGCTTAGTCTCCATTTCAGGATCAACAACCTCTTCTACTCTCCTGCTGCCAACCATCAGTTTAAGCCACTCCACCATATGCACCTGCAGGGTATCAATGTCAGCATATCTTAATAGAAGAGACCAAGGGAAAGACTAAGGGGTTGTTTGGCAGCCACAGTTTAGTTGGTATGTGTTTGGTTTTTGCAACGCTTTGGCTTGTAATATTTTATTCTCACCGTGACCCATTTGTCATAGAGTTATTGTTCTTGCCAACTTTTGTCAAAGTTTGGCTTCATATTTTTCAGCCACACTTTTTGTGGCTGCCACACTTTTATGGCTAGCCACACTTTGGCTTGGCAAAACATGGCTGGGAACCAAATACCCCCTAAATTTTTACTAGCATAAATTGAATAGTCTTGATGAAATGATTCGTGCAGGATCAAGTTACTTTCCCTGTTTAAAAGAGAATATGAATGATTGCTAGGCATGTCCGAGGCATGCAGGGATACAGGGTCTGTGAATGCTCACCTCATTAGCAGGACGACCATAGTTAACTGGATCCCTTCCAGTTACCGCTTCCAAGAGAAGTACACCAAAACTGTAGACATCGCTCTTCTCATTTAGCAGCCCGGTATTTACATATTCAGGGGCTACGTAGCTGAAAATAACGATAATTGTTACCATTTTAAATCTTATGTTGAATTTACTCAGGAAATGAGCCCTAGGAATATCAATGTTTATGCAGTTGCAGCAATTCAGCAGGGAAAAGCTACTGCATGACAATCAGAGCTTACCCAAAAGTTCCCATAACTCGAGTGGTAATATGGCTCTTGCCTGCACCTAAGAGCTTAGATAATCCGAAATCGGAAAGTTTGCCATTGAATTCTTCATCGATAAGGATATTACTTGATTTGATATCACGGTGAATCACTTTTGGCTCTATCCCTTCGTGCAAATAAGCTAATCTGCTCAGCAGAAATATTTATTTAGGGTATATATTCCTATGTAGTATATTAATAATAATATAGTAAACAGAAGTAAATTTCATGAATAGAACATTTCTTACGCTCTAGCAATGCCAAGGGTAACTTTTATGCGGGCTTCCCAAGTAAGAACACCTTGTTGACGCATCGCACCATGCAACCACTGATCTAAGTTTCCATTGCTGATGAACTCATAGACAAGCATCCTGCAATATGAATGGCTTAACTGTGGTGTGCTGTAAACTGTAATTGTTTCATAAAAAAAATATGCTGATTGAAGCCAATAGACCTTTATGTATCTATGCACATTAGAGTTTTACGGGCTATATCTGTATTAGCATAAGAAAACAAACTTAATACGTACGGGCTATTTCCAATATACCAACACAGTCCATGAATATTTACAAATGGACCTGAACGCCTGGGCATCCCACTAATGTAGAAAAATATTGTGCAGCTAAGATTGACTATGGACAAAGCAGTGTCTTATTACCTAGACTCAATTTTAGATTTTAGGTTTGAAAGAATGGATTCAGAATGATAAAAGCCTAAAATTGCTCAGTTGTACATCCAATAAAGATCGTAATAATATACCAATGTTTGTTGAAACAGAATTGAGATATCCACCACAAATACAATTGTTTGGATGTTTGCCATACATCTCTTATTAGTTATAATGCATAATAATGTGAATGATGCATTGAGTTCTCGTATTCAACATTGTTCTGGGAATGAAAAAAGTTCCCATATTCAACATTTAGCAACTGCACAACTACAATGCATGGTATCTACACATATATCAAGGTATTTGTACCAGTAAGAAAATCTCAAAAGTAAATAGCACAAGCACCTTCAATCATCATAGTGACATACCATGCACTGTACCGGGACAGCATAACTCAACAACTGAAAAGACTTTGTAGGCTTTAAAATAGACACAACTGCTTGCCTATTATTTTGCTCTAAAGACCTCCTGATATAAAGTGCAATGACGTGTTGCGTGTTACATAGCCTTAAATACCAAATAAGAAGCATGTTATTTTTTATCATTTTAACCCTACCATATTTGTGGAGCTACTGTCATTATCAGATTACATAGAACAATTCTCAGTTGATTTTATATCACTTGAGTCTGGCTATGGCTAAGATGTACTAGAGATTTTGATAGTTAGTGCATGTTACATAAACAGTACCAGGAATTTTTGTCTCTCTTGAGCTCTATGATTATCTGACTGGTTGCAACTTTGTCATTCAGGACTTTCAACCAAAAGACATACAAATTCCACTCCAGCGATGTAATGGTACACACGAAAATGCATGATAATTTAACAATGTGGGGAAAATATATCAACTGAAGCTCCATGAATGTTGGTATCGGGAGATAGAAAAAACTATCTAACACATTGAAACAAAGAATCACCTGTGGTTTCCCTCAACGCAATAACCCAGAAGTCGGACCAGATTCTTATGCCTAACATGACCAATGGCCTCAACTTCGACCCTGAACTCTTTTTCTGCCTGGCCCCTGAAAATCATACCCAGATTGTGGGAAGTTAATAGTATATCAACCATATTATATCATTCTGCAGTCTAAAAAAAGCAATCATTTTTTGTAACAATCAACTTCAGTATCTCTTACATATTATTAAAAAGCTTTTTTATTGCAACATCAGTTCCATTTACAAGACGGCCATGGTAAACAACTCCATAACCCCCCTCTCCAATGATATACTCATTAGAGAACCCATTTGTTGCATGCTCCAAATCTCTGAGAGTAAACCACTGACCCAAACCCAGATGAGAGTACTCTGGGAGACCAATCCTGGGAGACATGGACCTGGCAGCAGACTGAGAAAACTCCCTCATATCATTCGCTGAGCTCCCTTCATCATCAGAGTGGGTCCTATCATATTGCTTCACTGAGGTGCACTTAATAAAATTATGATCACCACTCGATTTGCTGGTAATCGAGTGAGACAACAGTTTCCCTGAATCTTTCTCACTATGTCTCTCCTTCACCGGAAAGATGTGACTCTCTTGGGCACAGAAGTTATCTACATAAGCTCGGCTGCCCACTTCATCTACTGCAATCTCTTTGGTTACATCAGGGATTTCAGGTTCAGCAATCTCATCGCGATTCCGATTCCCTCGTTTCCTCCAGTATATCAACAGGAAGCATATGCATCCCAGTACAAACAGTATTGCAGCCCAAATGCTTATGCCAAGCACAACCCATAGTCTTAAACCAAATGGCGGGGTCCTGGACAATAACTCCGTGCGTAAGCTTTCACTTGTTGACATCTTTATTTCCCTGCAACCGATACACACTTTAGCATTAGCTCATACTATCATCAGAATTTCCAGAACTGTGCTCAAGTAGCTGGACTAGGTATGAGGAAATCAAAATGATAAAGATAAAATGGTAAGAGCACATGAAGGACTGCAAGGTCACAAAAAAATAGGAGAAAAGGGGTAATTACAATTACAATAAATATTTAAACACATAAAAGGTTAGTCTAATAAAGCAGACGGGTGATACTAGACATTTTATTGTTTTGGAGAAGTGTTACCAGATATTTAAGGAAGTTGTTGATTGCACTCTCACAAATGGTTAGTATAATACTGAAGCAACGCCTTCAGTAACATGGGAAGATACTAGCACATCAGCTGCCTTCTTATAGCTTGTAGGATCGTAAGAGGATTAAACATTCAGGTACAGACTCGATTACCTAACTGAAAACTAAACAGTCGATTGCAACTCATAGTCATAGACCAAACCGATTAAAAACTGTAAGACAGTAACAAAATTATGACAGAGTTCAAGACGTCGAAGTAATAACAACCAGCAGTTTGGATTACAGATTACTGACAAGAAGCAGAGGCTTCCTTCCAGTTTATACAGGACGAATGGACGATAAAGACCCGCAGTTTGGATTCAACTAAGAGGTGCATTCATCCAAGAGAACCAGGAGCACACTCACGATCTGATCCTTGGTAGGCAAACACTCAAACAACTAGCCTGCACACTCACGAGCACCACCAGCGAGCAGATAAACCGCACAGCCTTATCTTACCAATCATGCTCACCTGGCTATCATCAAGCGGGCCAGGAGTGGGCAGGAGAGGCGAAACACAGAGCCGGCAACCCCTCCGCCACCTCGCCGCCTTCCACCATTCGCCCCCCGAGCCCACTAGTGCTCGAGAAGCCGGGGGATCGATGTGGCCGAGGCCAGCCGACGCTGAGTCTTGAGGCGAGGAGATTTCTCTTGGTTGGTGAAGTGCTCTCCTCCGGGGCCCTGCACACTCGTTGGTTCTTTTGGGGGGTGTCTGTACCTGGAGTGGCAGTGGAGACTGGACTAGTATTCTCGTCGGGGTTTTTTCTTCGCGAGGAAGTTTGTTGGATTTTGGTGAGCTGTATCCAGCAGACTAACATGGTTGCCAAATAGAAAAAAAGATAAATGGAAATATGAGTGAGGAAAAATCTGAACTTGTGACTAACATAGTAGCGTGGTCATGATTGTGACCAAGCAGGCTGTTTGTTAGATCAGCAGTTCCAAGAATGTCTTGCTAGGTTGGGCTCCCTTCCTTGGGTAGGCATTATCCCCCCCTGCTTTGCTTTACGTCTCCATTATAGATAGATTTTGGTGAAGAAAGCAAGTAAAGCAAAGCGCGCACCCGTGTAAAGATCGCAGCGGGCTACCGGCCGGCTTTGGGATTCATTCATCGATCTGTACTGTCGTTCCTTGAGGTCGAAGAAATCACAAGATCGTGTACGTACCGTACCAACGCATCGCTCTCGAGCAGGCGTGAGTCACGTTGGTTCGTCGGAAGGGAGCTAGCCTGATCATCCGTTGCGAGCAGCTTCCGCGCGTGGTGTACAGAAAGGCAAAAAGCACTTGAGATGTGTCACGTTGCGTTTTTTTGTTGTTGTTGTAACGTTATTGAGACGACCACGGTGCGTGGTAAGCTGGTAGTGTTGTAAATGTTTTTTTTAACATTGTAATGGATTTCCATTACTCAACGGGCGCAGCAGACTCGCTGGCGACCAAATCAGATACAAAGTCTGGAACTCATCAGCCCAACCCACACACTCCTCGTCTGCTTGCGAATCAAATTTTGCTAGGGTGTGGGCGATTTTATTACAAACACGACGACAATGCTTAAAGCAAAACAAATCAAAAGACGCAATGCACAAACTTCTTGTGTCCCGTAGAAGAACACCGATCTCTGATAACTCATGGCTGCTAGAGTTCAGGGCATCCACCATAACCTTCGAATCCGATTGAAAAACCACTCTGTTTAGACTGAGAGCTGCAGCGCCCTCAACCGCGGCAACAAAAGCCTCGGTCTCAGCTTGTAAAGCAGAACACGCATGCGACGACAAACTCGTCCTTCTCATCACGAACAATGAAACCCCAAGCCCTTGTGCCATGAGGTTCCCAGTAAGCTGCATCCACATTCACCTTCACCTGGTCTTGTTCCAGTCTCACCCATGCGAGAGTTTCAGTGAGAAGGCTCGACCATGTCTGTTCTGTCTCTATCGTTGCTACGACACTTGGAGCAGCAAATTGGATCACATGTTTCTGAATAGAACTACAAATCACCGCTTCAGGTCTTGCCGCTTTGCCCGCATTTACTTTATTTCTTGTCGCCCACCAGTTCCACATGAGGATGCACGAGAGATTCAATTTTTCCTTTGGCAAAGCCAGGATCAAGTCCATCATGACCATCGGGTTAGGTGCCTCCACTAGAGACAACCGTATATCTTCCAGCATTAGTCCCCTCCATACTTGCTTTGCCTTTTTACATTTCAAAAACAAGTGGCCGCCATCCTCATCCGCTCTAAAACACATGGGACATACTGTGTCAAGCTCCACATGCTTCCTCTTGATATTCCTCTGTGTTGGCAGGTTGTTATGGCTTAGCCTCCATAAAAAGATTTCATCTTACCCGGCAGCTTCAAACTCCAAATCTTATTCCACACGGGGGATCGATCAACATCCGATATTGAGGAGGAGGCGTCTCTATTCAGCCGATGATCACGAAGTCTGACATCCAATTGATAGCAAGATTTGACTGAAAAAACACCTTTCATATCAAAATGTCAAGCCACTGTGTCATTCATACCCTGTCGCAAAGGAATGGACAGGATTTCCTTTACATCTTGTTGATCAAACATGTTCCAAACTATGTCCTCATCCCACTGCCCTGTGCCGGTATTAATCAGGTCATAGACCCTCAAACCCTCCTCAAGCTCGTCTAGGGTGCACACTCGGCGAGTTTGCCCCCTAGGAATCCAAGGGTCAGCAAACACATCGATGTCCTCTCCATCTCCCACTCTCCAAATTATACCCTCCTTCAACAGCTCTAGATCTTTAAGAATACTCCACCAAGTATAAGACATCCCCTTCTGTGCCTTAGCTTGTAGGATTGATGAGTCTGGGAAATATAAAGCTTTCAAAACCACTGCACAAAGCGAATCCGGGTTCTGTAGCATCCTCTAGCTTTGTCTAGCCAACATTGCTAGATTGAAGATATGTAGCTCCATAAATCCCATACCACCATCTTATCGCTCTTGTCATTTTCTCCCACCCAATCCAATGACAATGGTTCTTTTCGTCTTGCTGGCTCCACCAATATAGGCATATCATTGCGCTAATCTCATCACATAGGGTCTTGGTGAGATTGAAGCAAGACATTGTGTACGTGGGTATTGATACGTCTCAAACGTATCTATAATTTTTGATGCTCCATGCTTGTTCTTACACCATTTGCTTAGTGTTTTGTTACACTTCGTGGCGTTTTTATGCATTTTTCGGGACTAACCTATTAACAAGATGCCACAGTGCCAGTTCCCTATTTTCTGCTATTTTTTTGTTTTAGAAAAGTTACACAGAAAATATTCTCGGAATTGGACGAAACAAAAGCCGAACCTCCTATTATTTAACAAAGCTTCCAGAAGACCGAAGAGGAGACGGAGGCGGCCTGCCCCTGGCCTGTGCTGCCCTGTGGTGAGGGCACCCTGGCCCACCTCTGGCGCCGCCCCTTCGCCTATAAAGACCCCCCCAACGGGAAAAACCTAAATACCCGATCAATTTTCCAGAAACACATCGCGATCCGCCGCCGTCGTCGACCCGAGATCGGGAGGGTCCAGAAGCTCTTCCCGGCACCCTGCCGGAGAGGGGAATCACCACCAGAGGTCTTCCTCATCGCCATGCTTGCCTCCGGCGCGATGAGTGAGTAGTCTACCTTGGACTATGGGTCCATAGCAGTAGCTAGATGGTTGTCTTCTCCACCATGTGCTTCATGTTTAGATCTCGTGAGCTGCCTTACATGATCGAGATCATCTTTGTGTAATTCTACATGTTGTGTTTGTTGGGATCCGATGAATATTGGTGTTATGTTAAGTTGACACTACTAGGAAAACCCTTATCCATGGGCCCATTATCTGTGGAGCACTAAGTTTCGGTGCTCCACAGATATCATCTTACCCGTGGCGCACCGTGGAAAGGATGCGCCATGGATAAGTGGGCCCCACCGAGCACCAGGGCCTGGGGTGTCAGGCCCCCATATCCGTGGCGCATGCATCTGGGGTGTGCCACGCATAATGTGCATACCCGTGGCGCACCACATATACATGCGCCATGGATATGTGTGGGCCCACCCTCTGGAAAAGGTGCCAGACATATCTGTGGAGCACCATTTTGAGGTGCGCCACGGGTATATATATCTGTGGAGCACCATTTTGAGGTGCGCCATGGATATGCCATAACTACCACCATAAAGGTGCCATTTCCCCCTACCTCCCACTCCAAGCCCTCACTCCCATAGATCTAGCTCTAGCTCTAGTTCCTCTTCTCTCTCCACCCCCGTTTTCTTCAACTATTTCTCCATTTTAGGTAGCTAGCCAAAACTTGGATTTGGATAGATATGTAAGGGTTGACTTCCTCCTCCTCCCCTCCCACACATATATATATCTAGCTCTCCTCCCAACTAGCTAGCACATATCTTGTCTCCCTCAATAGTTTGGCTCTCGCTCACGGATTCGTCGGTATAACTTGTCTAATAGGTGAGTATATGGTTGGATGAAAACATGTATGCTTGTTTCCTTGTGGCGGCCGACGCGCGGCGCACGTATGGCGGTATGTGATATATATGGCATATGTGTTTTGTATGTGATCGAGAGGGGCATGGATGCTTGTGTATGGTTTGTGCAGGTACCGGCGTGTGGTGCATGGATGTTTGCCGAAATGTTGATTAATTTCTGTTTCGGCGAACTTTTGCACTACCCATATGTCCTATTTATAGGGAAGGTCATGCCGAATTTTTCCGGCGATATGACCATAAATTATTCTAAATATTCTCATTTTCTCCATACCGTGCAGGCAACGATGGTGCGCCACATGAGCGAAGGTATGGTGGCTAGATACAAGGAACGCGCGATGGCCATCATGATTCGGAACAACATGTCCGAGATAAGATGTCCTTGTCATAGATGCAACCTCAGGGCCCTAATCAAGCCTGATTCCGGTACATTGGAGAAGCACTTGCTCATGAGTGGTTTCATGAAAGGCTACATTAACGAGGACGTCAACAACGGGCCCCCGCCGGCAGGAAATGGTGACGTGGGAGGCCGACGAGAAGGCGAAGAGTCACCCAGACATGATGAAGGAGATGCGGGACATGATGATGACACCGGATCCGATGGTGGTGGAGAAGACGCAGCCACGGAGACACCGCTAACTTCAGCCTTGCGGGACCCTCATGTTCAAGAACTGCTCCTCACAGAGACAAGCAACGCCAAAGCTGTTGCCCGTGAGAAAGACAAGCTGGAGCAAATGGAGAAAGACGGGAAAACTCCGTTGTATCCTGGGTGCCGGCCCGGGGATACACGCCTGAACGTAACCCTCAAAGCTTTGGAGATGAAGGTGCAACACAAATGGACCGACGTTAGCTTCGACGATAACATGGCATACTGGCATGAGAAGCTTCCCGAGGGGAACACATTGCCAAGGAGTACCGAGGAGGCCAAGAAAGTCGTGTGCCCTCTCGATCTACCGCACGTGAAGTACGACGCATGCATCAATGATTGCGCACTTTATCGAGACGAGTACAAGGAACTAACCACATGCCCGGTGTGCGGCCAATCACGATACAAGAGAGGGAACAGGAAAGTTCCTCAAAAAGTGGTATGGTACTTTCCTATCACCCCCCGTCTGAAGCGGTATTTCGTAGACCCTAAGGAAGCGAAGCTCATGCAATGGCACGCGGAAAGGGAGAAGCCCGGAGATGATCCAGAGAAGGGCACGATCCTGACACACCCTGCGGACGCTAGCCAGTGGCTCGCGTTGGACATGGAAGACGGTTTCGGGGACGATGCCAGGAACGTTAGGCTGGGTATGAGCACACATGGACTCAATCCCTTTGGCAACCAGAGTAGCACGCATAACACCTGGCCCGTCTTTGTATGGCCGTACAACCTTCCCCCTGGCTGTGCACCAAGCAGAGGTACGTACACATGAGTATTCTTATTCAGGGGCCGAAACAACCGGGTATCGACATGCACCTGTATCTCGAGCTGTTGAATGAGGAGTTAGCCATGTTGTGGGAGACGCCGGCACGTACGTGGGACGCCTACAAAGGAGAGTATTTTGGTCTGAGAGCCGCGTTGCTCACGACGGTGCATGACTATCCTGGATACGCATATGTCTCTTGCCAGGTGGCCCACGGACACAATGCATGTGTCAGGTGCATGGATAAAACGTCGCATGTCCAGCTACCGAAGGACCCTGGTTCTTTGAAAACCGTGTTCCCTGGCATTCGAAAGTGGCTTCCCACCGATCATCCTTGGAGAAAACGCGTAGATCTGTTCTATGGTAGTGAGGAGCTCGAAACATCCCCACCTATTTATAATGGAGAGGATATCAATGATGTGCTAGAAGAATGGGAAGCGTGCCCCGCGCCGAGAAAGAAGCGTCCGAGGGTAAAGCCGCTGCGAGTTGTATGGAAAGCGAGGTCCGTTTTCTGGGACCTGCCGTACTGGAAATACCTCCACATGCCTCATAGCCTTGATCTCATGCACATCACGAAGAACGTGTGCGAGAGTCTAGTTGCCACTATCATCAACATGCCGGAGAAAACCAAAGATGGGCCAAAGGCAAGAAACGACCTGATCAAGCTGGGCATCAGGAAAGAACTTCATGGAGGACGCCCCGATGACGCTGATGATGATGAGACGCAGGCGGATACTCAAGGTCATATGCGCAAAAAGGCCAAGAGAAACGACTACTACTGCCCACCTTCCTGCTTCACTCTTAGTGAGCCGGAGCTCCACCAGTTTTTCAGCGTCCTCCTAGGAGTCAAGCTTCCTACCGGTTATGGAGGGAAGATATCACGATACCTGAACGAAACGAAGAAGAGGTTCTCCGGGATAAAATCTCACGACTGCCACGTGCTGATGATGCAGATACTTCCAGTAGCGCTCCGAGGGATCATGGACGAGCACGTACGTGAGACGCTGTTTGGCCTCTGCAACTTTTTCGACGTCCTCTCTAGGAAGTCGATCGGCATGAAGTAGCTCGAAAGGCTACAAGGTGAGATCGTCATGATACTATGCGAGCTCGAGATTTACTTCCCCCCCCCCCCGCGTTCCACGACATCATGGTGCATCTGCTCGTCCACATGGTGGATGATGTCATCCACCTCGGTCCGCCATTCCCCCACAACATGATGCCGTTCGAAAGGCTGAACGGCGTTCTCAAAGGCTATGTTCGCAATAGGGCACATCCGGATGGAAGCATAGCCAAGGGCTTCCTGTCCTACGAGTGCATATCGTTCTGCCAGAATTATCTACAAAACGAGGACGAGGATGTCCCTATTGGTCTGCCTATCAGGAGGCACCTCAGCAGGATCCATGGGTTTGGTCACCGCGATGGCTTCGTCCCCATGCATGTCGTCTTCCAAGCCCGACAACCNGCCTTGATCATCCCCGAGACTCCGGTATAGGCCGGAGAGTCCGGACCACAGGGGCCGGAGACTCCGGGCAAGATTGCTCGGTGGGATGATCTTGAGGTTGAGGGTGCGCAGCTTGTCTTTGGTCAATGTCCTGTGGTGTTCAGCAGGTGAAGGCTCCACTGTGTAGAGCATTGTCCTTCTCCTTCGGCCAAAAGGTGTCCCTCAATGGGCCGGAAGAATCCGACACCCATTCTTCTTATGGCTTGGGGAGGAATTTCGTCACCTACATCACGAACACCACTTTGTCCCACAAAGGAACCATTATCCATCGAACCTCACATTACAAGTCTCTATAACATGCCCGGTGGACTTGCTATAGATCCTATAGGAATGTGAGTCCGTGGAGTAACCAACAAAGATACCCTCTATAGCTTTAGAATCAAATTTTGACAAACGAACACCTTTCTTGAGATAGAAACACTTACAACCAAATACCCGGAAGTACTTGATGTTGGGCTTTTGCCCGGTAAGAATTTCATATGGAGTCTTGTTCAAGTTCTTGCGGAGATAAAGCCGGTTGGTGGCATGGCATGCGGTATTAATAGCTTCGGCCCAAAAGTTGTATGGAGACTTGAACTCCGCCAACATAGTTCTTGCCGCATCCATAAGAGTCCGGTTCTTCCTCTCGGCAACTCCATTTTGTTGCGGGGTATATGCAGCGGAATATTGATGTTTGATACCCGCATCACTAAGAAACTCATTTAGGGAGTAGTTCTTGAACTCGGTGCCATTGTCACTTCTTATAGTCAATATGGTGGTATTGAATTGACGCTCAACTTCGGTGGCAAAGTCTTTGACGGTTTGTTGGGTCTCACTCTTGAACTCAAAGAAATAAACCCAAGTGTATCTTGAATAGTCATCGACAATCACCAAGCAATATTTCTTGCCACCAAGACTTGCATAAGTGGGAGGTCCAAAGAGATCCATGTGAAGGAGCTCCAAGCACCTCTTGGAAGAGATAATAGTCTTGCTTGGATGACTTGTTTCATGCATCTTTCCTTCAATACATGCCCTACAAACACGATCTTTGGCAAAAGAAACATCCTTTAGTCCGAGTATGTGGCCGCCGGTGTAGAGATTTTGCAAAGCTCTCATATTGACGTGGGCTAACCGGCGATGCCAAAGCCATCCCACGTCGGCCTTAGCAATTAGGCATATCGCGGCCGTAGTGGGTTTCTCCGAAAAGTCCACCACATACAAGCCATTTTCGACATACCCAACAAAGGCAACCTTGAGAGACTTACTCCACATGACGACCACAATATCAACATCAAAATATGTGGCATAGCCCATAGTAGCAAGTTGATGAACGGAAAGTAGATTATAACCAATGGTTTCGACAAGCATGACATTCACTAGGGACACGTCCGGAGTGATCACCACCTTACCGAAACCAAGTACCTTAGAGGATGAATTATCACCATATGAGACCGTGACATTTGAAGTATTGGGCTTTAGATCTTCCACAATATTTTTGCTTCCGGTCATGTGGCTTGTGGCACCACTATCAATAATCCATTTTCCTCCGGAAGCAATGTCCTACAAGAGATTAATTCTTGGTTTTAGGTCCCCATTTTGAATGGGTCCTCTTTTGTTAGTCACAAGAATCTTAGGTACCCAAATAGCATATTCAATGTAACCATTATAGGGACCAACATATTTAGCATAGACATCACCATAATAGTCCCTAAGAAGAACATAATGAGGGTTATATTTTCCTGCAAAATTATTGTGAGAAGGGCCGGAGACTCCGGCCTTTGGGAGCGGAGACTCCGGGGTAGATGAACTAACCGGAGACTCCGGAGCCTTTGACCCGGAGACTCCGGTCTCCTCGATTTTCTTCTTTCCATTCAGCTCCTCCCACTCCTCCTCGGTGTAACAAATATCAAAGGGACATGAGGAGTAGGAGCAGCAGCAGGCTTTGTCTTCTTCTTGTTCTTCTTATTCTTCTTCTTCTTTGAGGACTCGGCCACCAAACAGAGATCCCCTTTCTTTGAGGACTCGGCAACAAATCCGAGGCCCTCCTTTCCCTTGAACAATCTTTGATTGTTCAAGAGATCATTGAGATTCTTCTCTCCTTGAATGCAAGTAGCAAGGCCCTTAGCAAGATCGGCCTTCAACCTATTGTTCTCCTCAATGATATCACTATGATCACAAATAGAGTTAGAAGAACAAGGAACTTCAATAACTTGCATTGGTGGGACTTTAGATTGTTCAATAGTTAGTTGAATTTGAAGTTGTTCACGAATCTTGGTGAGATGGAGAATTTGCCTTCCAAAGCCTTGTGGGCTTCTTCAAGCTTCTCAAACTTCTCACGAAGATCATTATGACCAACGTCAAATTCAACTTTCTCCTTTTTAAGCAACTTGACCATAGCAAGAGCATGGTCACGTTCTTTAGTGAGTTTTGACAAGATTAGATTATGAGACTCTTCTAGTCCCAACAATTTCTCCTCTAAAGAGACTCTCAAGTTTTGCTCTTCTTCGAGCTCAATTGATAGAGAGCCAATATCATCGGCGGCTAATCTTTCCAACTCCTCCTTCTCCTTGATAGTGTCATGGGCATCACCAAGTTCACACATTAGTGTCTCAAAGTATATCTTGGTTGGCCCCTTCATGTTAGCAAGAAAATCATCACAAGAAACTAGTTCTTTCTTAATCTTAAGACTACTCACATCATCCATAGAGGTAGCATTGGAATGTGATGATGAAGGAGTAGGTGATGAGGTTACCTCCGAGGCCTTAGCCATAAGACACTTGTGAGTGGTGATGATGGCGTTCTCATTTTGTGAGTTGAAGAGGGATGTAGGTGGTGTGGAGACAATGGCAATGGCGGCCACTTCTCCATTCTCTTCATCAACGGAGTCATCATCATCGGACTCGGAGTCATACTCCTCATGAACCACCAATACCCTTTCTCCTTTCTTCTTGTTGTCCTTGTTCCCATGCTTCTTGGATGGGTAGAACTTTGATGACCGGCGCTTGGGGATGAGCCGGCCTTCATTGTCCTCCTTGTTCTCATAAGGACATTCGGCGATGAAGTGCTTGATTCCTCCACAATTGTAGCAATGCCTCACTTTAGAGTCACCACCTTCCTTGGAAAGGATTTGAACTTGGATCCCTTCGTCTTGTGCTTGTTGGCATCCCAAAAGGCATTTGCATTGAGAGCCAAGTGTTCATGGAGTGCAAACTTGAGATCTTCCGGAGACCAACACTCTTCTTCATATATTTCTTCTTCTCCTTCTCCTTGCTTGGACACCACCTTGGCCTTGAGAGCAAGATTGTGAATCCTTGTCCGGCAAGAACACGGGCTCTAGTCTCTTCCGCGTTCTTCTTCAAGATAGACAAGGCGGTGAACTCGCAAAGAACTTCATTTGAGGTCATACTCCCAAAATCCGGTCTTGAACGGATTATCTCGGACCGATGGGTTCTCTTGGGTTGATGGAGGTGATGAACATACGCTTGATATAGTCATCACCATTGTCTTTGCACCCAAACCCGGTCAAGGCCGTTGCAAGAGCCAAGATCCTTTGGTACATCTCATCGGGAGTCTCATTATCACGCATAATGAAATCCCTTTCTTCACTCTTGAGCTCATCAAACTTGGAGGACCGAATACTTTCATTCCCAATGAAGAGCATAGTGAGATAGTCCCATACTTCCTTGGCGGTGTTCAAGTTGTTGATGTGTACCGCATGAGTATCCGGTACGGCTTGTTGAAGGAGATGCTTGGCGGTGGCATTGAGTTGCTCATCAACTTCTTCCCTTCCGGTCAAGTTGAGAGGATCATGAGGTGCAAAGCCATTTTGTATGACCCTCCACAAATGAGTAGAAGAGCTAGAAATATGAGATTTCATTAGTCCTTGCCATTTAATAAAATTGCGAGAATCAAGCTTAGGAGGAGATCCCATGTTGTTAATGTGTGGCATAGGATAATGGACCGGCGGAGGGAGTAAGTGTTAGGGGGTGGAATGTTAGCACCCTTTGCCGGACCATCATTTTCCTTAGGAGGGTCACCTTTATTCTCGGCGGAGGTGGAGCCATTGTTAGGTGGCTTCACCTTAGCCAAGGAGAGTTCCACACTAGGTGTGGTGTTTGGGTCGGTGGGCCCGGAAGGTTTTCTTCCAAAATATTCCTCAAACATAGCCTTCATCTCCAATCTCATAGTGGTTTGCATTGTGTCCAAGGACGCCAAATGCTCCTCACGTGAGATTGAAGAGGAAGAGATAGATGGAGGAGTATCTTCGGGAGGAGTTTCATTACCCTTATCCCCTTCCATAGTTGCTCAAACTCTTAGGCGGTTAAGCCCGAATAAGAGACCACGCTCTGATACCAATTGAAAGGATCGTATGAGCGACTAGAGGGGGGGGTGAATAGGAGCTACCCAAATTTTTACTTCTTTTCAAGTTAAGGCTAGACAAGAAGGTAAATTCTCTAGATGTGCTACTAAGTGAATTTACCTAGAGTGACAAGCAAGCTAGCAATAACAATATAAGTAAAGGTACGAGTAAAGGATAGAGGTAACCGCAATGGAGACACGAAGACACAAGGATGTATTCCCGTAGTTCCTTCCTTGTTACGGGAAGTACGTCTACGTTGGAGAGGTGTGGTGCCACAAAGGCCACCAACGCCACAAAGGCTCACCCTATTCTCCGGTGAACAAGCCACAAAGGCGAGTTCACGCTCCACTAAGCGATGCCCTTGAAGGCGGCACGACACCTTTACACAAAGTATTGGGGCAAGCTCCACAACTCAATTGGAGGCTCCCAATAGGCCCACCAAGCTCTTACACACAAAGTTAAGCTTGGAGGACGGCTTCTTCCGGCTAGGAATCCGATGAATCACACAAGTACAAGCCCCTCAACAAAGAGAGGGGGGAAATCAAATCGCCTTGGTGGAAGTGTAGATCTAGGTCTTCTCCCTCAAATCCCAAAAGGGCTTTGAGTTCTATTGGCTAGGGAGAGAGAACTAGGCTTTGAAGCTTTGGAACAATGGATGGAGAGAGAGTGGAAGCCGCAGCCAGCTCTTGAGGAAGAAGAAGGCTTTATATAGTCCTCCACGAAATGTAGCCGTTGCTGGACACTAGGGCCGGAGTCTCCGGCCAGGAGGGCCGGAGTCTCCGCCCTAAGTGACTCCAGGGCCGGAGTCTCCGGCCAGAGACAAAAGTCTCCGGCCCAACTCCGGCCTGGTCTCTGAACTGACCAGCCAGTCTGCAACCCTCGACCACCCGACCAGACCGGAGTCTCCGGCCCGGGGGACCGGAGTCTCCGCCCCACCCGGAGTCTCCGGCCAGAGACAGAAAGTCTCCGGCCCAACTCCGGGCTGGTCTCTGAGTTGTCCAACTTTGAGGATTGCCTGGGCGAGTCCTCTAGGCCGGAGTCTCCGGCCACCAGGGCCGGAGTCTCCGCCCTAGAAGGAGCAACAGCTGACTTCGTGGAACCCCTCTCCACCATTTCCACCTTCGCGAAGCACCCTATAAGACAACTAAGCCCTAACTCCACTACTGGACTACGGGCTTCGATCTTTTCTTCCTTTTTGGGGTTCACCTCCGCGAATCCTGAAATAACCTAGAAAATCTGCAGAACTTTAATAGCATGGTTAAATCACCAAATGTTGTTAACAAACACCAAAATACATTTATTAGGGAAATGCTCTTTCACACACTCCATAATAATCATTATCTAGGTATCATGAAACCCCATCTTCCCCATTAGCCTCTCCAAAAATCTCCATTCAACACGATCATATGCTTTGCTCATATCTAGCTTCATAGCTACTAAACCATCTCTCCCACCCTTCTTGTTGTGCATCATATGTGTGATCTCATATGCAAGAAGCACATTATCAGTAATCATCCTTCCCGAAACAAAAGTTGGTAGGGTTTGAGATATAATATCAGGAACCACCAGCTTTCAACGGTTAGCCAACACCTTCGAGATCAACTTGTAAAGGATATTACAGAGGCTTATAGGTCTGACTTGTGATATACTCTCCGGTTCTTTAAGCTTGGGGATTAGAATAATTGTAGTCACATTCTAGCCAACTGGCATACTCCCTCCGTTAAGGACCGATAACACCTCCTCCTGAAATTTTGGTCCTACCACATGCCAGAACTTTTTATAGAAAACAGCTGGCATACCATCCGGGTCAGGCGCTTTAAGATCTCCAATTGAATCAAGAGCTAGTTTCACGTCCTCCTAAGAGAAAGCCGCACAAAGCATATCATTCATATCATCAGTGATAGAGTGCGGTATATGTTGTAATAATTCATCATTTTTCAGGTCCTGCAGAAGACAAGAACAAACTTTTGTAATTGTTAGTGATAAAATATCCTAACTCCTCTCCATTCACCACTACTCCCCCGTCCTCTCTTCTTAGCTTCTTAATCCTATTCATTTTTCTTCCTCTCTGAAGCAAAAGCGTAGAAATAGCTAGTGTTTTGGTCTCCATATTTCAACCTAGGTGAAAGCATCACCTACAAAACCGAGATCCTCCAAGTTAGCATCCTCCAACGCTCTTCGAAACGCATCCATGCACCCCTGGGCCCGAACCGGCCCACCCTCTTTCTCATGAGTGAAAAGAATTTCATTGAAATCCCCCATGCACATCCATGGGAGATCAGATTGTGCCTGCAACATGCGGAGTACCTGTCAAGTATTCTCCTTCTCACCAGCTTTTGACTCACCGTAAATCCATGTGAACCTCCACTTCACCCCATTACTCTCCACCACATCCACATAGATATGATACCACCCTTTCCATCTCACTCTTATATCCACTCCTTTGCGCCAGAACAGCGCCAAACCACCATTCCACCCCTTACAATCCACCACACACATATTAGGCATATCCAAAATCCATTAGAAATGATCCATCTCCTTTTCCAACATTTTGGTTTTTAAAAGAAAAAGGATGTCGGGATCTTCTGCCTTACGGAGATCCATCAGGCCCTGCATTGTCGGCTCGTTCCCAAGCCCCGGGCAGTTTTGAGATACTATCTTCATTGCTTCTCGCAGGATTGTTCCGACAGACCCACATTCAAAGTGTTTAGCACACGTAGCCCCTCCACCACGTCAACAAGCTCCATCCTCCCTATCTTTACCACTCCAATATCTCTAACTACCTCCTCTTCTAGACCCCTTTTTCCCCCACCAATTCACCGATCACTTCCATAGATTTTCCCGTCTCCACTAATTTTTAATCTCTAGCACCATCCTTCACCCTTTTAAACATGGTCTTCTTCTTTTTCTCTATGCTCCCCTTCCCTGACCCACCCTTTGGTAAATTTTGTGGCTTCTTCACCTGATCCGGCTCCGTGATCGATGTGCCTCCTTCTGTCGGGCCATGCATCTTGGGCCTAGGAAGATCCCCATGTTGGGCCTCCAGCTGATTAACATGCATGTTGTCTTCTTGGGATTATCCTCCCTTAGCACCTCGTGTATCTCCTATAGCTGGCCCAACTTGTCCCTCCTTCTGCTTCAACACATCATCCTTCTCCGATTTCGGTTCCACAAAATCAAGCTTCTTCTGAACCCCACTGCTCTTCTCTGGCGCCGGCAACTTTAGAGGGCTTGTGGCCTCGTTGACTGCTAACGTGGGAGTAGACGGTCCTTGTGCGTGGTGAATAACCAGCCCGTTGGGAACCCCAAGAGGAAGGTATGATGAGTATAGCAGCTAGTTTTCCCTCAGTTAAGAAACCAAGGTTTAATGTCGGTCAGGAGAGGAGAGACAATGACGACTGAAGGTGATGCGGAACCTGCACACACACAAACAAATACTTTGTTCCCAACTTGCGATGAGGTTGTCAATCTCACCGGTTTGCTTGAAACAAAGGTTATGAGCGTATCGAGTGGAAAACAATATAGTATGCGAGTAAAGTAAACAGTACGAGTAAAGTAAACAGGTGATAGCAATATGATGTAAATAGGACCGGGGTCCACAGTTCACTAGTGGTGTCTCTCCATAGATAAAATAACACATGCTGGGTAAACAAATTACAGTTGGGCAATTGATAGAATAGAGATAACGTGATATGTCAAGAAGATCACTATGAGATTTACTCTGGGCATTACAACAAAATACATAGACCGCCATCCAACTGCATCTATGACTAATAATCCACTCCCGGGGATATCAATCCGAACACCCTAGAAGTATTAAGTTGCGAACAACAGATAATTGCATTAAGCAAAGTGTGTAATGTAAACAAAGCATATGCCCTTGAGCATATGAATGTTGTTTTCTCCCTAGTAGCAACAGCACATCTACCACCTTAGAGGTTTCTGTCACTCCCCCAGGTGAAATAGAGGCATGAACCCACTATCGAGCATAAATACCCCCTCTTGGAGTCACTAGCAACTACTCGGCCAAGATAGCTACTAACAACGGAGAGCATGCAAGATCATAAACAACATAGAGATAACAAAAGATATAATTCAGTACAGCAACTTAATCATAAACACCAATATTCATCGGATCCCAACAAACCAAACATGTAGAATTACATAACGGTGATCTCAATCATGTAGGGCAGCTCATGAGATCTAAACATGAAGCACATGGTGGAGAAGACAGCCATCTAGCTACTGCTATGGACCCATAGTCCAAGGTAGACTACTCACTCATCGCTTCGGAGGCAAGCATGGCGATGAAGAAGACCTCCGGTGGCGATTCCCCTCTCCGGCAGGGTGCCGGGAAGAGCTTCTGGACCCTCCCGATCTTCGGGTCGACGGCGGCGGCGGATCGCGATGTGTTCTGGAAAACTGATCGGGTACTTAGGTTTTTTTCCGTCGGGGGGTATTTATAGGCGAAGGGGCGATGTCAGAGGGGGAGCCAGGCTCCCTCACGCGGGCCCCGCGCGGCCAGGGGGCTGGCCGCGCCGCCCCTGCGTGTGGGGCCCTGGTGGCCCCCCCCTCCTACTCTCCTTCGGATCTTTGGAAGCTTCCGGGTAAAATAAGACTTCAGGATGTGGTTTCGTCCAATTCGAGAATATTTCCTGTGTATCACTCTGAAACACAAAAACAGCAGAAAACGGGGAACTGGCACTGTGGCACTTCGTTAATAGGTTAGTTCCGGAAAATGCATAAAAGTGCCACTAAGTGTAACGAAACAATAGGCAAATGGTGTAAAAACAAGCATGGAGCATCAAAAATTATAGATACGTTTGAGACGTATCATTGACTCCCTTCTCACCTTCGTGCCTTCGATTAGCAGTCCCTAGCCTAGTCCGTGGCGCTGTATCAAATTTGCGCCATGAATCACTATCACTGCCTGAGATACGGTTCGTAAAAGTTGTTTCTAGAAAAGCGGGGGCTTCCATGCAAAACATGAAGCATAAACGGGTAAACGGTGCAGATCAGGCAGATATTCGTAGCTTTCTGGTCACAAACAAAAGAGAGGGGCATCATCCACTTCCATGTGATGACATCTGCAGAAAAGACCGATTTCTCATCACCGATCTAACGCTAGACGCTTCTGTTATCGTTGTAGGCGCATAGTCTATCTATTGAGGTTAAGTAATCACATCATGATAAACGACACCGAGATTTGGTAACGTAGTTCGACAATCAACGCCTATATCTGCGGGCCATGACTATGGGCACTCCTCCTCATTGATACCGCAACACATGCTGCCTTGGTCGCCGACACAAGTCGCCAGATCCCCTTGCGCTCCTACTGCTATCAAGTCGTCATTGGTTACAATGGTGCAGTGCCTCCTCATTATATATGAGACTCATGCTACTAGTGTCCGACTTGAATACTAATACAACACAAGTGCAAATGTAACCCAACTCGTATATAATATTTGACACAAACACAACAACTTCGTATGAGTATTACCAATTCTAGGCCTGAGAGATGTTGTAGTCGAGAGTTGATAGTAGAGAACGAGAGAATGAATCAAATCAGTGTATTGATTGATTGATGAAGCGGAAGATGTACATATATAGGGGTGAACAAGCGTCATTAGGTCGGTTCCCTGGAGGTGACGCTCCATGGGATCACTGCCTAATGATCGTTCCCATAACGAGTGATTGTCCATGTTGCAGTCACAAGCAATGATTAACCTATTTAATTAAAGGCTAATTAAGTTCTAATAGTTCCCTAATCTATGATTGTCCTTGTGAATCTTCATCATTTTAAAATAGTCTCCTCCAAAAACCCCGTGGGAAAATATGAGGAGTTGAGGAGGATATGGTGTCAAAACTCCTACAAACCCAGTGGAATAATAAGTAGAAAATGATACAACATATAATGGTTATGGACTCTGTTAACTCAACATGAAGTAAATCCATAGTGTAGAGAGGTCAATAAATATGTCGTGTATACTTTTCTAAAAACCCCGGTGGGAAAAAGGGATAGTATGGTATGTGATCTTATGTTGATATTACCTTGTTAAAAACCTTAATGGGAACCTATGAAGTAAACTCACCAAGGGAAAAGGGTATAATATGATGCGTTGAATAGAAGTAGTTTAGGAAGATACTCCCTATGATTCTTGCAAATCTCGAAGCTGTCGCATACCAATTTCATGAATAAATTTCTGAAATGTTGAAGTTGGTAGATACTTTGTGAATAGATTAGCGAGGTTATCACATAATTTGACTTGCAATATGTAGATTTCCCCACTCTTCTGGAGTTCATGGGGATAAAAAAACTTAGGGGAATATGCTTAGTGATATTGCTCTTGATATATCATGTTTGCATCTATGCAACACAAGCCACATTATCGTCATAGATAATGGTAGGTGATTCAATAGAACCAACTCCACATGACTGTTATATGTGGTTTATGTAGAAGGGTAAGGGGAGAGAGATTGGGGGAATATGATGGATGTATTATTGAGCCTCTCGGGCGAGTATATATAGGAGTCATACAAGGCTTGGAAGCCAAGGAACCTTGGAATCCAAGGAACCTACTACCTTGGAAGCCAAGAAACCTATTACTCTAACATCCCCCCGCAGTCATAGCGGTAGCATCGTGAACAACTGGAATGTCGCGAACGGTCAGACTGCAGAGAAACTGAAGTAGACCAGTGCGCAGACATTCCCCCGCAGCGGTAGCAGGAACGTCATGGACGGTGTCATGTCGCAGAAGCTTGGACTGTAGAGAATGCTGGTGAGGAGCTCAGGCGAGGTGGTAGCCCTTGTGCCGATGTTGAGGGAGCCGAGAGCGGTGGGTGCTGCAACCTTGGTCGAGGTAGCCGTGCGAGGGGTCGCCGTGGTCGATGTCGTGGCGAGTGCCGATGACGAGGTAGCCGCAGATGAAGCCGCAGGCGCTTAGGGTGCCATAGAAGGACGGAGACGCGTCGAGGTAGTCGTCGAGGAGAGCGATGCCGAAGTCAATGCAGTCTGAGCCGTCGAGGACGGGGTGCAGCCATGGCTTTGCCAGAACCAGACGCACGTCAGGGACGAATGCATACTCTGGTTGTGCCAAAACCGAGTACGCGAAGATGAACACGGGGACGAGGCGCTGCGACCGAGCTTGCCAGACTCGGGAATGGGTCAGGGACAAAGGCAAGCACCGGTGTTGCCAGTACCGGGCATGCGAAGAACGGGACTAGTTGAAACAACTTCACGCCATGTCGGAGAGGAGACGAGCAGAGAAGGACTCCATGACAGTTGCGAGGCGCAGAGCAGCGAAGAGAGAGGGTGCCGATGCAGCCCGCGGTTGTCGGAGTAGATGAGCAGGTGTGGACGAGAACGAGGCGATGACGCTGGAGATGAAGTCGTGCTGGACGTAGACATAGAAGACGGTGAACTAGCAACGACCAAGAGTGGTCATGCTAGATGCCTAGACAAGCGGAGGGGTAGTCGGCGGGACCTGCGACGGCCAGGAGGGCCATGCAGGTTACCTGTGGAGATGCGGCGGCGGTACTCGAAGTAGGCGAGGAAGAACCCAGCGGCGCGACGAAGACCATGCGCGGACGGCGACATCCCGCGCCGAGGGAGGTGGCGCGGGAGAAGCCAGCGACGTCCTCGCGAGGTGACGGCGATGACCGCGTGCAGCGACGCTACGGCCCGATGGGACGACGCAGCTGCAGGGCGCGAGTCGGTGCAGCGGTGTGAGAACCACCAGCGACGTACATGCGGGAGAAGGCACGTTGGTAGCCGGCGGCGGGGACCAAAGGCGGCAAAGCTACGGCCCGAAGGGGCGACGCAGCGGCAGCCCGATGCTCGAACGGTGGTAGGCGCATGCTCGGGGACGTACTTGGCAGAGACGTGCATCAGATCGGTTGATCAGACCGATGGCGGCGTTGTTCGCCAAGTCCTTGACGACGACACACAGATCGAAACCCGTGGCATCATTGTCGGTGAAGTCCCTGGCGATGACGGCGAGACGGACCGACGATGGAGACTGCGCAGGCGTGGAGCCGGCAATGATGCACCGAGGCGTCCCTCGGACGACGCATCCGACGTTGTCGCGCGGTTGGTGAAGGCGAGCCAGCCAGCGTGGAGACAGCGCCGGCGAGACGACCGCGGCAGCCTACCGAGGTAGGTGCAGCAGCCGGCCGAGGGACCGCGACAACCGGCAAGAGCCGGCCGAAGCGGCGACGGCGCCAGCGTGTCGGCCACGATAGCCGGCGTATGGGTGGCCGCCGGTGCGAGGTCGACGCCGAGGTTGGAGTAGAGGCGCTTGGTGACGATGGCGGTGGGCGACTCAATCCGATCTAAGATCGGTAAACCAAAAAGAAAACGCCGGTCAAGCGACCGGCGAGAAAAAGACGTAGGACAGCCGATCAACCGATCAGCAGATGGACCCTAATACGGGCGGCGCGGCCCCCGGTGGAGATCATGGAGATCGACCTCCCCGGGGGCGGCGCGGTGCGGAAGCGGGGTGGCGGCTAGGTCAAGGATCTTGCTGCTCTGATACCATGTAGAAGGATAAGGGGAGAGAGATTGGCGGAATATGATGGATATATTATTGAGCCTCTCGGGCGAGTATATATAGGAGTCATACAAGACTTGGAAGCCAAGGAACCTAAGAAACCTTGGAAGCCAAGGAACCTACTAGCTTGGAAGCCAAGAAACCTATTACTCTAACAGTTTATCATTCTGCGAAGCCACGCGTATTCATGTGATGCCTCATATAATCCAATTATTTTAGAATGATTGGTAGTCATTGCAACCAGAGTGAGTTTCGAAGATTTCTAGGATATAGCTGATTCACCATGTAGGAACACAAAGCCGGTTTACGATCTGGCATTATGGGGATCTGATAAATAGCTAGCATCTATATATCCAATCATATTGGTGTCCATATTTTTTTGAAACCGAAAGAATATGCCAATGTCCTTTGTGCCTTAGAGATATTGAAAGACACTCTTGACTCCCTACCAATGGCGTTTGGTGGGAGTTGCGCTATGTCTAGCAAGTAGATTCACTGTAAATGTGAGGCCAGGTCTCATACAATTTGTAAGATACATAAGCGCTCTAATGGCATAGAGATATGGAACCTCTGGTCCCAACATGTCTTCTCCATCATCCCTTGGCCTAAAAGGATCTTTTCCTACGTCTAGAGAACGAACCACCATGAGGGTCATAGATGGATATGATTTATTCATATTAAATTTCTCCAATATTTTCTGGATATGGACAGCTTGGTGTATCATTATTCCTGAGGGAAGTACTATGTATTCTAGGATAAACAAAAATACAAAATTTGACAAATTTTATAGTGATAGTGCACATTTCGACAATCAACACTATATAATTTGTTATGTTATAATGGAATATAAAATAGTTTATATTGAGATTTTACACTTTATACTCCCTTCGATCTAAAATAAGTGTCGGTGACTTAGTACAAACTTTGTACTAAGCTAGTACAAAATTGCTAAGAGTTATTTCCGATCGGAGGTAGTAATATTTATTAGTGGCTACCTCTAGAATTTCATTTAAATTTTATAATACTTTAAATACAAATTTTAAATATTTGCTCGATCTTCATTTATTCACTTTGCTACGAGGAATTGAGTTTTGGATGATGGGATCAGAGTTTTTATGTGGAACAGGTTGAAACCCATGAAGACCTTGTTTGGTATTAATTAGAGTTTTTATGTGAATTACTGGAGATAATCCTCTAGAGTATTGGATGAAATTTTATCTTTACTAATTCTTACAAAACCCACACACAATATATTAGATAGAGGTAGAGTATTGAGAATTAAGATAAATACACTATCTTTTTTAAAAAATAGGAATAAACAAAAAATTAAACCCACTCAATACTTTAGTACTAAAATATATATTTTTAGAAATAAGTAAGAATTTAAGATTTGATAAGGATTATCTCCAGTAAACTCGAGGAAAAGAGGAGCTACGGGAACAGTCCTTTCACCGAACAAGCTGGAACAGCGCCGTCGCGACGCCATGTGTCAAATCGACTTCCGTCGCGCCGCCTACACTCCCTCTGACACGCGTGCTCGACACTGACTGCTCAGCCCCACATAACCGCCGAGCAGCGCGAGCACTTCAAACAATCAGAAAAGTTCAAAGATCCCGTCGCCGCCGTTGCATTCGCAGTCTAGCTGCAGCTTCGGCTGCTCGACACGATGGACGGGTGGCACAACAGCCTCCCCGGCAACGGCAGGAAAGAGCTCATGCACAGCCTGGGCGTGGGCGGCGTCGCCAAGGAAGCGTCGCCGCTGCCCGACCTGTGGACGGGCGGCCTCGTCTGCGCCTTCGAGTTCGTCCGCGGCCACGGCTTCGCTAGCCCGCCCAACCTCTCCCGGAACAACTCCGCGCAGTATCCCAAGGACCTCTCTGCCATGGATCCCAAGAAGCTGCCGATCGTCAAGCTGACAGACGTTTCGTGCCAGCAGTCGGTATGTTCGGAGGACGGTGAGGAGCCGACGCCGCAGTGCAAGCAGCACGGGAAGGCGGCGCCGGCCGAGAGCTACTGGGCGCCGATCGGGTGGAGGAGGATAGGGGAGCTGGCGGAGATGGTGGAGGGGGACTACGCGGCGTGGGACGGGCAGGGGATGAGCGGCCTTGTTGACTGCGGCGACGACGGCCAGTGCTGCGATATCACCGTTGCTGACGTCGCCGCGCCATACTGGCAGAGGCCGGCGGGGCCGACCTGGTGGTGCCACGTCACGGCGGGGCACCCAGCGGTGGACGCGTGGCTCGCCGGCGCGCGGTGGCTGCACCCAGCGATTCGCGTGGCTCTCAGGGACGAGAGCATGCTCATCAGCGAGAAGATGAAGCACCTGCTCTATGAGGTGACGGCCTGAATTAATTCTTTGTGTAGCTTCAGTTCATTTGTGTTCACGCTGAATTGTACGATTTTGTCTATTTCATTGTCAAAAGATGCTTGAATATTAGTTGCTGACTTGCTGCAGCTATATCATTTAATCTCCAATATATATATTGGGAATTGTAGCAATCTTGGTTTGTCTTGTTTTCTTTTTTATGGGTTTGTTACAACTTACAGTAGCTGTAGCTTCTGTCAGGTCCCGGTCAGAGTTGCAGGAGGCTTGCTCTTCGAGCTGTTGGGTCAGTCTGTAGGTGATCCGGCTGGTGACGAAGAGGACATTCCAATTGTGCTTCGTGCATGGCAAGCTCAAAATTTTCTTTTAACAGCGCTTCATGTGAAAGGCTCTGCGCCGAACATTAATGTGATAGGGGTTACTGAGGTTCAGGTACAAATTTTCTGTGAACTTTCAGTCAGAGCCTTCTCTATTTAGTCAATTTTCCTCTTCACCTGCATGCTCTTTCCCTCTCTTCAGGAGCTTCTTTCTGCCGGTGGAAGTACTGCTCCTAAAAGTATTCATGAGGTTATAGCACATTTGGCCTCCCGGCTTGCCCGATGGGACGACAGGTAAAACTAAATGTTTCACAAACACAGCTGCTCAGTATTGTAGGCTACAGTAGTTGAAATTTATGTTTGAGGCATCATATTTGACAGATTGTGGCGCAAATACGTGTTTGGTGCAGCCGACGAAATTGAACTGAAGTTTGTAAACAGGTAAGTTATATAGGAGTAGTTCAATATCCTGAGTTCCTCTGAATCTCTTTCCTCTTTGCTAGAAACATGACATCATGAGCATGTGCAGGAGAAACCAAGAAGACATGAACCTGCTGTGTATAATATTTAACCAGGACATAAGAAGATTAGCGACTCAGGTATTTATATTCAGACCGAATAAATTCATAAGAAGTTTCAGTGCATATCATGAATAAATTAGAACTGTACAGTTTCATTTAATCAATAGGTTATCAGAGTGAAATGGTCACTGCATGCTAGAGAGGAGATAATATTTGAGCTCCTCCAGTATCTGAGGGGCAACACCACAAAGTGCTTGCTTGAAGCTATCAGGAAAGACACAAGGCAAATGATCGAAGAGCAAGAGGCTGTCCGTGGCCGGTTGTTCACCATCCAGGATGTGATGCAGAGTACTGTGCGGGCCTGGTTGCAGGTAAATACTTGGGAAGACTCATTCTTCAGGGTTTTGGGTTTTGATTGGAAATTCTGAATCCTTAAGCGTTCTCATGAACCACAGTCTACTTGTGACAGAAACATGTTGCTACTGTGAGATAAATGGTAGTATGAAATACTTACTAAACTCTGTTGTTGTGACACTCAGGACAAGAGCCTTCGCATTACGCATAACCTGACCATTTTTGGTGGGTGTGGCCTCATTCTGTCCATCATCACCGGATTGTTTGGAATCAACGTCGACGGGATACCTGGAGCCAAAAACACTCCATACGCTTTTGCATTGTTCTCTGGCCTGCTCTTCCTTATAGGGTTCCTGTTGATCATTGTCGGGATAGTCTACTTTGGGTTGCAGAAACCAATAAGCGATAAGCAGGTAGAGGTAAGAAAGTTGGAGCTCCAGCAGCTAGTCTCCATGTTCCAGCACGAGTCTGAGACACACGCCAAAGTGAGAGAAGGGGTCTTGAGGAGCGACTTGCCTCCTAAAGCTGCTGATCTCATCTATGATAAAGGTGATTCATGTCTCGTTATCACCCCCAACATCTGAAATATACGGAGTAATATATTTTGTTTACACATACATCAGTGCGTAAACTTGGAAGGTACTTCTCATTTGAAGCGAAGAGTGAGCCAGCCCTTCAAGGTTACCACTTGGTTTCCTTTTGCACCCTGTATTAGCAAGATGTGAGGTTAGCACATCCATCCACCAGACTTATTTCTCTTTCTCACCATGCAAAGTGACATTGCTGATTTTCCTTGACCCATGCAGATGAAGAGAGGTTAGTCGCAACGTGCCCGGCTCTGAAGAAACTCTGGGACGTGTTTTCAGATCAGGGCCCTTTTCAGGGGACCTGCAACCTGAAGACGCATCATCACTGTAAAGCCTGCGTGTACGAGCTATGGATGTAGTGTTTCGTTGGGTAATCACTAATAATCATCAGGTGCCACTCACGGGGCCAGCCCAGGGTTGTCGTTGTCCATGTGATTGTTTCTTGGTAGCCTTGTTTGTGGAGTTAGATTTTTGTATATTATCCTCAAGCGTTGTGAAGTTTAGTCCTATCAGGTGGCATCAGCTATCAGATATATATTCTAATTTACTGTATTCAAAGGTCGGAAAAGTATATCGGTAAGCCTATTTACTTATTAGAGTTAATTAATGAGTAAATGACACCGTGGGTTATACAACTTGTCCAGTACGTGCACTTATGTGCACTTAAGTCACACATCTTGCAAACTCGACTAACCGGTCACACAACAAACCGATCAGTTGTCCGGTTTTTTGTAAAAAACCCATCATGCGCTGGGCATGTGAGGTCAGTTGGACTCTTTTTTTGCATTTAACCCCCTGTCCAAAAATTATGTGGTACAATTTCATCCTTCTAATTTTCTTTAGGGTTAACTGCAAAAAAACAAGTTTAAATCAAGATTTTTTTTCTCAGTCAGCTTTTTTACCGGAGGGCAACAGAATTTTTGGTTACTAAGCAATCTCGAAATCTCGTGAACTTACTAGACGAGATTATTGAAACAAATTTTAAATTTTGAATTTTTTTATGTAGAACAAATAGATTAGATATACAGATCTGAACAGGATTGTTTACGAGGCCTGGTGGTTAAAACGTAATTCTGGAAATTAGAGGTTTAAAGTTCTGTTGAATATATAATTTGGCTACTAGGTATTTTATAGGCCAAATTACTTTAAATTCTGCTGTTTAGAGTATTGTTTGACATATACATTTCAATTTGTATGTTTAAATTCAAGATGCAGATTTTCTCGAAGTCCAGTACAGTGTGGCCACTGGATCAGACGTTCCAGGTTATTTACCCAGGCTAATAAATTGAGTTTCTGGAGATATGATACTCAGGACAAGTTCTCATCAGGATCATGGATGCGTTCAATTAAAGGTACTAGCCAGGACATGTCCTATGAAGATTATTTCTAGAGGCCAAAAGCTACAACGTCGAATATGCAAGTGCTACCAAGTCAGGCACGGAATACGCACAGAATTTCAGATCGATTCGGTAAACTAAGCTAATATTGCATACGTATGTGCTGACCGAATTAATTTTGGATTTAGAATATTTTATTCGGCTTGTATGCCAAGGAAACTTTCCGTGTCTTGTTTTGTTTGCCAAAGACCAGGCATCCCCATATAAATACGGGTATGGCCGATTGACAGAACCTAGCCAATCGATCTATCAACATATCGTATCTACTTTTATTTACGTTTCTCTTTTATCGTTTTTTCTTGCCATGCCCTAGCAGTCCTAGGGTTTGGTTCATCTTTGCCGTTTTGCGCTGAAAAGCGGTCGTCTCTCCTCCACGAAAGCGAGGGGATCCTTTGTTGCTTTGCTCGGAAAGCATCCGTTCGTCGTCACGAAAGCACGACAATTATCTCGGTGTTGCGCGGCAGTTTTGCGTGCCAACACAATTGACGACTCCGCTGGGGACGAAGCATCGAGCGGTCTCCGGCCCGTTCCTGCTACGTAGAGAGCGTCATCGATAGGCTGCAGTCTACAACGGTAATATGAATTCTCAATCTTCTTTTGTAGATGCAAATAATTCTTATGCTGATGTTGCTAGATTCTTTGATATGAGTACAGTATCGGCTAGCCCTAATTCTTGCTATGTGCAAATGCCGATACAAAATAATCTGCATCCTTCAACTTGTTATAATTTTAACAACTTGCAGCACGTATATTCAAATTCTCATGCATCGGCAGCCCCGGAAGTTTATATGCCGATGAACAACGTAATGAATTTAGTTAACCAATATGAAACACCTAATGTTACAAATTTTAATAACATACAAAATAATGTTTCACCCTTTTATTCATCGGCAAATAACTTGCAATTTTTTGCTTCACCTTCGCACATGCCGATGGACAGCGCGACTTGCTATGGTACTAGTAGCTATTTGGCCAATTATTCTGAACCATCATATATTACACCTTATGTTACTAACTTTTCAGCACCATATGCAACTCCAGATATTTATTATTCGGCTTGAGCACCTTCACAATACTTACAGCCAATTAAGTGAGAATTCAATAGGATATAAGGTGGCTTCATCTGATAATGTAGCATGTGATACACCCCCTAAAGAACTGCAGAATTTCGGTAACACCCCATTGTCATTGCCGAAAAATGTTGAAAAAATCGAGGGGAGATCATCAGAGGAGTGGGCTGATTTATATCTGAAACCTTGTGAAAATCTTGCAAAAAAGCTTGTCGAAGTCAGAGCTATGGGAGCCAACCAGCAGAAAAAGGTTGACTCGGTCAGTACAGCTAATTCGGATAAGACCGGGTTAGACAATACATGTGCCAAGTTAGATCAACAAAAGATGATTGCCACGTCTGCCACGACCGACTTAGTTCAAGCTGAATTAAATTTGGGTAAAGCTAAGTCGGACACACACGCTGAGTTTGTCAAACCGGTAGATACAAGCTTCGTCGAGCAAGAACATGGTGAATGTGAAACAGCGGTGCTTGATTTTTCTAGATGTGAGGGAGCTTTCATGCTGCCCTATGAATTCCGTGCCAAAGAAATTGTCGAGGATCAACAAAAACAAAATATAGCCGAACCATCTTTGGTTGAAGAAGAGCATCAAAGTGAAGAGGTACATGATCAAAAAAAGAAGGAAGACAAGACGTTGGAAAATCAGCAAGATGCAGGGCAAGATGTTGTTCAAGTCATGCAACCATCAAACTCTCCCAACGTCTTTAAAGAGGTGCAATCGGCCAGTGATAAAGGACGATTGATATTTACAGAAAGTCCTATGATGAAAGTCGATATTAATCCTTTTCCTATTGATGCGGTTGATTTTGAGAACAAGAAAATACTTATTCGGTCAGATCAGGCCGAATCTACCAAAGAGAAAAATGTTGTCATTGACGATAATGCTGCACCGAGGATGATCAAACCGAAAAGTCCAAAAATAGGAGTGCAGAAAGTCGATGAAAGAAAGAGAAAATCAGCTCCAATGGTAATGCCGACTGTTAAACAATTGTTGGACAAATACAGTTCGCATAAGGCCAACAACGTGTTTAGTCGGCTTGGAGGTACTAAGCGTCTTAGGTTCCCTTCTCGACCCGGGGGGCATGAGAGTGGGCGAGAAAATCAATATAATCAGCCACCATATTTTTTAGTGGCGCCGACATACTGGGGTTGTTCGTCTCATATGTATCCTGTACAGCTTCCATGGACGCCGTATCCTACAGAAATAAAAAAGTGTTTTCAACCGAGATGGATTCCGTCGAGGCTTATGCCCAGGCCACATTTGCATAAAAAAAGAGCTCAGTTTAATCCAGAGGTTAGACCACGTGATGCTACTGGTATTTGTGGCAATGATGGGAAGCTGGTTTCTAGAAGTTCAAGACAAAATGCAGATGGCACAGTTTATAGAGATGGTCAAAAATTTAAGTGGGTACCTATAAAACGTGCAAGTCAGGCGGAAGCACATGATGGAATTGTGCGTGGCTTCACCAAGATTAATGCAGAAAAAGGTACTAGCTTGCACGTTGATTTAGAGCCTGGTGTGCAGACATGTTCAGAGAAAGCTGTTGTACCTGCGAGTTTTGGTAAGTCGGCTGAAGCATTATCTGATTTATTCACGGGAAGCTGCGTGAAAGTTGGAGCCGATGGTAAATCTGGTCATGGTTTGCAAATTGCTGAATACCGAACACCTGAAGCTGTTGATTGCAATCCAAAAATAACTGATGTTGATGAAAGTTGCTGTGGTTCAGTTCAGGAGAAAGATGCTGGTACAAAAAAGCTCGGTACATCCGCTAGTGTAAGTGCAGGTAAGAAGTCTATTTCGGCTAATGTGGTCATGCGAGGATGCAGTTCGGGAATATCAGAGAAGGTATCTACAAGTGGTAGTGGTGTACAGCAACAGCTACATAGGTTTGATCTGGTTCAGAAGAATGCTAGCCATGCAGAAAATGGTGTTACCTCGAGTGATAGACTCATGCATGGCTGCACGAATAATATTGCAGCCAAAAGTACTAACTTGCATGCTGATTTGAGGTCTAATATAGAGACACGTTCAGAGAAGCCTGCTCTACATGTACGTCCCAGTAATAATAAACCGGTTGATGTGTCTGTTAATCAATACGTGAGAGGTAGCAGGAAATTTGAGACCAGTGGTACTTCTTATCAGCGCAAGATTTTCTCGGCCAGGGATATGAAATTTCCGCCAATGACAATAGTGCGTCAGTATAGGCCGAAGAACTTAGGAGGCAGCAGAACTATGTCAGTCGCACCAAGTACCAAACCCCGACCTCAATGGTGCTCGACAGGACTCACACACACACTCAGAAACGGCGGGTACAGCGACTGCGAGCATCAGAAATCCGAGAAGAGATAGCTCAGAAAAAGAGCTATGAGTGGTTAAATAAAGATAGACCGATGGTTCTTCCGATGATGACTTGGAAGGAAAAGCGTATCATAGCGAAGGAAAATAAAAATATGGATGATATGGTTCCTGATGGAATTTCAGAAAATACAAGTGATACACCTACTGATCTGGATATTGATAAAGGCGGATAATCCGACATGCATCACGTTGACAGAGGCATCGGTTGAGTTGCAATACAGTGAGATATATTATTTGACCGATGCTAGCAATAAGTGGCTGCAAAGGAGCACCGATGAATATCGTTCCGGAAAGAGCGATATGCATGAGATAACTAAAGATTTTTATGAAGCTTGGACATCGGTCGACCCACTTGAACAAATAGCTATTAGTGATGCAAGCATTTCAATGTCTATGTTTATTAATGCTAATATGGAAGCCGATAAGAACAACAAGTATGTAGTTATCGGCATAGTCTTTGGCGTAAGAAGACAACGAGAAGGAATACATCATTGCATATCCAGGACGTCGCTTGCTCGAAGCAAAAATCGGTATGTGTTTACTAAACAGTAATGCATGTACAATAGTTCCGCATTATCTACTTTCTAGTACATGTGTACAACAACCGATTCTTAGTGTTAGGATTGCATAAAAATAGAATATCACTTTGCATATAAATCGTTGCGTGCTATTAGGGGTATTGCCGATTTTATTGTTTTAATTTTACCCAAGAATCTTGTTTATAAAACATCGGTCAGCTTAAAATATCTTTGTACGAATTGCCAAATTGAGTACAGTTTGATTTACAAAATTTAGTAGACGTGGGTGTGAAGGACATTGTTTCTGAAAATTCGCTTATGGTAGTACAATAAATTAAAGGCGAATTCCAGTGTTTTCATAAGTTCACTAAATAGCTAGTTTGACCGATGTTTAGACATGATTAAGTATCTGCATACTTTTACGATCAACCTTATACTTACAGGTAGAAAATCTAGAGCTATTTGTTTAGACCAGCAAGCATCCGGTTGCTACGTTATTAGAAGAAAGTTTCTGGTATTACAAAGACCGATGCTATCTACTTTAGAAAACAAGCATATCACGTTGGATGTAGCCTTGTACAACGTGTAGCTGGTTCTAGTTCAGTTTGGCAATTAGCACTAACATGTGAAGAAGGTTCAGTACACGGTGCAGTTGGTCCTGGTGCAGTTCAGCATCTAGTGGTACATGGCAATCATGATTCAGTACGTGAATTACAAATAACCGAATCAACCAGTGATTTAGAGTCAGTTGATTGGAGAGTACCTCTGATTAATAATTTAAAGGATCCAGCATAAGAAAGAAAATTCGGCAAATGATCGCCGAGTTGGAAAGGTCCATATAGAATTATATAGACTAGTCGTTAACCCGTGCATCCGCACGTGCTAGTCTATATAATATTACAAAACTTAAAATGTGGAGTTTTTGTATAATTTGCATTTTCTTATCAGATAGATCTTGTCTGATAAATTTGAATTTTTGTATCAATATTACACAAAAGTTACAAACATGTAAATTATAGTTTTATTGAAATGTGATTACATAAACTTTTCACATGTTGAACTTATAAAAGTTAATTTTCTTTTTTATTAAGAGAATATTTTAATATAGAATGCAAAAGCAACCGTGAAATTATTGGGCGGTCAAGAGTGAGGAAATGAACTGCATTGAGCTTGGTTTCATTTTTCGTCCAACGCCAATGAACCACCACTAACTGGGTTCCGAATGCAACAGTTATACCGAGAACATAACTGAAGGAGTGCAGAAATTTATCCAAGTTATGTCCCTACGATGAGCCCTAGAATAGATGAAAGAGAGACGTACCATATCTAGTTTGATTAGAAAATGCCTTCATCATGGGCTAATTAAAAAAATTGACAAAACTTTGATAGTATGCGAGATAACCCTATGAATTATTAATTAGGTATTTAATTTACTAATAAATCATATATCAAATATTTCTTATTGTACTCTATACATTATTAATTATGTGTTTACTTTGCCAATAAATCATATAAAATATGTTATATCTTATTACTCCAACAAAAAGTACATGATATAGTTATCATTTTTATTACTTCTAGAGTGCACACCTTCTGGCCTCGTCCATATTTATAACTTGCATAGTTCCTTGTCGTTGATCATTGGTAATATGATATAGTAATAACAAAATGAAATTAAATTTTTTAGGAGAAAATATGTACACAAACATAGGCGAATCATTTATTTATGCCATTCTGCCCGAAATTACATGAAATATTTTGAGCTTTGAAAAGAATATGCTTACTTAATCTCCTAGCATGAATTGAAATACGGCTTTATACTCATGTTCTATACAAATTCAAGCAATGAGCTACTCCTTCCGTTAATAATTACCCTGCATTCTGGATTTGGTCAAAAAACAGACTTTGGAAAATTTGACTAAGCATAATGATAAATATATCAACATCTATAATACAAAATGCATATAGTATGAAAATATATTTTGTGATGATTCTAATGATATTTAATTTATATTCTAATTCTTCATATTTTTCTTATATGCTTAGTCAAAGTTACAAAGTTTGATTTTATCAAAATCTAGAATGTAGGGTAATTCACGACGGAGGGAGTATGAGCTATGGCTCCTTATACTCATACCATCTTCCGCACATTACTCTCTGTGTACCTTGCAATATTGCACACGTGTGATTCATTGTGCATGCATCAATCATGGACGTGGAGAGGAGCAAGGAAAGCATCTAGTGTGAAGTTTCCCATAAACTCATTAGTGTGGTATACAAATTGGACGTGGAGAGGAGCAAGGAAAGCATCTAGCTGCTCCATCGAATTGCACACATGTTAACTCATAACAGATCGTGATGAGGCAATATAACTGGGAATAAAGTTCAAGGATACCTGATGGCTGATGCTTGCTTTGCATATAGACATAATACATTTGATGAAGGACACGAAATAATCAATTGGATAGAGAATAATCTTGCCGGATATCTTCATGTAGCCATAAGTGCGGTGAGAACTGAAATTAATTCAGGAGCCCTTCTATGCCTACCTGCTGCATAATGATGAGAGGCATTAGGCAATTGGTCGATCGAGAGTACGTTGCCGCCATCTAATAAACGGCGCAATTGTCGTGACCGAAAATCACAGCCCATAGAACTGATTGTTATTATGGCCTGTATGTCACAATAATGAGATAAAAGTAAGTGTAAGCAGTAGTTGCAAATATTATCACCAGTTGTCATGCAATTTGATTGTTTGGTCAAATTCTTGGTGGAGATAGTTGGTGATGGGATTTATCAGTAGTAGTCTAGCATCTCTCAAAAAAAAGTAGTAGTCTAGCAGCTAAGCTGATTAGCAAGAAACATGAGAGGGGCGTTGCATACCTGAGATCACAGAAATTACTGCTTGTCCGTTACGTTCATGCTGCGGCAGATCAGTATAGGTCAAAAATTGTGTATGTATGGCCTGTGAAAAATCGATCGCCGGAACATGGAGCTGGCTAAAGTCTAGCCTTCCATGCAATTGAATCGTCCAAGGTTATTGCATGGGCGGATATAGCTGACGAAACGTTGAGCATATCAGATTGTGAATTTGATTAAAAAAGAAACGCATACATACTCAGATCAACTACTGTCGGATCGATCCAACATGTTTGGCCCTTCTTCTGTAGGGAGAGGCGTGCGTGATGCATGCGGCTTCTCCTCACGCATCTTGCAACTTGTGGGCCTCGCGGCCGGATTACTCCTCCCGTCGTCCGGCGAGATAGGCAGATTAGTAGAAGAGAGCCAGATTACTTGCGGCAATTAGATCTGAAAAGAAGAGTCATACGCCAAGAGTCTGCCCATCTTGCGGAGGAAAAAGGCGGAGCAGGCTTCTTTGATCTAACGGCTCCACATAACTTACCGGTTAATTGGACGGTTAAAATTATCAAACTTCTAGGATTAACGTGGTGGCTCCTATGGTGCCTCCAATTAGTAAATATAAGACTGTCCATGGAAATTCATATTTTGTATAGTAAGTGCATGGAGAGAAGTTGTGTAAAGTTCTCAATGGAAAGTATTTCAAAAAGTATTAACCAAACATGTGGCAGGAGGTTTGAAGATATTATAGCCGATACATTATCTCAAGTATCGCCATTAGCAGAAGATTTGATCGATATGTTCTTTGGACATTGCCCTGAGCGGCCGATCGATATCATCCTAAGGTAACCATTATTTCAAGTATTGCCGCAAACAAAATTTGGCCGATATATTCTTTATATCGCCCTAAGTAGATTTGCCGAGGGGCTATATGAACATCGCCGTTGGGGGAACACAAGGTTTGGCCGATGTGTTTCTTTAGACATCACCCTAATCAAATTGTATGGCCGGTGAAATGATCAACATCGTCCTAAGGTATTGTTATAGTGTTTTTGATAAACATAATTTGTACCAAAAACAGGGGGGCATGTGTTGAATATATAATTTGGCTACTAGGTATTTTATAGGCCAAATTACTTTAAATTCTGCTGTTTAGAGTATTGTTTGACATATACATTTCAATTTGTATGTTTAAATTCAAGATGCAGATTTTCTCGAAGTCCAGTACAGTGTGGCCACTGGATCAGACGTTCCAGGTTATTTACCCAGGCTAATAAATTGAGTTTCTGGAGATATGATACTCAGGACAAGTTCTCATCAGGATCATGGATGCGTTCAATTAAAGGTACTAGCCAGGACATGTCCTATGAAGATTATTTCTAGAGGCCAAAAGCTACAACGTCGAATATGCAAGTGCTACCAAGTCAGGCACGGAAGACGCACAGAATTTCAGATCGATTCGGTAAACTAAGCTAATATTGCATACGGTATGTGCTGACCGAATTAATTTTGGATTTAGAATATTTTATTCGGCTTGTATGCCAAGGAAACTTTCCGTGTCTTGTTTTGTTTGCCAAAGACCAGGCATCCCCATATAAATACGGGTATGGCCGATTGACAGAACCTAGCCAATCGATCTATCAACATATCGTATCTACTTTTATTCACGTTTCTCTCTTTTATCGTTTTTTCTTGCCATGCCCTAGCAGTCCTAGGGTTTGATTCATCTTTGCCGTTTTGCGCTGAAAAGCGGTCGTCTCTCCTCCACGAAAGCGAGGGGATCCTTTGTTGCTTTGCTCGGAAAGCATCCGTTCGTCGTCACGAAAGCACGACAATTATCTCGGTGTTGCGCGGCAGTTTTGCGTGCCAACAAGTTCGAATCACACGGTAGACAATATAAGATTTTTCGCATTTTTAAACAAAAATAATGATACTGGAAGTCGATCCTGCGACACTAGGTAAATGTTCCTGACCTCGCGTTAAGAGACGAAATATCTAATATACGCAGAGTATTGAACGTAAGATCAGACTAAAATTCAATGCAACCGAACTATTTTTAAAAATTTCAGTATTTTTGGAGGGGACCCAGAAAACCGATTTCTGGAGATATTTCCAAAATTTCGGACAAGAAAAAACCTTGGTCCAAATGACCTGGGGTGCATAGCGTGATGTTTTTTTTATACCAAAAATCAGACAGCTGACCGGTTTGTGACCTTCGATGCACATGTTTCGCAAGTTATGTGACCGGTTAATCGAGTTTGCAAGATGTGTGACTTAAGTGCATGTGCGAGACAAGTTATGTGACCTCTAGTGTCATTTACTGTTAATTTTTCTAGGTTGATAGTTAAAAAGGTAACCAAGAGTAACATAAATTACTATGTCTTTATATCTGGAAAAGGGACACAAGTAGTAGCCTGCTGGATTTATTTTTTTTAAACGAAACCGGCTGAAATTGATACTCTCTCCGATCGGAAATAACTGTTGATGATTTTGTACTAACTTAGTATAAAGTTTGTACTAAATTACCGACACTTATTTCTGATCGGAGGGAGTATATATTTGTAAAATTTGAGACGGAATAATATCGTTATAAATCTTTCTATCAAATGTATGTATATTGAGTCCTCGGTACGTGAGGACAGGACGCACTACTGAACTGGGCCTACCCACCTCGGGCCCAAACTTTGCTTGGATATTTATCTTGAATCTATGTCTCTAAACTTTGAAAGATCTAATCCCTCTGATCAGAAATAAGTGTTGGTGATATTGTATCACCGACACTTATTTCCAATCGAAGAGAGTAATGGAATGTAGAAAAGTAAAGGTTATTGCACAAAATTCTTTATTATAAAAACCTTATGTTAGAAATTTCAGAAAGACTCACTCAACTGAAAAGAGTACAATTCACTTAACTATTACGTTAGTAGTCAATCATTGGAATCAAACTTTAGTGATGAGTTTGTGGAAATTTTGACATCAGCTACGTTAACTTTTAAGTTGTTGTCCGAGAAAGGTTTTTCTGAATTCCTTGATTTTGAATGCCGACACCAGGATGGATATCGCTTCCTAAATACCGTAAAGTGTATAGATTATGTTCAAATCATCCTCTACACCAAGATTATACAAGATTCATCTTGGGATCTCCAAATAAATACGCACGGGTAATCTTCATTGCTAGAGTAGCCCTTCTTATTAAGGAAACTGCTTAAACAATTATACCAGACTATTTAAGCACATACTATAAATTTCTAAGTTAAACAATGTATAAACTTATGTTTGATCTATCTTGGTTCGAAACATGGATACCTTTGGGTACCTTCATTTATATGTTTGAACCCAGTTACCATGGGGGTAAGTGGTGACAACATTCATAAGTTTAATTGTCATATATCTAAAGGCAATTTTGTCCATAACTGGGAAGTAAGTTTCCTCAAAATTGTTGAGTGAAATATGAAGTGACCAGCCTTGCCTTATACTCAACAAATGTTGGTTATAAGAGATCTTACTGTCTCATTACTTCCGTTTCTGTTTTGAACAAAAACCTACTTATGGACGTGGAAAGAAGTTAGACAAATATGTCCAAACACCTCTCTTTTGTAAAGTGATAATAACCCCGCATGTTGGTTAGGCTTGGGCTCAAGATTCGAATCTGAACTTTTCTTACAATCAGCGAGCGAGGTTAGGCTTGGGGTCAAGATATATGAATCTCGGTAAATTTTTCTAGCAAAATCAATGTCGAAATTTTTCATGTCTCGGTTAACTAACTCAAGTGGATTAAATTAGTTAATGGTTATTTTGTCATGGGGTGCACAAGGCACATTCCATTGCTCCACAGTATTTCTCAATCCGGCAGTGAGGTCCTTTAGCTTCCCTGCTCCAATGTGTCCGCCCACAACTTTGTCGGGTCTTTGTGATATTGGAAAGTTCATGTCCGGAATTTTGTGCACTATTTTGTGTACTTGTGCAAAGTCTCGCTTAGCTCCCTTCTCTCTTGTTCAGGGCAAATCTCTCTTATATGTTTTATTCGGGCGTCCCGAGTACTTGGAATTGGATAAGCCAAATTCTTTGTCCTTTCTAGGCCTTTGAATAGGAGTCAAACATACTACTCCCTCCGATCAGAAATAACTGTCGGGGACTTAATACAAACTTTATACTAAGCTAGTATAAAATTGCCGACAGTTATTTCCGATCCGAGGGAGTACCAGTTTTCGGTGGGATTTCAACCATTTCCGATGCATTGCATGCAGGCACATGTGACTTTGTCACAACCTTTAAGTCACCAAGGTGATCAGGCAGTTGATTTGCTAAGGGATGCATATCTATTATCTTTTGGACATCTCTATTAGACACAATAGTCGTGGGTTGGGAGCTTGGATCCTTATGACTTGACACTTAAGTTCTCGACTTCTATCATCAAGGAGTTGATTATCCTTCTCAAACATGCAATCACCAAAACGGCCCATATAATAGTCACCTGTCATGGGGTCCAAGAACCTAATTATGTGCACATTCTTATAACCAACATGTATCCCCAACTTACTGAGTTGGCTCATCGTTGATCGTTGGGGGTGGTGGTACAAATATATATACCTTGCATACTAAGGCGGAAAATTTTTAGTGTTACCATTTGCACAAGTTGCATAGGGGAGAAAATGTAAAAGGCCAATGGTTGAAAGTTATGAGATTTGCAGGGATGTAACATTGTGTGACTCCAACATGTATTTGGTATGAATACAATTCTTATAATCCATGACCCTACAATTCCATGGATTACAACGCTGAAGGAGAGCAATGGTGCAGTACATCACTATGGATACAATAGAAGGAGAAGCAATATATGTAAGTCCCTCTTGGATTTATATACCCCTGACATTTTATTGATGACTACTTTAATCATATTGGTACTATAGTTGACGCTGGCTTCACCGAAAGCAGCATCATCTTTGTTTACTTTATGAAAAAATTTCTACTCTCTCCGATCGAAAATAAGTGTCGATGACTTAGTACAAACTTTATACTAAGTTAGTACAAAATCATTGACACTTATTTCTGATCCGAGAGAGTATTCATTTATGTTTTATTGAGCTAAATGCGGCAGTTAGAGCAAAGTATTTCTAAAGTATTTAATACCATAGTTTAAAATACTTTTATGTGTTTGGCAAATGCCTAGAAACTTTGTTATTAGTACTGTTTGTGAAGTATTAAAAAGACATCATGGGACCTGTATTTTTGAAAAAAAAGAGTTAGAAAAGTAGACAACCCCGCCGTGCTCCGAGGGAGAGATGTGCAAGTTGAGAACATAGCATTTGTTTAATTCATCATCATCGATAATGTTGCGGCCTTTGTCTCCCAGCCACTTCCTGGCGGCAGCAAAAATATGTTCGTATAAAATATTGTCACAATATATGGCGAGTGGAATATATCGTGTGACATTTAGATCGAGAACCTGCTAGAATTGAACTTAGAAGAAGGATGTTTTTGTGATGCCTTGTACTCTCATGTTGATGACATTCTTGCATATAAGCTTCCTTTTTTATTAAGAGGCATATTGATACGTTACAAATGTATCTATAATTTTTTATGCTCCATGCTTGTTTTACACCAATTGCTTTATGTTTTGTTTACACTTTGTGGCATTTTTATGCATTTTCTGGAACTAACCTATTAACAAGATGCCATAGTGTCAGTTCCTATTTTCTGTTGTTTTTGTGTTTGAGAAAAGTTACACAGGAAATATTCTCAGAATTGGACGAAACAAAAGCGGAAGTTCCTATTTACCTAAAAGGAAGACGGAGTCCAGAGGAGAGACAGAGCCGGACCAGGAGGCGGCCGCACCATAGGGTGGCGCGGGCCACCCCCTGGCCGCGCCACCAGGTAGTGTGGGCCCCTGGTCTACCCTCTGACATCGCCCTTCCGCCTATATATTCTCTCCGAGGCGAAAACCCTAATAGTCCAGTCTCCGTCCACGAAAAGTTCTGCAGTGCCACTACCATCGAAGACCAATTTCGGGGGACAGAAGTCTCTGTTTCGGTACCCTGCCGGGACAGGGAATTGCCCCCGGAGCCATCTCCATCGACTCCACCGCCATCTTTATCGCCGTTGCTGACTCCCATGATGAGGAGGGAGTAGTTCTCCCTGGGGCTGAGGGCTCTACCGATAGCTATGTGGTTCATCTCTCCCTCCCATGGTGTGATCTTTATGTGATCATGAGCTTTGTATCTAGTTGAATTAGTAGATGTTGTTCTTCATCTATTATGCTACTCAAGTGGTTTTATTCTTGTAATCTCCGGAGACACCTTGTCCCATGATGTGAAGGTGATAGTGCGCATTATGTGTGTCGCTTAGGCTAAATTTTACAGCAATACTTATCATGAGTTATGATTTGAGTTGGATGTCTCTATGAATTGTTGGTGTTTGTCTGGAACCGTCTAGTGCACTCAAGGTGACAGTGTGAAGTAATCTAGATTGGAGAATGCGAACTTTAAGTGCTTTGTAGCCCTACGCATGATTAGTGTTCGTTATCCAACCAGAGAGTAGTTCAGTGTAGCATAGTGAAGAATGATATTTATGTGTTCAATTATGTTATCTTTGTTGAGAGTGTCCATGTAGCGCCCTACCTTTTGGAAAAGGCAGAACTCCTGTGTTAAGTGCTACTCCCTGGATTACTGATAGCACCACAGTACAAAATATAGTAATCATTGCAGATAGTGTCATTTATTACATCGCAAATCCAGATACGCAAGTCTTTAAAACCTTACAAAGTTGCTTAGTCACTTGGACTAGCTTAAATACCAGAGTTTTAACTCGAAGTAACACAATAGAAAGTAAATTGCAATGAGCCTCCATCTTCAGCAAGTGCCACAGGCAAACATGTTGGAATGTAGACTCGAGATCCCTACCAATTACTCATCCTCCGAATAACCTGCATGTTTTAATATGCAGCCTCAATGAAAGGGGTCAGTACAACAACGTGCTGGCAAATGACACATATTTGGTGGCTGTTGTAAAAAGACTATACTACATGATATTTGGCTAGTGGATCTTTTGGGCTAATTTGCATAAAGCCATTTTTATCCTATATTTTCCAAATCAAAACATTTTAAAAACATTTAGATTTTTTTGAAGGTCAAGATAACTCCTAGGTCACCACCACATACATGGTTTTCACTACCATGTATGTAGCCCCGGGTAGTCACTCTACAAAACCAGGTTAATCCCTCAAGTTCCTACAATACCATGGTTTTCACTGCCAGGCATGTGGCCCCGAGGCATTCCCTCTTTCTACACAAGTTTTAATTATTTCAAAAAGGTGATGAGATTCTTCCATACATTCCATGTCTAGAGACTCAAGTTGTCCATTGTTAAGGTTCATGCACTAGCCACTTGAACCAAAAGTTCGAACTGATGGAAAGGGCTAGTACAATCTACTTATACACTTCAACACCCCCTCTCACGTGTGACGGGAGACGAGAAGACAAGTCAACACGTGTAGAGAGGCAAAGAGGCAGCGGGAGGTGATACGTCTCAAACGTATCTATAATTTTTGATGCTCCATGCTTTGTTTTACACCATTTGCCTATTGTTTCGTTACACTTAGTGGCATTTTTATACATTTTCCGGAACTAACCTATTAACGAAGTGCCACAGTGCCAGTTTCCTGTTTTCTGCTGTTTTTGTGTTTCAGAAGTGATACACAGGAAATATTCTCGGAATTGGACGAAACAAGTTCCTGAAGTCATATTTCACCGGGGAGCTCCCAAACATCCGAAGGAGAGAAGGAGAGGGGCCACGTGGGCCCCACACACAGGGGTGGCGCGGCCAGGCCCCTGGCCGCGCCGGCCCTGTGTGAGGGGGCGTGGGACCCCCTCTGACAGTCCCCTTTCGCCTATAAGTACCCCCTGACGAGAAAAACCTAAGGGCCCGATCAGTTTTCCAGAATACATCGCGATCCGCCGCCGCCGTCGACCCGAAGATCGGGAGGGTCCAGAAGCTCTTCCCGGCACCCTGCCGGAGAGGGGAATCGCCACCGGAGGTCTTCTTCATCGCCATGCTTGCCTCCGGAGCGATGAGTGAGTAGTCTACCTTGGACTATGGGTCCATAGCAGTAGCTAGATGGTTGTCTTCTCCACCATGTGCTTCATGTTTAGATCTCATGAGCTGCCCTACATGATTGAGATCACCGTTATGTAATAGTATGATGTTGGTTTGTTGGGATCCGATGAATATTGGTGTTTATGATTAAGTTGCTGTACTGAATTATATCTTTTGTTATCTCTATGTTGTTTATGATCTTGCATGCTCTCCGTTGTTAGTAGCTATCTTGGCCGAGTAGTTGCTAGTGACTCCAAGAGGGGGTATTTATGCTCGATAGTGGGTTCATGCCTCTATTTCACCTGGGGGAGTGACAGAAACCTCTAAGGTGGTAGATGTGCTGTTGCTACTAGGGAGAAAACAACATTCATATGCTCAAGGGCATATGCTTTGTTTACATTACACACTTTGCTTAATGCAATTATCTGTTGTTCGCAACTTAATACTTTCGGGGTGTTCGGATGATATCCCTGGGGGTGGATTATTAGTCATAGATGCAGTTGGATGGCGGTCTATGTATTTTGTTGTAATGCCCAGAGTAAATCTCATAGTGATCTTCTTGACATATCACGTTATCTTTATTCTATCAATTGCCCAACTGTAATTTGTTTACCCAGCATGTTATTTTATCTATGGAGAGACACCACTAGTGAACTGTGGACCCCGGTCCTATTTTAATCATATTGCAATCACCTGTTTACTTTTCCCGCACTGTTTACTTTACTAGCATTTTACTACTGTTTTCCACTCGATACACTCATAACCTTTGTTTCAAGCAAACCGGTGAGATTGACAACCTCATCGCAAGTTGGGAACAAAGTATTTGTCTGTGTGTCTGCAGGTTCCGCGTTGCTGCTGGCCGAAGACGAGTCAACAAGTATCGTTAAACGGCGCCCTTGTTGGAGTGTCACTAAGCCAGTCCGCATCACCTTCAGTCGTCACCGTCTCCCTTCTCCTGATCGACATACCTTGGTTTCTTAACTGAGGGAAGACTAGCCGCTACACTCATCATACCTTCCTCTTGGGGTTCCCAACGGGCTGGTCATCACCACGCACAAGGACTCACTGCTCCCACATCATCACACGAGTAGCAGCTAATTTTCTGGCGCCGTTGCCGGGGAAGGAAGAGAAGACTTCTGCGAGGGGAGTTCTTCGCACACACATACTTTACTTTGTTATTTGTTTTGCTTTACTTTATTTTATTTTACCTGCATTGCTTTATATCAAAAACCCAAAAAAATTAGAATCCTTGGTAGCTGTTTTTACTTGTTTACTTTTGTTTTGCTGAAATGGGTACTCCTGAAAACACCAAGTTGTGTGACTTTGCTAGTACGAACAATAGTGATTTTATCTGCACTCCTATTGCACCAACTGTTCCTGCTACTACTTTTTATGAGATCAAGCCTGCTTTATTGAACCTTGTTATGAAAGAGCAATTTTCTGGTGCTAGTACTGAAGATGCTGCAGCTCATCTCAACAATTTTGTTGAGCTATGTGAGATGCAGAAATATAAGGATGTTGATAGTGATATTATTAAGCTCAAGTTGTTTCCTTTTTCTTTGAGAGGAAAGGCTAAAGATTGGTTGCTGTCTTTGACTAAGAATAGTATTGATTCATGGGCTAAGTGTAAGGATGCTTTTATTGGTAGATACTATCCTCCTGCTAAGATTATATCGTTGCGTAGCAATATTATGAAGTTCACTTAGTTTGATAATGAACATGTTGCTCAAGCTTGGGAAAGAATGAAATCTATGATTAAAAATTGCCCCACTCATGGACTGACTACTTGGATGATCATCCAAACTTTTTATGCAGGATTGAATTTTTCTTCAAGGAACCTACTTGATTCAGCTGCTGGAGGCACTTTTATGTCCCTTACATTGGGCGCCGCATCAAAGCTACTCGACAACATGATGGTAAATTATTCCGAATGGCATACCGAGAGAGCCCCACAAGGTAAGAAGGTAAATTCTGTTGAGGAAACCTCTTCCTTGAGTGATAAGATTGATACAATTATGGCTATGCTTGCTAATGATAGGACTCATGTTGATCCTAATAATGTTCCTTTGGCCTCTTTGGTTGCTCAAGAAGAGCAAGTTGATGTGAATTTCATTAGAAATAACAATTTTAATAACAATGCTTATAGGAACAATTTTGCTAGTAACAATTATAGGCCGTATCCTTCTACCAATGGTAATGGTTATGGCAACTCTTATGGTAACTCCTACAACAACACTAGGGCCGCGCCCTCCGAGCTTGAAGTAATGCTCAAGGACTTCATCAGTAAACAAACTGCTTTTAATAAGTCTGTTGAGGAAAAGTTAGGCAAAATTGATATTCTTGCTTCTAAAGTTGATAGCCTTGCTCATGATGTTGAACTTCTGAAACTAAAAGTGTTTCCTAATGATGTGAATGTGAGCAATATTGTTGCTGCCGCTAATGCTACCCAAGTTAGAATTGATGAAAATATTAGATTGTTAGCGGAATTGCATGCCAGGTGGGAAAGAGAAGATGAGATGGCTAGAGAGATGAAGGTATGTACTATTACTACCTCTAATGATGTTGCTCCTACTGATAGCAATCCTCTTACTTTGATTGGTGTAGAGAAAACTCCCACTCCTTGTGCTAAAAAGCCTAAAACTGCCAAAACTTTTTCTCAAAAGAGTGCTGAAATTTTTCGGAGTGTGGGAGATGATAGCTCTACTTCCTTTAATGATTTTGATGTTGATGGCTGCAATATATCTGAAGTTATTTTGTTCTTGCAAAAGCTTGCTTTGACTCCCAATGCTAGTTCTTTAAATATTGCTTTTACTAAGCATATTACCAATGCTCTCATAAAGATTAGGGATGAAAAGTTGAAGCAAAAAGCCTCTGTTCCCAAGAAGTTAGAAGATGGTTGGGAACCCATCATTGATATGCATGTTAATGGTTATGATTGCCATGCTTTATGTGATCTAGGTGCTAGTATTTCTATCATGCCTAGAAAGATTTATGACATGCTTGATTTACCACCACTAGAAAAGTGTTATTTTGATGTTCCTATTGCTGATGTTGCTAAGAAGAAACCTTTGGGAAGGATTAATGATGTTCTTATTGTGGTTAACAATAACCTTGTTCCCGTTGATTTTCTTGTTATGGACGTTGAATGCCATGCTTCATGTCCTATTATTTTGGGAACACCCTTTCTTCGAACTGTAGGTGCCATTATTGATATGAGGGAAGGCACTATCAAGTATCAATTTCCACTAAAGAAAGGTATGGAACACTTCCCTAGGAAAAGAAAGAAATTGCTTTTTGACTCTATTCTTAGAGCAAATTATGAGCTTGATGCTTCATCACTTGATATTACTTGATTCGCAATTTTCTGCGCCTAGCTCAAAGGCGTTAAAGAAAAGCACTCTTGGGAGATAACCCATTGTTTACTTTTTAGTACTTTTTCTTTTTCTTGAGTCTTGGAAGTCATTACTACTATAATGACCGCTCTTTATCTTGTTTATTTCGTTTTTGTGCCAAGAGAAGCCTCTAATTTGAGTGAGGTAAAGATTTGGGGTTATTGCTGTCCTGAAACTGTTTTCGGTGCTACACCGTAAAAATTCGTGAAAATTCTCTGTTTATCTTTTGAACCTGCGATTTCTTGTGCTTATGCCCCAGGTTATATCCAAACTTTTCTTAGTTGAACACTTTTTGATTTGAGCAACAGAAAATCCCTCAAAAATTCGTCCATTATCAGCTGTCCAGTTTTGACAGATTTCTGCCAATATTTGTTTTTGCCACTTTATCGCTTTCTTTCGAGTTCTTTTTTATCATGGAACTCTTGTGGAAGTTGCTACAGTAGTATATACTTTATATGTGGTAGTTTTGGGTTGAAACCTGAAGCTAAAAGAGGTTGAATATATTTTATGCTTACACTAATGTTGCTAATAGAATTGTGTTTAGTTTTGTATGAAGGAAGTTTTCAAGTGTAGGGATTGGAGAATGATGAGATGAGTTGAAGAACGGACAAAAGCTCAAGCTTGGGGATGCCCATGCATCACCCCAAGAAATATCCAAGAAGTACAAGCGTCAAAGCTTGGGGATGCCCCCGAGGCACCCCTTCTTCATCGGCAAAAATCAGGTCACCTTTCAAAACACTATATTTTTATTGCTTCATGCACTATGTGTTTTTCTTGGAGCGTCAGTTGTTTTAGTTTTCTTAGTTTGCTTAGTTTGTTTGTTTGCTGCAATAAATGGTTGGACCCCAACAAATTTCCTTTGGAGGAGATGTACTCGTTTTCATTTGCAAAGAATGCTCTAGTTTTCACTCTTATAAATCGAGCATTCTAGTTTTTCTGCTACTGCTTTTGGTTTTCGTTTTTGCCTTGATATGCGTTCAGATCTTGTCATATCTCTTCATCAAGGTGCATTTTTGCCTCTGAACTTCATTGGTTTTCATCAAAAGAGGTGTCTTTAAAAATTTCAAATGGTGTTGGAAAAGAGAAAAAGCTTTGTGCAAAATAGTGGTACAAGAAGGAGCTTGTGTAGACTGCGGCTTAGGCTTTTTCATGTCATGCTTGATGTCTTTTTGATAGTATGCTTAGTGGTTCTGCTGTAGCATGACTTGTCTCAAATAACTGAGATTGCTTAATGAGCCTTTGAAAAAATCATGCGTTGTTTTTATTGTATGGAAGCATTATTTTGGTTTTCTCCTTGATGCTTTATTTGGGTTGACTTGGCGCATGCTCACACATGTTAGACTCTTCCAAAGTAGCCATTAGCCTTCATGATCATTTAGTTTTTGACTTTTGATGCCATCGTATGCTTCTTTTAATGTCGCTTTGTCGCTTTGCATGATTATGGCCATTATTGCTCTCTTAGTTGGTCGCTCCCAGTCTTTTGCTAGCCCTCGCCTTGTACTGAGTATGAGCTCTACTCGTGCATCCAACTCCTAAAAGCCAAGTTTTCCATTGTGTCCACTATAAATTCCTATGCATGGTATTTGTAAGCCATTCCAAAGTAAAATTTTCGTGTGCTACCTTTCAAAAACCTTCAAAATACTTCTCGTTTTGTGACACTGTTTTCAGCTCATGGGGACGTAGTGGTCGGATTTGCTATCTTCCATATTGTCTATTCCAAAAAGAAAAAAAGAGAAAAAAAAAGAAAAAAGGCACTCCTCCAATGAATGTGAATGTTGGTGGGCACCCGATGGAATCGGTTAGCCATGGTATGTGAAAGGAAAAGGTGGGGAGGAGTGCCAAGTTTTATAAAAAGAGCACGAAGTGCCAATCTCTCTCTCAAAAACTTGCTTTATTTTTGTATGGAAGATAGTAAGAACCCCATTGCCAGTCGTTGACAAAGACAACCACCTCTCAAAATCAAGTTTTATCTCTGTTTTACAAATGAAAAGCTCTAGCACATGTTTAAATCACTGCTTCCCTCTGCGAAGGGCCTTTCTTCTACTTTTATGTTGAGTCACCACCTTCTTTCTTTATGCACCATTAAGAGAGCATAGTTGTCATTCTTAGTGTGATATGCATTGTCCCAAGGTTCATTGATTGACTCATATTGATTGGTTTCACTTGTTCTTAAATTATTTGTATCTAGTCGCCCTCTTAAACTTTGAGGTGTCCTATGCATTTATGTTTTGCTCTCTTTAAAGGACAAGCTGAAAACCATCTTCATGTTTTTCCTTATGATTTGAACACACGTTTGACTTTCATTGTTTCATTATCATGATCTTTTGTTTGTGTTCATTTGCATGTTTACAACATGGTTGCTAAGTTCTTATTGTCATGATTATATCTTTCATGCCCATGTTTTAAGTTCTATTGATCCCAGCTCATCAATGCTTACATATATGATCAAGATTGTGTAGGTGCATGTCACCTCAAAAATTATTCTTTTGTTATCACTTACCTACTCGAGGACGAGCAGGAGTTAAGCTTGGGGATGCTTGATACGTCTCAAACGTATCTATAATTTTTGATGCTCCATACTTTGTTTTACACCATTTGCCTATTGTTTCATTACACTTAGTGGCATTTTTATACATTTTCCGGAACTAACCTATTAACGAAGTGCCACAGTGCCAGTTTCCTGTTTTCTGCTATTTTTGTGTTTCAGAAGTGATACACAGGAAATATTCTCGGAATTGGACGAAACAAGTTCCTGAAGTCATATTTCACCGGGGAGCTCCCAAACATCCGAAGGAGAGAAGGAGAGGGGCCATGTGGGCCCCACACACAGGGGTGGCGCGGCCAGGCCCCTGGCCGCGCCGGCCCCGTGTGAGGGGGCGTGGGACCCCCTCTGACAGTCCCCTTTCGCCTATAAGTACCCCCTGACGAGAAAAACCTAAGGGCCCGATCAGTTTTCCAGAATACATCGCGATCCGCCGCCGCCGTCGACCCGAAGATCGGGAGGGTCCAGAAGCTCTTCCCGGCACCCTGCCGGAGAGGGGAATCGCCACCGGAGGTCTTCTTCATCGCCATGCTTGCCTCCGGAGCGATGAGTGAGTAGTCTACCTTGGACTATGGGTCCATAGCAGTAGCTAGATGGTTGTCTTCTCCACCATGTGCTTCATGTTTAGATCTCATGAGCTGCCCTACATGATTGAGATCACCGTTATGTAATACTATGATGTTGGTTTGTTGGGATCCGATGAATATTGGTGTTTATGATTAAGTTGCTGTACTGAATTATATCTTTTGTTATCTCTATGTTGTTTATGATCTTGCATGCTCTCCGTTGTTAGTAGCTATCTTGGCCGAGTAGTTGCTAGTGACTCCAAGAGGGGGTATTTATGCTCGATAGTGGGTTCATGCCTCTATTTCACCTGGGGGAGTGACAGAAACCTCTAAGGTGGTAGATGTGCTGTTGCTACTAGGGATAAAACAACATTCATATGCTCAAGGGCATATGCTTTGTTTACATTACACACTTTGCTTAATGCAATTATCTGTTGTTCGCAACTTAATACTTCTAGGGTGTTCGGATTGATATCCCCTGGGAGTGGATTATTAGTCATAGATGCAGTTGGATGGCGGTCTATGTATTTTGTTGTAATGCCCAGAGTAAATCTCATAGTGATCTTCTTGACATATCACGTTATCTTTATTCTATCAATTGCCCAACTGTAATTTGTTTACCCAGCATGTTATTTTATCTATGGAGAGACACCACTAGTGAACTGTGGACCCCGGTCCTATTTTAATCATATTGCAATCACCTGTTTACTTTTCCCGCACTGTTTACTTTACTAGCATTTTACTACTGTTTTCCACTCGATACACTTATAACCTTTGTTTCAAGCAAACCGGTGAGATTGACAACCTCATCGCAAGTTGGGAACAAAGTATTTGTCTGTGTGTCTGCAGGTTCCGCGTTGCTGCTGGCCGAAGACGAGTCAACAAGTATCGTTAAACGGCGCCCTTGTTGGAGTGTCACTAAGCCAGTCCGCATCACCTTCAGTCGTCACCGTCTCCCTTCTCCTGATCGACATACCTTGGTTTCTTAACTGAGGGAAGACTAGCCGCTACACTCATCATACCTTCCTCTTGGGGTTCCCAACGGGCTGGTCATCACCATGCACAAGGACTCACTGCTCCCACATCATCACACGAGTAGCAGGAGGCCGGGCGCGGCAGGAGGCTGCGGAGAATTTAGAATAAATTGTGAAAGCCAGGATTTGAACTCGAGACCTGGGGCTCTGATACCATGTTAAGGTTCATGCACTAGCCACTTGAACCAAAAGTTCGAACTGATGGAAAGGGCTAGTACAATCTACTTATACACTTCAACATCCATAACCGGGGACACGGCTAATCGATTAGTTTTACACCCTGCAGGGGTTGTGCACATTCACCTTAAGGACTCATTCTACCCAGAGAGAAGAATGAGACAAGACCTTTCAGAACAAGCATTCAACCATCCGAGTCTGACCGTACCCAAATACCATCCTCTATCAGTACCCATGGATGAACCCTTACATCATACTCAATCAAGACAGAGCCCGTAGTGTCATAAGGCTGCACTAGAAGTACTCTAAAATATAGAAGACATAATAATCTTCTATAATCCTGAGTGGCAAACCACAAGTGTACTACTTAGGTCACTAACCACATACCATGGTTTTCACTTCCAAGATATGTGGCCCCTAAGCAGCCACTCAACACACCCAAAGCCACACCAATCCACCCAGATATTTCATTGAAGATGTAGTTTAATTTTTAGAACAATTCAACAATAAAGCATGGCATCATTTTCCAAAGTAAATTTGCAATCCTAGCAAGTGGGGTTTAAAGGATAGCTACACACTACTAGGTTCTAAGCATTTCATAAACTCCTTTGAAAATCCTCCTATCATGCATACTACTGGAAAACACTAATACAGTAGTAAAAAGAGGTAGAAGGATATGTGTCACTTGCCTTGGAAACAACCAGCACACTCACAGCAATCACACTTGTAGTTAAGCTCCTCTTCACAATCTAAACAAGAAATATTACACAAACATAAACACACAATTTCAATATGGCAATCATAAACATGTATGCATGCATGCAACAAACATATTAATTTCACACAACTTATGTTGTATGAAAATATTGCAATTAAGATTCTTAGATGATAAGTTTTAGTAAAACAAAACCAATGCAAAAAGAATTAATCAAAAAGCACTTTTAGATTTTTAATTATTTGCAAAACTGTGATCTTAGAACTAATTGAACTACTCCAAGTTTGTGCACGTTTCAAAAGTGAATTTTTTTATTCTAAAACAATCTACAAGTCTAGATAAATCTAATGACTACAGAAATAAAGTATTTGAACTTGCAGAACAAAAGTTATGATTTTATTTGCATCAAGATAGGGTTTAAATCAATCTGAAATTCAATCCAGATTTGATACAAAAACTTGGAAAATAAACTACACTATTAAATTCTAAACATCCTAAGCTTTCCATAGACATAAAATTTGTTAAAAACGGAGCTGTAGAACTTTTTATATAATTTTTGCAAGATTCAGCAATTTAAAACAAATTTAAAATCAATTTGAAAACGGGCAGCCAGGGGGCTCGCCACGTGGCGCAATACGATTCGCCCGTACCGTTTCGGGCGGATCAGGCTTGACGGCCGTTAGATCTTAAGTGATCTGGGCGGCCCCGATCTCCCCATACCGATTCGGCCTGCTGATCTGTCTCGGCCGCTGGATCGGGATCGGATGGTCAGAACAAGAAGAGGGAGGGCTCACCAGAGTAGCCTAGGGTTCCGGCGAGGTTTGCGTTGGGCTTGCACGTCGGCAGCGATGTAGGGCTTCTAGGCAGAGATGGAGAGGACGACATGGTGCGCCAGGTCATGGCGAGTCCGACGGTGGTGGGGGCAGCGTCGATTGGGTGCTAGAGCGGCGCTAGGGTTCGGCCAGAGTGTGCAGTCGTTGCGGGCGTCACGCGGCAATTCCGGCGAGACGATCATGAATTCGCTGTGAGGGTTTGGCAGAGAAGAAAGAGGGGGCAGAGGGGGTATATATAGGCGGGGAGTCTTGGGCTAGGGGCTAGGGTTTGGGGGTGGCGCGAGATCGGACGACGGCGGCTTCCGTGGCCAAGGCGGACTCATCGGGGACGACGGGCGTGCTGACAGGCGGGCCCCTGCTATCAGCGGCTGGGCGGCGCGCGGGCATACTGCTTTGGGTCAGAGGGGTAAGCGGACTAGGCCGGCTTTGGCCATTGGGCCAAAACGGCGCCCCCGGCCTTTTCTTCCTTTTTTTGTTCAAACTATTTTCTTTTTCTATTTTGAAACAAAAGGTTTTGTTTTGCAACAAATTTTGCATAGATTTGAATAACTTCAAATTTGCAACATTTATAAAATGGCTAGAGGGTATTTGCACTAAGTAAAACTCAGACAAGGAGAAAAGAAAAAAAGAAAAGATTTTGAAGAAATCAAATTGGCTCACATAAGCCATTTGACCAATTTTTAAAAATAAATGCCTCTTATTAGAAAATTTTAAACAGGGCTTGTTTCAAAAATGAAAAAAGAATGAATGCATGGTGGTTTTGAATTTTTGAAAAACCTGGGATGTTATAGACTAACCCCCTTAAGATGAAGCTTGCCCTCGAGCTTTGAAAAAGCTAGCAAAATAGGTATGGGTTATATTTCTTGAAGGTTTTCTCCATGCTTTCAAGCAGCTTGTTCCTCGGCATGGTGACTCCACTATGCTCTACAGAACTTGATGTTTTCTCCAGGTAAAACAAAACTCTTCCCTACTATGTCCATAACTTCTAGGCTAACCCCCTTAAGATTGTTTAGCCTAATAGTTTTACATTCCAAACCGAAATTGTATCTAATCCTCTTTTCTGCTGGGGTGGTGAGGGTAATTGCTCTTTCTAATACTTCAGTGGAAAAAATGCATGTTTAATCTCAATTGCTCTTGATATGAATAAATGCGATGCTCCAGTACCAAATAAATCCAATGTTGTAAATGAGTTAAGTGGAAATGTACTCATCACTTCTTCCACATTGATGTGGTTCGCATGTCCTTTCTTGAATGGATTGGGCTTGGCAGAATCATCAAGTTTCTTCTCTGGGCACATATCAGCAAAATGTCATGTCTTCTTGCACTTATAGCAGGTGATATGCGACAGATCCTTCTTAGCACGGTGTTGTCCATTGCCTCCATTCTGATGTCCATTGCCTCCATTTTGATGTCCATTGCCTCCATTTTGGTGACCATTGCCTCCATTATGATTTCCATTGCTTTCATTGTGATTTCCATTGGAGTGGTTTCCATTGTTTCCACCATTGTGCCTATGTCCATTGGAGTTACTACCATTTCCATTGTCCTCAGAGAAGTGGAGTCTCTTGTGGGAATGTCCAGTGTGGGTCTTGCCATTGTTGAACTTCCTCTTATGGTCTTCCTCCTTCCTTATGTTGTTGTCTAGAGTAACAGCTTGGTCTAGCAGAGCCTGGTAGCTTGGAGCATAAGCTACTGACAGAGGTATCTTAAGTTCCCCTTTGAGTCCATTGAGAAACTTATCCTTCCTCTTGGCATCACTGTCGATGTCTTCTGGTGCGTACCTGGCCAGAGAGCAGAAGTCATCCATGTACTCCTTCAGTGTCCTGCCACCCTGCTTCAGAGTGCGGAATTCATCCTTCTTCAGATTCATAATGCCCGTGGAGATATGAGCATTACAAAAGCCTTCCCTGAAGGTGTCCCAGTCCAGGCCTTCAATTGGATTAGTGACTTGGTAGGTTTCCCACCACATCGTTGCTGGTCCCTCAAGCAGGTGGGAGTGAATCTAATCTTTTCAGCATCTGTGCACTCACATGTAACCAAGTCCTTGTTGACTGAGCGTAGCCAGTCATCAGCCACTATTGGGTCTGTGGCTGATGGGAACTTATTGGGTCTGAGCCTCAGAAAACGTGACAACCTATCAACCTGTGGTGGAGGTGGTGGTGGTGGTGGGGGTGGCAGATTGTTGTTATTGTTGTCAGCACTAGCCTGGATGAATTGTGTCATCATCTGCATGAGCTACGTATGAGCTGTGGCTAGCTGTTCAATGACATCGTTGTTGTTGTTGTCATTGTTGTTGTTCTCATGGCGAGGCAGCATCTGAGGTGGTTTTAGCACAGGTGAGTAATAGATAGATAGAACTAAAGAAGAATTTTCCTACCCGTGCACAATACAACAAGCCATACAACAAACAAGCATAAACCAAACAGTCATTGAAAATCTTTATTAATAATCTTTTTGGAAATACACGAATACGATATAGTATGGTCATACACCAGCTTGGTATGATCAAAAGAAGCATCTAAAAATATCGTTGGTTCTATAAGCTAGGAATATTGGTGGTCTAGTCTACTTGAACTGCGCAAAGTATGCCTTCGTATTCCCAGTCCGGCGGCGTTTGACTCTGGTGCCTATGTGCTCCTCGCTGCTCTTCTCCATAGGAGTCTCTTCTTCATTAGCCTTGGACACCACTTGCTCCTTGGGGTCCTCCTTAGGTGCCTCCGGAGTTGACTCCTTATCAGCTAGCAGCGCCTTCTTCTTGGTAGGCCATGAATCAAACTTCATTAGGTACTGGTTGAGATATGCACATTGTCCTTGTAGTCCCACAATTTGTACGGCCTGATCTTTTGTCTTGAATGCCAACTTATCATTAGTCGCCTCAAGTGTCTTCTACTTGTCCTTCATCTTCTGTATGATGTCCTCCAATTCCTCAATCTTTTCCTGCCTTTCTTGGAGTAGATCCTTTGCATCATCTATTGCGTCCATCTCGGCATGGAGCAAGTGCTCTATGCTATAGACATGTGCCTCCATGTCCTCAAACTGGATCTCGGTCCATGGTACTGTTGCACGATCTCCTGGGGTCCTCATAGGCCATCCTTCAGAGTTGCTTCTCCCAAAAATGTGGAAAGGCATATCGAGGTCGAATATTTCCTTAGAGTATGTCTCGCAGATGCGAGCCAACGCCTCTTGCATGGCCATCACAACTCCTATCTCCCAGGAAGGGTACCTTCTCGCGTAAACCACAGTCTCGGTGGGAGGATCAATGGTACGTCCTTTGATCTTTGACTCAATCAACTGATGACCCACAAGTATAGGGGATCGCAACAGTCTTTGAGGGAAGTAAAACCCAAATTTATTGATTCGACACAAGGGGAGCCAAAGAATATTTATAAGCCTTGACAGATGAGTTGTCAATTCAGCTGCACCTGGAAATAGACTTGCTCGCAGCGGTTTATCAGTAGCAACAGTTTTATAGTGGTGACAGTAGTAAAATAGTAGCAGCAATAGTAAAATAAGACAGTAACGGTACCAATAGTAACAGTAGGATTAAATAATGTAGGCATAGGGATGGATGAATGGGCGCTGCATGGACAAGATAATTCATGTAATAATCAAGACATGGGCAATTGCAGATAAATAATGATAAAGCATGCTAGTACTAAACAACCATAGGCATGTGTTCCGTATATAGTCGTACGTGCTCGCAATGAGAAACTTGCACGACATCTTCTGTCCTACCAGCCCGTTTGCAGTGGGGCCTCAAGGGAATCTACTGGTAATTAAGGTACTCCTTTTAATAGAGTACCGGAGCAAAGCATTAATACTCAGTGAACACATGTGATCCTCACATCACAGCCATCCCCTCCGGTTATCCCAATTACTGTCACTTTGGGGCCTTGGGTTCTGGACAACGATATGTGTATACAACTTGCAAGTAAGATCATAAACAACAATTATCATCATAAAACAATAACAAGTTCAGATCTGAGATCATGGCACTCGGGCCCAAAGTGATAAGCATTAAGCACAACAAGTTGCAACAAAGTCATAAGCACTAACAATAGATACTAGGCACCATGCCCTAACAATCTCATAGCAATTACATGAATGATCTCATCCAATCCCTACCATCCCCTTCGCCTACAGCGGGAATTACTCACACATGGATGGGGGAATCATGGATGGTTGATGGAGAGGCATCGGTGATGATGATGAAGATCTCCTCCAAATCTACGTCCCGGCAGGGTGCCAGAACGGAGTTTGTGGTTCCGAATCGTGGTTTCTGATGGTGGCGGTGCAGCGGAACTCTATTTGGGAAAAACGTCGAACCCCGATATTTTCAGTTCAGAGGGCTCGATGAGATGGCTGGAGCGGCCACACCACCCCCTGGAGCGGCCAGGCCTGGCCTGCGCCACCAGGTGGTGTGGTGCCCTCCTGGCCCCTCTCCTACTCGTACTCTGGCTCCGTGGGTCTTCTGGTAAAATAGGATTTTTGCAGTATTTTCCGGGATTTTTCCTGAAAGTTGGATTTCTGCACAAAAATGAGACACCAGGGCAATTCTGCTGAAAATAGCGTTAGTCCGTGTTAGTTGTATTCAAAACACACAAATTAGAGGAGAAACAACAACAAAAGTGTTCGGGAAATTAGATACGTTTTGGACGTATCAACTCCCCCCAAGCTTAACTTATTGCTTGTCCTCAAGCAATTCAGTTAACAACTGAGTGCGATAAAAGAAACTTTCACGAACACATTTGCTTCATAAGATGTATATATTCTCACTATATGATCAAGTACTTAAGCAAATCATAATAAGAAGTATGCAACTAATGTTATCTCGTAGTCAAGCAAGCTATGAAAGAGTGCCAATGCACTAATAACAAGCAACATGAAACATAAGAAGCTACAAGATTGTAATGCTCATAATAAGATATGAAAGAGTGGTATCTCGCTTGCCTTTATTTGTGGAGCAAAACATAAATGCCAAGACACCTCTGCAGTTCAAGAGAAGACTAGAAGTAGAAATATCAAAGATACAAGCATCAAAGTTATACCACAATTAACCATGTTCTAGGACAAGCACATTACACTAAGAACGACAGCCATGCTCTCAAGAAAGTGCTTAAAGTTAGAAGATGAAGACTCAACATAAAAGTAGAAGAAAGGCCCTTCGCATAGGGAAGCAGGGATTTAACATGTGCTAGAGCTTTTCATTTGTAAAACAGAGATAAAAATTTGCTTTGAGAGGTGGTTGTTTCCTATCAACGACTGGCAATGGGGTTCTTGCTATCTTCCATACTAAACAAATGAGAGAGGTTCCGAGTTCTTTGAAAAATTGGCACATTGGTGCTCTTTTATAAAGCTTGGCACTCCTCCCCACTTTTCCTTTCACAAACCATGGCTAACCGATTCCATCGGGTGCCCACCAACTTTCACATACCATGGAGGAGTGCCTTTTTCTTTTTCTCTTTTTTTATTTAGATTACAATGGTATGACCAGCTCCCTTGCAAAATTAATGACGAGCAGATGAAGCATGCAAGTCGAGGGGTACTTAATTCAATATGGAAGATAGCAATTCCAACCACTACGTCCTCATGAGCTAAAAATAGTGGCACAAAATGGGAAGTATTTGAAGGTTTTGAAAGGTAGCACATAAAAATTTACTTGGAATGGCTTTGAAATACCATGCATAGGAATTTATAGTGGACTCTTTTGGGTTACTTGGTTTTCAGGAGTTGGATGCACAAGAAGTATTCCCTCTCAGTACAAGTGAAGGCTAGCAAAAGACTGGGAAGCGACAATCGAGAGAGCAGTAACTGTCATAATCATGCTTGCGACAAAACAAAATTAATATAGGCATAAAAACAATACAAGAGCTCTGAGGCAAAGTAAATCATCAAGGCTTAATTGACTTTTTGTTTAGTCATATGCATGCTTGAGCATGTGCCAAGTCGATTCAAATGAAACTTTTCAAAGGAGGATACCACAAAGTCATACCGTTTTATGAATAAAACAATGCAAGCAAACATCTACATGACATGCTACAAACTATTAGTAAATTGGAACTAATCATAAGAGAGCAAGAACTACTAAGCATCCATTAAATAACATACACCTTACAGGAACAAGCTAAGCACTTCCTTATAGATGAGTATATGTACAAAAATGAAAGCAAATAAAGTTCATACCAGCCTCTCACCACATCTCGAATTGTCATATGTCGTCATTATTGCATTTCACTTGTATGGCTTGAATAATATGAAGTGATAACCAAGCTCCAATGGAGTCACGGGAGACTAAACTCTGCAACAAACTTTACAAAACCAGAAAAGAACAACAAATATTTTTGGTTTTTCAAATTTTGAAACAAGAACTGAAGGAAATAGCAAACAAAGCAAAATCTTTTTGGATTTTTCAAATACCAAACCGAAAATAGGAAACAAAGCAAACCAAAACTAGAAAACTACAGAGGCAAACAAAAGGGAAACAATGAAATATTTTTGGTCTTTTTGTGTTTTGGAAAGTAGAAATAAGAACAAGAACAACAAAGAAAAGGAAGAAAGCGAAACATACATGGTTTTCACTACCACGTATGTAGCCCTGGGTAGTCACTCTACAAAACCAGGTTAATCCCTCAAGTTCCTACAATACCATGGTTTTCACTGCCAGGCATGTGGCCCCGAGGCATTCCCTCTTTCTACACAAGTTTTAATTATTTCAAAAAGGTAATAAGATTCTTTCGTACATTCCATGTCTAGAGACTCAAGTTGTCCATAACTGGGGACACGGCTAATCGATTAGTTTTACACCCTGCAGGGGTTGTGCACATTCACCTTAAGACTCATTCTACCCAGAGAGAAGAATGAGACAAGACCTTTCAGAACAAGTATTCAACCATCCGAGTCTGACCGTACCCAAATACCATCCTCTGTCAGTACCCATGGATGAACCCTTACATCATACTCAATCAAGACAGAGCCCGTAGTGTCATAAGGCTGCACTAGAAGTACTCTAAAACATAGAAGACATAATAATCTTCTTTAATCCAGAGTGGCAAACCACAAGTGTACTACTTAGGTCACTAACCACATAGCATGGTTTTCACTTCCAAGATATGTGGTCCCTAAGCAGCCACTCAACACACCCAAAGTCAGACCAATCCACCCAGGTATTTCATTGAAGTTGTAGTTTAGTTTTTAGAACAATTCAACAATAAAGCACGGCATCATTTTCCAAAGTAAATTTGCAATCCTAGCAAGTGGGGTTTAAAGGATAGCTACACACTACTAGGTTCTAAGCATTTCATAAACTCCTTTGAAAATCCTCCTATCATGCATACTACTGGAAAACACTAATGCAGTAGTAAAAATAGGTAGAAGGATGTGTGTCACTTGTCTTGGAAACAACCAACACACTCACAGCAATCACACTTGTAGTTAAGCTCCTCTTCACAATCTAAACAAGAAATATTACACACACATAGACACACAATTTCAATATGGCAATCATAAACATGTATTCATGCATGCAACAAACATATTAATTTCACACAACTTATGTTGTATGAAAATATTGCAATTAAGGTTCTCAGATGATAAGTTTTAGTAAAAACAAACCAATGCAAAAAGAATTAATAAAAAGCACTTTTAGATTTTTAATTATTTGCAAAACAGTGATCTTAGAACCAATTGAACTACACCAAGTTTCTACACGTTTCAAAAAGTGAGATTTTTTATTCTAAAACAATCTACAAGTCTAGATAAATCTAATGACTACAAAAATAAAGTATTTGAACTTGTAGAAAAAAAGTTATGATTTTATTTGCATAAAACTAGGGTTTACATCAATCTGAAATTCAATCCAGATTTGATAAAAAAAACTTGGAAAATAAACTACACTATTAAATTCTACACATCCTAAGCTTTCCATAGACATAAAATTTGTTAAAAATGGAGTTGTAGAACTTTTTAAATAATTTTTGCAAGATTCGGCAATTTAAAACAAATTTAAAACGAATTTGAAAACGGGCAGCCATGGGCTTGCCACGTGGCGCAATACGATTCGCCGGTACCATTTCGGGCGGATCGGGCTTTATGGCCGTTAGATCTTAAGTGATCTGGGCGGCCCCAATCTCCCCGTACCGATTCGGCCCGCTGATCTATCTCGGCCGCTGGATCGGGATCAGATGGTCAGAACGAGAAGAGCGAGGGCTCACCGGAGTAGCCTAGGGTTCCGGCGAGGTTTGCGTCAGGCTTGTGTGATGCCCCAAAATCGGCACCTTGCGAATTACAGCAATCACGCCACAATTCGCACGATGTCGCTTTGGAAACGCACCACCAAGCAAAATATGCACGTCACAACATACACATTGTGCGGGTGGAATCAAGGTAGCAACATTGCACAAGTTCACGATGGAACCCACAAAAGAATATAATACAAAGACTCCACGAGTCAAGAATCCAAATACATACAAGATTCAAATCATACATAAAGCAAAATAGTATCCGAGTACGGACAAGAATACAAATGGGCCTAAGAGGCCTGAAGATAACGATGGCGTCCATAACCCTGCCCAGGCCAAGCCGGAAGGGTAACCTTGCTAACGTCGTCACTTCCATGTACATGTCTTCAAACCTGCTCCGGCGAGAAATCCGAGACGAGCAGCAATAAGTACAAAGTACTTAGCAAGACTTCAAGACGTATAAAGCGTAGTCAACAAGTCGCCTTTGTACGTGAGGTACGCAGACAAGCTCGAGAGACTCAAAAGGACGTCAGCTGTATGGTGGGGTTAAGCGGCAGCGAGCAAGCACTAAAGAACCTATAGAGACACTCTAGAACTTCCGTCTAATCAGAATAAGATAAGAGAGCGCATAAAGGAACCAACTAGAATACTACAACAAACATAACCCAGCCGATGGATCACCTCATTGTGCCCACACGACGAAGCAATGGCAAAGGCACTCACACGGTTAACAATTTTATAGCAATTTAATATTGTAGTAGAACTATTTACTATACCATCTTTTATTATCAATTAGGTGCAAGTTGTTCTATGATCGAGTAGAACGGCTCCAAGTCGTCCATAACCGTGGACACGGCTTTTCGAAAAGATTTACCCTGCAGGGGTGCACCAATGTACCCATACACGCTCGATCAATCCAACCTAGACAAGGGCAGGATATCACGACAAGACCGTTGCTAGTTCTACGAGAGAGTTTAGGGGGGCCACCCTACTAAGCTACCCGCAACGAAGTCGGCTGAGCTCCGAAGACGGACCCAGAAGTTTGCGACGGCGTGAAAGTCTGAAAGAAGGCTCATCGGAGAGACGTCGTCCAGCTTCCAATTTGACCCGCGGGCAAATAAACCTGTCAACCATCGGAGGCGACACAACCACACCCATCGGAGGGGGGCTCAAAACCTAGAGCACCCTCAGAGGTAACTCAAACCAACTCCAGATCCAAATGTAAATACGGTGTTGTGGCCCCCGGTAAACTAACTCGAGAAAAAGTAGTAAGTCAAGGGAGATCCCATGGCATCTCCACGAGTGGTTAGTGTGCTCAGCTTAGAACAGTTCATGCGAACTCGGGGTCCTAGGGGACACAAGTGAGCTGTCGTAAAACGGGCAAAATGACTCACCGATGCCTCTGCTTTAATCAAGTGTAGTTATAACATAAATAAATCATGTTTATCTCCAACATCTAATATCCAACTTTTCTCCAATTCATAACCATTAAGTAAAGCATGTGATAACTTTCCAACAACCCGATAAGATAATACAACTTAAAACAACCTAAGCATGCCTACGACTCGCAAGGCTAGCTCAAACAACAAGCAAAAGGTAATAGGTGGGAGGTGGCGGAAATATAGTTTTGCTTTGGGGGAACAGGTGGATAGGATACGTGACTCGAACAAAGCATCGGAACACAAGGCTAGCATAAAGCATAAGAGAAAGCATAAACACAAATAGGTAATAAGTACCCCTATAGGTTGACAAGGGGCGGGAGAGCTTGCCTTGCAAGATTGTCGAGGAACACCCGGAGAACTTGTCATTGCTCACAACACCACGAAGCATCCTATCCGGGAAGAAGCAAATCGCTACAACAAACAATGGATGCAACACTTACTACTACAACAAAAGAATCAGCATGATCATATGAAGATATGCATGACATGGCAAATATGATGCAATGCAACTTATTCAAAATTAAGCGGGATTGGAATCCCGACACACACATATATGATTCAAGTGGTTTTACTAACGTCAATTTAAATGTTGATTAGCATGGCAAAGACAAGATATAGGTGAGCTACTCAAAATTAAATGAAGTGGGGTAACCATATTTGGTAATACCTAAATACTCCATATGTTATTAATAGGTGTGATGCAAATTACCACGAAACTACATGATGCAAGATACAAATAGTAGCATGAATGGCATATTCAGATTCTTTGCATTTTTCTGATAAACTTTCATATAAAATATGTTTTATTCTGAGTTATAGTTTGTAAGATATGAATTTTGCAAGATTTGAAGGCTTGCAGGAATTTTTATTTGAAAACAGAAAAACGGGAGATCTTTTCTCACCGAAGGAACCCAGCCCGGGTCGCTGACCTGCGGGGCCGATGCGATGATGCGGCGCGTTGACTGGGCAGGGGCTGCTGCGGTGGCACCAGCTCGGACTGACGGGCGTGGCCCACCTGTCAGGTGAACGCGCTGAGAAATTCCCACAAAAAGGGTTGTCACCGGCTGGATTCGAACACAGGATCTGCTGAAGCGTGACAAAGGGCTCAGGCCACTATGGTACTCAATCGGATCTGAATAGAATAGAAAGATGCTATTTATATTGGCAAAGCGTCTGCTTAACCTGACGAAACTGAAACTGAATGCGAGTGTTGTTGCGTTCTGAAGTACTGAACATGGGAGCACCCTGGCGTTGAGATGAGCGTCGGGCTCGAGTTTGCAGGGACGAGGCGGAGGTCAACGGAGAAGGGCTGCACGTCCGTGCCGTTTATGATGAAGCAGCACACGCGGGGCTTGGCGGAGACGAAGGACGACGATCTTGATGGAGACGAGGAGGAGCGACGTACGCGAGCAGAGCAGAGTACCGGGACGGGACTTAGTGCGCTCGAAACAGGACTTCACGGGGAATCTGAAAGTGGTGGCCTTTGAGTTACAGGATCATTGGACCGGCGTTGGCGGCGAGCACCTGCGACGGGAAGACGATGGAGTCCGATCAGCTGCAGAGAAGAGGAGTGCGTGGCTGTTGTCGGTGTAGAGCCGGTCGGAGGCGAGGACGTCCGCGTGGATGCAGGAGAGCGAAGCGGACGGACGTGCGCGCGTGCGGGAATGGAGACATGCACAGACGGAGCCAGAGGTGCTGAAGAGGGTCGTCGGGTCCAGGCGAAGACATGCACGTAGACGTCGGGAAAACGAGATGCGCTTGGAGCAGAGGACAGGCACGACCAGGACGCGAGCCGGCCGCGGTGGTCGGCGTCTTGAGGTCAAAGATGCAGCAACGAGCGCGGCTGGAGATGGTGCAGAACTTCATGCCGGCGGCGCTCACGTGCAGAAGATGAACAGGGGCAGCGGATGGCGTGTATTGCTCAGGCGGCCATGGGCGTCGTGGCGGAGAGATGGGAATAGAGGGTCTAGGCCTCTAGGGTTGGATGGGAGCTTAAGTAGCCTGGGAAGGAAGCTCTCGGCCGTCCCATCCATGCACTGCCGACGTGGAGTGCTCCGATGGACAGCCGTACAAAGAAGAAAGCGACAGGAGGGGGATGGACTCCGGTGGGCTGCCAAGGTTCGGTTGGGCTTCTTTACTTCTCCTCCCTTTTTTCTGATTGCTTCTTTTCTTGTTTTTGCCACCGAATTTCAGGAAAAAGAAAGGATGGAGAGAGGGGGAAAGGTTTATAAAGATTGCAAAACATGTTTCAAATATTTTTTTGAAATAAACATTCTGTTTCGAAATAATTTTCAAACGTTTTGCAAATATTTTTGGTTTAGTCTTAATTCAAAATAAGAGAAGAAGAGGAGGGGTTTGTTTCATAAAACAATACAAGCAAAATAAAAATAGATGTTATACCAAATGATTTTAGTTTTGACAAAAACATATGCAAGGTGAAGGATGCATGATGATGCACAAAAATAAAATAACAAACAAATCTAATAAAGGGGATTTTTCCGGGCCGTTACAATCGACACCACCAACAAGGGATCTCGCCCCGAGATCCACGCTCGTGTAGGGAGAAGAGTTGGTTAGACTATCGGATCTTCATCGTGTTGAAGTCGACACCACCAACAAAACTCTCCTTCTCGACACCACCAACAATGGATTCTTGCTCACGTTGACGATGATGAACTTCCGAAGAGCGGACCTATTAGGTTGAAGGCAAGAGATCGTCCACCCACGTAGGAACCTAAACTTGAAGAAGAAGGTAAGAGAGATGACTCAAAACTCGCAAAGATAAGAGGAGACAAGCACAAAGGTAAGGAGTAAAATGCGGATCTACCTAGAGTTATCCAACGCCTTTTTAGCAAAGTAATTTTGACACTAGACACAACAACGACCAATTGGCAAGGTTAACCTAAAGGCAGAGCGGACCCGCGGGTATCGATAAAACCTTGGCTCTGATACCACTTGTGACGCCCCAAAATCGGCACCTTGCGAATTACAGCAATCACGCCACAATTCGCACGATGTCGCTTTTGAAACGCACCACCAAGCAAAATATGCACGTCACAACATACACATTGTGCGGGTGGAATCAAGGTAGCAACATTGCACAAGTTCACGATGGAACCCACAAAAGAATATAATACAAAGACTCCACGAGTCAAGAATCCAAATACATACAAGATTCAAATCATACATAAAGCAAAATAGTATCCGAGTACGGACAAGAATACAAATGGGCCTAAGAGGCCTGAAGATAACGATGGCGTCCATAACCCTGCCCAGGCCAAGCCGGAAGGGTAACCTTGCTAACGTCGTCACTTCCATGTACATGTCTTCAAACCTGCTCCGGCGAGAAATCCGAGACGAGCAGCAATAAGTACAAAGTACTTAGCAAGACTTCAAGACGTATAAAGCGTAGTCAACAAGTCGCCTTTGTACGTGAGGTACGCAGACAAGCTCGAGAGACTCAAAAGGACGTCAGCTGTATGGTGGGGTTAAGCGGCAGCGAGCAAGCACTAAAGAACCTATAGAGACACTCTAGAACTTCCGTCTAATCAGAATAAGATAAGAGAGCGCATAAAGGAACCAACTAGAATACTACAACAAACATAACCCAGCCGATGGATCACCTCATTGTGCCCACACGACGAAGCAATGGCAAAGGCACTCACACGGTTAACAATTTTATAGCAATTTAATATTGTAGTAGAACTATTTACTATACCATCTTTTATTATCAATTAGGTGCAAGTTGTTCTATGATCGAGTAGAACGGCTCCAAGTCGTCCATACAACAAACAAGCATAAACCAAACAGTCATTGAAAATCTTTATTAATAATCTTTTTGGAAATACACGAATACGATATAGTATGGTCATACACCAGCTTGGTATGATCAAAAGAAGCATCTAAAAATATCGTTGGTTCTATAAGCTAGGAATATTGGTGGTCTAGTCTACTTGAACTGCGCAAAGTATGCCTTCGTATTACCAGTCCGGCGGCGTTTGACTCTGGTGCCTATGTGCTCCTCGCTGCTCTTCTCCATAGGAGTCTCTTCTTCATTAGCCTTGGACACCACTTGCTCCTTGGGGTCCTCCTTAGGTGCCTCCGGAGTTGACTCCTTATCAGCTAGCAGCGCCTTCTTCTTGGTAGGCCATGAATCAAACTTCATCAGGTACTGGTTGAGATATGCACATTGTCCTTGTAGTCCCACAATTTGTACGGCCTGATCTTTTGTCTTGAATGCCAACTTATCATTAGTCGCCTCAAGTGTCTTCTACTTGTCCTTCATCTTCTGTATGATGTCCTCCAATTCCTCAATCTTTTCCTGCCTTTCTTGGAGTAGATCCTTTGCATCATCTATTGCGTCCATCTCGGCATGGAGCAAGTGCTCTATGCTATAGACATGTGCCTCCATGTCCTCAAACTGGATCTCGGTCCATGGTACTGTTGCACGATCTCCTGGGGTCCTCATAGGCCATCCTTCAGAGTTGCTTCTCCCAAAAATGTGGAAAGGCATATCGAGGTCGAATATTTCCTTAGAGTATGTCTCGCAGATGCGAGCCAACGCCTCTTGCATGGCCATCACAACTCCTATCTCCCAGGAAGGGTACCTTCTCGCGTAAACCACAGTCTCGGTGGGAGGATCAATGGTACGTCCTTTGATCTTTGACTCAATCAACTGATGACCCACAAGTATAGGGGATCGCAACAGTCTTTGAGGGAAGTAAAACCCAAATTTATTGATTCGACACAAGGGGAGCCAAAGAATATTTATAAGCCTTGACAGATGAGTTGTCAATTCAGCTGCACCTGGAAATAGACTTGCTCGCAGCGGTTTATCAGTAGCAACAGTTTTATAGTGGTGACAGTAGTAAAATAGTAGCAGCAATAGTAAAATAAGACAGTAACGGTACCAATAGTAACAGTAGGATTAAATAATGTAGGCATAGGGATGGATGAATGGGCGCTGCATGGACAAGATAATTCATGTAATAATCAAGACATGGGCAATTGCAGATAAATAATGATAAAGCATCCTAGTACTAAACAACCATAGGCATGTGTTCCGTATATAGTCGTACGTGCTCGCAATGAGAAACTTGCACGACATCTTCTGTCCTACCAGCCCGTTTGCAGTGGGGCCTCAAGGGAATCTACTGGTAATTAAGGTACTCCTTTTAATAGAGTACCGGAGCAAAGCATTAATACTCAGTGAACACATGTGATCCTCACATCACAGCCATCCCCTCCGGTTATCCCAATTACTGTCACTTTGGGGCCTTGGGTTCTGGACAACGATATGTGTATACAACTTGCAGGTAAGATCATAAACAACAATTATCATCATAAAACAATAACAAGTTCAGATCTGAGATCATGGCACTCGGGCCCAAAGTGATAAGCATTAAGCACAACAAGTTGCAACAAAGTCATAAGCACTAACAATAGATACTAGGCACCATGCCCTAACAATCTCATAGCAATTACATGAATGATCTCATCCAATCCCTACCATCCCCTTCGCCTACAGCGGGAATTACTCACACATGGATGGGGGAATCATGGATGGTTGATGGAGAGGCATCGGTGATGATGATGAAGATCTCCTCCAAATCTACGTCCCGGCAGGGTGCCAGAACGGAGTTTGTGGTTCCGAATCGTGGTTTCTGATGGTGGCGGTGCAGCGGAACTCTATTTGGGAAAAACGTCGAACCCCGATATTTTCAGGTCAGAGGGCTCGATGAGATGGCTGGAGCGGCCACACCACCCCCTGGAGCGGCCAGGCCTGGCCTGCGCCACCAGGTGGTGTGGTGCCCTCCTGGCCCCTCTCCTACTCGTACTCTGGCTCCGTGGGTCTTCTGGTAAAATAGGATTTTTGCAGTATTTTCCGGGATTTTTCCTGAAAGTTGGATTTCTGCACAAAAATGAGACACCAGGGCAATTCTGCTGAAAATAGCGTTAGTCCGTGTTAGTTGTATTCAAAACACACAAATTAGAGGAGAAACAACAACAAAAGTGTTCGGGAAATTAGATACGTTTTGGACGTATCAACTCCCCCCAAGCTTAACTTATTGCTTGTCCTCAAGCAATTCAGTTAACAACTGAGTGCGATAAAAGAAACTTTCACGAACACATTTGCTTCATAAGATGTATATATTCTCACTATATGATCAAGTACTTAAGCAAATCATAATAAGAAGTATGCAACTAATGTTATCTCGTAGTCAAGCAAGCTATGAAAGAGTGCCAATGCACTAATAACAAGCAACATGAAACATAAGAAGCTACAAGATTGTAATGCTCATAATAAGATATGAAAGAGTGGTATCTCGCTTGCCTTTATTTGTGGAGCAAAACATAAATGCCAAGACACCTCTGCAGTTCAAGAGAAGACTAGAAGTAGAAATATCAAAGATACAAGCATCAAAGTTATACCACAATTAACCATGTTCTAGGACAAGCACATTACACTAAGAACGACAGCCATGCTCTCAAGAAAGTGCTTAAAGTTAGAAGATGAAGACTCAACATAAAAGTAGAAGAAAGGCCCTTCGCATAGGGAAGCAGGGATTTAACATGTGCTAGAGCTTTTCATTTGTAAAACAGAGATAAAAATTTGCTTTGAGAGGTGGTTGTTTCCTATCAACGACTGGCAATGGGGTTCTTGCTATCTTCCATACTAAACAAATGAGAGAGGTTCCGAGTTCTTTGAAAAATTGGCACATTGGTGCTCTTTTATAAAGCTTGGCACTCCTCCCCACTTTTCCTTTCACAAACCATGGCTAACCGATTCCATCGGGTGCCCACCAACTTTCACATACCATGGAGGAGTGCCTTTTTCTTTTTCTCTTTTTTTATTTAGATTACAATGGTATGACCAGCTCCCTTGCAAAATTAATGACGAGCAGATGAAGCATGCAAGTCGAGGGGTACTTAATTCAATATGGAAGATAGCAATTCCAACCACTACGTCCTCATGAGCTAAAAATAGTGGCACAAAATGGGAAGTATTTGAAGGTTTTGAAAGGTAGCACATAAAAATTTACTTGGAATGGCTTTGAAATACCATGCATAGGAATTTATAGTGGACTCTTTTGGGTTACTTGGTTTTCAGGAGTTGGATGCACAAGAAGTATTCCCTCTCAGTACAAGTGAAGGCTAGCAAAAGACTGGGAAGCGACAATCGAGAGAGCAGTAACTGTCATAATCATGCTTGCGACAAAACAAAATTAATATAGGCATAAAAACAATACAAGAGCTCTGAGGCAAAGTAAATCATCAAGGCTTAATTGACTTTTTGTTTAGTCATATGCATGCTTGAGCATGTGCCAAGTCGATTCAAATGAAACTTTTCAAAGGAGGATACCACAAAGTCATACCGTTTTATGAATAAAACAATGCAAGCAAACATCTACATGACATGCTACAAACTATTAGTAAATTGGAACTAATCATAAGAGAGCAAGAACTACTAAGCATCCATTAAATAACATACACCTTACAGGAACAAGCTAAGCACTTCCTTATAGATGAGTATATGTACAAAAATGAAAGCAAATAAAGTTCATACCAGCCTCTCACCACATCTCGAATTGTCATATGTCGTCATTATTGCATTTCACTTGTATGGCTTGAATAATATGAAGTGATAACCAAGCTCCAATGGAGTCACGGGAGACTAAACTCTGCAACAAACTTTACAAAACCAGAAAAGAACAACAAATATTTTTGGTTTTTCAAATTTTGAAACAAGAACTGAAGGAAATAGCAAACAAAGCAAAATCTTTTTGGATTTTTCAAATACCAAACCGAAAATAGGAAACAAAGCAAACCAAAACTAGAAAACTACAGAGGCAAACAAAAGGGAAACAATGAAATATTTTTGGTCTTTTTGTGTTTTGGAAAGTAGAAATAAGAACAAGAACAACAAAGAAAAGGAAGAAAGCGAAACATACATGGTTTTCACTACCACGTATGTAGCCCTGGGTAGTCACTCTACAAAACCAGGTTAATCCCTCAAGTTCCTACAATACCATGGTTTTCACTGCCAGGCATGTGGCCCCGAGGCATTCCCTCTTTCTACACAAGTTTTAATTATTTCAAAAAGGTAATAAGATTCTTTCGTACATTCCATGTCTAGAGACTCAAGTTGTCCATAACTGGGGACACGGCTAATCGATTAGTTTTACACCCTGCAGGGGTTGTGCACATTCACCTTAAGACTCATTCTACCCAGAGAGAAGAATGAGACAAGACCTTTCAGAACAAGTATTCAACCATCCGAGTCTGAGCGTACCCAAATACCATCCTCTGTCAGTACCCATGGATGAACCCTTACATCATACTCAATCAAGACAGAGCCCGTAGTGTCATAAGGCTGCACTAGAAGTACTCTAAAACATAGAAGACATAATAATCTTCTTTAATCCAGAGTGGCAAACCACAAGTGTACTACTTAGGTCACTAACCACATAGCATGGTTTTCACTTCCAAGATATGTGGTCCCTAAGCAGCCACTCAACACACCCAAAGTCAGACCAATCCACCCAGGTATTTCATTGAAGTTGTAGTTTAGTTTTTAGAACAATTCAACAATAAAGCACGGCATCATTTTCCAAAGTAAATTTGCAATCCTAGCAAGTGGGGTTTAAAGGATAGCTACACACTACTAGGTTCTAAGCATTTCATAAACTCCTTTGAAAATCCTCCTATCATGCATACTACTGGAAAACACTAATGCAGTAGTAAAAATAGGTAGAAGGATGTGTGTCACTTGTCTTGGAAACAACCAACACACTCACAGCAATCACACTTGTAGTTAAGCTCCTCTTCACAATCTAAACAAGAAATATTACACACACATAGACACACAATTTCAATATGGCAATCATAAACATGTATTCATGCATGCAACAAACATATTAATTTCACACAACTTATGTTGTATGAAAATATTGCAATTAAGGTTCTCAGATGATAAGTTTTAGTAAAAACAAACCAATGCAAAAAGAATTAATCAAAAGCACTTTTAGATTTTTAATTATTTGCAAAACAGTGATCTTAGAACCAATTGAACTACACCAAGTTTCTACACGTTTCAAAAAGTGAGATTTTTTATTCTAAAACAATCTACAAGTCTAGATAAATCTAATGACTACAAAAATAAAGTATTTGAACTTGTAGAAAAAAAGTTATGATTTTATTTGCATAAAACTAGGGTTTACATCAATCTGAAATTCAATCCAGATTTGATAAAAAAAACTTGGAAAATAAACTACACTATTAAATTCTACACATCCTAAGCTTTCCATAGACATAAAATTTGTTAAAAATGGAAATGTAGAACTTTTTAAATAATTTTTGCAAGATTCGGCAATTTAAAACAAATTTAAAACGAATTTGAAAACGGGCAGCCATGGGCTTGCCACGTGGCGCAATACGATTCGCCGGTACCATTTCGGGCGGATCGGGCTTTATGGCCGTTAGATCTTAAGTGATCTGGGCGGCCCCAATCTCCCCGTACCGATTCGGCCCGCTGATCTATCTCGGCCGCTGGATCGGGATCAGATGGTCAGAACGAGAAGAGCGAGGGCTCACCGGAGTAGCCTAGGGTTCCGGCGAGGTTTGCGTCAGGCTTGTGTGACGCCCCAAAATCGGCACCTTGCGAATTACAGCAATCACGCCACAATTCGCACGATGTCGCTTTGGAAACGCACCACCAAGCAAAATATGCACGTCACAACATACACATTGTGCGGGTGGAATCAAGGTAGCAACATTGCACAAGTTCACGATGGAACCCACAAAAGAATATAATACAAAGACTCCACGAGTCAAGAATCCAAATACATACAAGATTCAAATCATACATAAAGCAAAATAGTATCCGAGTACGGACAAGAATACAAATGGGCCTAAGAGGCCTGAAGATAACGATGGCGTCCATAACCCTGCCCAGGCCAAGCCGGAAGGGTAACCTTGCTAACGTCGTCACTTCCATGTACATGTCTTCAAACCTGCTCCGGCGAGAAATCCGAGACGAGCAGCAATAAGTACAAAGTACTTAGCAAGACTTCAAGACGTATAAAGCGTAGTCAACAAGTCGCCTTTGTACGTGAGGTACGCAGACAAGCTCGAGAGACTCAAAAGGACGTCAGCTGTATGGTGGGGTTAAGCGGCAGCGAGCAAGCACTAAAGAACCTATAGAGACACTCTAGAACTTCCGTCTAATCAGAATAAGATAAGAGAGCGCATAAAGGAACCAACTAGAATACTACAACAAACATAACCCAGCCGATGGATCACCTCATTGTGCCCACACGACGAAGCAATGGCAAAGGCACTCACACGGTTAACAATTTTATAGCAATTTAATATTGTAGTAGAACTATTTACTATACCATCTTTTATTATCAATTAGGTGCAAGTTGTTCTATGATCGAGTAGAACGGCTCCAAGTCGTCCATAACCGTGGACACGGCTTTTCGAAAAGATTTACCCTGCAGGGGTGCACCAATGTACCCATACACGCTCGATCAATCCAACCTAGACAAGGGCAGGATATCACGACAAGACCGTTGCTAGTTCTACGAGAGAGTTTAGGGGGGCCACCCTACTAAGCTACCCGCAACGAAGTCGGCCGAGCTCCGAAGACGGACCCAGAAGTTTGCGACGGCGTGAAAGTCTGAAAGAAGGCTCATCAGAGAGACGTCGTCCAGCTTCCAATTTGACCCGCGGGCAAATAAACCTGTCAACCATCGGAGGCGACACAACCACACCCATCGGAGGGGGGCTCAAAACCTAGAGCACCCTCAGAGGTAACTCAAACCAACTCCAGATCCAAATGTAAATACGGTGTTGTGGCCCCCGGTAAACTAACTCGAGAAAAAGTAGTAAGTCAAGGGAGATCCCATGGCATCTCCACGAGTGGTTAGTGTGCTCAGCTTAGAACAGTTCATGCGAACTCGGGGTCCTAGGGGACACAAGTGAGCTGTCGTAAAACGGGCAAAATGACTCACCGATGCCTCTGCTTTAATCAAGTGTAGTTATAACATAAATAAATCATGTTTATCTCCAACATCTAATATCCAACTTTTCTCCAATTCATAACCATTAAGTAAAGCATGTGATAACTTTCCAACAACCCGATAAGATAATACAACTTAAAACAACCTAAGCATGCCTACGACTCGCAAGGCTAGCTCAAACAACAAGCAAAAGGTAATAGGTGGGAGGTGGCGGAAATATAGTTTTGCTTTGGGGGAACAGGTGGATAGGATACGTGACTCGAACAAAGCATCAGAACACAAGGCTAGCATAAAGCATAAGAGAAAGCATAAACACAAATAGGTAATAAGTACCCCTATAGGTTGACAAGGGGCGGGAGAGCTTGCCTTGCAAGATTGTCGAGGAACACCCGGAGAACTTGTCATTGCTCACAACACCACGAAGCATCCTATCCGGGAAGAAGCAAATCGCTACAACAAACAATGGATGCAACACTTACTACTACGACAAAAGAATCAGCATGATCATATGAAGATATGCATGACATGGCAAATATGATGCAATGCAACTTATTCAAAATTAAGCGGGATTGGAATCCCGACACACACATATATGATTCAAGTGGTTTTACTAACGTCAATTTAAATGTTGATTAGCATGGCAAAGACAAGATATAGGTGAGCTACTCAAAATTAAATGAAGTGGGGTAACCATATTTGGTAATACCTAAATACTCCATATGTTATTAATAGGTGTGATGCAAATTACCACGAAACTACATGACGCAAGATACAAATAGTAGCATGAATGGCATATTCAGATTCTATGCATTTTTCTGATAAACTTTCATATAAAATATGTTTTATTCTGAGTTATAGTTTGTAAGATATGAATTTTGCAAGATTTGAAGGCTTGCAGGAATTTTTATTTGAAAACAGAAAAACGGGAGATCTTTTCTCACCGAAGGAACCCAGCCCGGGTCGCTGACCTGCGGGGCCGATGCGATGATGCGGCGCGTTGACTGGGCAGGGGCTGCTGCGGTGGCACCAGCTCGGACTGACGGGCGTGGCCCACCTGTCAGGTGAACGCGCTGAGAAATTCCCACAAAAAGGGTTGTCACCGGCTGGATTCGAACACAGGATCTGCTGAAGCGTGACAAAGGGCTCAGGCCACTATGGTACTCAATCGGATCTGAACAGAATAGAAAGATGCTATTTATATTGGCAAAGCGTCTGCTTAACCTGACGAAACTGAAACTGAATGCGAGTGTTGTTGCGTTCTGAAGTACTGAACATGGGAGCACCCTGGCGTTGAGATGAGCGTCGGGCTCGAGTTTGCAGGGACGAGGCGGAGGTCAACGGAGAAGGGCTGCACGTCCGTGCCGTTTATGATGAAGCAGCACACGCGGGGCTTGGCGGAGGCGAAGGACGACGATCTTGATGGAGACGAGGAGGAGCGACGTACGCGAGCAGAGCAGAGTACCGGGACGGGACTTAGTGCGCTCAAAACAGGACTTCACGGGGAATCTGAAAGTGGTGGCCTTTGAGTTACAGGATCATTGGACCGGCGTTGGCGGCGAGCACCTGCGACGGGAAGACGATGGAGTCCGATCAGCTGCAGAGAAGAGGAGTGCGTGGCTGTTGTCGGTGTAGAGCCGGTCGGAGGCGAGGACGTCCGCGTGGATGCAGGAGAGCGAAGCGGACGGACGTGCGCGCGTGCGGGAACGGAGACATGCACAGACGGAGCCAGAGGTGCTGAAGAGGGTCGTCGGGTCCAGGCGAAGACATGCACGTAGACGTCGGGAAAACGAGATGCGCTTGGAGCAGAGGACAGGCACGACCAGGACGCGAGCCGGCCGCGGTGGTCGGCGTCTTGAGGTCAAAGATGCAGCAACGAGCGCGGCTGGAGATGGTGCAGAACTTCATGCCGGCGGCGCTCACGTGCAGAAGATGAACAGGGGCAGCGGATGGCGTGTATTGCTCAGGCGGCCATGGGCGTCGTGGCGGAGAGATGGGAATAGAGGGTCTAGGCCTCTAGGGTTGGATGGGAGCTTAAGTAGCCTGGGAAGGAAGCTCTCGGCCGTCCCATCCATGCACTGCCGACGTGGAGTGCTCCGATGGACAGCCGTACAAAGAAGAAAGCGACAGGAGGGGGATGGACTCCGGTGGGCTGCCAAGGTTCGGTTGGGCTTCTTTACTTCTCCTCCCTTTTTTTCTGATTGCTTCTTTTCTTGTTTTTGCCACCGAATTTCAGGAAAAAGAAAGGATGGAGAGAGGGGGAAAGGTTTATAAAGATTGCAAAACATGTTTCAAATATTTTTTTGAAATAAACATTCTGTTTCGAAATAATTTTCAAACGTTTTGCAAATATTTTTGGTTTAGTCTTAATTCAAAATAAGAGAAGAAGAGGAGGGGTTTGTTTCATAAAACAATACAAGCAAAATAAAAATAGATGTTATACCAAATGATTTTAGTTTTGACAAAAACATATGCAAGGTGAAGGATGCATGATGATGCACAAAAATAAAATAACAAACAAATCTAATAAAGGGGATTTTTCCGGGCCGTTACAATCGACACCACCAACAAGGGATCTCGCCCCGAGATCCACGCTCGTGTAGGGAGAAGAGTTGGTTAGACTATCGGATCTTCATCGTGTTGAAGTCGACACCACCAACAAAAGTCTCCTTCTCGACACCACCAACAATGGATTCTTGCTCACGTTGACGATGATGAACTTCCGAAGAGCGGACCTATTAGGTTGAAGGCAAGAGATCGTCCACCCACGTAGGAACCTAAACTTGAAGAAGAAGGTAAGAGAGATGACTCAAAACTCGCAAAGATAAGAGGAGACAAGCACAAAGGTAAGGAGTAAAATGCGGATCTACCTAGAGTTATCCAACGCCTTTTTAGCAAAGTAATTTTGACACTAGACACAACAACGACCAATTGGCAAGGTTAACCTAAAGGCAGAGCGGACCCGCGGGTATCGATAAAACCTTGGCTCTGATACCACTTGTGACGCCCCAAAATCGGCACCTTGCGAATTACAGCAATCACGCCACAATTCGCACGATGTCGCTTTTGAAACGCACCACCAAGCAAAATATGCACGTCACAACATACACATTGTGCGGGTGGAATCAAGGTAGCAACATTGCACAAGTTCACGATGGAACCCACAAAAGAATATAATACAAAGACTCCACGAGTCAAGAATCCAAATACATACAAGATTCAAATCATACATAAAGCAAAATAGTATCCGAGTACGGACAATAATACAAATGGGCCTAAGAGGCCTGAAGATAACGATGGCGTCCATAACCCTGCCCAGGCCAAGCCGGAAGGGTAACCTTGCTAACGTCGTCACTTCCATGTACATGTCTTCAAACCTGCTCCGGCGAGAAATCCGAGACGAGCAGCAATAAGTACAAAGTACTTAGCAAGACTTCAAGACGTATAAAGCGTAGTCAACAAGTCGCCTTTGTGCGTGAGGTACGCAGACAAGCTCGAGAGACTCAAAAGGACGTCAGCTGTATGGTGGGGTTAAGCGGCAGCGAGCAAGCACTAAAGAACCTATAGAGACACTCTAGAACTTCCGTCTAATCAGAATAAGATAAGAGAGCGCATAAAGGAACCAACTAGAATACTACAACAAACATAACCCAGCCGATGGATCACCTCATTGTGCCCACACGACGAAGCAATGGCAAAGGCACTCACACGGTTAACAATTTTATAGCAATTTAATATTGTAGTAGAACTATTTACTATACCATCTTTTATTATCAATTAGGTGCAAGTTGTTCTATGATCGAGTAGAACGGCTCCAAGTCGTCCATAACCGTGGACACGGCTTTTCGAAAAGATTTACCCTGCAGGGGTGCACCAATGTACCCATACACGCTCGATCAATCCAACCTAGACAAGGGCAGGATATCACGACAAGACCATTGCTAGTTCTACGAGAGAGTTTAGGGGGGCCACCCTACTAAGCTACCCGCAACGAAGTCGGCCGAGCTCCAAAGACGGACCCAGAAGTTTGCGACGGCGTGAAAGTCTGAAAGAAGGCTCATCGGAGAGACGTCGTCCAGCTTCCAATTCGACCCGCGGGCAAATAAACCTGTCAACCATCGGAGGCGACACAACCACACCCATCGGAGGGGGGCTCAAAACCTAGAGCACCCTCAGAGGTAACTCAAACCAACTCCAGATCCAAATGTAAATACGGTGTTGTGGCCCCCGGTAAACTAACTCGAGAAAAAGTAGTAAGTCAAGGGAGATCCCATGGCATCTCCACGAGTGGTTAGTGCGCTCAGCTTAGAACAGTTCATGCGAACTCGGGGTCCTAGGGGACACAAGTGAGCTGTCGTAAAACGGGCAAAATGACTCACCGATGCCTCTGCTTTAATCAAGTGTAGTTATAACATAAATAAATCATGTTTATCTCCAACATCTAATATCCAACTTTTCTCCAATTCATAACCATTAAGTAAAGCATGTGATAACTTTCCAACAACCCGATAAGATAATACAACTTAAAACAACCTAAGCATGCCTACGACTCGCAAGGCTAGCTCAAACAACAAGCAAAAGGTAATAGGTGGGAGGTGGCGGAAATATAGTTTTGCTTTGGGGGAACAGGTGGATAGGATACGTGACTCGAACAAAGCATCGGAACACAAGGCTAGCATAAAGCATAAGAGAAAGCATAAACACAAATAGGTAATAAGTACCCCTATAGGTTGACAAGGAGCGGGAGAGCTTGCCTTGCAAGATTGTCGAGGAACACCCGGAGAACTTGTCGTTGCTCACAACACCACGAAGCATCCTATCCGGGAAGAAGCAAATCGCTACAACAAACAATGGATGCAACACTTACTACTACGACAAAAGAATCAGCATGATCATATGAAGATATGCATGACATGGCAAATATGATGCAATGCAACTTATTCAAAATTAAGCGGGATTGGAATCCCGACACACACATATATGATTCAAGTGGTTTTACTAACGTCAATTTAAATGTTGATTAGCATGGCAAAGACAAGATATAGGTGAGCTACTCAAAATTAAATGAAGTGGGGTACCCATATTTGGTAATACCTAAATACTCCATATGTTATTAATAGGTGTGATGCAAATTACCACGAAACTACATGATGCAAGATACAAATAGTAGCATGAATGGCATATTCAGATTCTATGCATTTTTCTGATAAACTTTCATATAAAATACGTTTTATTCCGAGTTATAGTTTGTAAGATATGAATTTTGCAAGATTTGAAGGCTTGCAGGAATTTTTATTTGAAAACAGAAAAACGGGAGATCTTTTCTCACCGAAGGAACCCAGCCCGGGTCGCTGACCTGCGGGGCCGATGCGATGATGCGGCGCGTTGACTGGGCAGGGGCTGCTGCGGTGGCACCAGCTCGGACTGACGGGCGTGGCCCACCTGTCAGGTGAACGCGCTGAGAAATTCCCACAAAAAGGGTTGTCACCGGCTGGATTCGAACACAGGATCTGCTGAAGCGTGACAAAGGGCTCAGGCCACTATGGTACTCAATCGGATCTGAACAGAATAGAAATATGCTATTTATATTGGCAAAGCGTCTGCTTAACCTGACGAAACTGAAACTGAATGCGAGTGTTGTTGCGTTCTGAAGTACTGAACATGGGAGCACCCTGGCGTTGAGATGAGCGTCGGGCTCGAGTTTGCAGGGACAAGGCGGAGGTCAACGGAGAAGGGCTGCACGTCCGTGCCGTTTATGATGAAGCAGCACACGCGGGGCTTGGCGGAGACGAAGGACGACGATCTTGATGGAGACGAGGAGGAGCGACGTACGCGAGCAGAGCAGAGTACCGGGACGGGACTTAGTGCGCTCGAAACAGGACTTCACGGGGAATCTGAAAGTGGTGGCCTTTGAGTTACAGGATCATTGGACCGGCGTTGGCGGCGAGCACCTGCGACGGGAAGACGATGGAGTCCGATCAGCTACAGAGAAGAGGAGTGCGTGGCTGTTGTCGGTGTAGAGCCGGTCGGAGGCGAGGACGTCCGCGTGGATGCAGGAGAGCGAAGCGGACGGACGTGCGCGCGTGCGGGAACGGAGACATGCACAGACGGAGCCAGAGGTGCTGAAGAGGGTCGTCGGGTCCAGGCGAAGACATGCACGTAGACGTCGGGAAAACGAGATGCGCTTGGAGCAGAGGACATGCACGACCAGGACGCGAGCCGGCCGCGGTGGTCGGCGTCTTGAGGTCAAAGATGCAGCAACGAGCGCGGCTGGAGATGGTGCAGAACTTCATGCCGGCGGCGCTCGCGTGCAGAAGATGAACAGGGGCAGCGGATGGCGTGTAGAGCTCAGGCGGCCGTGGGCGTCGTGGCGGAGAGATGGGAATAGAGGGTCTAGGCCTCTAGGGTTGGATGGGAGCTTAAGTATCCTGGGAAGGAAGCTCTCGGCCGTCCCATCCATGCACTGCCGACGTGGAGTGCTCCGATGGACAGCCGTACAAAGAAGAAAGCGACAGGAGGGGATGGACTCCGGTGGGCTGCCAAGGTTCGGTTGGGCTTCTTTACTTCTCCTCCCTTTTTTCTGATTGCTTCTTTTCTTGTTTTTGCCACCGAATTTCAGGAAAAAGAAAGGATGGAGAGAGGGGGAAAGGTTTATAAAGATTGCAAAACATGTTTCAAATATTTTTTTGAAATAAACATTCTGTTTCGAAATAATTTTCAAACGTTTTGCAAATATTTTTGGTTTAGTCTTAATTCAAAATAAGAGAAGAAGAGGAGGGGTTTTTTTCATAAAACAATACAAGCAAAATAAAAATAGATGTTATACCAAATGATTTTAGTTTTGACAAAAACATATGCAAGGTGAAGGATGCATGATGATGCACAAAAATAAAATAACAAACAAATCTAATAAAGGGGATTTTTCCAGGCCGTTACAGCTTGCACGTTGGTGGTGATGCAGAGCTTCTGGGCGGAGATGGAGAGGACGACGGGGTGCCCCAGGTCACGGCGAGTTCGACGGTGGTGACGATGGCGTTGATTGGGTGCTGGAGGAGCGCTAGGGTTCGTCCGGAGTGTGCAGTCGTTGCGGGCATCATGCAGCGATTCCGGCGAGACGATCGTGAATTCGTTGCGGGGGTTTGGCGGAGAAGAAAGAGGGGGTGGAGGGGGTATATATAGGCAGGGAGTCTAGGGCTAGGGTTCGGGGGTGGCGCGAGATCGGACGGCGGCGGCTTCCGTGGCCAAGGCGGACTCGTCGGGGATGATGGGCGCGCTGACAAGCAGGCCCCCGCTGTCACCGGCTAGGTGGCACGCGGGCATACCGCTTCGGGTCGGAGGGATAAGCAGGCTGGGCCGGCTTTGGCCACTGGGCCGAAATGGCGCCCCCGGCCTTTTCTTCCTTTTTTTTTTGTTCAAACTATTTTATTTTTCTGTTTTGAAACAAAAGATTTTGTTTTGCAATAAATTTTGCATAGATTTGAATAACTTCAAATTTTCAACATTTGTAAAATGGCTAGAGGGTTTTTGTACTAAGTAAAACTCAGACAAGGAGAAAAGTAAAAAGAAAATATTTTTAAGAAATCAAATTGGCTCACATAAGCCATTTGACCAATTTTTAAAAATAAAAGCCTCTTATTGGAAAATTTTAAACAGGGCTTGTTTCAAAAATGCAAAAAGAGTGAATGCATGCTAGTTTTAAATTTTTGAAAAACCTGGGATGTTACAGTCCACTAGTGAAAGTATGATCCCTAGGCCTTGTTTCTAAGTATTGAAACACCGTTTACAACCAGTTCTGCTACATGTTTGCTTGCAACAATTTTTATTTCAGATTGCAATTACCACTTATAATCATCCATATTACTTGTATTTCACTATCTCTTTGCCAAAATAGTGCACTTTACACTTGACAAGTGTATTGGGTGTGTTGGGGACACAAGAGACTTCTTGTATCTTAATTGCAGGGTTGCTTGAGAGGGATATCTTTGACCTCTTCCTCCCTAAGTTCGATAAACCTTAGATGATCCACTTAAGGGAAACTTGCTGCTATTCTACAAACATCTGCACTTGGAGGCCCAACACTGTCTACAAGAATAGAAGTGTGCGTAGACATCAAGCTCTTTTCTGGCGTCGTTGCCGGGGAGGTAAGGTAAAAGGTACTCACATCCTCTGGCTACTAAGCTATCTTCTAGTACTGTTGCTAGTGTGTGAGTGCTCGAAGTTATTTCCTTTAGATTCTGCAATTATATCTTTTTGTTTCTTGTTTTTATTTTCACTAGTTAGGCTTAATGGAAAACAACAACAAAAAATTAGAGAGCTTTATAGTATTTATCTTGAGTTAGGACATGAAGTGTTTGAAGAGAAAATTAAAAAACCTATGGAACTTTATTTGCATGCTAATAGCAATGTTATTAGTATGAATTCTCTGAACACCATTATTGCTAATGCTATGGAAAAGTCTAAGATTGGGGAAGCTAGTTTTTATGAAGATGATCTTTTTAGTCCCCCAAGCATGAAGGAGAAAATTTACTTTGATGATACTATGCCTCCTATATATGATGATTACAATGATGAGTATGATATTTTCTGTCCACCTACTATTGAGGGGAAAATTAGTTATGATTATAATATGCCTCCTATATTTGATGACTATGGTGATGAGAATAATGATAGCTATTTTGTTGAATTTGCTCCCACTATGATTAATAAGAATGACTATGTTTATGTGGAGAGTATTAATTCTTTTATGCATGTGGCTCATTATAATAATGTTTTATGTGATAGTTATATTGTTAATTTTATTCATGATGCTATTGAAAGTTGTTATCAGAGAGGGAAACATGGTTTTATGCATCTCAATAATATTAAGTTTCCCCTCTTTATGTTGAAAATCTTGAAGTTGCAATTGTTTTGCCTTCCTATGCTAGTAGCCTCTTGCTTCAATAATTTGTTTTCTTACAAAATTCCTTTGCATAGGAAGTGGGGTAGACTTAAAAGTGTTTCATATTTGCTTTTTGATGCTCTCTTTTGCTTCAAGCTCTTTTCTGACGCTTACGTGAGCATCTTTTAAAATTACTATGCCCATCTTAATGGCTATAAAGAAAGAGCTTTTGGGAGACAACCCATTATATGTTTTCTGTCAGTAATTTTTCTTTTCTTAAGTCTTGGAAGTTGTTACTACTGTAATGACCTCTCCTTATCCTTTTTATTTCGTTTTTGTGCCAAGAATAGCCTCTAATTGGAGGAAGGTAAGATTTGGGGAAGTTGCTATCCCGAAACAGATTTCTGCGCTTCGCTGTAAAAATTCACAAAAATTCCCAGAATGTCGTTTTGATCTGCGATTTCTTGTGCACATGCTCCAGGTTATTATCTAACTTTAATTAGTTTTGCACTTTTCGATTTGAGCAACAGAAGATTTCCTAAAAATTGATCTTTGCCAGTTGTTCTGTTTTGACATATTTCTGCCACTATTTGCATTTGCCTCTTCATCTCTTTCTTTTTGAGTTCTTTTGATCACGGAACTCTTGAGAGAAGTTGATACAGTAGCTGATATGTTAATATGTTTTGTACTTGAGTTGAAAATGAACAAAAAGTGGATCTACTATCTTGCATAAACTAATGTTGTTAATAAGAATTGTGTGAAGTTTTGTATGAAGGAAGTTTTCAAGTGTAGGGAAAGGAGAATGATGATATGAGATGAAGTAGGGTCAAAATCTCAAGCTTGGGGATGCCCATGTCACCCCAAGAAATATCCAAGCAGTACAAGCGTCAAATCTTGGGGATGCCCCAAGGCACCCCCTTCTTCATCAACAAAAATATCAGGTCATCTTTCAAGACACTATATTTTTATTGCTTCATATGCTATGTGTTGTTCTTGGAGCGTCTTTACTTTTGTTTTTAGTTTTATTTTGTTTTGTTTGCTGTAATAAATGGTTGGATCACATCATGTTTGTTTTGGAGAGAGACAAGTTCCATTTTCATTGCCTAGAACACTCTAGTTTTCATTCTTATCGTTCTGCGAGTGCTCTCTTTTGCTAGTACTGCATTTAGGTTTTGTTTTTCACCTTTATTTTTGTTCTGAACTTGTTAGTTCTTTGTAGCTAGGTGTTTTTAGACCTATGGTCTTCGTTGCTTTTCATCTTTGAGAGTTGTTTCAAATAGGATGATTGGTGTTGGAAAGAGTAAATTGTTTCATGCTTACTATAGTGATGCAAAAAGGAAGCTTGTTTAGATTGTGGCTTAGACTTTACCATGTCATGCTTGATATTATTTTGATTATATGCTTAGTAGTTATTGTTGTAGCATGACTTGCCTCAAATAATTGAGAGTGCTTAATGTGCCTTTGAAAGAATCATGCATTGTTTTTATCTTATAGAAGCATAATATTGTGGTATTCTCCTTTGATGCTTTATTTGGGTTGACTTGGCGCATGCTTACACCATGTTTGAATTTAAACCAGTCGCCTCAAGCCTCTATGATCATTTGTTTTTTTGACTTGTGATATCACTTTATGCTTTGGTTAATAATGTTTTGTCGCCATGCATGATTATGCCGTTATTGCTCTCTTAGTTGGTCGCTCTCAGTCTTTTGCTAGCCTTCACCTGTACTGAGTATGAGCTCTACTCGTGCATCCAACTCCCAAAAACCAAAATTATTTCAAAGAGTCCACTATAAATTCCTATGCATGGCATTTCAAACCATTCCAATTAAATTTTCATCTGCTGCCTTTCAAAACCTTCAAAATACTTCTCATTTTGTGACACTATTTTTAGCTGAGGACGTAGTGGTCGGGCTTGTTATCTTCCTTATTAAATTAAGTACCCCTTGACTTGCATGCTTCATCTGCTTGTCACTAATTTTGCAAGAGAGCTATCAGACCATTGTAACCTTTTAAAAAGAAAAGAAAAAAAGGCACTCCTCCATGGTATGAGATTGTTGGCAGGCACCCCAAAGGATTCGGTTAGCCATGGTTTGTGAAAGTAAAGGTGGGGAGGAGTGCCAAACTTTATAAAAGAGTATGAAAATGCCAATTTTCAAATACTCAGAACCGCTCTAAACTTGTTTAGTATGGAAGATAACAAGAACCCCATTGCCATTCGTTGACAGGAACAACCACCTCTCAAAACAATTTTTATCTCTATTTTACAAATGAAAAGCTCTAGCACATGTTAAATACATGCTCCCCTCTACAAAAGGGCCTATCTTTTACTTTTATGTTGAGTCTGCATCTTCTATCTTTATGCACCAATTAAGAGAGCATGGTTGTCATTCTGAGTATAATGTGCATAGTCCCAAAATTTATTATTGATTGATTCATGATTATGGTATTGCTTGTTCTCCAATTATTTGTATCTAGTCACCCTTTTGAACTTTGAAGGTGTCCTATGCATTTATGTTTTGCTACTCCATGAGAGACAAGCTGAATACCACTTCCCCCCCGGAGCCATCTCCATCGACTCCACTGCTATCTTTATCGCTGACAAGGGTGTAGATAATAGAGCCCGTTACTTGAGTACCCTTGAGGCTCGTTAAGCTAGGTCCAAGTGTAATCCAAGTCGAGATACGAGTTCATGTCGTATACCGATATTGTAATACGTACCGGACCCCTCCCGATCCTTGAGACCTGGCCACCTATATATAGGGGCCAGGAGAGGACGGTGAGAGACAGATTGAAAGCAAGCCAAATTGACACCTACGTTTACTTTCGATACACACCTTGTTTGACTGATTTTACCTTTGAGTTCATCCGGCGCCCTACTCCCCCGATCCTAAGTCCTTCGTATTGGACATTTGTCGAGTTAACCCTCATCAATTGGCACCGACCATGGGGACTCTGGGCATTGAAATCATGAATTTGATGGCTTTTTCGCTTTTAGCCAACAACAATCCGGAAGTCGACGAAAATCAAGAGATGGAGTTGACGATCGGAAGTCTGAGCTTCTACGTCGGACCTTCAGGTTTGACTTGTCTTTTGGATCCAGCGGAATCGGGTCCGTTGGCAAGCAAAACCAAGACAATCACAATGTCTGGATCATCTGTGGGCTCTTCCAGCGAGGTAAACTCGCCGGTCAGTCTCGCAGCAACAGAAAATATGCAAAAGAAACTCGAGGAATTCGACGGAACTCGGGGAGAGCCCGACGTGGAAGCAACAATGGATAAGTCACACGACAGTCAAAGGGATTTCGCCACCGGAAGCAGCGGCATCTCCAGAAGCATACACCAGTTATGCATCATTATCACTGAAGCAGCAGAAGAGAATAATCACGCAGGCAACGAAGAAGTCGACATGCAAGTTGACGAACCAAGGAGCAACAGCAAGAAGGAGAAGGAGAAAAGTCATGTCTCCACCGGGGAGTGGAGAATCATCATGTCAGCCATTAATCACGGCACAGAAGTACCCGCCGATTCAAGAAGAGAAGTTCTGATGGGGTATCAATACGCACTGCACCAGCGCAGAAAGAAGTTGAGGGAGGAAAAAGACATGTTTATGAGAAGCCAAGACAACAACAGCGTATCAAGTGGAGGATATTGGGATGAATACAGTGATGCATCAGAGTCCAGCATAGAAAGGCGCAGAGACTCAAAGCACAGTAGGAGGACAACAGCATGGACAAGAGAAGAAAGCCATACGAAAAGTATAAGCGCACACCCATTAGATGATGAAGAGGACTTTGTGCAAGAAACACCAGAAGCAGCATTGGTAGCAGCACAGGCATACCTACTAACTACACAACCAAAGCCTAGAGATCCGCGGGAGCACATGCATCAAGCCGCAATACGAAGCCTCGGGTTGGTAGAAGACAAGCTAAGGAAACATCTCCAGAGAAAAAGGCGACATATCATAAGGAGAAGCGAAGGGAAGGACTCAAGCGCTAGCCGTCGCAAAACGAAACAAGTGAGTCGTCAGGCGACAAAAAGCGTAAAGCACGAAAAGAGGACGCAAGGAATATAATAGCACAAGCAAGAATAAACAATGCGCGCTACGCATGGAAAAAAGAAAATTACGAAGACGACAAAAAAAAGATGGGCGCATTATGCTTTACCCGAAGGGTTCGCAGAATGCGGGTACCCAAAGGATTCAAGCTGCCACACGATCAGTAAAAGTATGATGGGTCACAAGAACCCACGCTATGGTTATCAGACTACCTGCAAGCAGTACAAATACTCGGAGGAACAAGAACAATGGCAATGCAAAGTTTGCAGTTACACCTCACCGGCGCGGCACGGTCCTGGTTGAATACTCTACCCAATGATTCCATCGAGAGTTGGGGAGAACTGGAGAGCCAATTCGCAAGAAATTTTCACTCAACATACAAACGCCCAGCGTCACTGGAAGAAATCAAGTCGTGCGTACAGCGGAAAGACGAAACTCTGCGCTCTTATATACAACGCTAGAGTGTAATCAAAAATTCTGCAGAAGACGTCTCCGACAAGAGAGCAATAGATGCTTTTTCGGCTGGCCTTCGCCGTTCGGACCTCGTGGAAGAGGTAGGGAGAACAAAGCCGAGGATAGTGTCAGAATTAATGGAAGTAGCCAACAGATTTGCTGATGGAGAGGACGCATATAACAATAAAAGGGGACGTTCACCAGAAGTCAACAGAGCGAGCAGGCAAAGGCGAAGATACCGCAATGGAGATAGCCACGCAAGGCGAAATCAGATAGTCGCAGGATATGAAAGAAGGGACGAGGAAGGCTATGAAAATAGGGAGTTTCAGACAAGAGGTAATAGTGGAGTAGAAAAACAAAAGTACTCTGGCCCATCGGCGGAGGACATGCTCTATGGACCTTGTCGCATCCATTATGCGTACCTAGATGGGAAGAGAGTTTCTAACCACCAGATGAAGGATTGCAGAAGCTTCATGAGGTTGCAAAGTGCCATGGACTCGAACCAAGGAGCACGACAAGGAGGAAAAAGTATGAGTCAGGGATACCAAGTACAGCGTCTAGCAAAACATCTGGAGTCAAAAGTATATATATCTGCAATGATCCAACCGGTGCCAAAATCCAAGAAAGAGCGGAAGAGCATATCCAGACAAGTAAATCTAGCAATATCATCACCACCAGCTACTAAAGAGTACTTGAGATGGTCCGATCAACCAGTCAGGTTCAGCAGAGCAGACCACCCGAGGAAAGTGCCCAGGCCAGGGCACGCGCCGATGGTGCTAAAGGCGCAAATAGGGAGATACGATGTCGGGAGAGTCTTCATGGACGTAGGAAGCGGCATAAACTTAATATACGCAAGAACTCTGAAGGCAATGTGCATCTCACTGGAAAGTCTAAAGCCAACAGATTGTTCCTTCCACGGAATAGTACCAGGAGGCGCAAATTACCCCCTCGGGAAAATAGACCTCGACATTTGCTTCGGCAACAGCAATAACTATCGTAGAGAAAAGTTAGAGTTTGAAGTTATGGATTGGCCTTCACAGTATTATGCAATCCTGAGGCGCCCAGCATTTGCAAAGTTCATGACAGTACCTCACTACGCATATCTCATGCTCAAAATCCCAGGACCCAAAGGAACAATCACGGTACAAGGCAGCTTTGAAGTATCCAACACTTGCGACAAAGAATTCAACAGGCTGGCGCAAACCTTCGGCATGACAGCATAATACGCAAGGCTGAAGGGCAAAACTGACCACAATGTGCTACCCGATGCCGGGCGATCCCTGCCAGATCAGGCTTTCGATGCAACCCAAGACTCGAAGAAAATCTAGGTCCACCCTACGGACCCAAACAAACCACCTCCATAGCAGTAAACTTGGATTCCGCATAGGAAAGCACGCTCGTCGAGTTCCTCCATGAGCGCTGGGAAATCTTCGTCTGGTGTCCTTCAGACATGCCAGGGGTTCCCAGGGAACTCGTCGAGCATGCACTAAATGTGGATCCTAAAGCAAAGCCAGTCAAGCAACCGCTGTGATGATTTTACGAACCCAAAAGGAAAGCCATAGCATCCGAGCTACACAGGCTAGAAAATGTAAGATTCATCCGAGAAATCAAATCATCGACTTGGGTATCTAATCCAGCCATTGTACCCAAGAAAAACATAGACGTGCAAAGAGTGTGCATCGACTACACATCTCTCAACAAGCACTGTCCAAAGGATCCCTTCCCTCTACCTCGCATTGATTAGATAATAGACTCAACAGCGGGGTGCGCAAGGCTTTCCTTCCTGGATGCATACTCTGGTTACAACCAGATCAAGATAAAGAAAGAAGACGAGGAAAAAACAGCTTTCATCACACCATACGGCGTGTTCTGCTATCAAGTCATGCCTTTCGGCCTAAAAACGCATGAGCAACCTACCAGCGGATGACGTAAAACTGCCTCGGAAGTCAAATAGGATGCAACATTCAAGTTTACATCGACAACGTGGTCATCACCACAAGAAAAGAAGAGTCCTTAATCAGTGATTTGGCAGAAACATTCGACAACCTAAATAGGTACAAGCTCAAGCTTAACCCGATAAAATGTTCTTTTGGCGTATCGGCGGGACAACTACTGGGATTCCTGGTATCAACAAGGGGAATAGAAGCAAACCCAGAGAAGATCCAAGCAATATTAACGATGGGCAAACCAACAAAACTGCACGACGTACAGAAGCTCGTAGGGCGCGTCGCGGCACTAAGTCGATTCATCGCATAATTGGGAGAAAAAGCACTTCCTTTCTATGCGCTCATGAAAAAATCAGACGACAAATTCGAGTGGACAGAAGAAGCGGATACAGCTTTCGCACAATTGAAAAAAGTGCTTTCCACGCTGCCGGTGTTGGTCGCACCAAATGAAAAGGAGCCGCTACTACTGTATATTGCAGCAACGCATCAAGTAGTGAGCACAGTATTAGTAGTCGAAAGAAGCGAAGAAAGAAAAGCTCATAGAGTCCAGAGGCCAGTATATTTCGTCAGCAAAGTACTATCTCCAACAAAACAGAGGTACCCGCACTACCAAAAACTTGCATACAGTGTATTCACAACAGCACGAAAGCTACGGCAATATTTCGCGGTGCACCCAATTATAGTGGTTAACGAAGCACCACTATCCAACATATTGAACAACCCTTCAGCAACAGGACGTGTCTCCTTATGGGGAATCGAATTATTACCCCTGGACATCACGTATGAAAAGTGAAAGGCGATCAAATCACAAGTGCTGCCGGATTTCACAACAGAGTGGCTAGAGTTACAAAACACAGGACCGCCGGATCTATCAAGCGTATGGACAATGTACTTCGACGGATCAAAAAGAGTCCAAGGCGCAGGAGCAGGAGTAGTCTTGATATCACCGCAAGGCAACAAGTTGAAATGTGTTTTAAGGATGAGTTTTCCTCAAGCTTCTAATAATGAAGCCGAGTACGAGGCTCTGCTCCATGGAATGAAAATGGCCAAAGCATGCGGAGCGACTCGACTGAAAATATTTGGGGACTCGAATCTCGTTGTTCAACAAGTGATGAACAGGTGTGACGCCATCAGTGACAATATGACAGCATACAGAAATTTATACTATTATCTAGAGGGAACATTCGATGGATGCAAAGTTTCACACATCAGTAGGGCCAGCAACGAGGAAGCCCACAATCTAGCAAATATCGGGTCCCAATGCTCACCCATACCGCCAGGAGTTTTTTGGGAAGAAATCATAGAGAGATCAATAAAGAACAACAAAACTTTGACTACAGAAGAACAAGCCCAGCACCAAGCAACTGGCTCGGGGGCTGGCAAGACTGGCCAAAGAAGCACATCAGAACCAGAAGAAGTTATGATGATCGAAGAAACCTGGATGCAGCCATACTTGGCGTACATGATAAACAAGGCACTACCTGAAAACATAGTAGAAGCAAGAAGGATAATACAACGATCCAAGGCTTTCGTTGTGTTACAAGGGAAACTATACAAGAAAAGTATAACGGGCGTCCTGCAACAATGCATCACTCCTCAAGAAGGACAAGAAATATTAAAAGACATCCACGCATGAGTATGCGGACATCACGCTAGCAGCAGGGCCATTGCAGCTAAAGCTTTTCGTGCATGGTTCTACTGGTTAACAGCCATTGAAGACGCGAAAGATATAGTGAGAAAATGCGAGGCTTGTCAACGTTTCGCATCTCGACCACACGCACCAGCAGCAGAATTGCAACAGATACCACTGTCATGGCCCTTCGCGCAATGGGGTCTCGATATGGTAGGAAAATTGCACAAATCTTGGCCAGGAGTACATGTCTACATGTTGGTGGCAGTCAACAAATTTACCAAATGGGTAGAGGCAGCCCCCGTAGTAACCCAAGATTCCACAGCCGCAATCAACTTCATCAAGTCTATAGTTTTTTGCTTCGGAGTACCACACAGCATCATCACGGACAATGGAACAAACTTCACATCAAAAGAGTTCAAGAGCTACTGTGAAAGTATGGGAATCAAACTAAAATTCGCATCTGTAGTACATCCAAAGACAAATGGACAAGTCAAGAAAGCCAATGGCTTAATATGCAACGGGATAAAAAAGAGGCTTTTAGCACCACTCGAGAAAGTCAAACACGCTTGGGTAGACGAGCTGCCCTCCGTGCTATGGAGCCTCAGAACTACACCCAATGCGGCTACTCAAGAAACCCCCTTCTTTCTGGTCCACGACGCAGAAGCCGTGCTTCCAGTCGAAATCACCCATGAAGCCCTAAGAATTGCGGCTTACGATGAAACAACTTCCACGGAAGCTCTACAAGACGACATTGATGCACTCGACGAAGCAAGAGACGTAGCACTCGCCAGAGCTACGCAATACCAGCAAAATCTACGAAACTACCATAGTAGTCAAGTTCGTCCATGAACTTTCATGGTAGGAGATTTAGTTTTGCGATTAAAGCAAGACGGTCATGGCAAATTAGAGTCCCCATGGGTGGGACCTTACATCATGACAGAGGTAATACCAGGAGGAGCTTATCGACTACAAGACAATAAAATGGGGAAAGACGAGAGCAACCCATGGAATGCAGAGCAATTACGGCGGTTCTATGCAGAGGAGTATGGCGACAAGAAACTTTCGAGTTATGACCCTCTGAACCTAGAACATGAGGCCACAGGTCGGGTTCTTTGGGTCCACTCGACAATATGTATAAGTATTTTTCTTTCCACTCGGGGGCTCAGACCCTCGAGTCGTATGAAATAAAATAAACAAGTTATTGAGATTCGGTATCCACGATTATTTGAGACATATTACTAGGTTGTTCGCAACCCGATATTCGACAAAAAATAAGCACGGTTCAAGGTAACCCGATAATACATCAAAAGCATACCTCGGAACAACGATTCATTCCCATGGTCTATTAATAAAGATGGCACAAGATAAAATTCATCACGACTACTTATTACAGATAACACGCAAAAGGGCAACCAGAACAAGAGATTACATAAAAGGAGTATCTACTGAAAGTGCACTTCAGCTTCGTACTCCTTCTGGCACTGAGTACCGTCGTAGATCTTCACATCAAACTTCGACGTACCAACAGTGGTAGTCAAAGATCATGAAGAAACCTTGATGGAGGTCATGGTCTTCTGCAAATTGAGACCAGCCACCCTTGAAGTACATCTCGCCGTCTCCATCGTACCAGACCTCCACTTCATAGGGAGTTCCTCCCCCAGAGTGTTCGCGAAGAACTGCTTCCCGCAGCTCTCGCCCATCCATGAACTTGGTAAACTTCAGCGACACCCGCTGAATCTCACGGCATTGAGCGCCGGCGATGCAGAAGAAGGAGTATATCCTAGGCGAAGGAGGAGGAGAAGCATTATGTGGCGGAGCACTCAGACCTGAAGCAGCAGTAGAAACCTTGGTCTTGTTCTTGCTTCCCACCGGACGGCCAGGGCGCCGCTTAACAGGAGAGGACGACGAGGCTACCGTAGCAGGGTCCTTGGACTTGTTCTTACTGCTGCGAGGGCGGATGCGACCTCGCCTTTCCACCGATGCACTGATGTTCAGATGCGATCCACCTGCATCGGCCATGGAGACAAGTGCTGGGAGGAAAAACCCTAGATGAGATGAGGAAGAGAAAGATGATGCGGCGGAGGAAGATAGTAATGAAAGAATTAGGGTTTTTCCTAAGACAACATGCTCTATTTATAAGCAAACCTTGATGGGCCTTTGCAAATTAAAGGTCCAAGTACATCTATGGGCTTTTATATTTAGCCCCGAGCAGAAGATAAGACGGTAGCAGAATAACAACGGCAAAGACACATAGGGAAAAATATAGTATGGACGAATAAAGTACAGAAATATATCGAGGAGCAAACCGCACCTCGTCATAAACTCGGGGGCTTATATCGTCAGAAAGAGCAGGAAGAATATCTAAAGCACAAATGTGCCAAGACTATCGCAGGAGGCAAGTTACTAGGTGACAATATTATATTTTTTGAGCCTATACCTGAAAACTTTTGGCTATAGCCTCGGGGGCTACTCCCATCGGGAGCGCTGGCCGCGCACCCGATGAAAACAAAAAACAGTTTTGAGAAAGAATTCGGCAACAAGAGAAGAAGAAATTGGAGACTATGATCGACTACAAGTACCCGCCCGTAGCCTCGGGGGCTACTTACATCAGGAGCACTGGTGGTGCACCCAATGATAAAGGACCAACTGGTTCACAAGTGATATAGGCGCAATCGACTACCTTTCATCGACAACGAACTTTGACTTCATTGTCGACAAAATAAAGATCGATTACTCCCATCGGGAGTTATTTATGAGAGACTAAAAAGAACAAACTCGAATATTTTGCACATTCTAACAGTCAAACAAGGTTGCGACATATGATTCTCGAGTTGCGTCATCGTGACAAAACTCAAATGCCATGATTGAAATATATTGTGAAGGTAAGACCCCAGGAACCGTCATGTGTGGCCTGGTATACGCACATGAATGTGCTCTGCTAGTACTTATCCGTGTCAACGACGCGAAAAAAATCCTGGTGGATGCACTGGGTACCCTGAGAACCACTGGGACTCGTTCTTTGTAAGTCCTAAATGCGGCAAAAGAATGGGTTTGACCAGTTTTCCGGATTCAAGTCCAAGGGAATTGAATTTGAAGTAGGTGACAAGTATCTGCTCCGGCAGTTAACTGGCCTCTTGATCCGTCAGAGTTGTCAGGCTTGCTCATCAAAACCCCTTGCGAAATGAAATAATGAAAGATGTCTATTTTTGAGTACAGGAAGAAGAAGTCGAAAAAGATTGATCAAGTTGAAGATATGAAGATTTGAGATCCAACCCGAATCTACAATTCTGGTAGAATCTCGGGGTCTACTGACAAGGGTATAGATAATAGAGCTCGTTACTTGAGTACCCCTGAGGCCCATTAAGCTAGGCCCAAGTGTAATCCAAGTCAAGATACGAGTTCATGTTGTATACCGATATTGTAATACGTACCGTACCCCTCCCGATTCTTGAGACCTGGCCACCTATATATAGGGGCCAGGAGAGGACGGTGAGGGACAGATTGAAAGCAAGCCAAATTGACACCTACGTTTACTTTCGATACACACCTTGTTTGATTGATTTTACCTTCGAGTTCATCTAACGCCCTACTCTCCCGATCCTAAGTCCTTCATATTGGACATTTGTCAAGTTAACCCTCGTCAATCGCCGTTGCTGACTCCCATGATGAGGAGGGAGTAGTACTCCCCCGGGGCTGAGGGCTCTACTAGTAGCTATGTGGTTCATATCTCTCTCCCATGGTGTGATCTTTATGTGATCATGAGCTTTGTATCTAGTTGAATTAGTAGATGTTGCTCTTCATCTATTATGCTACTCAAGTGGTTTTATTCTTGTAATATCCAGAGACACCTTGTCCCATGATGTGAAGGTGACAATGTGCGCATTATGTGTGTCTCTTGGGCTAAATTTTACAGCAATACTTATCATGAGTTATGATTTGAGTTGGATGTCTCTATGAATTGTTGGTGTTTGTCTGGAACCGTCTAGTGCACTCAAGGTGACAGTGTGGGGTAATCTAGATTGGGGAATGCAAACTTTAAGGAGTGCTTTGTAGCCCTACGCATGATTAGTGTTCGTTATCCAACCAGAGAGTAGTTCAGTGTAGCATAGTGAAGAATGATATTTATGTGTTCAATTATGTTATCTTTGTTGAGAGTGTCCACTAGTGAAAGTATGATCCCTATGCCTTGTTTCTAAGTATTGAAACACCATTTACAACTAGTTTTGCTACATGTTTGCTTGCAGCAATTTTTATTTCAGATTATAATTACCACTTATAATCATCCATATTACTTGTATTTCACTATCTCTTCGCCGAACTAGTGCACCTATACACCTGACAAGTGTATTGGGTGTGTTGGGGACACAAGAGACTTCTTGTATCTTAATTGCAGGGTTGCTTGAGAGGGATATCTTTGACCTCTTCCTCCCTGAGTTTGATAAACCTTGGGTGTTCCACTTAAGGGAAACTTGCTGTTGTTCTACAAACCTCTGCACTTGGAGGCCCAACACTATCTACAAGAATAGAAGCGTGCGTAGACATCACATATTCTTATGGTAAAAACTTTATTTATCTTTATAGAAATAAGGTTCAAGCAATTGAAATATGATTGATGTTGGTCCATAGCACCGCAAATTTTCTTTTTTACACACTTGGAATTTTACTTGCATTATGTTTTTCAATGTGTATGACATGTGTGGTAAAGAAATAGAGGTATCGGACCGTGGCAACGCACGGACATTCAACTAGTAACAAATTAAATTGGAGTTGGTGATGGTGAAGCCACTTTTTCTACATCTTTTGATTTTCCATTCTATCTCTAAGACAAATAACAAATCAGCCAAAATAGGCAAACGCAACCATCCCAATCATGGAAAATTGGTCGCTCTAAATCAATTACTCCCTCCGTTTCAAAATATAAGATGTTTTAGCTTTGTGAAGCAAATGTATTTAGACATCTTTTAGTGTGTAGGTTCACTCAAATATACACACTAAAACATATCTAGATACATTTGCTTTACAAACCTAAAACATCTTATATTTTGAAACGGAGGGAGTAGCACCTAGCTTATATAAGGTAGCCTGCCAATCACCTAATTAATGTCTTGCTAAAACTATATTCCCATTAATTCCCATCAATTCCCTCAAACCCTGTCTGATGCTTTTCTAGGACGTCCCCCTCTCATTAGCGGTGTTTAGGGGATCAACCACATCATCTCTTTCCTATTTTCATTAGCACACTACCAAATCATTAGCCCCACACATCTTGAGATTGACAGGCACAAGGTATACGCCCTAGACGAACCAATGTCACCGAGGAGGCTGCTTGACGTTGCCTTGCCGCAGGGGCAGCTGCAAGATGCTGCCTCGCCGTCATGGCAGCAGCTTGATGCCACCTATCATTGCCCCTACTTCAACATAGGTGACATGGTGGGATCAGAAGGGTTCGTCCTCCCCTAGACACTTCGATCATTTTCTTTGGGCGGCAGCCATGGCTGCAGGCACCCTAGAGCTCTGCCACGGGACATGAATATGTTAGCATAATATACCTGATACTTCTGGTTTTAGAACATATACCATCTTAATGTTATTCTTTCATATAACACTTGCACAACTAACTAGCCTATGCAATTTGAGCAACACACTTAATTAAAGCACCACCAGCAATCATCAATGACAATGGAAACAATGATTAAGATTTGACGCAGTTAGATGGATCATGCAAAAGTTTAATGGTGTCAGTGGAACACCACTTTCATAAATGGACTAGGGTTATAAAAATGTTACCAGGCGATCGCAAGGCGAGGTGACAGACTATGGAAGAGACAAATACAGACAAGAGGGATGAACTGAGTAAAGTAGGGACGAAGGATGGGTGGGAGAAAGATGATGATTTGTCATCTCATTGTCGGAAGAAGATGAGAAAAAAAGTGAATGATGTATGTGTCATTATACAAATGGATACAATGTGGCATCATGTTCGACAAATTTCTAAATTCTAAAGATTTCTGGCTAATATGTCATGAACTCATGATAGTTTTTTAACCCGTAGTAACGCACGGGCATTCAACTAGTTGTATATAGGTAGTAGATACATCCATATTTAGATAAAGTTAAGTCACTTATTTTTTAACAGAGGTTGTACTAGATATAGTGTATAGCCGTGTTAATTAATTTGAGCCAGAGGGCTAGTGCAAATTAGATGGTTCAATTTAGTCTAGTCCAGCCTGGCCAGTCCTGGGATCATGTCCAATGAGAGCATTACATACACATAGTTCAGTGAGTATTCATCCTCTCCCCATAAGCAAAGGTTTCCGCTTTGACGTCCCGGTGCCCCTCTCTCTCCCGTTGAAAGTCTCGTTGGCGGCAAGAGGGGTGGGGACTCGTCTTTCCATGGTCTAGTTTCTTGCAGCTCCTTATTTTTGTAACGTTTGGATCTCCGTAGCTCCATCGGCCACCCGGTGCCCCACTCTCTCCCATCGGAAGCCTCGTTGGCGGCAAGAGGGGTGGGGAGTGGGGACTCGTCTTTCCATGGTCTAGTTTCTTGCAGTTCCTTATTTTTGTAATGTTTAGATCTCCCTAGCTGCATCGGCCAGGTGGTGGTGATCATTTCACATTTAAATAAGGTCTCTTCAGTCTCTCCCTACCTTGTCAATGTTGGATGCTGCGTCGGCGAAGGGCCGGTGAGGGTATGTGCTACCAGATGTGTTGTATTCCTTTGGATCTTAGTTGTTGGTGTGTCGTTTCAGGGGAATTTGTACATTATATTTTTTTGTGAATAGGACTCTGGCATTAAAAGAAACACCGAACAGTACAAAACGCCTAAAAAAACGAAAATTACAACGAGAATGTGGTGCGAGATCTTCGATTTCTTTGTTCATTTGGTTCTGCGGCAAGGTCCGATTTCTCCAACCCACCATATTGGTGGTGAAGGACTGCAAACCTATGTTGCTTGGGGTGTGTCCTTAGCCGATGTTCCTTCATTGGTTATTAGATTTCGTTGTTCAAGGCGAGTGGCTTGCGGTTCAAATATTTGGTTGGCGAGGGCTATGTGTCCCAGCCTTTTTCTTCTTGTTTGGTGCATGTTTCAAGCTCCTGCAGTTGAGGAACAATCGAAGGAAGATGATTGTCATTATGTTTTTTTAGTTTATTTTTTGTGTTGTACAGGTTGTTTTGTGTCGAGTTATCTCTCCGTTGTATTGACTTTTGTTTCCCTTGATAAATATCAAATATAAGATGCCTTTAGATTTCTTTTCTAAAGAAAACATGGTGATTATAGGACGCAGGGTAAAGGGAGGAATTGTGTGGCACATGATAAGTCATACATGCAAAAATTGTGCGCGCGAAGAACAACAACAACAATGGAAGAGGTTAACTCCTAAGTACGACATCTAATTTTGGAAGTGGTTGTGAAGCACGAATATGCCATTTTTATAAAGCTTTACTGTCATACAGTATGCATCATTTTTGTACGTGTTCCTAGCGTGAGTAGTGAGCACAGCAAAACTCCAACGAGTTTGTACACCTTTATTCGAGAAGTGCTGAATTTTTTCCTGATTTTTAGGATGATCTTTTCAAACTTTGGAGTGTTGGAGTACACCGTGTCCTGGGGATAACCTCACACCTTTATTCGTGAGAGAAATATGTAAGCTTTATTTCTTGTCAAGACACGGGTAGCCGACCACAATATATTACCAAAGAAAGTGGGGATCTCATCGAAAAGGATAGCGCTATTCTACACGCCAGCACAAGTGTACAAGTGTTGCGAATGTTGCAGTCCCTCCACGAGCACAGGTGCCATTTGATTTGATACATACCCGTTATTCTCGTGAATGAAAAGACCAGAGGTGTCACTTTGCACGATGGATGGTTGGGTCAACTTGGTTATATGAAGCTAACAGCAGAGCACTGAAGCAAAATTAAGATTGCTCACTTACCGTTACCGACAATTGGCACAGCAGCCCACAGAACATGATCACAACAAATTCGAACAAAATTCTATGCTCTGCTACTGGTAAAAACTACTCGCCTTTGTTTGTTTCTAGAGTCAGGTTTTCATTTACCTTTAGCTGAGCAAAATGCAAATGCAAGTCATCAGCCAATAGGATATAGACACCAGTTATGCCACGGTGAGCAAAAGCAAATGGAAACACAAATAGAGGAGAAAGGTCACATGTGGCGATGTGGAGCCCTCCAAGCCACCACAGCTGGATACAGGGACGGCTGGCTATAAAAACACACGGAGACGCTACCTGAAAACAAACAAAAATAAAGCAGCCACGACGGACTCGCGTAGCAGGTCGCAAACGTCCGAGACGAGACGTGCATCACCGTCCGCCGCCTCTTCCTCAGGCAGGCAGGCAGGCAGACAGCTAGCCACCGATCTCTCCGCAGATGGCCGCCACCGTTGCCGCCGCCGCCCCCGTGGTGGTGGTGTTCGACTTCGACAAGACCATCATCGAGTGGGACAGCGACAACTGGGTCATCACCAAGCTCGGCGCCGCCGACGCCTTCAACCGCCTGCGCCCCACCATGCCCTGGAACTCCCTCATGGTATGTGATACGTATCTTGATTCTTGCACACGCAGATTTGTTTGTGCTTCTCCCGGCTGAGGCCCAACTGCAACTTGCCTGATGCCTTCCAGGACAGGATGATGGGGGAGCTCCACGCGCAGGGGAGGTCGGCCGACGACATCCGCGAGTGCCTCAGGAGCGCGCCGCTCGACGCGCACGTCCTCTCCGCCATCAGGACGGCGTCGACATTAGGGTAAGTGTGCACTGCCGATAGCTTCTGACCGGCGGTAGCTGGAGCTCTTGGATCTTGATGGCGGTAGGTGTGCGTTGTAGGTGTGATCTGAAGGTGGTGAGCGACGCGAACGCCTTCTTCATCGAGACCGTCCTGGAGCACCACGGTGTCTTCGGCTGCTTCTCCGAGATCAACACCAACCCCGCGCGTGTGGACGCCGACGGGAGGCTGAGGATCTCGCCGTTCCACGACCCCACCACCTCGCCCCATGGATGCAACCTGTGTCCTGAGAACATGTGCAAGGTACGGACAGTAGGATGCCACATCAGTTCACGTGTTAATTGGAAGATTCAGTTGATTCACTCGATGCACGTCAGCACGTGGGTGATGGAGACAAAAGAAACAATACATTGATGTGCTCTGCACTTAGAATCTTAGACCCACCATGGCCCCAATGAACTGTAATAGAATTTTTCTTGCCATGTGCAGGGCAAGATCATCGAGAGGATTCAGGCGACAGACAGTGCAAAGAACAAGCACTTCATCTACATTGGTGATGGGAAGGGGGATTACTGCCCCTCCCTTAAGCTAAGTCAAGGGGACTATGTCATGCCAAAGGAGAATTACCCCCTCTGGAATCTCATCACGAGCAATCCGCAGCTTATCAAAGCTGAGGTTCACCCATGGTGTACTGGCGAGGAACTTGAAAGGACCCTACTTAAGTTGGTCAACAAGCTAGTCGCTCCACCTGCACAGGTATCCCAGCTGGACTACAAATGCGAGATGAGCAATCCGGTACCGACAGATGTAGGCCACCATCAGACTCTCCCTGTCCCAAATTGATTATTATAACCATACCTTAGCTCACGATTATAGGCAAGGTTGTGTGACTATTTCCATATGCCTTGGCCCCTGAGTAAGGAGCTGTCCTTAATCAGCATCTATCCTATTATGTGATGTAATAAAAACGCACTGATTTGATTGATGGATTTTGTGTATGTTATACCCTGATGGAATTGCAGGTTAGCATGCGATCAAAATTAGGGAGTGTCTAATCATCAGTCAGATGATTTTGCAATTGACCATAAGTCCAATATTCAATTTGCCTATTCTTCATTTTATTTTCATTCCTCGCCTCTTTTTACTTCATCCCGGATTGTTCAGAAAAAAACCTGGTCAATAGAACTAAATATTTAAGAGACTGAGAATGATTAGAAACCAACAAATGAGAACGATAATATTTTACAAGTCCTATCAAGATGAAGAAAACTGAGAATTAAGCAAAAAAGATGAACTGCAAACTGAGAAATCTGAAAAAGAGAGAAAAATATTAAACTGAAAAACACAACTGAACAGAAACTAAAAAGCTGAGAAACTGAGAAGAATTCATGTGAACTTTTGCTAGAAAATGAGAGAATGAAGAAAGAGAAAGAATGATGAGAAACCAAGAAGATGGAGCAAATAAATGAACTGAAAACTGTGATGACTGAAAAAGAGAGAAATAAGATCGAGAAACTTAAAGACGTATTAATTGAGGTGATTACTAATGAGATTAGGAAAAATGAGGAATGAACAAGAATTAATTTGCTTTCTTCATGACATGACTGAAATTGATGAATGAACACTGAGAAGGCCAAACAATGAAGGACTGAGAAAATGATTTTGCTGAGAGGACTAAAATGAGGAAATAGACTGAAAGATAGACTCAAGCTGAGAACTGACAAATAGAAACTGACAAATAAATCTGAGAGAACTGAAGAAATAGTGGAATTGAATAACTGAGAAAAAAGGAGAATGATGCAAGAGAGAGACAAAAAACTGAGAAAATGACTAACTGACCAAAAGGAACAGTCTTGCAGATGAACAGGGATACTCACAGGTTAGAATATTAGTTTTCTTGATTGCGTGCTTGCAATCATGTAGGTGCATACTAACCTTCAGGTGCGCCAGTGCTGTAGGTGAGAACGCGAGTGGTGCCACCCTTTGCCCTTTGGTGTCTCCATGGCTATTGCTGAGGTCTCCATGTATGCTTAGCCTGTTCTTGAGTGAGTCACCAAGAACCTGCCAACTATTGAGAGCAAGCATGCCCTGCAATCAATGTCCAGTTCTCCATAGCTAGCTGAGGAGGAGAAAGTCATGTCATCACTCAGCTAATGAACTTACCAAGCTCATACACCACAATTTACTGATGTGTCATGCAAGCTGGCAATGAAAGCATAACAAGGAGGTCAGAAGACTATATTTGATCAGCTTACTCGGTCTGGGAGATGAGAAACCTTCTCTACCTCTCCCAGCTCCACAAAACAGAAGCCTCAACGGGGAGGAAAGAAAATAGGAAAATCAGATTTGCTAAACAATAGTACTAAGACAAGAAAGAACAAATGGAAGCTTAACAGGAACAATTAAAATGCAGCATCTGAGATATACAACCTTCACCACTCAAGGGAAGCATGCAAACGAGCTGGATCAACACTGGACAATATAAAGCAATTTGAAGAAACTGAGGCACAAGTGATTGGGAACGGGCGAGCAATGTTTCACAAACTAAAATTTATGCTTTAACTTACAAGAGAAATTAAGATACAAATAGACAATACCCTACCATACAAGTTCCAAAAAATGCAACACACAAAACAAATTGGTGGCAGGAGGACTTGGATGAGCCGCAAATCAAACAGGTCCAGCTTAAACAAAGTGGCGCTTGGCCGAGAAGTACCCTAAATTCTCAAGGATATGAGGCGTGAAAAAAATATGAACACATAACAAATGAAAACTGTAAAATGCTAGAAAACATTTGCAACCTAGGGGGAAATGTAACGGATTGGGAATATTTAGGCATGTTCTATTAAAACATATCAGCAGCTATGCGTGTGGACCATTTTATACACAAGTTCTAAGAAGCACAGGACAATAAAGTCACATTAGATAAATTTAAATCACTAGAAGATAAGTAGTCCATAAAAACCATTACACTGAGATGCCTCAATATATAGCAGACACGAAATCTACAAAAAAAAACTAATGCCTCATCGTCATATATTCGTGTTCCTGCTTTCCCACCTTCCCACCAGGCCTTCCCAACACTGGAAACTCCAAGCTGCTAGGAACAGTGAACTAATGACAGAACACACAAACCTCTCCGATAACCTAGAACATCACAAATTATATCTACCTTCCAACCCTACGAATATGGAGGGAAATTCATCCAAAAAGCCCTCCTCTAGCTCTCCTTGCATCGCCCAAAAAATAAAGACCAAAATCGAATCCCCTCCGCTCTCATAGATCTTGGGGCCATGCGTCTGTGTTTCCCCTGTATGTGGCCAAAAACCTCTAAGGAAAAACTTCACAGAACAGCCATGCAGTCGAGTAAAATAACTCTCCCCTGCCTCTCTCTCTCTCTCTCTCTCTCTCTCTCTCTCTCTCTCTCTCTCTCTCTCTCTCTCTCTCTCTCTCGGTTTGCAGCGATTCAGATGAAAAGGGTTGGGGAAATGACATGCGGCGGTGTCCCGACACAAAACGGCCCAAAAAAATGAGCGCCAATAACATCAGAAAACTGGGTTCCGTTGACCCAAACATGAAACGCCCCAACCAGCTAAAACAATCAACCTGCATGAGAGCGTCGCGATTCAAGCCATATCACGCGATTGCACGGCCAGAAATCTGACTGATGGCTAAATCCGAATTCAGCTAATTTTTTAGTTTAGAAAAGGTGTAAAATATAGAATCGAGACTTGCCAGTTATGTGGGCAGCTTGTACATATCAAACTCTTCAGGCAACTACAGTATCCAATGTCATATTTCAGTTGGTATATTCACCTGCTTAATGAGATAAAACATTCAACGGTGAAACAGACTGATAACGATCTGGTAGTGCAGATGCAGCATTTTCAGTAATTATATCTATAAATAGGATTTACCTTAGCACTTCGTATCAGCATACAGAACTAGCCATATATTCTTGTCTCATAGTTTCTGTATGGGCACGATCCGTAGTGGCATTTCAGATTGGGGGAACAAAAGGCATGTACCAAACAAATTCTAATATTTTGGATATCCATCTTGCGACAGGAATATGTGAATCTGGCCATTGATTTCAATCCAGCTACACCCTGGTTCCTTTTTTATTCCACGAATCAGTAGCATATTCCTAAGTCTACTAACATCACTCCACCTTCCTAAATCTGCATAAATGTTTGACAACAATATTGAAGAAGAAACATCTTGTGGCTCTAACTCGAACAATCTTTCTGCTGCTCTCTCAGCAATCTCGATATTTCCATGTATCCTGCAAGCTCCCAAAAGTGTCCTCCATATGGATGAGTCTGGGGTCAATGGCATCATATTGATAAGAGATTCAGCTTCAACTAGTCTTCCAGCCTTCGACAGAATATCAATCATGCAAGCATAGTGCTCCATCGTAGGAGTTATTCCATAGACACTACTCAACAAATTAAAGTACTTCCGTCCCTCATCAAGCAATCCTGCATGGCTACATGCTGAGAGAACACCCACAAATGTGATATCATCTGGTCTTTTCCCATCATCTACCATCTGCTTGAACGCATCCAGTGCCTTGTATGCATGACCATGTTGAGAATAACCACAGATGATTGTATTCCATGCAACTTGATCACGCGTTTCTGACTCGTAGAATAGCATCTCAGCATCTGTTATGCTTCCACACTTCACATACATGTCAACTAGAGCACCAGAAACGACTGAACTGTTCCAGCCAGACTTGATCGCCCATGAATGAAGCTGGAGCCCACTGCCTAAGGATGCCATATCAGAGCAAACACTCAACGAAACTGCCAGTGTGGCATCATTGGGCCTTTTGTTTTCTTGCAACATTGAACGGAAATACTGGATCACTTTCTCAGCCTCCTCCGTTTTAGCATATCCTGACATAATGACTGTCCACGAGAAAGCATCTCTTTCCTTCAGTTGATCAAATACCAGGCGCGCACTTGTCAAGCAGCCTGATCGTGCATACATGTCAAGAAGCATTCTTGCAACATCAGTATCGCTTTGCAACCCACTTTTTAAAACACATGCATGGACCTGACTGCCATACCGCAGGTTCATCAAGCTAGTACAGCATCTCAAAACGCCTACATAAGTATATTTGTTGGCTGAAAAGCCTTCACAAGTCATCTGCTTAAAAATCCTCAAACCTTGCTCACCGTTGCTTCCGCTATAAAATCCGGAGAGTAATGTGTTCCACGAGAATGTGTCAGGCTCACGCATAAGATGAAAAGCGACAGTTGCATCTTGAACAGCACCAACTTTCACATACATATTTAAAATGGCATCAGCCACTAATTTCGGCATAGCGAATCCACTTTTCACAATAAGTGCATGAACACTGCGACAAAGGTTTGCATCACCAGTTCTCGATGCAGCACCTGCAATGCCGACAAATGTGTATTGGTTTGCTATGACTCCCATGTCTGCCATCTTTACGAAAAGATCAAATGCTTCCCAAGCCATATCATGTCGATCAAAAGAAGAGACCATGGCACTGCAATGCACCACATCAGGTTCATCTATCCTGACAAAGACTTCATATGCCTCATCAGCAGATAGACACCTCGAGTACATTTCGATAAGGCAATTGCTCAGAACATTATCAGTTTCCATCCCTCTCTTGATCACCAAAGCATGAACAGCCTGACCAGATTTTGCAAGACAGAATTCCGCACAACACTTAAGAACTGTAGGCAAAGTATACTTGCTTATCTCATCACCGGATTCGGCCAACTTATTGAAAACCTGCATGGTCCTTCTGTAGTCGCCGCGCCGAGCATACTCATTGAGCAGAACATTCCATGACACGTCGCTTCGTTCGGGCAAGCCCAACAACACTGTCTCGGCAGCATCCACCTCTCCACAGCTCGTGTAAGCTTCAACCAGAGAAGAACCAACATAGGGATCATCCAAACCTTGCAGCTTAACCACCTGACCGTGCACCTGATGTGTAAACTTCGTGTGCGAACCCACCGAGCAGGCCTTAAGCACCGAAGCAAGCGTGAAGCCGTTAGGAGCAAGTCCTTCTTGAATCATCTGGCAAAACAGGTTCAGAGCCTCCTCGGAATCTCCTGCGGCAGTGTGAGCGGATACCATGGCGGTCCATGCGACGACGTCCCTGTGTGGCATTCCATCGAACACCCTCCGTGCGTCCAGCAGGCGGCCACACTTGCAGTACATGTTGAGGAGCGAGTCAAGGAGGAACGTGTCCGGCTGCAGCGCAGAGCGGAGCAGCCGCGCGTGGAGCTCCTGGCCGCAGCGTAGCGCTCGGCGGACGGCGCAGTCCTGCAGCGCCGCTGCGTGGGACCGGAGCTCATCGGCTTGCACGTTGGTACTGAAGCGCGCACTGACCTGCCAATGAGAAGAGTGCGCTGCGAGGGCGAGTCGCGCCGGTAGTGGAGAAATGGCGGTCAGTGATGAAGGAGGAGCGCGGTGGTAGGAGAATGGATCGTTGAGAAGAGAGGATAGAGGGAGGGAAGCCATGGATTTGGGCTGCCAGACTACGTAGTCACTATGAATACGCCTACAACTAAAGAAGGCGTATTACAGGGAACCGCCTAGTGACAGATACATCCCGTAAAGCTAGAATTACGAAGCTTAAAACCGCCTTGACCAGAGAAAGGCTTTGGCAATGCATAACCTACCAGAGTTATTAGCCAGAGTCTACATGAAAATACTTGCTGAATTCCACATACAAAAGGCATATGATAATATCACTGGCCAAATGGCTCACATGTTCAGCAACTTCTCAGCACTTGGTACGACAAGTATACGGGAGGCACAATATTCGTAGTAATTACGAACAAGAAGTTAAGATTCATTAATTCAAGATGGTCCCGCAGGATAACAGGAAAAGTACTCTACCATTACAAAAGTCTTTAAAGCAGATCTACATCATGAAGTCTCAGATTACTTGTAACAAGGAACATGATAAAGTTTACGGCATCACGCGCCAAGTCAAGTTAGCTACCAGTTACTATATCCGTAAGCATCTCGCTGGAAACCCAGGACCTCGCTTCAACTCATAGTCATCGAGTATGAAATAAAAGAGATACTACTTCACGACATCATTAAGAGGCGGAAGTCTGAACGCAAAACAACAACAGTCTTGCAGAAAGGCAGTTGTCCAGTGAACTCTCCAAAACGACTCTCCTCGAGGTAAGCATTAGTGAATGTTTCCTTCTAGGAATCAATCTTCCATCTCGTCATCAGACTGTGGATTCTCCACCTCGCTACCACTGCTCATGCCATTGGTTGCCTGCAAGTAGTCCTTAACTGAGCTGTCTTCAGTCTTGTACTTCACAAACTTCACTGCTGTTGCGTCTTCAGTTCCACAATCCTTCCTTTTCCTTATGCCATTCGCCATCACTTTCATAGACTGAGCAGCAGCCATGAAAGCATTATCTGCTGTCTCCATCTCCACAGCTTCACCCTCACCATCTTTTGTGTCCATACCCTCCTGGTGACTCTGCTTATCAATGAAGAAAAGGTCAGCATCTGAATGACTTATCCTGCTCTGGTTATCATTCTTGCCCTCATCGTGCATCAGCCTCTCCTTAATCCTTGAATAGTTCTCTCCAAACACTTTGAGCCCCTTATCTTCAAGGTCTACAAGCCACTCTGCGAGAAGTAACCATGTAGAACTTCAGCACTAACTCTACAAAGGACTATAACAATCACCCATTTTGTATCCAGTTAAATCGACAGGATCATGTCACATATTTACTTACTCAGAAAGGCTTGAGGTGTGATTGCAATTGGTTTCCCAAGTTGGTCGGTGCCAGCTTGACGAATAGCCCACCTAGTGAGGTAACCTGGAATGTTTGAAGTCGAGAAGGCATTGATATACGACATTGCTCTCCCTTGATCTCCTTTCCGCCTATCACAAAGAAAAATAATTAGAAAAAAATCTATCACCAGACATGTTTAGGTAAAACAACCTCTTTATCACCTGGCATCATTGATGGCATCAACAGTGATAACCAATCTTGACACAAAAATGGGGAACAGGGAACTATCAGCTTGATCAACTTCAGCTCCACTGAGGAATGAATAATCCACCAAGATCAGAGCATCGTAAAGGACATCTCTCACCAAGATTTCATCATCAGCACTCTGGTTTATGCACCAAAAATCAAAATGAGCCATCAATAAGATGTCAGGAAAAAACTAATGATGTCATCATCACAACTAAAACTGCATGAGGGGTGAACAATTAGTTCATTTCTTCTGAATGTTATTGGCACAATAAATGCAAGAAACTGAACAAGGAGCCATTATTCAAAAGTAAACAAGAATTGATGTGTACTTAATTTCATAAATCTGAAAAATAAATGAAAAAATCTGGTGAACTAAATTCATTAGCAGGGAACTAGCACGGCCTGCACAACAGTTTATGGTCCAAGAGAAGTAAACACAATAACAATTGGGCATTAGGTCAGACTGAAGCTTGCAAGTTTCACAGTCCACACTACAGAACACACTCGAAGATATTGAATATGATTCAAAATAGATGGGCATAAGAAGATCACCACATATTAGACTTCAACCTGTTTGCACATCGCAAAGATGATACACAATTCCATCCCAAGTAAGGCTCCTCGTGGATACATTAACAGCAAAAATGGCATAGTAACACCATCTTTGTGAAATATATAATAGTCCTAGTACTGTTCTTCTCTCTAGTTTCCACAAGATAAGAAAGACCCCTGAGTCCAAGCACAATCAGAGTACAAAGGAACAAGTTGCACAGTTCTTATTATCTCATAAAGGTAATGTATGGTAATTAACTAACTCATACAACAGATAATGGGAACGCCCAGGCAGCCCTCACATTCCTTAATTAGGGCTAATGAGGTTATTAGATATTATGATCTATATTCTAATAATACTAAGTTACACTCTGAATGGTGTATGATGCAGTAATAAGCAGCTAATCTATATGTTGCAAACCTACTATATGTTGTATGCATAACAAGCACTGTATCCCCAAATATCTCTTGGGTAAAGGAAGTCATACCAATTGTGAATAGACAGGAAGTGGAGGGTTGACGAGCATGTTCAGCAGGACTCCTGTAATTAAATCAATCAGCAAAATGCAATGGAATCAGAAAACGTGAAGGAAGCTGCGAGAAACAAATTAGGGGCCGCATCATCATCAACTGACCGAAGAATTGCTGGTTCTGGAAGACCGAGATAGAGCTAACGGCCCAGATCCTTATCTCCTTCTGCAGCTCAGCGCGTGGCACCCCTGCCGCGCCCTGCACCTTGAGGCAGAGCCTGAGCAGGAACGCCTCGGCCACCACGACCCCGGCGAGGAAAGTGACGCTGCAGCCTTCCTTCATGAGCTCCCGCCTGGCCTCCTCCCCGACGAGCGGGAAGAGCACCTGGAACGGGCACCTGTCCCTGGAGTTGCGCACGCTCCACACCTTGACCAGCTCCCCGAACCCTGGCAACAGCCTCCCCGCGTCAGCGTTGACCTCGCCTCCTGCGGGGCGGCGGCTGCAGCAGATGCTGATGTAGCTGAGGACGGCCTCGACGAGCGCCTCGACCTCCCTGCGGGGCTTGGCGGAGTGGAAGAGCTCGGAGACGATGGGAGCGAGGAGCGCGAGGGGCTTTGCAGAGGCGGGTGAGGAGGCGGTGAAGGCGGAGAGGAGGTGGAGGATGGAGCGGAGGTCGTCGGGGGCGTCGTGGAAGGTGAGCGCGGAGAAGAACCAGACGGCCTCGAGCGGGGGGTCCGGGTAGGTGTTGAGGACGCGGGAGAAGAGGGAGCGGAAGTTGGTGAGGTCCGGGTCGGGCGCGGCGGAGACGGCGGCGAGGAAGCGCGAGGTGGAGTCGCGGAGGAGGGACTCGAGGCTGGGGAAGTAGCAGGCGGACCCCATGGAGGGGAAGTCCACCAGGACGCCGGCGGCCATGGCGAGGGGTGGGGGACGGGGGAGGATTCGTTCGAATCGGAGCGGAGCGGGAGAGCGGCCGGTGGAGTTGAAACCCTAACCCTAGGTGAGGAGGGGTTTCGGGGAAGAAGCCAAGCGGTCAAGGGGTTTGGGTTTGGTTTGGTTGCGCTCCAAAATGGTAGAGGGCCGTGTGGGTTTTGAAGATGGGATGAATGGGGACGGATTTACACTGACTACTGGGACCTAGTAGTCAGCCGCAGCCATGCGAACATGGGCCCGAAGGAGACGAATGCTCGCTTTCGGCTTTGCATAAATCGTCCCGGTCTTTAAAATTCCGGCCGGTTTTTAGGCCTGGAGTTGATTTTTCATCTGAAACAAACGCGGTAAGAGCATCTCTAGCACCGACCCTTAACATACTGTATTCGTGTTTTATAGTTTAGCGAGCTTGGAAATAGCATCTTTTATTTTATTTTTTATTTTATCCTTTTTTTCTTATCCTCTCGGTGCCTTCTTCTTCCCGCACGAGAGGAGGAGGCAAGTCCAGCGCGCCGCCCTAGCGCAAGCGTCTGCCCTCACCGCTAGGCCCCAGCGCCGCCCAGCCCTAGTGCCGCTCGGCCCGAGGCGTCTGTCCGCCGCCCCAGCGCCCGCCCACCGCGCCTGTCTGCTCGAGCTCCTACTCGAGCTCCACAGCACCCGCCGCTCAAGCTCAAGAGGTCCGTATCGCCGTCTGTGTCCATAGAAGAAGCAGAAAAGGTAGCGGGCTCATCGGGAGGGAGTTGGTGAAATCAATCGGGCTCGATGATGTCTCCATGGCCAGAATTTGGCCGGCGAGTTCCGGGGCAAGGCGCAAGCTGAAATTGCATAACTGACTTCCCACGAACCACCGGAAAGGGATATAGGTCGGGTGTCGGTTCGGCGGACAACCATCCAAGTTTTTTATCGGCGCCCATAATTTTTTTATGGTTTCGGCATGTATACGGGCGCTGATCAACGCCGTTTTTTCGCTCAAAACCACGGTTATTATATGATTTTGGGTCTTTTACGGACACTCCTAGAGATGCTCTAAAACGCTACGAGCTTGTAAACTGTTTACAGGCCACATCAAATTCCTCACCTCGGCCACTATACATACATTTGCAGGTTCGGACCTGTCACCGTGCCACCCCTTCCTCTGCTTCTTTGCTGCACGAGAGTGTTGGCTCATCGGTGGGGCGCGACGCACACTCCGACAAGGAGCGCAAGCATGGAGTCCGAGTTGTCGCCATAGGGGCGATGGCTGGTTGGCTCCATTTACGATCTTCAGCAACTTTATCTTGAGTTGGCATCGTTTCTTACCTTTGTGCGGTCAAGCGCATATGTACTCATTTACACTTTCTAAAAGGGGCTGCATGTTCCTCTCTTGTATCTTGTTCTAAGGTATGAAGTTGTTTGCCAAAAAAAGGAGGTGTTTTTTTCGAACCATGTTAGCGTTCACTTGGCCCACCCAGCACTCAGTCTACGTTCTGGACGTTTATGCGCACACAGCCCAATAATAAGAAGAAAGCTCACTTCATCCTAAAAGCCCGGACTGAAAGGATGAAGGAATCTCTCCATTATATGTTGGGTGTGGCCTCCTTCGTAGGCGAGGTAGGACTAAACTCAAGCAGCCTCCACCGGTCCTACAGCCCCTGACATCCCATCCCCTGGGAAGCCCCCCAGGCGGGCATGGCGATGTCTGGCTCTGATACCAGATGGTAGCGTCCACTTAGCCCAGCACTTAGCCTACGTTCTGGACGTTTATGCGCATACAGCCCAACAATAAGAAGAGAGCCCACTACATCCTAAAAGCCCGGACTGAAAGGAGGAAGGAATCTCTCCCTTATATGTTGGGTGTGGCCTTCTTCCGTAGGCGAGGTGGGACTAAACCAAGCAGCTTCATCGGCGCCAACAGCAGCCTTGACATCCCATCCCCCTAGGAAGCCCCCCGACGGGCATGGCGATGCATGGCTCTGATACCAGATGTTAGCGTCCACTTGGCCAAGCCCAGCACTCGGCCTAGTTCTACATGTTTATGCGTACACAACCCAACAATAAGAAGAAAGCCCACTCCATCCTAAAAGCCCAGACTGAAAGAAGGAAGGAATCTCTCCCTTATATGTTGGGTGTGGCCTCCTTCCATAAATGGGGTAGGACTAAACTCAAGCAGCCTCCACCTGTCATGTTTGCCCCTGACAAACCATGCAGAAGCTCTGCATGTGTTATATTAAGAGGAGAGGAAAGCCAAAGATTGGCCAAGTTTACATAGACATGGTAACTAACCCGAGAAGGGGAAGGGACAACGACATCTGTTCAAGAAGAAGGAGAAAAAGGGACAAAAAAGAATACAGCAAATAAGGTTAATTGTCAAGCAAGGAGGCAGGAACTATCCCTCTCCAAGGACGAAGCGACCCGCACTCGCCAATGCCCATTGCTTCGCTTCCGCCTTAATATTTTCCACCAAAATATTTATTGGTTTGAAAACCTTCTCGAAAATCCTGCTATTTCTTTGTCTCCATATCGACCAAGTAAGCAACATGACTAATGTGCTTAACAGTTTTCTTCCCTTCCCTGTGAGTGTGTCGTTAGCACCCCTAAAAAAAGGAGGTGTTTCGAACTGCCAGTGAGCACCTTTGAGTTTCTCATTTCTCAAAACAAAAAAGTGGACAACACAAGACCCTCACTATCGGGGCATAGGCTAAGAAAACTCAATTGTTGGTAATTTTTACATAAACACAGCTCTCATACAACTCTCCAATTCAGTTCAGTTAACACAAAATCTGACACTGGTGGCCACCGGTCAGTGGCTTAGTGCATACATGCCGAGAAGACATTGCTATGTGTCTTCCTCTCTGCCAAAGGCCACGACCTGGTTACCAAGGGTTGCATCTTCCTGGTGACAAGGGCCGCGTCGTACTCCTTGTTGATGACCGTGGCCTTTTTGTTACCAAGGGGTCGTGATGTCATCGTTTCACGCTTGTTCCTCGATCCTCGTGCCTACATATGAAACCTAAATAGGGAAAGTGTTTTGGCATGAGGTTACATGCTTTTTTGCTCCCGATATCTCCATGATCGTAGCAGCTCGTGCAACCTCTAATCTTATTTTTCATTGGGCGACACGAGATCGGAAAACGGCCGAGTCGGCAGTTCTTAACGGGTTTGCCTCGGATATGCTTTATGTTTTGCGTTGGGCTAAGAAGACGTGTTGGCAGCCAACAAATTAAAATTTGCACCCCAAAGTTATTTTTTGAACATACGTCCTAGATAGACGTATCGGTTTCATAGAAGAAGGGTCAAGAGGCCAAAGTACAACACGGTCGACACAGACGTTGTGGACATAATTCCACATTGCCTAACCTAGGGCAGCAACAAGACACACACAACTACTCACCAACCTTCCACCTATCCACGAAGGCTAGCTCAGCCCTAAAGAGTCCGACAACCCTCCACATCTCGGCCATAACAAGAATCTTGCGAATAACAGACCCGGAAGAGGGGGTCGCACCCTCAAAAACAATGTCGTTGTGGTGCCTCCACAAGCACCAACATACTAGCGCAATGTCTGTCGATAAGTCACACAGATCGTCCTTCTTCCCATGCCATGAACGCAGCCAGGCTGCAAACACAGGCAGCTGCGTCGGAAGGCGGTCCTCTCTGTCCCACCAACGTAGACAGGTGGCCCACACTGACCTTGCCAGCACACACATCCAAGAAGCATGTGTGTGATGGACTCTTGGGTTGATCACAGAACGGGCAGGCTAGGGGCCGCGGCAATCCACGTCGCTCCAGTCTATCTGCAGTCCATCACCGATCACGCAACACAAGCCAAAGAAAAAACTGACACTTGGCCGGAGCACAGGACTTCCAGACCTGTAGCGCTCCAGCCATGGCCACGCTTCCACGGAACATGCCAAGATAGCAGGACTTCGAGGAGTAGGTTCCATTGGCACCCCAGTTCCACCGGACCTCATTAGCCACACCCTCGGTGACAGTAAGTCCCTCCATGCGGTCTGCGACCGCCAACAGCTCCTCAACCACAGGTGCATCGAGGTCAGGGGGATGTCATCCAGCCACCCACCATCAAGGGCGTCCCTGACCAACCTCACTCTTGAGAGCCTCTTCGGGATCAGTGCAAATAGGTGCGGTGCTAAATCTTTTAGGCGCCCATCCGATAGCCAGCTATCCAACTAGAAGAAAGTGGTTGCCCCATCTCCCACCACTAAGGAGGTCGTGGCTTCGAAGATCTTCGATACTGAAAAAAAGAGCATTTTCTTGCAAAATCTATTTTTGGGTGTTTGTTGTCAATACTTAGGTATCTAACCATTTTGTCTCAGTCTAATCTCTATTTTAGGTGAAAATCTGAAGCTCTTCATGTTGCTGGCTTTCCTGCGCCGGAGACTCCGGGTCTCCTGCCCGGAGACTCCGGTGTTCACACACCGGAGACTTTGGGTCAGGGACCGGAGACTCCGGGCTAAGTCTCCGGGGCATTTTTTCATCGAGTGTCGCTCGCCCCAGATATGGGGGCGGAGACTCTGCCCGGAATCTTTGGCTGGAGGCCGGAGACTCCGGCCCTTGGCTACTTAGCCCGGAGACTCCGGGCTCTGGACCCCGGAGACTCCGGCCTAAAAAGGCAGCAACGGCTAGTCCATCTTCTTGGACTATATAAAGGCTTCTTCCACCTCAAGTCAAGGCTGCGGCTCACACTCTCTCACCTCTATTGCTGCCAAGCTTCAAAGCTCTAGATCTCCACCTCTAGCCAATATATCTTGAATCCCTTTGAGGATTCGAAGGAGGAGACCTAGCCCATCATCTTCACCAAAGGAATTTCATTTCCCCCTCCATTTGCTTGGAGGATTTGAGCCTAGGGTTTCTTGAAACCCTAGGTATTGTAAATGCTTGATTGACTCATCTCTGTGGTGATTCTTGCCTCCGTGGCGTTCTTGGGAGCCTCCAATTGAGTTGTGGAGTTGTGCCCCAAGCTCCGTGTAAGGGATTCGTGGTTCCCCCAATACCACCGCTTAGTGGAAACGAGCTAGCCTCCGTGGCTTGCTCACCGGAGAACAAGGTGAGCCTTTGTGGCGTTGGTAGACTCCGTGTCACCACACCTCTCCAACGTAGACGTACTTCCCCTCAAAAGGAAGGAACTACGGGAATACATCCTTGTATATCTGGTCTCCACTCTTCGGTTATTTCTTTCCCTTACTTGTATCTTGCTAGTTACTTGTTTACTTGCATGCTTGCCACTCATAGGAAATTCACCTAGTTGCACATCTAGTGAATTTACTTTGTGTCAATCCTTAAAATTGAAAAAGTTTAAAAATTGTCTTAGCGCCTATTCACCCCCCCCTCTAGTCGCCCATACCGATCCTTTCAATTGGTATCAGAGCCTAGTGCTCTTTGATTGGGCTTAACCGCCTAAGAGGTTATGGGCGAAGAGGAGCCCGCCACTAAGGCGGATCTTAATAGTATAATGGCACGTATGGATGCTATGATGGCAACCATGGAAAGCCAAAAATCTCTACTTGATGCCCTCACTAGTGGAACATCTAGTACCACTCCACCAACCCCGGTTGACACCTCGGATAAGGATAAACCATCCTTAAACGAGGATGATCCGGACAAGGATGGGGATGAGAACAACGATGACCCACCCAAGAAAGATGACACCTCTCGGGGACATAGCACGGAAATTTCACATCCTATGAGCTATGTCTCCGGAAGACACCTTCAAATGCCACACCTTGCTTCTTGCGGCCCACCGCCACCACTTGATGCTTCTAGCTTTGCCAATTGGCAAGATAACATGCGCTCTCACATAAACTTTGTGTCTATTGAGCTTTGGAGGATCATTGAGCAGGGTTTCCATCCAACTTCCAAGGATTTGACCAACTTGCTACCTTGGGAGCAAATCGACAAGCAACTCAATGCCTCCGCCTTGCATCTCATTCACATGTCTCTTACCGAGAAGGACAAGGCATTCATTCGCAACATCACCTCCGCCAAGGAAGCTTGGGATGTTCTCACCAACCTCTTCATTGGAAATGAAAGCATTCAAGAATCCAAGTTTGATGAAGCCTCCAATGAAGCAGACAACTTTGCCATGCTTGATGGTGAAACTCCCGAAGAACTCCATAGGCGTCTCTCGTCACTCCAAGTGAAGCTAACGGATCTTGGCTCCACCCAATGTGATTGGAGGTGGATGAAGAGGAAGTTCATTCAAGCTCTCTTGCCCTTCCATAAGGAGACCGTGAACTCTATCAAGGGAAATGCAAATTTCCGGAAGATGTCCGCTCATGACATTTTGCAAGAGATGATGGCAAGGAAGATCTTCGAGAAGAATGCGGATGATGCTCTAGCTCGTGCACGTGGTGTGCGGGCTCCCAACCTTGCTTTGAAGGCCAAAGTCACCTATCATGAAGAAGCAAGCTTGTTGGAAGAGGAAGAAGTAATGGGTGGAAGCCCCGAGGACATGAAGTACGCTCATGCCGAGCACATGGCTCTTGCTCAAAGAGCTTTCATGAAGAAGTGGAAGTCATCGAGCCCCTCCAAGCCCAAGGCTACAAGTAGAGTGAGGACTTGCTACAATTGTGGTAACACTAATCACTTCATTGCGGAGTGTCCTTATGAAAGAGTTGAAGATCACAATGGAAGGCTTGTCCGCAAGGAAATGAAGTCCAAGTCCTACCCAAGAAACTCCGACAAGAAGAGAGACCTCCCAACTCACGCTTTGATAACTCAAGAAGAGTACCTCTCTGGGTGACAAGGGTATAGTTAATAGAGCCCGTTAGTTGAGTACCCCTGAGGCCTGATGAGCTAGGCCCAATTGTAATGATAGTCGAATACGAGTTCTTACCGTATGTCGATATTGTAATCTGTATCGGACCCTACCCGATCCTCGAGACCTGGCCACCTATATATAGGGGCTAGGAGGGGACGGTGTAGACCAGATTAAAAGCAAGCCAGGTTGAACACCCAAGTTTACTTTCGATATACACTTATTTCGACTAACCTTTACCTTCGAGTTCATCCGACGCCCTATTCCCCCGATCCTAAGTCCTTCATCTAGGACATTTGTCGAGTTAACCCTCGTCAATTGGCGCCGACCGTGGGGATCTGGGCGTTGGAGTCATGAATTCGACGGCTTTTTTGCTTTTAGCCAACAACAGTTCAGAACTCGACGAAAGTCAAGAGATGGAGTTAACAATTGGAAGTTTGAGCATCTTCGTCGGGCCATCGGGTTCATCTCGCCTCTTGGATTCGACGAAACCAGGTCCGTCGGCGAGCAAGCCCGAAACAAAGATAATAGTGGAATCATCAGAAGGCTCTTCCAGTGAGGTAAACTCGCCGGTCAGCTTGGGAAAAACACCAATCGCAGAAGGCGACAAAATTCGGGAAAATTTCGACTCAGAAGAAAGAGTGCGTCAAACACACAACAGCGCAAGGGACTTCGCCGTTGGAAGCAGTGGCGTCTCCAAAGTACATCAGTTATGCGTCATTATCACTGAGGCAGAAGAAGAGAACAACAACGAAGGAAGTAAGAAGGTCGACAGGCAAGTCGACAAAATGAAAGAACACAACAAAAAGGATAAGGAGAAAGTCCACGTTTTGGCTGGCGAATGGAGAATGATCAAGTCAGCTATTAATCATGGTACAGAAGTACCTAAAGGATCAAGAAGAGAAGTTCTAATGGGATATCAGTATGCATTATACCAACATAGGAAGAAACTAAGGGAGGAAAGAGACACGGTCCTTCAAAATAATAATAGTATATCAAGGAAGGAATACTGGGATGACTATAGTGAGGATTCCGAGTATAGCAGAGAAAGGCGCGGAGACCTGAAACACAACAGGGGGGGCAACAGCACGCAGCAGAGAGGAAAGGTACTCAAGAAGCCCTACCCCACAGCTAGAAGAGGAGAAAGATGACTTCATGCAAGAAACACCGGAAGCAGCGTTGATAGCAGCACAGGCGTATTTACTAACCACCAGGCCAGAACCCGGGGATCCACGAGAAGATATGCACCGAGCCGCGATACGAAGCCTCGAATAGTGGAGAGCAAGATCAGGGAAAAAGGTCTCGACACAAAGTCGACAATCTACAAGGAAAAGCAAAAGGAGAAGCTCAGATACAACTTCGCAGATAACAAGTATAGTGAGTCATCAGAAGAGGAAAGGCGACAAAAGAGGAAGGAGGACGCAAGAAATATAATAGCGCAGGCTCGAGTAAATAAAGCACGCCACGCCTGGAGGGAAGAAAATTATGAAGACGATGATAAAGAGATGGGTGCATTATGCTTTACCTGCAGGGTTCGCGAAACACGAGTACCCAAAGGGTTCAAACTACCACACGATCAACATAAATATGACGGGTCACAAGAGCCTACCCTGTGGTTATCAGACTATTTGCAGGCAGTGCAGATATTAGGGGGAACAAAAGCGACTGCAATGCAAAGTTTGCAGCTACACCTCACCGGCGCAGCACGGTCCTGGTTGAATACCCTACCCAACAAATCCATTGGAAGTTGGGGAGAACTCAAAAACCAATTCACAAGAAATTTTCGTTCAACATACAAGCGCCCAGCATCACTGGAGGAAGTTAAGGCGTGTGTACAAAGGAAAGGCGAAACCCTACGTTCTTATATACAACGATGGAGTGTAATCAAAAACTTAGCAGAGGACGTCTCCGACGAACGAGCAATAGACGCTTTTTCGGCCAGGCTTCGTCGCGCAGATCTTGTGGAAGAAATAGGAAGAACAAGACCTACGACAGTAGCCGAGTTAATGGAAGAAGCCAACAAATTTGCTGATGGAGAGGACGCATATAATAACAAAAGAGGACGTTCACCAAAAGTCGACAGAATGAGCAGACAGAGGAGACGACACCGCAGTAGGGATAACCAAGGAAGGCGAAATCAGGTAGCCGCGGGCTACGCAGCAGAAGAAGAGGAAGGATATGTAAACAGGAGGTTTCAGGCAAAAGGAGCAGACAAATTGAGATACTCCGGTCCTTCGGCCAAGGATATGTTATACGGACCTTGTCGAATCCACTACGCATATCTTGATGGGAAGAGAGTCTCAAATCACCAGATGAAGGATTGTAGAGCGTTCCTAAGGCTACAAAGCGCCATGGGTTCAAACCAAGGAGGACGGCGAGAAGAGAAGCACCCAACTCAAGGATATCAAATGCAAAGACTAGCAAGGCACCTAGAGTCAAAAGTTTACATATCAGCTATGATTCAACCGGTGCCTAAGTCGAAGAAAGAGCGGAAGAGCATATCCAGGCAAGTAAACCTAGCAATATCGTCACCACCAGCTACTACAGAGTACCTGCGGTGGTCAGATCAACCAATTAAGTTCAGTAGAGCAGACCACCCAAGGAAAGTTCCCAGGCCAGGCCACTCGCCTATGGTTTTAAAGGCACAAATAGGAGGGTACGACATCGAAAGAGTATTTATGGACGCAGGGAGTGGCATCAACCTGATATATGCCAGAACACTGAAGGCAATGTGCATCTCGCTGTCAAGTTTAAAGCCAACAGACTGCTCCTTCCATGGAATAGTGCCAGGAGCCGCAAACCACCCTTTGGGAAGAATAGAACTCGACGTCTGCTTTGGCAGTAGCAGCAACTACCGCAGAGAGAAGCTGGAATTTGAAGTTATGGACTGGCCGTCACAATACCATGCAATCCTGGGGCGCCCAGCATTTGCAAAGTTCATGGCAGTTCCTCATTACGCATATCTTACGCTAAAAATCCCAGGACCCAAAGGAACAATTACAGTGCAAGGGAGCTTTGAAGTAGCCAACACATGTGATAGAGAATTCAATAGGATGGCCCAAACCTTCGGCATGATAGCAGAATACGAGAGGCTGAAAGGAGAAACAGATCATAATGTGCTACCCGACGTTGGACGATCCCTGCCAGATCAGGCTTTCGACACAACTCAGGACTCGAAGAAGATCCAGGTCCACCCTACGGATCCAAACAAGATGACATCAATTGCGGTGAACCTGGATCCCGCATAGGAAAGCGCGCTCGTCGAGTTCCTCCGTGAGCGCTGGGAAATCTTCGCCTGGTGTCCATCGGACATGCCAGGGGTTCCCAAGGAACTCGTCGAGCACGCATTAAATGTAGATCCCAAGGCAAAGCCAGTCAAGCAACCATTACGACGATTTGATGAACCTAAAAGGAAGGCGATAGCATCAGAATTGCACAGGCTGGAAAATGCCGGATTTATCAGAGAAATCAAAACTTCGAGTTGGGTATCGAACCCAGTTATCGTACCCAAGAAGAACACAGACGTATAAAGAGTATGTGTCGACTACACATCACTCAATAAGCACTGTCCAAAGGATCCCTTCCCTCTACCCCGCATTGATCAGATAATTGATTCAACGGCGGGATGCGCAAGGCTTTCCTTTTTGGACGCGTATTCTGGTTACAATCAGATCAAATTGAAGAAGGAAGACGAAGAAAAGACGGCCTTCATCACACCATATGGAGTGTTTTGCTACCAAGTAATGCCGTTTGGCCTAAAAAATGCAGGAGCAACTTATCAACGGATGATGCAAAATTGCCTCGGGAGCCAAATAGGACGCAACATCCAAGTTTACATTGATGATGTAGTCATCACTACAAGAGAGGAGCAATCTTTAATCAGCGACTTGGCAGAAACTTTCGACAACCTGAGCAGGTACAAGCTTAAGCTTAACCCGACAAAATGTTCCTTTGGCATATCAGCAGGACAACTTTTGGGGTTCCTGGTATCAGCACGAGGAATAGAGGCGAACCCAGAGAAGATTCAAGCAATTTTAACAATGGGAAAACCCACGAAACTACACGACGTCCAGAAGCTGGCAGGACGCGTCGCGGCATTAAGTCGTTTCGTTGCTCGATTGGGAGAAAAGGCGCTTCCTTTCTATGCACTTATGAAGAAATCAGATGATAAATTTGAATGGACAGAAGAAGCAGACGCGGCTTTTGCACAGCTGAAAAAAGTGCTTTCCACACCACCAGTGCTGGTCGCACCAAAAGAAAAAGAACCACTACTACTCTACATCGCCGCAACTCATCAGGTGGTGAGCACAGTACTGGTAGTCGAAAGAAGCGAAGAAGGAAAAGCCCACGGCATCCAGAGGCCGGTATATTTCATCAGTGAAGTGCTATCCCCGACAAAACAGAGGTACCCGCATTATCAAAAGCTCGCATATAGTGTTTTCACAACTGCACGAAAATTGCAACAGTACTTTGCGGTGCACCCAATTATAGTGGTCAATGAGGCGCCACTATCAAACATATTGAACAATCCTTCAGCAACAGGACGTGTCTCTTTATGGGGAATCGAATTATCTCCCATGGACATCACGTATGAAAAAAGGAAGGCAATCAAGTCGCAAATTTTGCCAGATTTCACAGCAGAATGGTTGGAGCTGCAGAGCACGGGACCGCCAGATCTATCGAGTGTCTGGACAATGTACTTCGACGGTTCCAAGAGAGTACAAGGCGCAGGCGCGGGAGTAATCTTGATATCGCCGCATGGCGACAAACTAAAGTACATCTTAAGGATGAGTTTTCCGCAGGCTTCTAACAATGAAGCAGAATACGAGGCTCTGCTACATGGAATGAAGATGGCCAAAGCATGTGGAGCAACTCGACTAAAAATATTTGGGTATTCAAACCTTGTTGTCCAGCAAGTTATGAATAGATGCGACACAATCAATGACAACATGATGGCCTACAAGAACTTATATCACTATCTCGAAGGAACATTTGATGGATGCGAAGTCTCGCACATCAGTAGAAACGGCAATGAAGAAGCCGACAACTTAGCAAATATCGGGTCCCAGTGTTTACCCGTGCCATCTGGAGTATTCTGGGAGGAAATAGTGGAAAGGTCAATAAAAAGTGTCAAAAGTTCGACTACTGCAGCAGGCTCGGGGGCTACGTCAGAACCAGAGGAGGTCATGATGATAGAAGAAACTTGGATGCGGCCATATCTTGCATACATGATAAATAAACAATTACCAGAAGATGCAGTGGAAGCCAAGAGGATAACTCGACGATCGAAAGCGTTTGTCGTGTTGCAGGGGAAATTATACAAGAAGAGTATTACCGGCGTTTTGCAGCGTTGTGTAACGCCTCAGGAAGGACAAGTAATACTAAAAGATATACATGGCGGAGTGTGCGGCCATCATGCAAGCAGCAGGGCAATAGCTGCAAAAGCGTTCCGTGCAGGATTCTATTGGTTAACAGTCATCGAAGACGCAAAAGATATAGTCCGGAAGTGTGAAGCATGTCAAAGATTCGCATCTCGACCACATGCACCAGCAGCAGAGCTACAGCCAATACCATTGTCCTGGCCCTTTGCACAATGGGGCCTCGATATGGTAGGAAAGTTGCACAAGTCCTGGCCAGGAGGACATGTTTACATGCTAGTGGCAGTCGATAAATTTACCAAGTGGGTAGAAGCAGCCCCGGTAACAACTCAAGATTCAACAGCAACGATCAACTTCATCAAGTCAATAGTGTTTCATTTCGGCGTACCATATAGCATCATCACGGACAATGGGACAAACTTCACTTCAAAGGAATTCAAGAGTTACTGCTGAACGGATCGTATGGGCACCTAGAGGGGGGGTGAATAGGTGCTACTCAAATTTTAATTCTTTTTCAATTTAGGCTTGACACAAAAGGTAAATTCTCTAGATATGCAACTAAGGTGAATTTACCTATATGTCAACAAGCAAGCTAAGCAAGTTACAAGTAGTAAAGGCAATAAAGGATAGAGGTAACCGAGAGTGGAGCACACGGAGACACGGATGTAATTCCCGTAGTTCCTTCCTTTTTAGGGGAAGTACGTCTACGTTGGAGGGGTGTGGTTGCCACAAAGGCCTAACCAACGCCACAAAGGCTCACCCTATTCTCCGGTGCAAGCTTCCGCCACAAAGGCCTAGCTCACTTTCCACTAAGGGATTCCTCAAGGCGGAACCGGCCTTTACAAAACTTGGGGCACAACTCCACAACTGAATTGGAGGCTCCCAAGCACCACAAAGATCTCAATTAACAAGTATCAAGATATCAATCACACAAACAAGGTCAAGGGACACAAGGGAACCCAAGACCAAAGGGCCCTCTAGCAAATGAGAGGGGAAATCAAATCGCTTCGGTGAGGATGTAGATCAAGGCCTTCTACTTCGATTCTCCAAAGATCAAGAGCTTTGGTGGGTTGAGGGAGGAGATCTTGCGAATTTGGTGGCTCAAAATAAGGTGTTCTTCTTCATCAGCTCGAGCAGCTTGAGGTGGAAGAAGGGGAGGGGTATTTATACCCCCTCCCAAAATGTAGCCGTTGCTGACTTGGAGGGGCGGATTATCCGGCCAAAGTTGGACCGGATTATCCGGCTGGCCGGAATATCCGGCCCCTGGCCGGATTATCCGCCCCCCTATACTGGGTGACGCCACGTCTGGTCCTTAGCCGAATTTGGGGTCGTCTCCGGGGGGGCGGATTATCCGGCCCCTGGCCGGAATATCCGGCCCCCTATACTGGGTGACGCCGCGCCAGGTCCTTAGCCGTTTTTCGGCCACTCCCCGAGGGGGCGGATTATCCGGCCACCCCTGGCCGGAATATCCGGCCTGGCATTTCTTCATCTGTCAAAACTGCACAGCTTAGCACACACTTAATATCCCTAATGTTGTTATCTAACACACAAAATCTGAGGAAAACAAAGTTTGCACTTTCAATCTCCCCCTTTTTGGTGTTAGATGACAACACTAGGATTTGCAAGAAAGATCGAATATTTCAAACAACAAATATTTGAGCAAGATAAAAGGCTCCCCCTAGATGTGTGCATCTTCACCAACAAGTTTAGAGGAGACATACCTTTGCATAGATAACTCAATCATTATGGAATTCCGAATATGATAATATGATATACCGGACAATAATTTCATAGCCATTTCACCAAAAACCATGAGCTAAAAAAAATAAGTGAACAACGCATAATGATCCACATGGCACATATAGAACAAGTAACATAGTCTCATACACCACACGGTAGCACATAAACGACACGAAGTTCAACCACACACAAAGTTCAGCTTAAGACGAACAAAATAAGAAGAAACACAAGCGCCAAAGAATGATGAGCGCACAAGCTTGTGTTTCCACCCATGCAAATCCCGAAACACTCCTAATAGAACTACTTCTCCCCCTTTGGCATCAAGACACCAAAAAGGGAGAAGAGCGATGCTACACGTCCCGAGGAATCAATCCTCCAAGTCATCGAAGTCGCCGGTGTCCACATCATCATAATCTCCGCCATCACCCTCGTCATCTCCAGCATCTTCATCCTCATCATCAAATTCCTCCTCAGCCTCAAAGTCCTCCTCAACCTCTGCACGAGCACCTCCTGCGGGAGCATCTGGAGCATCAAAGAGATGCTTCTGCATATCCACCCAGTTGTAGCGATCGGTGTTCCAAGCATTATAGGCCACAGGAGCAGTAGGAGTGGGATCGGCGGTCTGAGCACCACTGAGACGGTGAAGGATAAGCTGCTGAGTGTCCTGGATGCTCTTCCTCTCGACATAGGCCTGGTAGTTCTCACGGTGGATCTCTACCTTCATGCACAGAATATTCCGCTCAAACCAACTGAGCTTCCTCACCTCCCTAGACACAACAGATGCAGCAGTCCTCTGATCACGAGCAGTAGCACTAGTCCTCGCATCAGCCATGAAAGTGTCCGGATATGCAGCTGAAGGAGCAGATGTCGCCTTCCTCTTGATATACATCTTCTTGACCTTGTGCTCCACACAGTCATCATGAATATCATAGTCTCCAAGGACATGCTTAATGAGAAGCATGATGAAAGGAGCATATGGCACAGTGTTCCTCTGAATAATAGCATCCTTGATCTCATAGAAGATGAAATCCATCACATCAAGGGTAAAGTCCTCAGCAGGGTCAGTCGACATGGCACACTCATGAGCAAAAGCAAGTAGATCAACAAGAGAGGTGTGAATGGCATCATTGTTGCCACCACTAGGAGCAATGTTCTCCCTGAAAATGCGGACCAGCTGATCATAAAGCGGATGCAGCCCATGGATGAAGCCCACAACACCTGTGGAGTCATAGAGATCATACAACTTATCTTTGTCAGGCTTGGTCCCCGGGTTGTGAATACGGCGACCCACTGGAGTGTCTCCATCATACGCATACCCCAAGAGAGAGGCAAACGTAGTGAAGTTCGATGTACACTCATGCTCGCCGGTCATCCACTTCATAGATTTCTGAGCATTTGGCAGGATCACAAGGGTAGCATAGAACTGCTTGATAAGACCGGGATTATAGTTGCACTGAATGTTGGCCAACCCCATCAAACCCAACTTCTCAACCACAGAAAGTGCTTCATCAAAATAAGACTTGCTGCGAAGGTGATCAAAATCAATAGGATGCATCGGACGACAAGGGTTCTTGAATGGCTCATAAACATCACGAAAAATCCCCCACTGCTCCTCATTCCAGAAACCACGGTCCTCAATGTCTTCATCTCTTGCTGTGGCATACCAATTGTTGCGCCTCACAAGAATGTACTCGGCCTCGGGCATGCTCTTGTAGTTAGGACGTGGCTCTTTGCCTTTGCGACGACGGGCTTGAGCTTTGGCAACCTTGGCAGCTTTCTCCTTCTCAGCCTTTCTAGCAGCCTCCCTCTGGCGCTGACGGATTACAACCTCATCAACTAAGACTCCATGTTCATCCGGAATAAACCGACGCTTGCGCTTCGGCACACTCGAACCACCTGAAAAAGAGAGGTGCAAGGATAGCATGGGGATAAGCGGATGCACACGAGTTACGGAAAGGAACAAAGAACCATGTAGTATGGACAAACAACCTACACCAAAACATCAAATTGAGAGCAGCAACAAATAAAAAAAATGACAGTGATCTTCCCAGGCCGGATTATCCGGCCAAGGGGGGCGGATAATCCGGCCCCCTCGAAAAAAAAAATTTCTAAGTGTTGCTGCAGCCTACAATTTGATAGATCCGGGAGAAAGACCCATACAACATGATTCAAGCTTGGCAAAAACAACAACTAGAGGGACAAGACCACCAAGAACATGCAAGGGTAAGATTACATCCTAGGGATAGAACAATACCCGCATCCATTGCGAAAACGGCTTGGTGAATGCCTTCTAGAAGAAAAGGAGAGCAGCCTCCGGCGAAATCCGGCCAAGGGGGTGGCCGGAGCTCCGGCGGCGGCGACGGGAGGGCGGCGGCGGCGGCGGCGGCTGGGAACTGCTGGAAGGGGTGGGGAAGGGACTGCCCTAGGGCAGCCCGACCCTGCCCCTTATATACCCAGGAGCCACTTAGGCCGGATTATCCGGCCAGCAGGGGGCGGATAATCCGCCCCCCCGGATATTCCGCCCAGGGGGCGGATATTCTGGCCTGGGAACCAGAAACTGGCCAGCTCGAAATTTTCAAAAACAGATGTTGTTTTGATGAAAAATTTGAACTCGTGTGCATAGATAGATGTCTTGAGAGAGGATGGCTTAGGTGAGAGGGCACACACGGAGTGGTTCTCGGCACTTAACATTGCAAGAGCAAATCGACTAAAAAACCAATGCAAGTGCCTTCCCATATAAGAAAAATAATAATATCGAGAGAGAACACCAAAACCTTAAATAAGATATGCAATGAATCAACTCTTCGAAAAGAAGAGGTCGGTGGCCGAAGCCACCATGTTTGAGTGTTATGGCATTGGACCGCGAAGATGTATCTTGAGTCCATAACCACTACTCGTCATTGAAGCTCAAAAATCATAAAATGATATTAAGAGAATGATATGATTACTATCGGCATAATGGGGGGAGGGATAGCCCAATTAATTAGGACCGCACTCCCCCTATCTCCATGCCCACACCTAAACCAAACATGCATTGAAATATAGGTGTATTTGCAAGATGTTCAAGCCACACTCCTTGAATCGATGATATTTAGCTCATTCCTCAAATATCCAAATCTTGCTTCATCAAGAGGCTTCGTGAATATATCGGCAAGTTGATCCTTGGTGCTAACATAAGCAAGCTCAATATCACCACGGGCAACATGATCTCTAATGAAATGATTCCGGATCTCAATATGCTTGGTTCTTGAATGTTGCACCGGATTATAGGCGATCTTGATAGCACTTTCATTGTCACATAAAAGAGGCACTTTGTCACAATTGACACCGTATTCCTTCAAAGTTTGCCTCATCCATAACAATTGAGTGCATCCACTTGCGGCGGCAATATATTCGGCTTCGGCGGTGGAGAGAGATATACAATTTTGCTTCTTAGAAGACCAACACACCAAAGACCTACCAAGAAATTGGCAAGCTCCGGAGGTTGATTTCCTATCATCCTTGTCACCGGCCCAATCCGAATCCGTGAAGCCACAAAGAGAGAAATCCGAACCTTTGGGATACCAAAGCCCATAAGTTGGGGTATGAACCAAATATCGAAAGATTCTCTTAACCGCCATAAGGTGGCTTTCTTTAGGAGCGGCTTGATACCTTGCACACACACCTACACTCAACACAATATCGGGTCTAGATGCGCAAAGGTAAAGCAAAGAACCGATCATAGAACGGTATACCTTTTGATCCACATCTTTACCATTGGGATCAAGCTCAAGATGACATTTTGTGGCCATTGGTGTGGCGGCCCCATTTAGTTCCTTCATCTTGAACCTCTTGAGCATGTCTTGGACATATTTGGCTTGATAAATAAAAGTCCCTTCTTTCAATTGCTTGATTTCAAAACCAAGAAAGAACTTCATTTCGCCCATCATAGACATCTCGAACCTATCGGTCATAAGCTTTGAAAATTCATCATTAAAAGCTTTGTTAGTAGAGCCAAAGATAATATCATCAACATATAGTTGGCATACGAAAAGCTCCCCATTGACCCTCTTAGTAAAAAGAGTAGGATCGATTTGCCCAACTTCAAACCCACGGTCTACCAACAACTCCCTAAGGTGCTCATACCACGCACGTGGGGCTTGTTTAAGGCCATAGAGTGCCTTATGGAGTTTGTAGACATGGTTAGGAAAGTTGAGATCCTCAAACCCCGGGGGTTGCTTAACATACACTTCCTCTTTCAATGGACCATTAAGAAATGCACTCTTAACATCCATTTGTTGCAACTTAAAATTATGATGAGTGGCATATGCAAGAAGGATACGGATGGACTCAAGACGAGCCACGGGAGCATAAGTCTCTCCAAAGTCAATGCCTTCAACTTGAGAGAAACCTTGAGCAACCAATCTTGCCTTGTTCCTCACAACAATTCCATGCTCATCTTGCTTGTTCTTGAAAATCCACTTTGTGCCAATCACATTCCGGCACTCCTTTGGCTTCTCCACTAATACCCATACATTATTGCGCTTGAAGTTGTTGAGTTCTTCATGCATAGCATCCAACCAATCCGGATCTTCAAGAGCTTCAAATACTTTCTTGGGTTCAACCATGGAGATATAAGCATGATGAGAGCTAAATTGTGCCAATTGACGCCGGGTTGACACTTTGCTTCTTAAATCTCCAATAACCCTCTCAAGGGTATGACCTTTAAGTTCCAAATCCCTTTCAACTCTTCTCTTGCGACGGGCTTCGATCTCCTCATTTGAGCTTGGAGGAATCACTTGATCATCTTGATCATTTTGGTCCCCGTCTTGACCATCAACTTGACCTTGATCATCAATATCTTCATGAGTAGGTTGATCTTGGTCTTGTGAAGAATTGGGGGCGGTTGAAATAACCGGAGAGGATGGTGGTGCCCCTTCTTCTTCATGAAGGTCCTTGTCTTGTTCTTTGGTTGGTGCATTAGTTGCTTCCTTGGGAGAGGCTTGTTGAGCTTGTGAAGATGAAGGCTCCACTTGAGTAGAGCATAGTCCTTCCCGGTCGGCCACAAGGTGTCCCTCAATGGGGCGGAAAAATCCCACGCCCATTCTTCCTATGGCTTCTCGAGGTATTTCGTCATCTACATCACAAGAAACAACATCTCGCCCCCCTTGGGAGCCGTCATTCTCTTCGAATACCACACTACAAGATTCTTCAACACGCCCGGTGGACTTGTTGAAGACTCTATAAGTGTGGGATTCGGCACCATAACCAACAAAAATACCTTCTATTGCTTTTGGATCAAATTTACCTAAACGAACTCCTTTTCTTTTAAAGAAACACTTACACCCGAAAACCTGGTAGTAGGAGATGTTGGGCTTGCTTCCGGTGAGTATTTCATATGGAGTCTTGTTTAGGCCTTTGCGGAGGAAGAGCCGGTTTGAAGAGTGACAAGCCGTAGAGATAGCTTCGGCCCAAAAGTTGTATGGAGACTTAAACTCCGCCAACATGTACCTAGCCATATCCATAAGAGTCCGGTTCTTCCTTTCGGCTACACCATTTTGTTGAGGGGTGTATGCAGCGGAATATTGATGACGAATCCCCTCATCACTAAGAAATCCATTTAAGGTGTAGTTCTTGAACTCCGAGCCATTGTCACTTCTAATTGCCAAAATAGTTTGCCCATGTTGACGTTCAACTTCCTTGGCAAAGTCGATGACGGTTTGTTGAGTCTCACTCTTATGCTTGAAGAAATAAACCTAAGTATATCTTGAATAGTCATCAACAATCACCAAACAATATTTCTTCCCACCAAGACTTGCATGAGAGGGAGGACCAAAGAGATCCACATGAAGGAGCTCCAAGATCCTCTTGGAAGAAATGATAGTCTTGCTTGGGTGGGGAGAATCATGCATTTTTCCTAGAACGCAAGCCCTGCAAACACGATCTTTGGCAAAAGAAACATTCTCTTTTAGTCCGAGTATGTGGCCACCCTTGTGAAGGCTTTGCAAAGTTCTCATATTGACATGGGATAAACGGCGATGCCAAAGCCAACCCACATCGGCCTTTCCAAATAAACACATTGCACTTGTAGTGGTTTTCCCCGAAAAGTCCACCACATACAAGTTGTTTTCAATGTGCCCAACGAAAGCGACCTTTAGAGACTTGCTCCACAAGAGTACCACAATTTCATTATCAATGAAGACGGCAAAGCCCATCTTACCAAGTGCACGAACTGAAAGTAAATTGTAACCTAGGGTCTCAACAAGCATGACGTCCACAAGGGAAATATCCGGTGCGGCAACCACCTTGCCAAGACCCAATACCTCGGATTGTGACATATCTCCATAAGTGACGGTTATATGATTGTCATTCGGCCTCATCTCCGTCATAATCTCCTTGCTTCCGGTCATATGACTTGTGCATCCACTATCAAGCACCCATTTTGATCCACCGGAAGCATAGTCCTACAAGAGATCATTGCTTGGTTTTAGGTCCCCATTTTTCAATGGGTCCTCTTTTGTTAGCAACAAGGGTCTTTGGAACCCAAATAGACCAAGCAACAAGGCCATCATGTGGACCAACATATTTTGCATAAACATCACCATAATAATCACAAAATAAAACATAGTGAGGGTTAGCAATTCCCGCATGATCATCATGAGTGGCTTTGCCACTCACAATAGGATCCTTCTTTGCTTGAGCGGGCTTGGCCTTCTTTTTCTTGTTGATCTTCTTCTTCTTTTTTTGAGACATAGCCAATCCCCGTTTTATCACCAAATGCCTTTTGCTTACTCAAAAGGTCATTCAAGTTTTTCTCACCTATGGGAATGGAGGACTTGGCAAGCTCATCTTTCAACCTAGCATTTTCTTCAATAACATTTGCATGATCACAAGTAGAAGTAGAAGAACTAGGCACATTATTCTTAGACAATTGAATTTGAAGTTGTTCATGTGACTTGGTAAGAATAGAGTGTTCACTTTTCAAGGCCTTGTGAGCCTTGTCAAGATCTTCTAAATCCTTAACAAGTATATCATGACCAACACCAAATTCAACCTTTTCCTTTTTGAGCATTTTTACTTTAGCACGAGCATGATCTCGCTCTTTAATGAGTTTGGAAACAACTTCATTATTAGATTCCTCAATGGAATTGAGCTTCTCTTCAAGAGTTGCTCGTTCCTCTTGCTCTTCTTCAAGAGACTCGGTTAGTGAGGCAATATCTTGAGCATATTCTCTTTCAAGCCTCATTTGTTCATCTAGTTTTTCAAGAGTTTTACCATATTGGCTCAATAGACGTTCAAAGTGAATCTTATGAACACCATCTATACTAGACACATAATCATCAAAAGCAACAATTTCTTCCTTTACTCTAAGACTAGCAAGATCATTCAAGGAAGCATCATTTGTCTTAGAGGAAGAGAAAGATGTGGGTGATACCTCGGAAGATTTGGCCATAAGGCACTTGACGTTCTTGACAAGAGAGTCCTCATTGGGGGATTCAAAGAGTGATGTTGAGGAAGTGGAGGTGGTTGCCATTGCGGCCATCTCACTAGTTGTAGTTTCTTCTTCTTCACTCTCACTTGCGGAGTACTCTTCTTGAGTCAAGAACACAAACTTCGATTGTTTCTTCTTTGGTCCACCCTTCTTCACAAATGGCTTCTTGGATGGTGACTTGGTCTTGCTTTTGAAGATGAGCTTTCCACCATGGTCTTCTCTCTTCTCATAAGGGCACTCGGCAACAAAGTGAAATCTATCATTGCAATTGTAGCAAGTCATCACCCTTTGACCATTGTTGTCATTCCTTTGATAGCCACTTGACTTGCTTCTTCTTTGATTGTCTTCTTTAGCCTTGTGTGGATCAACCCAAAAGGTTTTTCCATAGAAGGCCATGTGCTCATTGTACTCATGCCTTATGTCCTCTGGACACATCTCTAGTCTTGCTTCAATATTCGCTTGAAGAGGAACCTCTTTATCAACCACACTTGCTTTCAATGCAAGATTAGAGCTTCTTTGCATTCCTATGGCACGGGCACGGGCATCTTCCGCATTTTGTGCGGAAACCTTGTAGGCTTGAATATCTTGCATCACTTGATTGGAGGTCATCTCATTGAAGTTGTGCTTTCCTTGAACACTCTTCACATCCGCGGGCTCATATGGAGTGAGAGCAAGAATGTACTTCATCTTGATCCACTCATCATCAATATGGTGAGCACCGAGGTTCTTGAAGGTGGTAGCAATAGCCTTGAGTCTTCTATACATCTCTTGATGATCCTCACCATCCATCATGAAGAAACCCTCCGCTTGATTTGAGAAGGCAATATATCTTGTTTTCTTCATGCTCTCGTTGCCAACAAAGACGTCGGAGAGTCCTTGCCAAGCTTCTTTGGCGGTGGAGAAGTGTTGGATGTGAGGCAAGTCCTTGGATCCCACGGCGACTTGAATCATGTGAAGAGCGGTAGCATTGAGTTGGCTATCGACCGTCTCTCTTCTTGTCATGTTGTGGGGATCCACGGCCTTGAATCCTTCCTCAACGATCCTCCAAAGCTCGATGCAAGAACTGCGCATATGAGAGATCATTTGATATTGCCATTGACCAAAGTTTAATGCATCAAGCTTAGGCGGATCACCTCTATGGTTAATATGAGGATGAGGAACCGGCGGGTCAGGTGAATACCAATGCGGGTATTCACCTTTCCCGTCGGCCTTGGTGGAAGACTTAGCATCGCCATTTTTGTCGGCACCCTCCTCATCTATCCCCACATTCTCCACTTGTGGAGTAGCGGGTTTTTTCGGAGGTGGAGATGCATTAGCAGTTTTAGCTTGCATGAGTTGCGCCATCATTTCACGCAACTCACTTATTTGAGATGTCATGGAAGCCATGGATGATTCCAAGGATTTGAACTCACCCATGGAAACTTGACCCGAGCCCTCACTAGGTGAAGTTTCCATACTCTTAGGCGGTTAAGCCCGAAATAAGAGCCGAGGCTCTGATACCAATTGAACGGATCGTATGGGCACCTAGAGGGGGGGGTGAATAGGTGCTACTCAAATTTTAATTCTTTTTCAATTTAGGCTTGACACAAAAGGTAAATTCTCTAGATATGCAACTAAGGTGAATTTACCTATATGTCAACAAGCAAGCTAAGCAAGTTACAAGTAGTAAAGGCAATAAAGGATAGAGGTAACCGAGAGTGGAGCACACGGAGACACGGATGTAATTCCCGTAGTTCCTTCCTTTTTAGGGGAAGTACGTCTACGTTGGAGGGGTGTGGTTGCCACAAAGGCCTAACCAACGCCACAAAGGCTCACCCTATTCTCCGGTGCAAGCTTCCGCCACAAAGGCCTAGCTCACTTTCCACTAAGGGATTCCTCAAGGCGGAACCGGCCTTTACAAAACTTGGGGCACAACTCCACAACTGAATTGGAGTCTCCCAAGCACCACAAAGATCTCAATTAACAAGTATCAAGATATCAATCACACAAACAAGGTCAAGGGACACAAGGGAACCCAAGACCAAAGGGCCCTCTAGCAAATGAGAGGGGAAATCAAATCGCTTCGGTGAGGATGTAGATCAAGGCCTTCTCCTTCGATTCTCCAAAGATCAAGAGCTTTGGTGGGTTGAGGGAGGAGATCTTGCGAATTTGGTGGCTCAAAATAAGGTGTTCTTCTTCATCAGCTCGAGCAGCTTGAGGTGGAAGAAGGGGAGGGGTATTTATACCCCCTCCCAAAATGTAGCCGTTGCTGACTTGGAGGGGCGGATTATCCGGCCAAAGTTGGACCGGATTATCCGGCTGGCCGGAATATCTGGCCCCTGGCCGGATTATCCGCCCCCCTATACTGGGTGACGCCACGTCTGGTCCTTAGCCGAATTTGGGGTCGTCTCCAGGGGGCGGATTATCCGGCCCCTGGCCGGAATATTCGGCCCCCTATACTGGGTGACGCCGCGCCAGGTCCTTAGCCGTTTTTCGGCCACTCCCCGAGGGGGCGGATTATCCGGCCACCCCTGGCCGGAATATCCGGCCTGGCATTTCTTCATCTGTCAAAACTGCACAGCTTAGCACACACTTAATATCCCTAATGTTGTTATCTAACACACAAAATCTGAGGGAAACAAAGTTTGCACTTTCAACTGCGAAGGACTAGGAATCAAGCTCAAATTTGCATCTGTGGCGCACCCGAAGACAAATGGACAAGTCGAAAAAGCCAATGGCCTGATATGTAGTGGGATAAAAAAGAGGCTCTTAGCACCTCTCGAGAAAGCCAAGAGCGCTTGGGTAGATGAATTACCCTCCGTTCTTTGGAGTCTAAGAACCACGCCCAATGCAGCAACTCAAGAAACTCCTTTCTTCCTGGTCCATGGCGCAGAAGCCGTGCTTCCAGTCGAAATTACACACGAGGCTCCAAGGGTGACGGCATACGATGAAACAACATCAACAGAAGCATTGCAAGACGATGTCGATGCAATAGATGAAGCAAGAGATAAAGCATTAGAAAGGGCCACACAGTATCAACAAAGTCTACGAAACTACCACAGTAGTCGAGTTCGTCCACGATCCTTCATGGTGGGAGATTTAGTTTTGCGACTCAGGCAAGACAGCCACGGGAAGTTAGAGTCCCCTTGGGTGGGACCTTACATCGTTACAGAAGTAATACCAGGAGGAGCTTATCGACTACAAGACAAGAAGACGGGAAAAGATGAGGGCAACCCGTGGAATGCGGAGCAGCTACGACGTTTTTACGCGTAGAGTAAATCTAGTGGTATCATTAAACTCGAGTTAACCTTCTGAACCCAGAACATGAGGCCATAGGTCGGGTTCTTTGGGTTGAACTCGACAAAATTGTACAAGTATTTCTACTTCTCCGCTCAGGGGCTTCAACCCTCGGGTCGTACGAAAGAAACTTTTATCGCGACATGGAGATCTTTGTTCATTATAAGGTTGTGCAGACAACCCGATAATATTCAAACAAACTGGTTCACAAAAGAACCTGATATTCTTCATACCAATTGGTTCGCAAAGAACCCGATCTATAGAAAGCATACCTCAGAACAATGATTTGTTTTCATGGTACTAATGGAAACATCAAAACAAAGTACGAATATTCATTACATATAGCACGGCAGCAAGGATATTATCAAAAGAAACTACATATAAAGCATATCTTAATGAAAGTGGACTTCAGCTTCATACTACTTCTGGCACTGAGTGCCAGTCATAGATCTTCACGTCAAACTTTGACGTGCCGATATGGAAGTCAAAGGTCATGAAGAAGCCTTGGTGGATGTCGTGGTCTTCTGCAAACTGCGACTAGCCACCCTTAAAGTACTGCTCGCCGTTGCCATCATACCAAACCTCCACTTCGTATGGAGTCCCACTGCCAGATTGTTCGCGGAGAACCGCTTCTCGCAGTTCTCGCCCATCCATGAACTTTGTGAAATTCAGCGGCAGACGCTGAATCTCGCGGCACTACGCCATGGCAATGCAGAAGAAAGAAAAGATTTTGGGAGGAGCAGCAGGAGCAGCGGGAGCAGCAGGAGGAGGAGCGCTTGGACCTGGGGCAGCGCCAGTCACCTTGGGCTTGTTTTTGCTACCAGGTGGGCGGCCAGGACGACGCTTAACCGGAGTGGCCGATGACGATCCTGCGGCGGCCGGAGTTGTGTTGTTCTTGTTCTTGCTTCCACGAGGGCAACCCCGACCTCGCGGCGCCACCGGAGAACCAAGGTTCAGACGAGAACCATCTGCGTCAGCCATGTGGACAAGGGAAAAGGCTAGAAAACCCTAGATGGAGAGAGAAGATGATGCGGTGGAGGAGGAATCTGATTAGGGTTTTTACCCTTGCCAGAAGGTGCTTTATTTATAAGCACGTATTATCGGGCCCCCGGGATAAGCAAAGCCCATAAACGTATTCTACAAAAAAGTTAAATTCTGCACGTAGTAGACGATAAATACCAAAGGAGAAAAAATAAGAAGGAGAGGGTGTGGTTGCACGATATAAAGGACCTCGCCTTGGGCTCGGGGGCTTGTAAACAGGAGACATTACAAGAAAGAAGACGGAGTGAATTTTGAGCCTATGCTTGACTACAAGTATTCAAACATAGCCTCGGGGGCTACTCCCATCGGGAGCGCTGAGCGCGCACCCGATAGAGGATGAGATAATCAATATCGAGGATGAAGAAAGTATATCATACAAACTTCGGCTATATAGTCGACAAAATGCAAAGAGACTACTCCCATCGGGAGGGAATTGGAGGAAATTAATTTAAGTTCGAAATTCTTTGATTTTATCAGTCAAAACTTGGCTGCGATATAAGATTCTCGAGTTGCGTTATCGCAACGAAACTTGAATGCCGTGATTTATCACGAAGGTAAGACCCCGAGATCCGTCCTGTGTGGCCTGGTATACGCACATGGATGCGCTCTGCTGGTATGTATCCGTGTCTACGACGCGAAGAAAATCCTGGTGGACGCACTGGGTACCCTGAGAATCACTGGGATTCATTCTTTGTAAGTCCTAAATGCGGCAAAAGAATGGGTTTGACCGGTATCCCGAATTCAAGTCCAAGAGGATTGAATTTGAAGTAGGTGGCAAGTATCTGTTCCGGCAGTTAACTGACCTCTTGATCCGTCAGAGTTGTCAGGCTTGTTCATCAAAACCCCTTGCGAAAAAAATATCATGAAAGTAAGTCGAAAGACCAAGTCAAAGATTTGGATATATGAAGAAATCGAAGAATTGATCAAGTCGAAGATTTGAAGATTAGAGATTCAACCCGAATCTGCAATTCTGGTAGAATCTTAGGGGCTACTAACAAGGGTATAGTTAATAGAGCCCGTTAGTTGAGTACCCCTGAGGCCCGATGAGCTAGGCCCAATTGTAATGATAGTCGAATACGAGTTCTTACCATATGTCGATATTGTAATCTGTATCGGACCCTACCCGATCCTCGAGACCTGGCCACCTATATATAGGGGCCAGGAGGGGACGGTGTAGACCAGATTAAAAGCAAGCCAGGTTGAACACCCAAGTTTACATTCGATATACACTTATTTCGACTAACCTTTACCTTCGAGTTCATCCGACGCCCTATTCCCCCGATCCTAAGTCCTTCATCTAGGACATTTGTCGAGTTAACCCTCGTCACCGGGGATGATGCAAGTGATAATGAGGAAATAGGAAGGGCCGCCATTGCCATTGCCCAACCTACCCCCTCATCATCCCTATTCGCTTCCGCAAATGAATCAAAGCGCACCAACCACAATGCAACTTGTCTCATGGCTCACGCTACAAAGGTATCACCTCCTCTCACACCCATCATACCTAAGAGCCTATCTTTGATGGATTGTGTTGAACAAGTTGGTGATAATGATGATCTAAATGAAATGGACATTTTCATGTCAACCTTGCATGGGGAGACCAAAGCTCGCTTTGAGATTCTCCTAGATCAATGTAATGAAGCCATCCAACTAAATGATAAAAATGATGAACGCATTTTCAAGCTTGAGGGGCATGCTCATGACTATGCCGATGAAATTGCTTCTCTTACTCAATCTCTTGAGGAAGAGCATGACCTAAGGGTGTCACTTGAGACATCCATGTTGGGTCTTGAAGAATCTCACAATTTGGATATTGTCAAACTTAAAAATGATCATGATATTGCTCAATCCGTTGCTAATGAACTTAGGTTGCAAAATGAGAAACTAAATCTTATAATTGCTAATGAAGCAACCAAGTCTCTTTCTAGCACATTTGTTGCAAGTTCATGCTCAACTAACCCCTCTTGTGAGAAAGTCCCCCTAAAGGGAAATGAGAAGCTTGATGAGCTCTTGAATGCTCAAAAGCAACATGGTGACAAGACGGGACTTGGATATTCGTCCAAGTCCAAGAAGAATAAGAAGAACAAGAAGAAGAAGAAGAAGAGTGTCCCCGTGCCTCCTCCCTCATTAAAGAAGCATGTTCCTAGTGAAATATGCTATGATGAGAACGGTAATGTATTTGAGGAGGAGGTGAGGGAAGTTATTGGGAATGGCAAAAAGGCTATGCCTAACCATAATAACTTTGCGGGAAAATATAATCCTTCTTATGTTCTTTGCTGTGCATGTGATGGACATGTTTATGCTAAATTTGTTGGTTCATCAAATGAATATGTTGCATGGTCTATTTGGGTTCCAAAGACCCTTGTCACTAACAAGAAAGTACCCATTGAAAAATGTGGACCTAAAGTCAAGACTTGATCTCTTGTAGGGCTTTGCTTCCGGTGCTGATCAATGGATAATTGATAGTGGTGCTACCAATCATATGACCGGGAGCAAAGAAATGGTGAAGGAGCTTCACACCGGCTCATCCCATGTGGGCTACGTCACCTATGGGGATTCTTCAAGGTCAAAGGTATTGGGTCTCGGCAAGGTTGTTGTCTCTCACAATGTTACCAGTGGAAGATGTCATGCTTGTTGAGTCCCTTTCATATAATCTTCTTTCCGTTGCTCAACTTGCTAATATGGGCTTTGCAACCTTCTTTGATGTTGGGATTGTAGTTCTTTTGTGGAGCAAGTCTCTTAATGTAGGTCATGTAGGGCATGTCGAAAATGGCTTATATGTGATCGACTTCTCAAAGGAGGTCACTAAAGCCGCGACATGCCTCATGGCTAAAGTTGACGTGGGATGGCTTTGGCATCGCCGGCTAGGCCACATCAATATGAGAACTTTGCAAAGTCTCCACAAAGGCAACCACATCCTAGGACTAACCGATCTAACCTTTTCAAAAGATCGTGTGTGTAGAGCTTGCATTGAAGGAAAGATGCATGAACTTCCTCATCCTAGCAAGACCATCATTTCATCTAAGAGGGTCCTAGAGCTCCTTCACATGGATCTCTTCGGCCCTCCCTCTTATGAAAGTCTTGGAGGAAAGAAGTATTGCTTGGTGATTGTCGATGACTATTCAAGATACACTTGGGTCTTCTTCTTGGCACACAAGAGTGAGACTCAACAAACCGTCAAAGACTTCACCAATGAAGTGCAACGCCAATATGGTCAAGACATATTAATGATCCGAAGTGACAATGGCACCGAGTTCAAGAACTACACCTTGAATGATTTTCTCAGTGATGAGGGGATTCGCCATCAATACTCATCTCCCTACACTCCCCAACAAAATGGTGTAGCCGAGCGGAAGAACCGGACTCTCATTGATATGGCTAGGACCATGTTAGCGGAATTCAAGTCTTTGTATAACTTTTGGGCCGAAGCCATTAATACCGCATGTCATGCGTCAAACCGGTTATATCTCCGCAGGGGCTTGAACAAGACTCCGTATGAGATCCTCACTGGAAAGAAGCCTAACATCAAGTACTTCCGGGTATTCGGTTGTAAGTGCTACTATCTTAAGAAAGGTGTCCATTTGTCCAAATTTGATACAAAAGCTCTTGAGGGTACCTTTGTTGGCTATGCCGCTGAATCTCACGCCTTTAGAATCTTTGACAAACTCTCCGCTCGAGTTGTTGAAGTTTCTAATGTGAGATTCGACGAGAATGACGGCTCCCGTGTGGAGCAACGTGGTGTTTTTGATATAGATGACGAAATACCTCCTCTTGCCATAAGAAGAATGGGTGTGGGACATCTCATACCCGTTGAGGGACACCTTTTGGCGGAAGGAGAAGGACTATGCTCTACTCAAGTGGAGCCTTCACCCTCTCAAACACAACAAGCTCCACAAGGTCCCTTTGATGCTAGCCAAAGACAAGCTCAAGCCCCTCAACCATGTGAGCATGATCAAGATCATGACCATGAGCATGTTGGTGTCTCTTCACCAAGTGGTGATCAAGATCAAGCTCAAGATGAAGAGCAAGCTCAAGTTGAAGAGCATGCTCGGATTGGAGGTCAAGGCGAGGACCAAAACCGTGGAGATGACCAAGTGGCTTCTCAAGAATCTCTTGAAGAAGCTCAAGCTCGCCGTGCCATGAAGATAGCATCAACTCTCCGTAGAGGTAGCCACACCTTGGAGAGTGTGATTGGAAGTGTGATGAAAGGGGTGTCCACAAGGAGGCAATTGGCAAACTTTAGTAGCCACCATGCCTATATCTCTTGTGTGGAACCTCAAAAGGTGTTTGAAGCGCTTGAAGACCCGGATTGGGTAGAGGCCATGCATGAAGAACTCAATAACTTCGAGCGCAACAAGGTTTGGTCTCTAGTGGAGAAGCCCAAGGATTGCCGCAATATCATTGGAACCAAGTGGATCTTCAAGAACAAGCAAGATGCAAATGGGATTGTTGTAAGGAACAAGGCTCGTTTGGTTGCTCAAGGGTATTCTCAAATTGAAGGCATTGACTATGGAGAGACCTTTGCACCCGTGGCTCGCCTTGAGTCCATCCGTATCCTTCTTGCTTATGCATCACATCATAATTTTAAGTTACAACAAATGGATGTGAAGAGTGCTTTCCTAAATGGTCCTTTGCATGAGTTAGTGTATGTTAAGCAACCCCCGGGCTTTGAGGATCCTAACTTTCCGGACCATGTTTACAAGCTTGATAAGGCACTCTACGGCCTTAAACAAGCCCCACGTGCGTGATATGAGCGCCTTAGAGAGCTTCTTGTAGACCATGGTTTTGAGATAGGCCTCATTGATCCCACTCTTTTTACTAAGAAAGTCAACGGGGAGCTTTTCATATGCCAACTTTATGTAGATGACATCATTTTTGGTTCTTCTACAAATCTTTCAATGATGAATTTGCAAGGCTAATGACCGACAAATTTGAGATGTCTATGATGGGGGAGTTGAAATTCTTCCTAGGTTTTGAAGTGAAGCAATTGAAGGGTGGCACCTTCATCAATCAAGCCAAGTACACCCAAGACATGTACAAGAAGTTCAAGATGGACACCGGAATGAAGGGAGCCAAGACTCCCATGCCTACAAAGGTTACTCTTGATCTCGATCCTAATGGTAAAGAGGTGGATCAAAAACTTTATCGCTCTATGATTGGGTCTTTGCTCTATCTTTGTGCATCTAGACCGGATATCATGCTTAGTGTGGGAATGTGTGCATGATATCAAGCCGCCCCTAAGGAAAGCCATGTAATGGCGGTCAAAAGAGTCTTTCGATATTTGATTGATACCCCATTTTGGCCTTTGGTACCCGAAGGGAGCAAGCTTTGAGCTTGTTGGGTACTCGGACTCGGATTGGGCGGGAGACAAAGTGGATAGGAAGTCAACTTCCGGGGCTTGCCAATTTCTTGGTAGGTCCTTGGTTAGTTGGTCTTCCAAGAAGCAAAATTGTGTGTCTCTCTCCACCGCCGAAGCCGAGTATGTGGCGGCCGCGAGTTGTTGTGCTCAACTCCTTTGGATGAGGCAAACGATGGAGGATTATGGTATTCACTTCGACAAGGTGCCACTCTTGTGTGACAATGAGAGTGCCATCAAGATTGCCCATAATCCGGTTCAACACAACAAGACCAAGCACATCGAGATCCGCCACCACTTCATCCGTGACCATGTCAACCGAGGTGAGATTAACCTATCTTATGTAGGTACACAAGACCAACTCGCCGACATTTTCACGAAGCCCCTTGATAAAGCAAGATTCTGAGAGTTGAGGCATGAGTTGAATATCCTAGACTCTTGCAATGTGGCTTGATCATGTGCACTCATTCCCATATGATAGCGTGTGTTCCCATCTAGGTGTGGGCATGGAGATAGGGGGAGTGCGGTCCTAATTAATTGGGCTATCCCTCCCCCCATAATGCCAATAGCAAGCAATATGTTCTTTTTGTCTTTTGTGACAATTTTGAGCTTAATTGATGAGTTTTGGTCTTGGGCCCAAGATATATCTTCGCGGTGCCATACCTTTATACTCAAACATGGTGGCTTTGGCCACCGACCTCCTAAGTGGAGGTTTGTTCTCATTTGAGCCTTATTTGCATTTTATTGCCATTTTCAATGGGAATGTGTTCATGTTTGGCCTTATTTGGTTTTTATTTGCATTTCTGCAAACATGAACACTAAGTACCACTCAGTGACTTCCTTCTGACCCAAGCCTATCCCTTCCATCTAAAACTTGCTTTATCTTTTGAAGAAACATGCTCTTTTGCTTAGCTATGTGATCTGGTCGAGGCAGGCCGGAGACTCCGGGGTTTGCACCCTGGAGACTCCGGTGTCTGGAGGCCGAAGACTCCGGGTGACCAACCCCGGAGACTTCGGCCCTAGCGGTTTTCACCCTGGGTCAAAAGGGTCGGGTTGAGGGCAACCCAGCCGGTTACCCTCATTCACCCCCCACCCTCTCTCTCCCCAGGACGCCGCCGCCTCCCCTGGATCGCCGCCGGGCGCCTCCCCGGCCCCGGATCTGCCGCTTGCCGCCGGCCATTCTCCTCCTCAAGCTTCCAGAGACCTTTTCCTCCGGATTGCTTGCCGTTCCATGGAGCCTTCTGGTACTTTTCCTCCTCTTCCCATCTAGCTTCTCCTAGATTTAAGGGATTGGAAGATTGTGCTAGTTTCTGCCTATGGGATGCTTGTAGTTCGGCAATATGAGTCTCTAGCAACTTGAGGAACCAATTTGGTGCAAAGTTTTGAGCTATACCATGCCTCCTCTGTCTGACCTCGAGTTGCCCAGAGTCTCCGGGGTCCAAACCCCGGAGACTTTGGAGTCTCCGCCCTTCCAAGGCCGGAGACTCTAGGGTCAGACACCGAAGACTCCGGTGTAGATCGTCATTTTCAGTTTTGGCTCCACAAGCTGCTAGTTCCTTTCCTCTGAGCATGTTTTTGACTCTTCCCTTGCTACTTCGTGCCATTTTCTTCACAGGTAGCAGTGCAGGTGGTCGTCGCAAGCGTCTCCCTAGGAAGCACACCTTTGACTATGACCTAGCCAAGGATTGCTATGTGGAAAGGCAGAGTGTTGCTGCCATTGCTAGGGATGCTCTGAAAGAGAAAGCCCGCTTAGCTCAGTTGGCTAAGGAAGAAAGGGCCAAAAAGGCCAAGTTTGATCGCTTGCCAACCCTCAAGGGCATGTCACTTCCCGAGTATGCGGATATGAGGAAGAGGAAGATGTATGAGTTGCCAAGGAACACCAATGATTGCTGTTTTCATCGAAGGGAGCAAGAACTCATTTGCATCAAGCTCTATGCCAATCTCACCCACAAAGTTTGCCCACAAAAGGTTGTTGATTTTGAACATCTTCATAAGAGTGACTACTTCAAGGAAGCCCTTTGGATCACCGGAAAGCTTGGTCTTCACCCTCTCATGCAACTCAAGCAAGACTACAACATTCTCCTCGTGCACCAATTCTTTGCAACTCTTGTGTTTGGAGATGGAGAAGAGCTTCCCATGACTTGGATGACCGGTGATCAAGTTATCCAATCCAACTTCATTGAGTTTGCCGAAGAGCTTGGATACCCATTCAAGGGGAACCATGTGCCATGTGGTGCAAGGATGCATCTCTCCGGAGTTGCCTACAACAAGAAGGCGCTTGCTCCCCTCTATGGTAAGCTCACCAAAGATGCCGTTGATCAAGGCAAGAAGATTGTTGTTGGGGAGTCCTATGGTCTGAGAACAAGGTACAACATTCTCCTCCGTTTGTTCCGTGAGAATATTGCCCCAAGTGCGGGTAATTTGGATGCTCTTCGTGGTGGGTTGGTCAACCTACTTGCCTACTCTCATGAAGTCTTTTGCAAAGGACAAGAAGCTCAAGTTGAACCCATTGATGTCATGGACTTCATTCACCGGGAAATGTATGAGTGCATTCTTTCCAAGAAAGCCCCGGTCTATGCTCCAGTTTGTGATGAAGCTTATCAAGAGGAAGTCTCCCAACTATACTCTTTGTGTTGACATCTCCAAGTTGGTTGAGCACAAAACCGTGAAGCCTCAAAAGAAACCGGCACTGGGTGTGACCAATGAACCCTTTGCCGCCACTAGTGAAGATGAAGAAGATGAAGATATGGAAGGTGATGAGGATGATGTTGATGAGGAAGGAGACGAGGGTGAGGAAGAAATTGAAGTAACTCGGACTGCTCCTCCTTCTCCACCTAAGAGGAGAAGCAAGAATGCTAGCAATGTGCATTTTCCTTCGCGCAACAAAGAGGAAGTCAACAAGGAGATCAAGAAACTTTCATGGTTCAAGAGGACCATGCTTTGCATGGGAGTGGATATTCGCAAGGAGCAGCACAACATCTATGTTCAGAACAAGCATATCACTCACAACCAAGGCTTGATGGTCGATCATCTTCGTGCGCTCCGCAACCTTCCTCCTCCTGAGCATCCTCCTTCAGACTCAGATGATACTCTCAGCTATGGTGCTTGGAACAAAGAGATGGGCAGCTCACTCCAATGGGGAGATTTCGATGAAGTGTCCAAGCCCAATTATCCGTCTTCCTCCAGTCGTGGCAAGGGTCCTTTGGGTGATGATGAAGATCCTTCCTATGAGGGCAACGACGAGGACGATGACGAGTGACTTGTTGGGACGTGTAGCATCGCTCGTTTCCCCTTTTTGGTGTCTCGATGCCAAAGGGGGAGAAGAGTTCTATTAGTATGTTATCGGGGATTTGCAAGGGTCGGGCACAAGCATTTCTTTTGTTGAGCTTTCATTTGCCTATGCTTGTGCTCTCTTCTAGTACTTAGTTCTTTAAAAAAAATTGAACTTCGTTGTGGTACCTATCTTAATATGGTGCGAGACTTGTGGTGTGCTTTATTGTAATGGTCATGTCTTAATTGCTTCATACTGTTCTCTATGTATTATGCACATGTCCTTGGTTTATTACTTATAGGGGGAGCTTTGTGTCTAGTATGTGTGCATTTGCATCAAGCTTTTGTTGTAGGTTGCACACATCTAGGGGGAGCTCACCCTATTCTTGTTGATCTTTTTCTTGAACCTTAGTATTGTCATCAAACACCAAAAAGGGGGAGATTGAAAGAGCATTTTCTTGCAAAATCTATTTTTGGGTGTTTGTTGTCAATACTCAGGTATCTAACCATTTTGTCTCAGTCTAATCTCTATTTTAGGTGAAAATCTGAAGCTCTTCATGTTGCTGGCTTTCCTGCGCCGGAGACTCCGGGTCTCCTGCCCGGAGACTCTGGTGTTCACACACCGGAGACTTTGGGTTAGGGACCGGAGACTCCAGGCTAAGTCTCCGGGGCATTTTTTCGTCGAGTGTCACTCGCCCCAGATATGGGGGCGAAGACTCTGCCCGGAATCTTTGGCTGGAGGCCGGAGACTCCGGCCCTTGGCTACTTAGCCCGGAGACTCCGGCCTAAAAAGGCAGCAATGGCTAGTCCATCTTCTTGGACTATATAAAGGCTTCTTCCACCTCAAGTCAACGCTGCGGCTCACACTCTCTCACCTCCATTGCTGCCAAGCTTCAAAGCTCTAGATCTCCACCTCTAGCCAATAGATCTTGAATCCCTTTGAGGATTCGAAGGAGGAGACCTAGCCCATCATCTTCACTGAAGGAATTTCATTTCCCCCTCCATTTGCTTGGAGGATTTAAGCCTAGGGTTTCTTGAAACCCTAGGTATTGTAAGTGCTTGATTGACTCATCTCTGTGGTGATTCTTGCCTCCGTGGCGTTCTTGGGAGCCTCCAATTGAGTTGTGGAGTTGTGCCCCAAGCTCCGTGTAAGGGATTCGTGGTTTCCCCAATACCACCGCTTAGTGGAAACGAGCTAGCCTCCGTGGCTTGCTCACCGGAGAACAAGGTGAGCCTTTGTGGCGTTGGTAGACTCCGTGTCACCACACCTCTCCAACGTAGACGTACTTCCCCTCAAAAGAAAGGAACTACGGGAATACATCCTTGTGTCTCCGGTCTCCACTCTTCGATTATTTCTTTCTCTTACTTGTATCTTGCTAGTTACTTGTTTACTTGCATGCTTGCCACTCATAGGAAATTCACCTAGTTACACATCTAGTGAATTTACTTTGTGTCAAGCCTTAAAATTGAAAAAGTTTAAAAATTGTCTTAGCGCCTATTCACCCCCCCCCCCTCTAGTCGCCCATACCGATCCTTTCAGATACCATTGGGGAAACTTGGATGTCAAACTACTAGATACCCCAAAGTCCTTTAGGCGCCCATCCGGTAGCCACTCATCTAACCAGAAGAAAGTGGTTGCCCCATCTCCCACCATCGAGGAGGTCGTGGCTTCGAAGATCTCCGATACTATTGGGGAAAGTTGGATATCAAACTACCAGATACCCTAAAGTTCTGGACTTCATGCAAACTACCAGACACCCTGTAATGTTCTGTGAGTATCTTTAGAGTTGCACGCCCGAAGGACACAGAGCGTGCCGTGGTGGTGTGAGTGTGCATCTTTGGCTAGCATACGCGAACGACCGTTAAACCTGGTGGAAGGCTCTACTTGCTGATACGTGGTGCGCAGTCTTGTGCCCGCTCCCGTAGTAGGTGCCGTCCACTCCATTGCTCTTAAATTTATATTGATTGTTATATATTGTCATCAATTGAACAATAGAGGAATTCGTATTTCCATGATACAAGAAAATTATCATGTTTTTTAAAGTCAGATTGCTAAAATGACAAAACAGCTCAAGTTCTCACACAACATCCCAATGACAAAACTACTCTCAAAACCGAATTCAGAGAGGTAAAGTACATTAAGCGGTCATACAAAATACAGCATCTGTGAAGAAACAGGTGATATAAGATCGATGGTTTCATACTGACCTGACAAATTGAGGAAATGTGAATGGTCACCTTGAAATAGAAATTATAATAATAAAAAATCAATGCCCCTGTCCTGATGTTACAAGCTCCATGATTCCATCACAACGGGAGTTAATCCCCTTATCATCTACTGGAGATGCCCAAAAGTTTTTCTTCCTTCCAAATGTTCAACTAAAATCTTATCTTTAAATCTAAAAGAACCTATAGGGGAAAGACATGCCTTTCCCCTAGTAAGAAAATAATCAGAATCAAGCTGCTTCCCGGGAATGATCCAGTCACTTCCTCTTGGACTCTTGGACAGCTCTATATGGAACTCAGAAAGAAAAGCATGTGACTGGCTCAAAATACATAATCTCCAACAACTCCCTGAATTGCCACACCAGGGATAAAACTACTCTTCTCGCCAGGAGCAGCTGCCAAAAAAAAAAACTGTCCATCTGTTCCTTTCTCATGTTCATGCATAGTACATATACAAGCTGTTGGCTGCAGCACAGGCAATTAAATTTTCCGCCGGGTGCCATGCCAAATGGAGCAGTTTTGTGCTCAAGTCGTAGGAATTCCCATTGGCATCTATTCCAGTGTTCTCTGCACCAAAATAAGGTTTACGTTATAAATAGCTGCAGTGCCTCTATAGCTTAAGTACTTGGCATTTAAAACATGAGGCTAACCTCGTCTAACATTCCTTGTCATAGATCTCACAGGCCGTGCAGGATTCTGGGTCTGCCTCCTGCACAAGTAGGAAAAATGATAGAATCAAGAAACAGTTGGCACCATCGTACTACAGTTGAGCGAAAAGGGTCGCATAGGAGCATCGGTAATCACTGCAACAATTGATTCTACAGGCAAACATAGTAGCAGCTAATGCACATCGATTCATATGATATGCATCATTTGCTCAGCATAACTTTCTTTGCTTCCACCATTTCTCTGAAATGAGGAATTACCTTGTAGGGTTTCGAGTTGCTTCAAGCGTTGTTACCTCACCATCACCAGCACCACAATTGAACACCCGGAAAATGTTGCTGAAGGAACACAGATCAACAAACCATTAGTACCTCAAGGAAACTAAGCTGTACTACAACTGAACTGAGCTGAGCATACCAAACTACCTGTAAGAACCAGTTGCTACTCGCAACCCATCTCCACTTTGACAACACTCAAATTTGTCAAAAATTGAATCATTTTCATATAAATCACATAACTGCAGTTTCAGGAAGAAACACGTTAAATTAGGGTTACTCAAAGGAAATGTGTTTGCTGTCCATTGCACTCAAAGAAATATCAATCGTTTAGCGTGGAATAGATTACCTTAGGCCTTAGATACTCGTGAACCTGGAACGTCGCAACTGGACCAGAATCCATATTAACATCCCATAGCTGTAACAGCAGATAAATAATCTAATGAAAAGCACCAAAATAGAGTACTTGGCAATGTGACTGCTACTAGCTTACTGTACATATTATAACACTTACATAGCTACATGTAACAGAATACTGTAAATTCTCTAAAGCAGTAGTTTACGAGCTGAAATAAAATACTAAAGTTACACCAAACAATGTAAATAAAGATATAGACAAACAGTAATGATGTATATATTGGTTATTGTATGACTACGAATGATAGAGTGAATTGCATCTGAAGAAGTACATTGTGCAATGCAAATATATATGCACGGTCGCTCCAAAGTAGAAACAACATATGGATCTTTGAAATATCAGCAGATATACTCTATTACAGTATATACATTAATTTGGTTATGTTGTATCAGAGGTTACAATGTAGAAAGGTAAGGGTGGCATGGGGTCAACAACAACAAAAACAGATTATTAAATTGCAGTGGCACTGGCACACCCGAAGTTCCAGGAACAAACCTTCAGAGTCATGTAGTCGCGACTCAGAATATGTCTCCCATCCATGGAGAACTTTATGTCCGAAATTGAGGCTATAATCTCAGTAAAAAAGGATCTTGAACCCGTGGACTCATGCTGCTCAAAGCTACAACATCAAACAGCAACATCTATGAAAAGTTAAAAACAGTGCAAAGCAAGATGAACAATTTGAGGTAGAACTGATGAATCACTGTCCATCGTTTGTTCTTCTAAACAAAGTACTGTGTGTAGAAATAATAAAATGAGCAAGTATCAAACGAAAGCTCACAGTTTGGAATGAGTATCACAAAGAGCTGATTGCCGCAGGTCAACAAGTCGAATGGAGCCCTTTGAGCTACTATATGCCAATGTATTACAATGAGAAGGATGGAACTCCGCAGATGTTATAACCTCTGCAGATCACAAATGTGACAGCCAGGAAACATGTCATGCAACCAGATGCCACCTCAAAAACTCAAACATGTTAAAATCCAAGGTCAATTAGGATAGACCAACTACCAACTCGTGTTTCAAGTACTCCCTCTGTCCGAATGCATGTGGCACCCTTGTTTTCCGTGTTTTAACTTTACCACAACTTTGACAAATATTACATGTGTTACTTGTTATAAAAATTATACCATTAAAAAAATTATTCGAATATGAATTCAATGGTATATCTTTCTTGGCATATAATTCATGTTTTGTTGGTTAAAATGTTGGCCAAACTTCAACCTCGGAAAACGTGTGCACCACCTAAACAGGGACGGAGGGAGTAAGAACTACACATCCATCTCACTAGAAACAATTTAGTTTAACATTTTCTATATTTTGTCATTTAGATGAAACAAAATAATATACCATAACGCTGTACTGTATAATATGCAGCTAAGTCATGAGCATTAAACTAGTCACATTACTTCACTTAGCCTATTGCCATAGCTGCATAGGAGGGTATCTTTTTCCAACAAAGTGAGTTTAGGCTGTAAATGATTTTGTCTCAAACCTACAAAGCTATAAAGGTATGCCTCTAATAAGCGCATCTAAGAGTTTGAAGATTTGGATGTTATACCAGTGAGATCCTCCATGTTTGTTGGCTTAACGTCAACAATATTGAAACTTTGATTGCTGATTTCCAAATTCCAAAGATTTATTCTCAAATCATCTGCTGATATGAATGTCTCACCATCACTGCGAACAGAAAAACAGGAAGCAGTATATGTCACTAAATAAAAGATGGCCAGGTTTCAGCTCAGCTAAACGTATATGAGGTGCACGGCAGTTATATATACTCGTAATGACAACCTTGAATGAAGGTAGGAGATCGTGTATTAAACTAGAGGATTATATGTAGACATGCAAAGGGTTTAGAAACTTGTGCATTATCATAGATGTACATCATATTAAAATATGTGCACCCGCACAAAATCATTAAAAAACATGAACAGATGTGCACTGTACAATTTGATCATACTTTTGTGTAGAGCCCATTGAATCATGTCACTGCATGAGTTTTTGCAGGTGCCACATAAAATAACATCATGTACATATGTGTTTACATTTTTTCTGCATACGCAAGTAACTATTCCTTATCTAATGCACCCACCATGCCTGTACAAAATTAACTCATTAACTGATCGTAAGTATAATGATGCAGCTTCTTACATACAGTCCAAACACACGTAAAATTCTACAGACGAAAGTCAGAGAAGTCATGAGTAATGTCCAAACCTGTTATTTGAAATGGAATTGATGTGGTAGTCATGTGCATGAGCATAAACTCTACGACAATTTGCAGCGAGACTTGTTTCTTGGCTTGTAACCTGTTGTATGGGGAAGGTTAGGTAAATGTAGAAAATAAGAAGCTATAGGATGTCGGACATGAGGGTGTGAAACATTTGAAGATTGTGTACAGCACAAGACATTAGCAGTGATATGTCTGGCAATTAAAGAACAAATTTGAGTTGAGTACAACTACCACGGGCAGGCGAAGTAAAGGAAGTCCACTAGGCTTTAAAATTCCACCATTCGGAACATGTGTGCTTGGGCCACCATTCACATGAGCATTTGTAGTGTTCATATTCATCTCACATATCTTTTTAACCTTCTTCTCTTGAACCTATACAAAGTATCTCGATTAAGTACAAATTCATTGTCAGATGCACCATCTTATGATATCAAATAAATAGACCTTGAAATGAGTAGGTAGATAAAGTTAGCCCAAAATGTATTCAGCAGAGAAACGTCAAAAATAGGAACATAAAGAATATCAAAATCATCAATAAGTTGCACAAAAACACATACAAGAAGCAAATATGTGCACCAAGCAGATCAGCCAAAAAATATCATAGAGGGTAATTTATTTAATAGTAACACATACAAAGGGTTTTCAAGAAAATGCAAGCTAGAAGGAGTGGAGCAGTTCACTATAATAGGAAATGTTCATAGTTGTTGACCAATGAGGCATACCTTCCAAAACTTTATCGTTTTGTCATTTGTGGACAGAAGAAACGATGCACCATTTGTTTCTTGGCACCACTTTATCTTGTTAATCTTCTCTTCAATTTCCAAGCTTTTAAGGTAATCGAACTATTTCCATAACAACATCAGTTGGTCAAATTGCAGGTACATCAGAAAACCAATGCTGCCACTTAGCAATTAACAAAGGTATACCTCTGGTTCATGGCTTTGAAACTCGGTTTTGTAACGAAATTCTGGATGCCTGCTGACAGAATAATCAGCTTTCTCAGCCTCTTTTCTAGAGACATGCTACAGAAAAACAGAAACAGAAAATGTTCAACCATCAGAGCACAGCAATAAAGGCCAGAAGTAATATCTTTTTCTCGCAAAGAAAAGGTCAATTTTATGTACATACGTCTTTGGCATCTGTTATTTCAAACAGAACAACTCGCCCCCCTCTGTCCCCGGTGGCAAGATGATGTCCTGTTTTATTGAACTCTATTGCTGAGATGATGTCAACTGCAGAGAAGAATAAGAAAAACACTAAGGTTAATAAGTACTTAAGTTAACAATTATCCGTAACATATTATGCATTATGCCACTCTATAGTTTGTTTGATCATACAAGATGCAATGGGGATAAACACGTATAACAACAAGCAACCATACAAACTAATTAATTTTACTAACAAGCACATATACGAACAAAATTTAAAGCCTAAGAAGCTGACACACAACTGGGATAAACGGTACCAAGAATAGCGTGGCTTTCATCAAATCGTTGCAAGACTTTGGTAGCTTTAAAGCAGTCAATGTCAGTGCTATACATCAGCAGTGTGGTCAATTGACATCAAGATTCTCGAAAAATTGCTGTAGTGTTCATATATACACCAAAGTCCATCATGTGTGGAAACTTGTGTAGAGGTTGACCTCAAGCATTTGAAAATCCATGTGACTCACAAATATGACTTGCCAAAAGTAGAGAGTGAAATTGATGGGGAACGAAGCAACACAGGCAACATTTCAGGTTCTATCAAAAGGTTGACCTTTTAGGTGTATGCCTACTGCCTAGTGATACCGCAGCAAGCTGAATTAGGGTGGGCGGACAATAATCAAGTATTAAAACGAAAATGATCTAATCCAATGCGCCTCCACGTTTAGCTGAACATCGCATCAGGTATCAGAGAGATGGAAACCCACTCTGTACTCGACGCGATACCACCAAACAAGCGACATGAATTAGGTATCGATGAATCCGACCGAGGCATCTGCGTCGTGAATTGCGTGTTGGGCATCATCCGCTTTGCATATCAATGATTTTTCAGCTAGCGCCCACACCCGATGCATGATTCAACGGACCTAAACCCGTATCCAAGCTCTATTGTAGTGTCCCCTTATTTCATAGCACGCAGCCTACAGAGGTACAAGAGCAGACCATCATAATTGTTGGACACGTACCTCAGCACAAACATGCATTGCCGGGCCAACGGCAATTGCCAGCCTACTTTCTGTGCTTACGTAATACATTATCCAACTAGGGCGTTGAGGTTGAGCTAGACTCCTACGGGACACACTCTACCGTCCTGTTAGAAATGGAATGAACTTGACGGCTCCACCGAATGACACATCTCTATGCATCTGCCAGTCAAAGCTAGCTACAGAGCATCAACAACAGCAGGGGGGTGCATCACTGATCTGGAAGAGAGAGAAGCAGCAGTTGCTCCCCATAAGAAAGCATGGAGCTTTGCGGGAAAATTGGTGGCTCGATCCGCGCAGGAATCCCCTAACCATGGCATCATAAGCTCCCATTGACGGGTCCTAAGCTGGTAGCCAGCTCGGGAGCAGAGAAGCGGTAAGATCCAGCTGGGTAGAGCAGCGACGAAGAAACCAAAGGCGAGGAGGAGAGGGGTCGATCGGTACCGTCCTGGACGTCCTCGCCTGCTCCGCGCTCGCCGAAGACCTGGGAGAACCTCCACTCGAGCGGCGGCTGCGGGGTCGGGGCCGAGGCCTCCGTGGGCTCGGGCGCCGCTTCCCCGTTCATCTCCTCCGGCCGGATCGGACGCGTCGGAGGAGGGGAGTGGGCGCGAGCTGGAGGGGGGAGGCGGCACGAGGCTGGCGGGTCGGGATCGGCAGCGGGGCTCCCCGGCGAGCGAGAGGGATGCTGCTACGCGGCGGGTGTGGCGATGCCGGCGAGGGTTTGGGGGGTTCAATGGGGCGAAATGGCCAATAAGAAATGGGGGGAGATTGGGAGAGGGGGGGGGGGGGGGGGAGGGAGGTGGTGGGGTCCGGATGCGACGACAACCCAGAGGCAGAGGACAAGAAACCGAGAGAAGGAAATTGTTTTTGGAGCTCCTCCCGGATTATGACGGTGCGGTCATTCTTGGCGTCACCGCGTGCCCGGCCCGGCGCCCGAGCTGGTGGTTCGTTCGCCGTCGTTCATCCCTCTGCCGCCGCCGATGAGGAAAACATGCTGTCGTTCGTTCATCCCTCTGCCGCTACACCGTGCGTGCATTTTCACCGGGAAGGAAGCTCGTGGAAAGCGACGATACGCGAGAATGGTTGTCGCGCTGCGGCACGTAGTTGGTGGACTGGACGGGTGGCGGGGAACAGTGGATGCTGATGCAACGGCCGTTGTATTTTTCCTCCTCGGTGATGATCTTCGAGCGAAGAAAAGCGTCGTCGGATGTCACCGTCCTTCTAGTTTCTTTCTAGCAAGAAAAGCGTTTCGTTCTGGGTTAAAGTATTACGGCTGTTAATTAAGCGTGGTTTGCAGGCAGGTTACAGTGTTTGCGACCACTAGGATATTACCACGTCTTGTGACGATAAGCTAGGATAACAACGTTTTGGGTATGGAGGACACTGACATGACATCAATCCGTTTTACCAAACGCCACGAAGAATCTTATACTCCCTCTTACCACTATTACCTATTTATGAGTATAAGTTTTATTCTAATCACTTGTAAGGTAGTGGTAATCTAGGCCCAAATGGACCTAGCGGGTCGCGGCTAGGCATGGCAGTTCCGGCGCGGGGTGATCCTATGCGTCACCCTGGTTGGTGCGGGTCGGTGCGCCGCACACCGTAAACAATATCTTCTTTTTTCCTCTCTTCTTCCAACCGCACGCCACCGCCGATGTTCTTGTTCCTATCGATGCCCATCGCCTGCCGCTGTTCTGGTTCCTACCGGTGCCCCCGCCTCCACCGCTGGCCTAACCGTTGGACACCGCCCCGCCTTCCTCAAGCCGCTACCTCCGTCGATCCACCGACCCCGGCCAACCATCCCTCTAAGCTCTCCGACCGGCGAACCCCCTCTCCGGCGAGCTCTTCGGCACCCTTAAACTCTAAGAACCACCATACCCCCCCCCCCCTCCTAAGGCTCTCTTTGTCACCTTCGTCGGTGACGCCGCGGCCAGCTATTACTCCCTCCGACCCATATTACTCTTTGCTAATACGGATGTATCTACCACTAAAATGCGTCTAGATACATCTACATTGGCGAAGAATATTATGGGTCGGAGGAAGTACCTATTTACGAGTATAAATTTTATTCTAATCACTCGTAAGGTAGTGGTAATCTAGGTCCAAATGGACCTAGCGGGTCGCGGCTAGGCATAGCAGTTCCGGCGCGGGGTGATCCTATGCGTCACCCTGGTTCGTGCGGGTCGGTGCGCCGCACATCGTAAACAATATTTTCTTCTTTCCTCTCTTCTTCTTCCTACCGCACACCGTCGTCGATGTTCTTGTTCTGGTTCCTACCAGTGCCCCTGCCTCCACCGCCAGCCTAACCGCCGGCCAAGCGCCGCGTCGCCGCCCTGCCCTCCTCAAGCCGCTACCTCCGCCGGTCCACCGCCCCCGGCCGACCATCCCTCTAAGCTCTCCCATCGGCGAACCCCCTCTCCGGCGAGCTCTCCGACACCCTTAAACTCTAAGAACCACCATACCCCGCACCCCCAACCCTAAGGCTCTCTTCCTCGCCTTCGCCGGTGACGCCGCGACCAGCCGCGCCATCCCCGTCTCTGGCAAGGTGGGCGGCGGTCTGACAACCTCCTTCCTCCGATCGTCTTGCTCTGGTCATCCTTCCTTCCTCCCACATTAACGGGCTGGCCCACACTCGCGCGGGAGTGTGCGGCACGATGTAGACACCATCTTGGGTGGAGTATAGGATTCGCCCCGGCGCGTTGCACCTCGGGATGTCCTTTACGCCGGCCTGGTTGGAAAGTATGGCCCACCGCACACCCCAGGCGGATTGTTGGGTTAGCTCAGTATCTTTTTTTTTGTTTTCTATTTATTTTCCTTTTTTTCTTCTGTTTTTAAATTTTGCATTTTTAGAATTTGAAAATTCTTTAAAACCTGTAAAATATAAAATTTGAATTTTACAAAATAAAAAAACAAATTGGAACAAATTTTAACATTAAAACAAATATTAAATTGGAATAAATTTCAAATTGAAACAGTTTTCAATTTACAATAAATTTCAAAATTCAAATTGGAATAAATTTCAAATCGAAACAAATTTCAATACCTGATTTAAAAAATTCTGAATTTTTTGAATCAAAATAAAATTCAAAATCGTAAGAAATGTTGTAAAAGAAAACTAAAAAAGGAAACAAAAATGAAAAATAAAAAAGTAACAAAAATAAAAACATAGAAGGGAAAAGCGAAATGGGCCAACCTGGCCGGCCCATACCGCGTGGGGGCGTGCGGCGCGCGGTAACGGTCAACTTGGTCGGATTATAGGAATTGCCTCGCACCTCTGCTTTGTGGTGGTGTATACTGTAACATCCCAGGATGTGAGGCTAGAAATAGAGAGAACACAGAAGTGTGCATTGCATTCATGCCTAGAAAATCTAGGAAATTTTCACTGTTTTTAAATAAAACTTGTCAAAGTGATTGAAGGTACTCTTGAGTTGATGGAATTGAAGTAGCTCATCGACTAAAGTGCGATAAACTTCAACATGACCTTTGTTAACAACCTTGTTTTGGGTAGAGATAATAACAACAATCAAATGAGATGAATGTGAGGTAGGATTAATATGTTAACACATTATTTTAGGACCTTATAACCAATTCTACCATGATCACCATGGTATTTCTTAAACCTAAATCATTGAAGCCATTCCTAGCTTAAAGAAAGACAACACAAGTCTTAACTTGACTCTTAATCTACTTTGTTTTCATATCTTGATTATCATAATTTTTCCCATCTAAATCTATTTATCTCCAGAACAAGGAGAGAGTCTATATCAAATCCAATATCATTCCTATCTCTTGAGATAGAATCATAGGGTATAATTCAGAAGCTTCAGAAGAGGGAGAGACTAACCTAGTACCAAGTTGGTTAGAGGAGTTTACAATAGAGTTTAACTACTTAAATAATTAGCCAGTACTTGTGGGTATAATTTAACTCACTCTTAAACTTGTTACCAAAATTGGTAAACCACAAGGTCTAAAGTGCATAAAAGTCCCCCATTCTTATTTAAATCGTAACTTATTAACTATATGAGATATAACAAAACCTAAGCTCATTTACATTACATTAAATAGTTCAAACTATTTGAATAAAAATAACTATGACCATTTTGAAACTCTTTTGATCGTGCCTTGGTGAAATCAAATAGAATCATTTAAAATTTGAACATGACCTTTGATAACTTTGGATATTTTGAGCACAACTTATAATAGGAACATATAAGATATGACAATATGCATAATTCACAATAACAAGATCATTTCAAAAATGAACTTTGGAAGTTAAACTTCCAAATAATTAATACAATATCCATTGATAACAATTTAATTATGAATTACAAATATGTATAAGAATATGAGTTGATTCAGCAACAAGTCCATTTAGTGCCAAATGCCACTTGGCTGTCCAAAATAAAGATTATTAGAGGATAATCATCATGCCACCTAGGATAGTTATCCACTTGAAAATATCTTAGGATAGTTATCCACTTGAAAATATCTTATGATAGTTATCCACTTAAAAATATCTTAGGATAGTTATCCACTTAAAAATATCTTCCTTTACTTGAACCCCAAGTAATGCTCATGCCTGAGAGCTTGACAACAAGTAGCTTACTCACCAAATTAAAACAAGCGTCACCACTTGAGGTGTCAACTTGTGGAGGACCTCAAAATGCTATAAAAGGAACCCCTTGGCATCCATTTTGACACCATAAAATCATGGTAGGAGGACACCAACGAATTTGGGACATATCATACATTAGATAGGGCCAAGAAACACCACCATCACACCAGCAACACCACCATCACACCAGTAACACCACCACACAATCCACCCTGCTCATGAGTTGAGCAACAGGGCAGGATTCACCACCACCAGCACAACCACAAGAACCAAACCAGCAAGACCAAGACCAAATGGTTACTTAGTTCAATTAGGAACTAGGTCAAGCAGCTAGGAGGTGCAGGCATGCCACAAGATGCAGGTTTATCAGATTTCCCGAAGAACAAGCTTCACAAGACCACCAGGTTGGTCTAGCATAAGAAGAAAGAAGTGTAGTTAGTGGGAAAAGGGAATCACTCACCATATCCAAGAGAAACATACCTCTGATTCAAAATCATCATCTGGCTAAAACTAGGAGCAAGCAATAATATTTACTCTAACCAGATTTGTAGGAAGAAAATAGTGAGAGGTGTGAGAAATAGGTTTGATAAGCAGATATCATCCTGAAACCAATGGGGGGTAGGAAAATGAATTGGTGTATCTAAACTAGTAGATACTCATTGTCATAGAAACCATATGGACAACCTTGCCTTATATCCAAGTTTGCATTAGGCAAGTAACTAGGTATGTGGGAGAAGACCACAAGTTTATATCTTGGATGGTGGTTTAGACTTGAAGCTATGGCACATTAGTCTCATCTGAGGAGTGAGCACTACCTTCCTAATTAGGGTAATTCAATCATAGCAAATCCCATTTCCTTTATCTATCCATGTGGGACATATTCTAATATTCCTAACTTATGCATCACCTTGTGATCATGAGTAAAACCTTAGCATCACATCCTATATCTTAACCCAAGAATTATGTCCACACCATAATCATTTCTAATATCAACCATATTATTTATCCAGTGATTAACTTGAACACATTAATATGTGCATGAGTCTTAACATCAAATAAAGAGCATCATGTTCATATGCTTAGAGCAGAAAATCCAATGGTAGGAGTAACCATCTATAGTAAATCTATTTTCATCTAAAGACAAATTAAAGTATTACTTAATCACCTAGCAAATTATTCAAGTCCTATAAAATATTTCAAAAACAAAGAGCATGACATTTAAAATTACTTCTATTCAAAATCTTATTCAAACCTTAATATTACTCAAAGTATTTTATGTGCTTATGCACATAAAAGTTATGCATGATGTTACTGAACAAAAAAAATTATTTCAAAAGTAGTCCTAATTCAAAAACCTGCAAATATGTTTGAATTCAAATAGATGACTTGAAACCAGTAAATAAAACAAAAAGAAAAGAAACAGAAGCTAAAAAAATAAGAGAGGAGAGTTACCTGGCCGAAGCCCACCACCGCGGCCCAGCAAGCCAGCCCACTTGGGGCCCGGCCAACTTACCGGTTCGGTAAGTACTGACAGGCGGGACCCACCAAGGGGAGCCGTCGTCTTCCACCTCCCGATCGGGGAAGTAGCTCGGTGGCGTCTCCCCGTCGCTCGCCGTGCGCCAGGATTCGCGCCGCCGCCTGTGGTGACCCAGCATACCACTGCATGTTATAGTATACAAGTCATTGACATAACACTCGTGAAGTACCAATTCACAAATATTACATCCCTCAGAGTGGTACAACAGAAACATAGCGGTCGGTCTTTATTCAAATACTGAATATTACAAGCCATAATGTTACAAAGGACTCCAGTTCCTCCTCAGTCCAAAGAGGAACACTAGATGGTTCTAAGTTGATACTACAAACCTTAGCTACAAATGAAAGTAGTAAACTAAACATGGTGCCCAACTCTAGTCGCTTTATTCTAGAGGTTCGATGCGACCAAAGTTTCTATCCTATGACTCTAGGTGTCGGCTTCCTCCTCGAGTCCTTCGTCGGGACCATAGGAGATGGTGTAGTCGATGTCTTCGACTCCTCCTGATAGATCCAGTTCTTCGTAGTAGATCTCCTTGTAGTCCTCTGGGCTTCCTTCGGTTTCTTCAAACTGGCCCTCCGAGTCTAAGCAAGGGTTAAAAGGGAGTGGGGTGAGTAACGAGCGTTACCCAGCAAGTTCATTTAATAGCATAGAGGTGTTTGATGCACTAGCTATGACCATAGACTAGAAAGTCTTAGGCCAAATGCAGTTTTTATAACCATTTCTTCAAAGATTGATTTTATTCAAAGAGCTATGTCTGTCTGTCTTCACAGGTTGATTAGAGCTTCGATGGGCTCCTTTCCTGCCGTGTTCATAGCTCCTTCCCGGAACAGGGAGTATCTTGATACTTTTGTACACTCTGCAGAGGTGGTCACTTGTACCCATAGGAGATCAACGCTTTGCTGCACGACCGGGTGTACTTCCCGTCCATACTTCCTTGGTATGTGGCCCAGCTGTTGATCCGAGCCAATCACTATTCCTTCCCGCGACCATGCATACCCACCCTTTTGCGGCTCCAACTTCGGTTCGCTACCCTCGCTGGTCTACACTTTGGTAGTTGCCGACCTCGGCATACTTGTCCTCCCGGACAATGAGTTACCCCCACCGGTTTGGTTACACGCTTTGGGTAACACCGGCCTCGGCACTCTACCCCCATCATTGCCGCAATCCATCATAGACCGCCAGAATCGTGAAATCATTAGGGGGATTCCACCCATCCCGAAGCTCCTCGCAGGGAGACAACTGCTCCAAAACGGCGCGTCCGTTGATATGCATGAGGGAAAAGATACAGCTGACTCTTCCATCCCATTCCAAACCCTATGGTTGACCGTATTTTATGGCACAAGAATCACTGGCGACATTGGTTATTAGTCCTAGGTGAACATTCCCGTCACAGTGGGACCTCCACCATACTCTTACCATGGTCCCACTGCCCACCTTCCTAGGTCGACAACCACCATGGTTGCTAACCACTAGTCATATTCATTCAAGAAAAGCAGAACCTTTGCTTTTAAATGCAATCATCATAATAATACCACCAGTATATTTGCAAGTACTTTGTTAAAGATAAATAAGAGATATGAGCAAGAGTGAACTTGCCTGCAAACTGTAAGGTAGTGCAGTTGGATTTGTTGAAGTGACCCGGGACCTCGGGTTCTGGAAAACATCATCATTGTCCGATAAGGGCAATGGTTAAAGATTCAAATAATGCATGCCTTTAAAGTGTGTGTGTGTTCCCTTTATACCCCCAGAAGTGTTTCATTCTTATCCTAGGGTTTATATACTCCTTTTATGATTTTAAAGAGTATATGGTATCAATTGCTTCATACAAGAATATTCTTCAATATTCTGGAATGGAGTTCAATTTTGATAATGAGTTCTATTCTAATTAGGTTTTTCTTAGATATTTCACAACTAGAGAAAAATTCTTTTAAAGTTCTCTTTCCCATTATTTTCATTGGGGTGATTTATTAAAAGTGTATATACCCTAATTATGAATTTATCAAAGTATATATTAGGTGAAATTCATTCAAGAATACTAAGGACAAATTCTTGAATGAATTTACTTGATTTTATTTCAAGAATGTTATTTCCCTTTTTACCTTCTCATTTAAATCATTTCTAGAGGTTTTTCCTTTAAAAGAAAACTTCATAAGTCAATTATGAATAAATCATCTCTTACTCACAAAATCACTATTTATGTGATTAAAAGGTCAAAAATCATTTAAAGTTATTTTTGCAAAAATCAGATTTATTTTCCTACTTTTAATTGGGTGTTAAAAGGTTTTTCTAAGAAACCCCTTTATTTTATTCCAATTCCTGTTTTTAAATTCTGATTAAAACCTCACCCTCTCTCTCTCACTCTCTGCCAGACCTGGCCCACTTGTCTGCCGGGCCCACCTGTCGGCGCCAGCCTTCTTGGTCGAACCCGACCAGGTGGCTCGGTCCGCCCGACCGGTCGCACCCCCTCGCTCGCCCCCATCTTCTACCTCACGCTCTCTCTCTCTCTGGAGATTGTATCGCCTCATCGCCGCCGCGCTCGATTCCGATGAGCTCCGCCAGAGTCCGCCGCCGAGATGGTGACCATTCGATAGATCAAGCGACGACAATTCTGCCTGTCCGTGAGATCTTGTCGATTGCCCCCCGGACGCTCTCATCCCCTTCACCTCTGAAGCTCTGGATCTTGGCCATGGCGACCTCGAGCTTGCACTTGAGCTTCTTGGCCTTGTCCTCGGCAAGATTTGGTGCTTGGCGAGCTAGGTGATTCGCCGATGTGTCATCGGCGTCTTCCCCTAGCTTGATGCCGTCATGGCCGCGCGGGCACTGCCCCGCCATGCCATGGTGGTATCTCCTGGGCATCGAGTAAGTGCTTCTCCTCCACTACTCCCCCTCTGTTCTTCTCTGTACCCTCCTGGAGTTTGCTCCATGCCCTCCTAGAGCTTGCTCCATGCCCTCCTGGAGCTTGCCCTGCTCTGGCCATGCCCACCTGGAGCTTGCGCTGGCCAAGCTCACCTGGAGCTTGTCCTGACTATGCTCACCTGAAGCTGGTGCTGGCCCATGTTCTCCTCTCTCTGCTGCACTGGGGTCTCTCCCCAAGCTTGCACTTATGCTGTGAAGTTAAACTGGCTGTGAAGTGTGTCCCTAGACTCCATGATCACTCCTTGTCCAATTAGCTTGCTATTTAAAGCTTGATCATGCTTGTCTTAGCTGCTACTGCTAGTTTCAGTCACAGCTTCAGTTAACTCTATTAACTGAAGCTTGCTGATTCAGTTAACTGCATGCTATGGTGGCCTTTTACTGTTGAACCATTCAGTTACTGCTGTTGCTTGATTAGTTAAAATCTTGCTAGTGGCTAGTCTTGATTAATCTTATCAAGTGCATGGATAACTATGTGTTAGTTATCTCTGAATGTTGCTGTCGATTGGCTTGTGTTGTTAACAATCTCACTGCACTTTCTTGCAGTGCTTCTGTTGTGCTGATATAGTGATGCAACTTGTTCTGTTGAGCTTGGTTATTCCTAGCTGTGATGCAATCTTCCATGCCTGTTGTTATGGCTCTTGCAGTAGCTTTTGTCTAATTGCTTCACTGTTATGCCTCCTTGAGGTGTTCACAGTTACTGTGGGTGTTAAGTTGGTGTTCTTGAGAGTAGATCACCCTCTGTGGTGGTCTGCTGGTGGCTTAACTGATTGAAAGTGTCCCTGTCCACTTTTCCCAGATGCTTAACTGAACTTGATCAATTTTTATTGACAAAGCTGATGGTTTTCTAGGTTTAGGCCTTAGTCTTGTTAGCTAGGCAACCCATGTGCCACTCCTGGCCTTGCTCTTATTTCTGTGAGTATTTCCCTTGAGAAATTCCCAGATAAGGTTATGTGTTAGGGAGTAGGTGATGTGGATGGCCTTGCCTTCAAGGTCATGGCCTCCTGGACATCCAAATGATGACCAAAGCCTTTGTTTCATCAAGCTTTGCTTGATCACTGTGTGGCTGTGCTCTGTGCAGTCTGCCTGGGAGAATAACTTGTGAGTTCTCTCCCAGCACTCATGTGTGCTGTGGTTTAATAATAACCTACTGCTGAAGAGTAGCTTGTTCTTCTGGAATAATTCTAATTTCTTGCTTCTTGTGGCTAGCCTGCTCCTCCTAGCTGCTTGACCTAGTTCCTAGTTGAACTATGTGACCATGTTGGTCTTTGGCTTTGATGGATGGTTTGTTTGATGATGTGCTGGGGTGTGAATCTCCCCTATTGCTCAACACATGAGCAGGGTTGATTATGTGGTGGTGATTCAGTGATGGTGATGTGACCTTGATTGTGGTGATGTTCTTGGGGTGTTGCTGTTGGTGGTGTGATGGTGTTGTTCTTGGTCGACTGTGATCTTTGACCGAGCAAATTTCCCCTCTGTGATGCTTTTATACTTGCCCTTGTTACTTGGGTGTTTGACACCTTAGTACATGCATCTGGTGACTATGCTGATGTGAGCTGCCTTGCCCATCTCGGCTGCCTTGAGATATTTCTACCCGAGAGCTTTGGTGATAAGCTCAACCTCCTGATGATTATCTACAGTGGCCTGTTATTTTTGAATGCCACTTGGTAAATGCTATTTTGGCAAACTTGCAGTTTCTTTTTTGGTTGCAGGTACCAAGAAAAGAAAAGAAGAAAGGAAAGAAAGAAGACTTTTAGTTTTCTTTTTAGAATTTGTAACTTGTAATCTTCCATTTCTTCTTTTGTAATTATCTTTGATTCATTCCAAGTTGTAATATTCTTTCATTCATGAATTATGTAAAGACAATGTAATATGTGTTGATGATCAATAAAGTTTAAGTTTTCTCAAACTTTATTGATGTTTATATTTCCATCTATTTCTTCTTTATTAATGTTTATCCTTTCTAAATGTGCCTTTTAATTCTAAGTTCAATCATTCAAATTCAAACTTGATTTAAGTCTTAGTTCAAATTCCAAAGCTTATAGCTAGGGTTTTAGTTGTTTAATTCATCACCTCTCACATCAATAGATCAAAAGAGATCATGTCCAAATCTTTTGCACTTCGAGAGTTCACCATTCCCCCTAGAAGAGAGATTCGATCACTCTTAGGTTTTAGTATCAAAAGCATGAAAAAATCCCGTAATTTCTGATGCAATGCACAAAAGCCCTTCTAATATACCCCAGAGTTGTCCTACGTCCTGGGATGTTATAGACTTCCCCCCCTTAATAAAAACTTTGTCCCAAAGTTTGGGGTAAGATGTACCTGAAGAAATCTGGATAGGCTGTCCTTAGATCCTCTTCCTTTTCCCATGTAGCTTCTCTTTCCAGGTGATGTTTCCATTGTACCTTGCAATACTTGATGGCTCTATTACGGAGTTGCTTCCAATTCTCTGCCAGAATCTTTGATGGTTCTTCAATATAAGTCAAATCAGCTTGCAATTCAATCTCATTGTAGGATATAGTTTCTTCCGGTGTCTTCATACACTTGTGAAGTTGAGAAGCATGAAACACATTGTGGACTTTAGATAGTTCCTTTGGCAGTTCTAACTCAAAGGCTACTCCTCGACTCTGACTTAGAATCTTGAACGGTCCCGTATATCTTGGGCTAAGCTTTCCCTTGACTCCAAAACGATGTACTCCCTTCATGGGGCTAACCCTTTCGATAAACCATGTCCCCAACCTGCGGTTCCCATGTCCTTCTATTGGAATCTGCATAGCTTTTCTGTCGACTTTGAGCAATCTTTAATCGGTCTCAAATGATATCAATTACATGTTCTTCTCCTTGAAGTAGTCTGGATGAAACTCCTTACTGGCTCCTGGTTCATACTAGCAAATAGGTGATCGACACTTTCTTCCGTAAAGTGCTTCAAATGGTGCCATTTGGATACTGCTTTGGTAACTATTGTTATAAGAGAACTCTGCCAGTGGTAAGTGTTCTTCCCATGATCCTCCGAAGTCTAAAGCACATGCTCGAAGCATATCCTCTAAAATCTGATTTGTCCTTTCAGTTTGGCCTCCCGTCTGTGGGTGGTAAGCAGTGCTAAAGTCCAGTTTGGATCCTAAAGCTTCATGTAATTGCGTCCAGAAAGCTAAGGTGAATACGAATCCTCGATCCGATACTATTGTCTTGGGCACTCCGTGCTTGCTTACAATCTCTTGAACATACAGATTTATTAACTTCTCACCGGAATCTTTCTGATTGACAGCTAAGAAATGTGCACTCTTAGTCAGTCGGTCGACTATTACCCAGATCATGTCCTTGTTCTTCGGTGTCAATGGTAATCATGTGATAAAGTCCATTCCAATCTCTTCCCACTTCCACTCGGGAATACTCAAAGGTTGCATTAGTCCAGCAGGACTCTGATGTTCTGCCTTCACTCTCTGACATGTATGACATTCGGATACGAACTTAGCTATCTCCCGCTTCATATTATTCCACCAGAACAATTCCTTAAGATCCATGTACATCTTGGTGCTCCCCGGATGTATAGAATATGGTGTTTCGTGTGCCTCCTTAAGTATCAATTCCTTGATTTCCGGTATGTCCGGCACACATATTCGGTCATGAAACCAAACTGAATTGAAATCACCTAAACGGAACTCTGATGGTCTACCTTCCTCAATCCTGCATATTTTTTCGGCAATAAATGCATCTTCATCTTGTCTTCAAATTATCGTATACTTGAGATCACTATGTCGTTCTTCCATCACCTTCTCGGTAGACAAACTACATAGGGATTGTACTTCCAGACATCAGATCTCTAACCTTTCCAAGTCCATAAGTAATTCCTTGGGAAGTTCTCGATTCATCGGTTGAGTGTCTGTACTCTTTCTGCTTAAAGCGTCGGCTACCACATTGGCCTTCCCCGGTGTATAGTTGATGGTCAAGTCATAATCTTAATCAATTCTAACCATCTTCGTTGCCTCATATTCAATTCCTTCTCAGTGAAAAAGTATTTGAGACTTTTGTGATCTGCATAGAGTTCACACTTAGCTCCATAAAGAAAATGCGTCCATCCTTTTAATACAAACACTACGACTGCTAGTTCCAGATCGTGTGTTGGATAACTAACTTCATGTGGTCGTAATTGCCGCGACCCATATGCTATCACCTTTCTATCTTGCATCAAAACACATCCGAGTCCGTTCTTGGATGCATCACAATATACGGTATAGTCTTTGCCAGTTTCTAGTACGGCTAACACAGGTGCTGTGGTTAGCTTTTCCTTGAGTGTTTGAAAACTTGCCTCACATTCATCTGACCAAACAAACGGTGTATTCTTCCGGAGTAACTTGGTCATTGGTCCTGCAATCTTAGAGAATCCTTCTATAAACCTTCGGTAGTATCCTGCCATTCCCAAAAATCCTCTAATCTGTTTGACATTCTTTGGTGACTCCCATTCCAAAATAGATGCTACCTTGCTTGGATTTACTGCTATACCTTTTTTACTGATCACATGTCCAAGGAACTCTACTTGGTCTAGCCAAAATTCAGACTTACTGAACTTGGCATACAACTGATGTTCTCGTATAATATGTAAAGCAATCCTCAAATGCTTGGCATGTTCTTCCTTGTCCTTGGAGTAGATCAAAATATCATCTATAAATACTATCACAAATTTGTCCAAGTAGGGCATAAAGATCTTGTTCATGAGGTTCATGAAGATCGCTTGTGCATTTGTCAATCCAAAAGGTACAACTAAATACTCATGATGTCCGTACCTAGGCACAAAAGCTGTTTTTGGAACGTCCTCCTTCTTGATCTTAATCTGGTGATACCCTGATCGAAGATCGATCTTTGAAAATACTTCGGCTCCTCTGACTTGATCAAATAAGTCTTGTATTCTGGGCAAAGGATATTTGTTCTTGATTGTGACATTGTTGAGGTTTCTGTAGTCCCCGCACATTCTACGTCCTCCATCCCGCTTGTCAACGAAGATTACTGGTGTTCCCCATGGCAAAATACTTTCTTGAATGAAGCCTTTCTGCTCTAGCTCATCCAGCTGTTCCTTCAACTCCACTAACTCCTTGGGTCCCATCTTATATGGTGCCTGAGCTATAGGTGTTGTGCCTGGGATTAAGTCAATGGTAAACTCAATTTCCCTATCTGGTGGCATTCCTGGTAGTTTCTGTGGAAACACGTCTTGGAATTCATTAACCACTGGAATATCCTCAAGTCTTGATTCCTTTAGAGCATTGAATTGTAGTTGAACTTCAATATGTGCATGCCGGTCACCTTGGTACACTATCCTTCCTCCTCCTGGGCTTCTCAGTGACACAGTTTTCTCTCTGCAATCAATCTGAGCTCCATTCTCCTCTAACCAATCCATTCCAAGGATTACAACCATATCCTTCATAGGGATGAGAAAAAGATCGGCTAGGTAAACGCAATCATGGATCATAATGACCTGCTCTTGCCTGAGGTGAGTGACTAAGATCTTCCCCCCACAGATAAAACAGTAATGGGGTACTCTAGCTTATTGCATGAAATTCCATAAAGATCAACAAACTCTTGCAAAATGAATGAGGTAGTAGCACCAGTATCAAAAAGTACTTTGCCGGGATGAGATAGGATCTGAAGCGTACCTATCACGGTCTTGTCAGACTGATTCACTTCCTCGAGATTAGTGCAATTCAACTTCCCATAAGTTGACCTTTTACTTTTACCGCCTCCAAAACCTCCACCCCGGTGTGATCCTCCTCCTGTACCTCGACCTCCAGTCCAGCCCCTTTCAGGACAGTCCTTTATCATATGTCCACCCTTCTTGCACCCAAAACAGATAATTCTGGGTTGTCGGCAATCTTTCTCTATGTGCCCTCGCCCACCGCAACCATGGCAAACGATATCATTGTTTCCACTTGTAGTACCACGAGGTGTAACATTCCTTCCAGACCTGTACTTGGGCTTGAACTTGATATTAGGAGTTGGCTTGGTATCTGGATACCTCATGGGTTCAATCCTGGCCTTCTTCCTCCTATCTTCTTGGACCTGCTTGAAATCATCTTCCATGGTAACGGCAGCATCGACTAGCTCTTGAAAATCTGTTGCCTTTAACATCCTCAATTGTAACCTTGCACCTGGGTGCAGTCCTCTCATAAATCGTTTCTTCCGCTTTTCATCGGTATTCACATCTTCTGAAGCATAACAAGATAGAAGAGAAAATTCCCTAACATATTTCATAATAGGCTTGTCATTCTGCACAAGATTCTTAAACTCTCTTCTCTTCAATTCCATGATACTCTCTGGCACATTTGATTCCCTGAACTTCTTCTTGAATTCCTCCCAGGTGAATACCCTTCCTGGAGGATGTATAGCCACAACATTGTCCCACCATGCTGTTGCGGGTCCACATAACAGATGTGTGGCATACCTAAGCTTCTCACTGTCATTGCAACTTACTATGTTGAGCTTCCTCTCGGTGTCCAATAACCAGTCTTTCACGTCCATTGGCTCTGGTGCTGATGCAAAAGGAAGTGGTCTTTTATTTAAGAAATCTGCCAATGAGACTCCATGTACTCCTTCCATTCGACCTTCACGATTACGGTCCATCACATCCTGCACCATCTTTATTTGACACTCAATAAGCATACGCTGACTTTCATCTGTAGTCCTCATGTACTGAGCAAAATCCTGCTGCGTAAGGAATGGTGGTGGTGGTAATGGTTCCCTTGCTGCTGCATCGGCTGCCTCCTTAGCCTTGGCTTCAGTCTCCATCCTTTGTTGCTCAGACTCTTCACCAACTACCGTCGCCATTCTATCCCCCTAACCCTGTTACATTAAGCGAAACTCATAGTTACACCATGCTCATGCTTTCTGAGCTCAACTTCATGCACAGTGTTAGACACACAATAAAAATCCAAATAAAACATAGCCAAATCACACCAAACATATACCATGTATATACATGGGTAAAAAGAACATAGTGTTACATAACTTATCATCCTGTGAGTAACTACACTCACTTATTCAAATTGCAAAAGCAAATACTACATATTACACATATGGTACATATGTCACAAAACATGTCGCCTCCATATCTATGGTGGTCCTCTACGGGTAGTCGCACTCCCGATACATCCCCGATGTCCAACTGGTAGCTCTTGATGTCCTCCTCAGTGAAGCAGGGGCATAAGATGACTTCGCCGGGAAAAAGTCATAATCGGGTGTAGTACCTAGGTTGAAGTCAGTCATCCCCAGATAACTGCTCAACGATGGGTAAACAACATCGGTGGTACCCCTTTCCATCTTAGGCTTTGATCATTCTCCACGCTCCATGTGAGTAGGTAACTCTTCCTCCGCATCCGACTCGATCTCTATAGGCTTCCCCGCCACGTCTCCAGTGCGGTGAACAACCCTAAACCGACTCGTGACCTCATGCTCCGAATCACATGGAATCGGATCTCCGGCCGTTCCCATATACTCACCGAAATGCCAACCCATGGAGTTTCCCACTAGACTATCATTATGAGGCATTCCCCATGACTCCAAACCTGCCTCATATCCGGCTCCAGTCGAGCCATGTGCAAAGTGTGCTGGTGGCATCTCCGGTTCGGCCTCGGGCTCAAACTCTCGCTCCTCGGGATCGTCTTCTTCATCTAGGTTAATAAAATCTCCAGTCGAAAAGGCTGGAGTGGGTGCCCTCGGTGGTCCAGAAATCTCCCCCGTACACCATGGAGTAGGTGTCGACTCAGTGATCTCTTCCACTAGACTCTGTATCTCTCCCACTAGTGCTCCGTGAACGTGCTAGAACACGCTGAACAGATGCTTACACCTGTCCATGTGCTCTGCTGCGGCATGTGGGTGTCTCTTCGCAAACTTTTAACTATCCCGACAAGGATCTTCTCCTTCCTCATCGTGTGGGATGTGCGTGAACTTAGTACCTAATAACTTCTCCATTTTGTGCTCACGGATATCAGTTATGGCCTTCATCACGGCTATCTTGTAAGCTACACTAATGGTGCGTGCCTCTCCAGCTGGCATGATCACGCTCATGCCCAATTTGGCAGGAAGCATGATCCCTACCCTGTACTTCTGAAAGACTCTACCCTCATAATAAGCATACTTCTTGACTGGAATACGGGTTTCACACCCGCACTCTAGCAAGATGCCTCGTAAAATATCGGATAAGTTCCCGTCATAGTCGTCCAGAGTCACATCCCTAACTTGCACAGTGCTTGACGGCCTTGTGCGTGCCATCCTGGCAGTATAAAAGATAAAAATTAGTACATGATGCATCATAATAGTAACAATAAAGAATTGTAACACTAAAAAGTATGACCTTGTTATCCTCAAGTGAATAACGTCATGACAATTTTAGAGAACTCTTTACTATTCCTATTTGACTCCTACAGGTCGTTCCCATTAACTAGGCGTCCAACCTAAGGTCAAAGCTTTTGCACTGATACCAACTGTGGTGACCCAGCATACCACTGCATGTTGTAGTATACAAGTCGTTGACATAACACTCGTGAAGTACCAATTCACAAATATTACATCCCTCAGAGTGGTACAACAGAAACATAGTGGTCTTTATTCAAACACTGAATATTACAAGCCATAATGTTACAAAGGACTCAAGTTCCTCCTCGGTCCAAAGAGGAACACTAGATGGTTCTAAGTTGATACTACAAACCTTAGCTACAAATGAAAGTAGTAAACTAAACATGGTGCCCAACTCTAGTTGCTTTATTCTAGAGGTTCGATGCGACCAAAGTTTCTATCCTATGACTCTAGGTGTTGGCTTCCTCCTCGAGTCCTTCGTCAGGACCATAGGAGATGGTGTAGTCGATGCCTTCCACTCCTCCTGATAGATTTGGTTCTTCGTAGTAGATCTCCTCGTAGTCCTCCGGGCTTCCTTCGGTTTCTTCAAACTGGCCCTCCGAGTCTAAGCAAGGGTTAAAAGGGAGTGGGGTGAGTAACAAGCGTTACCCAGCAAGTTCATTTAATAGCATATAGGTGTTTGATGCACTAGCTACGACCATAGATTAGAAAGTCTTAGGCCAAATGCAGTTTTTATAACCATTTCTTCAAAGATTGATTTTATTCAAAGAGCTATGTCCGTCAGTCTTCACAGGTTGATTAGAGCTTCAATGGGCTCTTTTCCTACCTTGTTTGTAGCTCCTTCCCGGAACAGGGAATATCTTGATACTTTTTGTACACTCTGCAGAGGTGGTCACTTGTACCCATAGGAGATCAACGCTTTGCTGCACGACCGGGTGTACTTCCCGTCCATACTTCCTTGGTATGTGGCCCAGCTGTTGATCCGAGCCAATCACTGTTCCTTCCCGCGATCATGCATACCCACCCTTTTGCGGCTCCAACTTCGGTTCGCTACCCTCGCTGGTCTACACTTTGGTAGTTGCCGACCTCGGCATACTTGTCCTCCCGAACAATGAGTTACCCCCACCGGTTTGGTTACGCGCTTTGGGTAACACCGGCCTCGGCACTCTACCCCCGTCGTTGCCACAATTCATCATAGACCGCCAGAATCGTGAAATCATTAGGGGGATTCCACCCATCCCGAAGCTCCTTGATACATCTCTAACGTATCTATAATTTTTGATGCTCCATGCTTGTTTTTACACCATTTGCTTAGTGTTTCGTTACACTTCGTGGCATTTTTATGCATTTTCTGGAACTAACCTATTAACGAGATGCTACAGTGACAGTTCCCTGTTTTCTGCTGTTTTTGTGTTTCAGAAAAGCTACAGAGGAAATATTCTCGGAATTGGACGAAACAAAAGCCGAACATCCGGAAACTTACCGAAGCTTCGAGAGAACCGAAGAGGAGACGGAGGGGGCCACAGGGAAGCCACACCACCAGGGGGCATGGCCTGCCCCTGGCCCACGCCCACCTGTGGTGAGGCCACCCTGGCCCACCTCCGGCGCCGCCCCTTCGCCTATAAAGACCCGCCGATGGGAAAAACCTAAAGACCCGATCACTTTTCCAGAATACATCGCGATCCGCCGCCGCCGTCGACCCGAGATTGGGAGGGTCCAGAAGCTCTTCCCGGCACCCTGCCGGAGAGGGGAATCGCCACCAGAGCTCTTCTTCATCGCCATGCTTGCCTCCGGCGCAATGAGTGAGTAGTCTACCTTGGACTTTGGGTCCATAGCAGTAGCTAGTTGGTTGTCTTCTCCACCATGTGCTTCATGTTTAGATCTCGTGAGCTGCCTTACATGATCGAGACTACTGTTATGTAATTCTACATGTTGTGTTTGTTGGGATCCGATGAATATTGGTGTTATGATTGAGTTGATGTGCTGAATATTATCTTATGTTATCTCTATGTTGTTTATGATCTTGCATGCTCTCCGTTGTTAGTAGCTATCTTGGCCGAGTAGTTGCTAGTGACTCCAAGAGGGGGTATTTATGCTCGATAGTGGGTTCATGCCTCTATTTAATCTGGGGGAGTGACTGATGTCTACGCACTTCTATTCTTGTAGACACTTGTTGGGCCTCCAAGTGCAGAGGTTTGTAGAACAGCAGCAAGTTTCCCTTAAGTGGATCACCCAAGGTTTATCGAACTCAGGGAGGTTAGAGGTCAAAGCTATCCCTCTCAAACAACCCTGCAATTATGATACAGAAAGTCTCTTGTGTCCCCAACACACCCAATACGCTTGTCAGACGTATAGGTGCACTAGTTCGGCGAAGAGATAGTGAAATACAAGTGGTATGTATGATTATAAGTAGCAAATGTGATTTAAAGTAAATATCGCTGCGAGCAAACAAGTAATAAAATAGCAAGTAAACGGTATGCAAAGCTTGGAAACAAGGCCTAGGGATCATACTTTCACTAGTGGACACACTCCCAACAATATAACATGAATGAACAAGTAACTTCTCTTGCTAAGGTACTCTAAATTATTCTCCTATTGAATAACACTAATCATTGTGTAGTGGCTACAGAAGCACCCCTTAAAGTCCATCAAGTACTTGACAAACACCACTCATAGAGATATCCAAATCAGATCACAATTCAAGATAGAAATCATTGCAACTTAGACCAAGTACTAACATGGTGCACACACTCACACCTTTACACCATGAAAGGAGGAATAAATCACTCAAACTATCATAGTAATAATTATTCTCATAATCCACAAGGGATCACAATCGTAGCCTAAACCAAGTACCACCATGATGCACGCACTGTCACCGTTACACCATAACAGGAGGAATAGATTACTTTAATAATACCACTAGAGTACACAAAATATCTGAATAATAACATGTACTTGTTCAACATGATACAAAGCTCACGATCACATAAAGATCACATCATGGGAGAGAGAGGTGAACCACATAGCTACCGGTAGAGCCCTCAGCCCCGGGGATGAACTACTCCCTCCTCATCATAGGAGACAGCAAGGTTGATGGAGATGGCGGTGAGGTCGATGGAGACGATGGAGACGGCGATGGAGATCGATGGAGATGGCTCCGGGGGCACTTCCCCGTCCCGGCAGGGTGCCGGAATAGAGACTTCTGTCCCCCGAAATTCGTCGGCGACGGCGGCGGAGCTGCGGAACTGTTTCTGGAAAATTGCCGAATCCCCCAGGGTTTTCCGTCCTGAGGCTTCTTATAGGCGAAGGGGCGATGTCAGAGGGCTGCCAGGGCTTCCTCACACAGGGGTGGCGCGGCCAGGGCCTGGGTCGCGCCAGCCCCTTGTGAGGGAGGCCTCTGGCCCCTCTCCTTCCTCTCTTCGGATGTTTGGATGCTCCCGGGAAAAATAAGACTTCTGGCTTTTGTTTCGTCCAATTCCGAGAATATTTCCTGTGTATCACTTCTGAAACACAAAAACAGCAGAAAACAGGAAACTGGCACTGTGGCACTTCGTTAATAGGTTAGTTCCGGAAAATGCATAAAAATGCCACTAAGTGTAACAAAACAATAGGCAAATGGTGTAAAACAAAGCATGGAGCATCAAAAATTATAGATACGTTTGAGACGTATCAAGCATCCCCAAGCTTAACTCCTGCTCGTCCTCGAGTAGGTAAGTGATAACAAAAGAATAATTTTTGAGGTGACATGCACCTACACAATCTTGATCATATATGTAAGCATTGATGAGCTGGGATCAATAGAACTTAAAACATGGGCATGAAAGATATAATCATGACAATAAGAACTTAGCAACCATGTTGTAAACATGCAAATGAACACAAACAAAAGATCATGATAATGAAACAATGAAAGTCAAACGTGTGTTCAAATCATAAGGAAAAACATACAAATGGTTTTCAGCTTGTCCTTCAAAGAGAGCAAAACATAAATGCATAGGACACCTCAAAGTTTAAGAGGGCGACTAGATACAAATAATTTAGGAACAAGTGAAACCAACAATATGAGTCAATCAATGAACCTTGGGACAATGCATATCACACTAAGAATGACAACTATGCTCTCTTAATGGTGCATAAAGAAAGAAGGTGGTGACTCAACATAAAAGTAAAAGAAAGGCCCTTCGCAGAGGGAAGCAGTGATTGCAAGTTTTATAACCTTCAAAAATTATGGTACTTACCGGCTTTGAGCTCTCATTGCCCCCATCATAAGCATCTTGAATGGTTAAAGTTAATGCGAGAACAATTATGATGCATATGCTTGACAAATCATAAGTTGAAAACCTCGTGTCCCGTGAATACGAGTACCCAAACCATGCTAGTTTACTTAGAGTCCCAAGCAAGGCTCTTGTCATTGTAAGTATATGCATATCATTGAGAACCGCCAATGGGGTACCTCCGTGCCCGATGACATGGAACAAGCCCACACCAAAATGACAGGACAAGCAGACAATGAACACCTCGACATCTCTTTTATTTGCTATATTGTTTAGCTTTTTATTGTGAGATGCGTCGTCGAATGTTCACCATGGGTATGCTGCAAATTTCCACCATGAATTATGCATGGCTTAGATTGGCGGCCCGGCGTTTCCCTAACACATATAAAAACTCCATGATCCTCACAAGATTCCCAATTCATTTCACACAGCGGGCATCCATAAACAAAAGATCACAATATCAACTCAAATAGGAAGTGCAATGTTGAAAGCTTGCCCCATGACGGCATGGTTGGGCTAGAATCCAACTTACAACTTGCAAGCATAACAACTCAGCATAAAAGACCACAATGTCAAATTTTTAGAACAGGAAAAAGTAAAGTGTGCCTTCCGGTTCGTGAGAGCTTTACTGACCGAATTTCGCATAACACTGGTAAGAGTTTAATTTGAAGAGAATATAAAAGCAAGTCAAATTTACTTGGAATAGCAAATTGCTAGTAGGTATGTATGGTGGACACAATGGAAAACTTTGGCTTTTAGGAGTTGGATGCACGAGTAGAGCTCATACTCAGTACAAGGCGAGGGCTAGCAAAAGACTGGGAGCGACCAACTAAGAGAGCAATAATGGCCATAATCATGCAAAGCGACAAAGCGACATTAAAAGAAGCATACGATGGCATCAAAAGTCAAAAACTAAATGATCATGAAGGCTATTGGCGACTTTGTAAGAGTCTAACATGTGTGAGCATGCGCCAAGTCAACCCAAATAAAGCATTAAGGAGAAAACCAAAATAATGCTTCCATACAATAAAAACAACGCATGATTTTTTCAAAGGCTCATTAAGCAATCTCAGTTATTTGAGACAAATCATGCTACAGCAAAACCACTAAGCATACTATCAAAAAGACATCAAGCATGACATGAAAAAGCCTAAGCCGCAGTCTACACAAGCTCCTTCTTGTACCACTATTTTGCACAAAGCTTTTTCTCTTTTCCAACACCATTTGAAATTTTTATAAACACCTCTTTTGATGAAAACCAATAAAGTTCAGAGGCAAAAATGCACCTTGATGAAAAGATATGGCAAGATCTGAACACATAAATCAAGGCGAAAAATGCAAGCTAAATGCAGTAGCAGAAAAAGAGAACACTCGTTGAACGATAAGAGTGAAAACTAGAGTGTTCTTGGCAAATGAAAAGCGAGTTCATCTCCTCCAAAAGAAACATGATGTGATCTAACCATTTATTGCAGCAAACTAAACTAAACTAATACTGAAAACAAAAACAACTGACGCTCCAAGAAAAACACATAGTGCATGAAGCAATAAAAATATAGTGTCTTGAAAGGTGACCTGATTTTTGCCGATGAAGAAGGGGTGCCTCGGGGGCATCCCCAAGCTTTGACGCTTGTACTTCTTGGATATTTCTTGGGGTGATGCATGGGCATCCCCAAGCTTGAGCTTTTGTCCATTCTTCATCTCATCTCATCATTCTCCAATCCCTACACTTGAAAACTTCCTTCATACAAAACTAAACACAATTCTATTAGCAACATTAGTGTAAGCATAAAATATATTCAACCTCTTTTAGCTTCAGGTTTCAACCCAAAACCACCACATATATAGCATATACTACTGTAGCAACTTCTCTAAAAGTTCCATAATCAAAAGAACTCAAAAGAAAGCGATAAAGTGGCAAACACAAATATTGGCAGAAATCTGTCAAAACTGAACAGCTGACAAAGGTCGAATTTTTGAGAGATTTTCCGTTGCTCAAATCAAAAAGTGTTCAACTAAGAAAAGTTTGGATATAACCTGGGGCATATGTACAAGAAATCGCAGGTCCAAAAGATAAACAGAGAATTTTCACGAATTTTTACGGTGCAGCACCGAAAACAGTTTCAGGACAGCAACATCCCCAAATCTTTACCTCACTCAAATTAGAGGCTTCTCTTGGCACAAAACGAAATAAACAAGATAAGGAGCGGTCATTACAGTAGTAATGACTTCCAAGACTCAAATAAAAGAAAAAGTACTGAAAGTAAAACAATGGGTTATCTCCCAAGAGTGCTTTTCTTTAACGCCTTTGAGCTAGGCGCAGTAATTTGCAAAGATGCTCATGTGGGCGCCATATAAAAGCTTGAGGCAAAGGCGCCATATAAGAACTTGAAGCAATAGAGAGCATCAAAAAGCATGTATGAAACATATTTAAATCTAAACCACTTCCTATGAAAAATAGTCTTGTAAAGAGACAAGTCATAAAAGCGCAAAGCAAAAAGCATAGGAAGGCAAAACAAGTACAACTTCAAGAATTGTAACATAAAGAGGGGAAACTCAATATTGTTGAGATCCATCAAACCATGTTTCCCTCTCTCATAGTAACTTTCAGTAGCATCATGAATAGAATTAACAATATAACTATCACATAAAACATCCCTATCATGAGCCACATGCATAAAAGGATTAATACTCCCTACATGAACAATAGTAGTAGGAGCAGATTCAACAGAATAATTATTCTCATCACCATAATCATCAAAGATAGGAGGCATATTGTAATCATAACTAATTTTCTCCTCAAAAGTAGGTGAACTGAAAATATTATACCCATCATCACAAGTTAGAGAACTACTATATCGCAAAGCATACTCATCAAACATATCATCATAAGAAGGAACATGGATAGCACTAATGGTACAACAATTATTAACCTTAGAATTGGTACCAAAAAGATTTTCAATATCAAAAGTAGAGTGCTTTTCCCAATCATGATCACTAACATAGGTAACAGGCATAGGAACATCATCCCAATCAGAATTATCATAATCAATAGCGGGATCATAACGCTTAGGGGAAGATACCGTGTCCTCTCGCCTTTTAATCCTCTTCTTCTTCTTCTTCTTCTTCTTACTCTCTCCTTTAGGAGGGAGAGACTTGAAGGGCATCTTCTCCACATATTCTTTAGGAGGGAAAGGCATCTTCTCTACATAATCTGGCTTGCTGACAGAAACAACAGAAGAAACTTTGGAGGATTCCTCCTCTCTATTAATAAGATCGAAACATCTATTAGTCCTATCATAGCTTGGCAAAACATCATGTTTAATAAGATCTTGTAAGTAAGTATTTGCGAGGCAATCTTTAGCACAATAGAGATGACAACCACGAAGGGTGCTATTAATATCAACATCATTCATGTCAACCAGAGAAAGCTTTCTAGATATCTCTTCACAATTCAAAAACAAAGTAAGCTCATCATACTGATTGGGAGTAATCTTATCATCACAATACAAATCTGCGGTACTCGTTCGATTAATTGGGCATTGAAAATTAAAGTGACCTTTTTCACCGCAAAATTCACAAAGAAAAGGATAAAGCTCACAAACCCATTCACCAAGCACATCTAGATCCTTGAGCCACATGCTGGTTTCTTCATTTGCGTGGGTGATGCAATAATCTTCCTTGTTGTAACTCTGTTCACAAGGTCTATGTATTCCGCAAAAATTAACATGCTTATAAGAAATAGTACTTTCAGAAGTTTGAGCATGTTTATTGCAATCATCAATAACAATATCACTTTCTATGCAAGTGTCCTTAAAAGGTTCATGATACACGTCCCCATTTCCTTTAGGAACATTCATATGGGAAGCAAAGGCTTTAAAGCAATCAACCATAATTTGAGGATCAAGACCATATTTAGCACTAAGCTCTTGAAAAGTAGCAGTTTCAGCGAAAGACTTAATGCAATCAAACTCATAATTCATACCTGATCCTTTACCTTTGTCGTTTTCCCATCCTTTAGCATTCTCTTGTATACGGTCGAGAAGTTTCCACTTAGCATCTTCCTTCATATGAGTGAATGATCCAAAGCAAGAAGCATCCAAATAATCCTTATCAGGAAGAGTAAGCCGTGCATAAAAATTATCAATGACAATATTACGGGGAAGATCATGAATAGGACATTTATGCATTAGTAACTTCAATCTTCCCCAAGCTTGGGCAATGCTTTCTCCCCCATGCGGATGAAAATTATAAATGTAATTTCTATCTTTATAAACCTGACTAGAAGGATAGAATTTAGAATAAAAGAGATGCACAATTTCCTCCCAGTCAATAGATGGACCATCTTCAAGCAGGCGATACCACTCCTCAGCTCTGCCTTTCAATGAAAAAGAGAATAGCTTCTTCTTAACTTCGTTCATTGAAATACCTGCACACTGGAACAACTCGCATAATTCATGTATAAAAAGCAAATGATCACCAGGATGGACAGTTCCATCTCCAAAATAGCAGTTATCCATAACACGCCTAACAATTTTCATAGGTATTTCAAAAGGATGAGGAGCACAAGCATCATTAGAAACATCACATATGGGAGATAAAATATCATCAGAGCAAACTTTCTCCACTAAAGCTAGGGGACTAAAAATATCATACTCAACAAAACCAGCTTCCCCAAGCTTAGACTTTTCTATAGCATTAGCATTAACAGTATTCAAAGCATTCGTACTAATAACATTGCTATGCGAAATAGGCTCCAAAGGTTTTTCAATTTTCTCTTCAAATCTAAAATCAGGAAAAAGACTAAAGAACTCTTTATTTTCCATTAAGCCTAACTAGTGAAAATAAAAACAAGAAACAAAAAGATATAATTGCAGAATCTAAAGGAAATAACTCCGAGCACTCACACAGGAGGATGCGAGTACCTTTTACCTTACCTCCCCGGCAACGGCGCCAGAAAAGAGCTTGATGTCTACGCACTTCTATTCTTGTAGACACTTGTTGGGCCTCCAAGTGCAGAGGTTTGTAGAACAGCAGCAAGTTTCCCTTAAGTGGATCACCCAAGGTTTATCGAACTCAGGGAGGTTAGAGGTCAAAGCTATCCCTCTCAAACAACCCTGCAATTACGATACAGAAAGTCTCTTGTGTCCCCAACACACCCAATACGCTTGTCAGACGTATAGGTGCACTAGTTCGGCGAAGAGATAGTGAAATACAAGTGGTATGTATGATTATAAGTAGCAAATGTGATTTAAAGTAAATATCGCTGCGAGCAAACAAGTAATAAAATAGCAAGTAAACGGTATGCAAAGCTTGGAAACAAGGCCTAGGGTTCATACTTTCACTAGTGGACACACTCCCAACAATATAACATGAATGAACAAGTAACTTCTCTTGCTAAGGTACTCTAAATTACTCTCCTATTGAATAACACTAATCATTGTGTAGTGGCTACAGAAGCACCCCTTAAAGTCCATCAAGTACTTGACAAACACCACTCATAGAGATATCCAAATCAGATCACAATTCAAGATAGAAATCATTGCAACTTAGACCAAGTACTAACACGGTGCACACACTCACACCTTTACACCATGAAAGGAGGAATAAATCACTCAAACTATCATAGTAATAATTATTCTCATAATCCACAAGGGATCACAATCGTAGCCTAAACCAAGTACCACCATGATGCACGCACTGTCACCGTTACACCATAACAGGAGGAATAGATTACTTTAATAATATCACTAGAGTACACAAAATATCTGAATAATAACATGTACTTGTTCAACATGATACAAAGCTCACGATCACATAAAGATCACATCATGGGAGAGAGAGGTGAACCACATAGCTACCGGTAGAGCCCTCAGCCCCGGGGATGAACTACTCCCTCCTCATCATAGGAGACAGCAAGGTTGATGGAGATGGCGGTGAGGTCGATGGAGACGGCGGAGACGGCGATGGAGATCGATGGAGATGGCTCCGGGGGCACTTCCCCGTCCCGGCAGGGTGCCGGAACAGAGACTTCTGTCCCCCGAAATTCGTCGGCGACGGCGGCGGAGCTGCGGAACTGTTTCTGGAAAATTGCCGAATCCCCCAGGGTTTTCCGTCCCGAGGCTTCTTATAGGCGAAGGGGCGATGTCAGAGGGCTGCCAGGGCTTCCTCACACAGGGGTGGCGCGGCCAGGGCCTGGGCCGCGCCAGCCCCTTGTGAGGGAGGCCTCTGGCCCCTCTCCTTCCTCTCTTCGGATGTTTGGATGCTCCCGGGAAAAATAAGACTTCTGGCTTTTGTTTCGTCCAATTCCGAGAATATTTCCTGTGTATCACTTCTGAAACACAAAAACAGCAGAAAACAGGAAACTGGCACTGTGGCACTTCGTTAATAGGTTAGTTCCGGAAAATGCATAAAAATGCCACTAAGTGTAACAAAACAATAGGCAAATGGTGTAAAACAAAGCATGGAGCATCAAAAATTATAGATACGTTTGAGACGTATCAGTGACAGAAACCTCTAAGGTTGTAGATGTGTTGTTGCCACTAGGGAGAAAACAACATTCATATGCTCAAGGGCATATGCTTTGTTTACATTACACACTTTGCTTAATGCAGTTATCTGTTACTCGCAACTTAATACTTGTGGAGTTCTCGGATTGATTCGCCACAAGTGGATTATTAGTCATAGATGCAGTTGGATGACGGTCTATGTATCTTGTTGTAATGCCCAGAGTAAATCTCATAGTGATCCTCTCGACATATGCACGTTATCTTTATTCTATCAATTGCCCAACTGTAATTTGTTTACCCAGCATGCGTTATTTTATCTTATGGAGAGACACCACTAGTGAACTGTGGACCCCGATCCTATTTCCTTTATATTGCTATCACCTGTTTACTTTACTCGCACTATTTACATTACTCGCATATTACTATTGCTTTCCACTTGATGCGCTCATTCCTTTGTTTCAAGCAAACCGGTGAGATTGACAACCTCATCGTAAGTTGGAAACAAAGTATTTGGTTGTGTTGTGTGCAGGTTCCACGTTGCTACTAGTTGAAGACGCGCTAACAAGATATCATTAACGGCGCCCTTGTTGGAGTGTCACTAGGCTAGCGGGCATCACCTTCTGGAGTATTGTCTTTTTCCTACTGGATTGACATACCCTGGTTTCATAACTGAGGGAAAACTTGCTGCTATATTCATCAAACCTTCTCTTGGGGTTTCCAACTGGCTGGTTATTTTACTTCATCAACAAACGCAATCAAGCTTTCTGGCATCATCATCACCGCGCCACCACTCCTCGCAGGGAGACAACTGCTCCAAAACGGCGCGTCCATTGATATGCATGAGGGAAAAGATACAGCTGACTCTTCTATCCCATTCCAGACCCTATGGTTGACCGTATTTTACGGCACAAGAATCACTGGCGACATTGGTTATTAGTCCTAGGTGAACATTCCCGTCACAGTGGGACCTCCACCATACTCTTACCATGGTCCCACTGCCCACCTTCCTAGGTCGACAACCACCATGGTTGCTAACCACTAGTCATATTCATTCAAGAAAAGTAGAACCTTTGCTTTTAAATGCAATCATCATAATAATACCACCGGTATATTTGCAAGTACTTTGTTAAAGATAAATAAGAGATATGAGCAAGAGTGAACTTGCCTGCAAACTGTAAGGTAGTGCAGTTGGATTTGTTGAAGTGACCCGGGACCTTGGGTTCTGGAAAATAGCATCATTGTCCGATAAGGGCAATGGTTAAAGATTCAAATAATGCATGCCTTTAAAGTGTGTGTGTGTGTTCCCTTTATACCCCCCAGAAGTGTTTCATTCATATCCTAGGGTTTATATACTCCTTTTATGATTTTAAAGAGTATATGGTATCAATTGCTTCATACAAGAATATTCTTCAATATTCTGGAATGGAGTTCAATTTTGATAATGAGTTCTATTCTAATTAGGTTTTTCTTAGATATTTCACAACTAGAGAAAAATTCTTTTAAAGTTCTCTTTCCCATTATTTTCATTGGGGTGATTTATTAAAAGTGTATATACCCTAATTATGAATTTATCAGAGTATATATTAGGTGAAATTCATTCAAGAATACTAAGGACAAATTCTTGAATGAATTTACTTGATTTTATTTCAAGAATGTTATTTCCCTTTTTACCTTCTCATTTAAATCATTTCTAGAGGTTTTTCCTTTAAAAGAAAACTTCATAAGTCAATTATGAATAAATCATCTCTTACTCACAAAATCACTATTTATGTGATTAAAAGGTCAAAAATCATTTAAAGTTATTTTTGCAAAAATCAGATTTATTTTCCTACTTTTAATTGGGTGTTAAAAGGTTTTTCTAAGAAACCCCTTTATTTTATTCCAATTCCTGTTTTTAAATTCTGATTAAAACCTCACCCTCTCACTCTCACTCTCTGCCATACCTGGCCCACTTGTCTGCCGGGCCCACCTGTCGGCGCCAGCCTTCCTGGTCGAACCCGACCAGGTGGCTCGGTCTGCCCGACTGGTCGCACCCCCTCGCTCGCCCCCGTCTTCTACCTCACGCTCTCTCTGGCAATTGTATCGCCTCGCCGCCACCGCGCTCGATTCCGATGAGCTTCGCCGGAGTCCACCGCCGAGATGGTGAAAATTCGATAGATCAAGCAACGGTGATTCCGCCTGTCCGCGAGATCTTGTCGATTGCCCCCCGGACGCTCTCATCCCCTTCACCTCCGAAGCTCTGGATCTTGGCCATGGCGACCTCGAGCTTGCACTCGAGCTGCTTGGCCTTGTCCTCGGCGAGATTTGGTGCTTGGCGAGCTAGGTGATTCGCCGATGTGTCATCGGCGTCTTCCCCTGGCTTGATGCCATCGTGGCCGCGCGGGCACTGCCCCGCCATGCCGCGGTGGTATCTCCTGGGCGTCGAGTAAGTGCTTCTCCTCCACTACTCCCCCTCTGTTCTTCTCTGTACCCTCCTGGAGTTTGCTCCATGCCCTCCTAGAGCTTGCTCCATGCCCTCCTGGAGCTTGCCCTGCTCTGGCCATGCCCACCTGGAGCTTGCGCTGGCCAAGCTCACCTGGAGCTTGTCCTGACTATGCTCACCTGAAGCTGGTGCTGGCCCATGTTCTCCTCTCTCTGCTGCACTGGGGTCTCTCCCCAAGCTTGCACTTGTGCTGTGAAGTTAAACTGGCTGTGAAGTGTGTCCCTAGACTCCATGATCACTCCTTGTCCAGTTAGCTTGCTGTTTAAAGCTTGATCATGCTTGTCTTAGCTGCTGCTGCTTGTTTCAGTCACGGCTTCAGTTAACTCTGTTAACCGAAGCTTGCTGATTCAGTTAACTGCATGCTATGGTGGCCTTTTACTGTTGAATCATTCAGTTACTGATGTTGCTTGATTAGTTAAAATCTTGCTAGTGGCTAGTCTTGATTAATCTTATCAAGTGCATGGATAACTATGTGTTAGTTATCTCTGAATGTTGCTGTCAATTGGCTTGTGTTGTTAACAGTCTCACTGCACTTTCTTGCAGTGCTTCTGTTGTGCTGATATAGTGATGCAACTTGTTCTGTTGAGCTTGGTTATTCCTAGCTATGATGCAATCTTCCATGCCTGTTGTTATGGCTCTTGCAGTAGCTTTTAGCTAACTGCTTCACTGTGATGCCTCCTTGAGGTGTTCACAGTTACTGTGGGTGTTAAGTTGGTGTTTTTGAGAGTAGATCACCCTCTATGGTGGTCTGCTGGTGGCTTAACTGATTGAAAGTGTCCCTGTCCACTTTTCCCAGATGCTTAACTGAACTTGATCATTTTTAATTGACAAAGCTGATGGTTTTCTAGGTTTAGGCCTTAGTCTTGTTAGCTAGGCAACCCATGTGCCACTCTTGGCCTTGCTCTTATTTCTGTGAGTATTTCCCTTGAGAAATTCCTAGATAAGGTTATGTGTTAGGGAGTAGGTGCTGTGGATGGCCTTGCCTTCAAGGTCATGGCCTCCTGGACATCCAAATGATGACCAAAGCCTTTGTTTCATCAAGCTTTGCTTGATCACTATGTGGCTGTGCTCTGTGCAGTCTGCCTGGGAGAATAACTTGTGAGTTCTCTCCCAACACTCATGTGTGCTGTGGTTTAATAATAACCTCCTGCTGAAGAGTAGCTTGTTCTTCTGGAATAATTCTGATTTCTTGCTTCTTGTGGCTAGCCTGCTCCTCCTAGCTGCTTGACCTAGTTCCTAGTTGAACTATGTGACCATGTTCGTCTTTGGCTTTGATGGATGGTTTGTTTGATGATATGCTGGGGTGTGAATCTCCCCTGTTGCTCAACACATGAGCAGGGTTGATTGTGTGGTCATGATTCAGTGATGGTGATGTGATCTTGATTGTGGTGATGTTCTTGGGGTGTTGCTGTTGGTGGTGTGATGGTGTTGTTCTTGGTCGACTGTGATCTTTGGCCGAGCAAATTTCCCCTCTGTGATGCTTTTATACTTGCCCTTGTTACTTGGGTGTTTGACACCTTAGTACATGCATCTGGTGACTATGCTGATGTGAGCTGCCTTGCCCATCTCGGCTGCCTTGAGATATTTCATCGCAAAAAGGGTTGATTCATTGTTATGCTTACACTAATGTTGCTAATAGATTTGTGTTTAGTTTTGTATGAAGGAAGTTTTCAAGTGTAGGGATCAGAGAGTGATGAGATGAGTTGAAGAATGGACAAAAGCTCAAGCTTGGGGATGCCCATGCATCACCCCAAGAAATATCCAAGAAGTACAAGCGTCAAAGCTTGGGGATGCCCCCGAGGCACCCCTTCTTCATCGGCAAAAATCAGGTCACCTTTCAAAACACTATATTTTTATTGCTTCATGCATTATACGTTTTTCTTGGAGCGTTAGTTGTTTTAGTTTAGTTCAGTTTTGTTTGCTGCAATAAATGGTTGGACCCCAACAAATTTCTTTTGGATAAGTTGCCTTGTTTTTCATTTGCCAAGAACACTCGTTGAGCGATAAGAGTGAAAAACAGATTTGAGTGAGTGTTCTTCTTTTTCTAGAACTACGTTTAGTTTTTGATTTTTGCTTGATATGCATTCAGATCTTGTTATATCTTTTCATCAAGGTATATTTTTGCCTCTGGTCTATATTGGTTTTCATCAAAAGAGTTGGCTATAAAAAGTTTGAATGGTGTTGGAAAAGAGAAAAAGCTTTATGCAAAAAGGTGGTACAAGAAGGAGCTTGCATAGACTGCGGCTTAGACTTTTTCATGTCATGCTTGATGTCTTTTTGATAGTATGCTTAGTGGTTTTGCTGTAGCATGACTTGTCTCAAATAACTGAGATTGCTTAATGAGCCTTTGAAAAAATCATGCGTTGTTTTTATCGTTTGGAAGCATTATTTTGGTTTTCTCCTTGATGCTTTATTTGGGTTGACTTGGCGCATGCCACACATGTTAGACTCATACAAAGTCGCCAATAGCCTCTATGATCATTTAGTTTCTGACTTTTGATGCCATCTTATGCTTCTTTTAATGTCGCTTTGTCGCTTTGCATGATTATGGCCGTTATTGCTCTCTTAGTTGGTCGCTCCCAGTCTTTTGCTAGCCTTCATTTTGTACTGAGTATGAGCTCTACTCGTGCATCCAACTACTAAAAACCAAGTTTTGCCAAAGTGTCCACCATACATACCTATTAGTAATTTGCTATTCCAAAGTACATTTGACTTGCTTTTATCTATCCTTCAAATTAAACTCTTTTTGGTGTTATGCAAAAGTTGGTCAGTAAAGCTCTCACGAACCGGATGGCACACTTTACTTTTCTCGTTCTTAAAAATTTGACATTGTGGTCTCTTATGTTGAGTTGTTATGCTTGCAAGTTGTAAGTTGGGAATTAGCCCAGCCATGCCATCATGGGGCAAGCTTTCAACATTGCACTTCTTATTTGAGTTGATATCGTGATCTTTTGTTTATGGATACTCGCGGTGTGAAATGAATTGGGAATCTTGCGGGATCATGGAGTTTGTATATGTGTTAGAGAAACGCCTGGGCCGCCAATCTAAGCCATGCATAATTCATGGTGGAAATTTGCAGCATGTCCATTGACGAGGGGTTAACTCGACAAATGTCCTAGATGAAGGACTTAGGATCGGGGAGATAGGGCGTCAGATGAACTCAAAGGTAAAGTTAGTCGAAATAGGTGTGTGTCGAAAGTAAACTTGGGTGTTCAACCTGGCTTGCTTTCAATCTGCCCTACACCGTCCCCTCCTGGCCCCTATATATAGGTGGCCAGGTCTCGAGGATCGGGTACGGTCCGATACAGATTACAATATCGACATACGGTAAGAACTCGTATTCGACTGTCATTACAATTGGGCCTAGCTATACGGGCCTTAGGGGTACTCAACTAACGGGCTCTATTAACTATACCCTTGTCAGTAGCCCCTGAGATTCTACCAGAATTGCAGATTCGGGTTGAATCTCTAATCTTTAAATCTTTGACTTTGATCAATTCTTTGATTTCTTCTTATCTTCAAATCTTCGACTCGGTCTTTTGACTTATTTTCATGATATTTTTTTGCAAGGGGTTTTGATGAACAAGCCTGACAACTCTGACGGATCAAGAGGTCAGTTAACTGCCGGAACAGATACTTGCCACCTACTTCAAATTCAATCCCCTTGGATTTGAATTCGGGATACCGGTCAAACCCATTCTTTTGCTGCATTTAGGACTTACAAAGAATGAATCCCAGTGATTCTCAGGGTACCCAGTGCGTCCACCAGGATTTTCTTCGCGTCGTAGACACGGATACATACCAGCAGAGCGCATCCATGTACGTATACCAGGCCACACAGGACGGATCCCGGGGTCTTACCTTCGTGATAAATCACGGCATTCGAGTTTCGTTGCGATAACGCAACTCGAGAATCTTATGTCGCAGCCAAGTTTTGACTGATAAAATCAAAGAATTTCGAACTTAAATTAACTTCTTCCAATTCCCTCCCGATGGGAGTAGTCTCTCTATATTTGGTCGACTATGTAGTCGAAGTTCGCATGATAATCTTTCTTCATCTCCACCATTGATTATCTTATCCTCCATCGGGTGCGCGCTCAGCGCTCCCGATGGAAGTAGCCCCCGAGGCTATGTTTGAATACTTGTAGTCGAGCATAGGCTCAAAATTCAATTCATCTTCTTTCTTGTAATACCTCCTGTTTACAAGCCCCCGAGCGCAAGGCGAGGTCTTGTATATCGTGCAACCACACTCTCCCCTTCTTATTTTTCTTCTTTGGTACTTATCGTCTGCTACGTGCAGAATTTAACTCTTTTGTAGAATACGCTTATGGGCTTTACGAAGGCCCAGTAATACGTACTTATAAATTAAGCACCTTCTGGCAAGGGTAAAAAACCCTAATCGGATTCCTCCTCCGCCGCATCATCTTCTCTCGTCATCTAGGGTTTCTAGCCTTCTTCCTCGTCCACATGGCTGACGCAGATGGTTCTCGTTTGAACCTTGGATCTCTGGTGGCGCCGCGAGGTCGGGGCCGCCCTCGTGGAAGCAAAAACAAAACAACCCCGGCCGTCGCAGGATCATCATCGGCCGCTCCGGTTAAACGCCGCCCCGGCCGTCCACCTGGTAGCAAGAACAAGCCCAAGGTGGCTAGCGCTGCCCCAGGTTCAAGCGCTCCTCCTCCTGCTGCTCTCGCTGCTCCTACCGCTCCTCCCAGAATCTTTTCCTTTTTCTGCATTGCCATGGCGCAGTGCCATGAGATTCAGCGCCTGCCGCTGAATTTCACCAAGTTCATGGATGGGCGAGAACTGCGAGAAGCGGTTCTCCGCGAACAATCTGGCAGTGAGACTCCATACGAGGTGGAGGTTTGGTATGATGACGACGGCGAGCAGTACTTGAAGGTGGCTGGTCGCAGTTTGCAGAAGACCACGACATCCACCAAGGCTTCTTCATGGCCTTCGACTTCCACATTGGCACGTCGAAGTTTGACGTGAAGATCTATGACGGCACCCAGTGCCAGAAGAAGTATGAAGCTGAAGTCCACTTCCATTAGGATCTATTTTTTTGTAATTTCGTTTGATAATGTCTTTGCTGCCATGTTATCTGTAATGAATATTCGTACTCTGTTTTGATGTTTTTACTAGTACCATGAAAACAAGTCATTGTTCTGAGGTATGCTTTCCATATATCAGGTTCTTTGCGAACCAATTGATATGAAGAATATCGGGTTCTTTTGTGAACCAAGTTGTTTGAATATTTATCGGGTTGTCTGCACAACCTTATAGTGAAAAAAGATCTCCAAGTCGCGATAAAAATTCCTTTCGCACGACCCGAGGGTTGAAGCCCCCGATCGGAGAAGTAAAAATATTTGCACAATTTTGTCGAGTTCAACCCAAAGAGCCCGACCTGTGGCCTCATGTTCTGGGTTCAGAAGGTTAACTCGAGTTTACTGATACCACTAGATTTACTTTACGCGTAAAAACGTCGTAGCTGCTCTGCATTCCATGGGTTGCTCTCGTCTTTCCCTGTCTTCTTGTCTTCTAGTCGATATGCTCCTCCTGGTATTACTTCTGTGACGATGTAAGGTCCTACCCAAGGGGACTCCAATTTGCCGTGGCTGTCTTGCCTGAGTCGCAAAACTAGGTCTCCCACCACAAAGGATCGCGGACGAACTCGACTGCTGTGGTAGTTTCGTAGACTCTGTTGATACTGCTTCGCTCTTTCTAAGGCCTTATCTCTTGCTTCATCTAGTGCATCGACATCATTTTGCAATGCTTCTGTTGATGTTGTCTCATCGTATGCCGTCACTCTTGGGGCCTCGTGTGTAACTTCGACTGGAAGCACGGCTTCTGCGCCATGGACCAGGAAGAAAGGAGTTTCTTGAGTTGCTGCGTTAGGCGTAGTTCTTAGGCTCCAAAGAACGGAGGGCAATTCTTCTACCCAAGCGCTCTTGGCTTTCTCGAGAGGTGCTAAGAGCCTCTTTTTTATCCCACTACATATTAGGCCATTGGCTTTTTCGACTTGCCCATTTGTCTTCGGGTGTGCCACAGATGCGAATTTGAGCTTGATCCCTAGTCCTTTGCAATAATTCTTGAATTCCTTTGAAGTGAAGTTTGTCCCGTTGTCTGTGATGATGCTATATGGTACACCAAAACGGAATACCAGCGACTTGATGAAGCTGATTGCTGCTGTCGAATCTTGAGTTGTTACCGGGGCCGCTTCCACCCACTTGGTAAATTTATCGACTGCCACTAGCATGTAAACATGTCCTCCTGTCCAGGATTTGTGCAACTTTCCCACCATATCGAGGCCCCATTGCGCAAAGGGCCAGGACAATGGTATTGTTTGTAGCTCTGCTGCTGGTGCATGCGGTCTAGATGCAAATCTTTGACATGCTTCACACTTTCGAACTATATCTTTCGCGTCTTCGATGGCTGTTAGCCAATAAAATCCTGCTCGGAAAGCCTTTGCCGCTATTGCTCTGCTGCTAGCATGATGGCCGCACACTCCGCCGTGTATGTCTTTTAGTATTGTTTGTCCTTCCTAGGGCGTTACACAACGCTGCAAAACGCCGGTAATACTCTTCTTGTATAATTTCCCTGCAACACGACAAACGCTTTCGATCGTCGAGTTATCCTCTTGGCTTCCACTGCATCTTCTGGTAATTGTTTATTTATCATGTATGCAAGATATGGCTGCATCCAGGTTTCTTCTATCATCATGACCTCCTCTGGCTCCGACGTAGCCCCCGAGTCTGCTGCAGTAGTCGAGCTTTTTCCACTTTTTATTGATCTTTCTACTATTTCTTCCCAAAATACTCCGGACGGCACGGGTAAGCATTGTGACCCGATATTTGCTAAATTGTCGGCTTCTTCATTACTATTCCTGCTTATGTGCGAGACTTCGCATCCATCGAATGTTCCTTCGAGATAATGATATAAATTCTTGTAGGCCATCATGTTGTCATTGATTGTGTCACATCTGTTCATAACTTGCTGGACAACGAGGTTAGAATCTCCAAATATTTTTAGGCGAGTTGCTCCACATGCTTTAGCCATCTTCATTCCGTGCAACAAAGCCTCGTATTCTGCTTCGTTATTAGAAGCCTGTGGAAAGCTCATCCTTAAGACATACTTCAATTTGTCGCCGTGGGGCGATATCAAGACCACTCCTGCGCCTGCGCCTTGGAGTCTTTTAGAACCGTCGAAGTACATTGTCCAAACACTGGATAAGTCTGGTGGTCCCGTGCTTTGCAGCTCCAGCCACTCTGCCGTAAAATCTGGCAAGACTTGCGACTTAATCGCCTTCCTTTTTTCATACGTGATGTCCATGGGAGATAGCTCGATTCCCCACAAAGAGACACGTCCTGTTGCTGAAGGATTGTTCAATATATTCGACAGTGGCGCTTCATTGACCACTATAATTGGGTGCACCGCAAAGTACTGTCGCAGTTTTCGTGCAGTTGTGAAAACACTATACGCGAGTTTCTGATAATGCGGGTACCTCTGTTTTGTCGGAGATAATACTTCACTGATGAAATATACCGGCCTCTGGATGCCGTGGGCTTTTCCTTCTTCACTTCTTTCGACTACTAATACTGTGCTTACCACCTGGTGGGTTGCGGCGATGTAGAGTAGTAGTGGTTCTTTTTCTTTTGGTGCGACCAGCACTGGCGGCGTGGAAAGCACTTTTTTCAACTGTGCAAAAGCTGCATCTGCTTCTTCTGTCCATTCAAATTTATCATCTGACTTCTTCATAAGTGCATAGAAAGGAAGCGCCTTTTCTCCCAATCGAGCAACGAAGCGACTTAATGCCGCAACGCGTCCTGCGAGTTTCTGTACGTCGTGTAGCTTCGTGGGTTTTCCCATTGTTAAAATTGCTTGAATCTTCTCTGGGTTCGCCTCTATTCCTCGTGCCGATACCAGAAACCCCAAAAGTTGCCCTGCTGATACGCCGAAGGAACATTTTGTCGGGTTAAGCTTAAGTTTGTACCTGCTCAGGTTGTCAAAGGTTTCTGCCAAGTCGCTGATTAAAGATTTCTCCTCTCTTGTGGTGATGACTACATCATCAATGTAGACTTGGATGTTGCGTCCTATTTGGCTTCCGAGGCAATTTTGCATCATCCGTTGATAAGTTGCTCCTGCATTTTTTAGGCCGAATGGCATAACTTGGTAGCAAAACACTCCGTACGGTGTGATGAAGGCCGTTTTTTCTTCGTCTTCTTTCTTCAATTTGATCTGATTGTAACCAGAATATGCGTCCAAAAAAGGAAAGCCTCGCGCATCCCGCTGTTGAATCAATTATCTGATCGATGCGGGGTAGAGGGAAGGGATCCTTTGGACAATGCTTATTGAGAGATGTGTAGTCGACACATACTCTTTGTACGTCTGTGTTCTTCTTGGGTACGATGACTGGGTTCGACACCCAACTCGAAGTTTTGATTTCTTTGATAAATCCGGCATTTTCTAGCCTGTGCAATTCTGATGCTATCGCCTTCCTTTTAGGTTCATCAAATCGTCGCAACGGTTGCTTGACTGGCTTTGCCTTGGGATCTACATTTAATGCGTGCTCGACGAGTTCCCTGGGAACCCCTGGCATGTCTGATGGACACCAGGCGAAGATTTCCCAGCGCTCACGGAGGAACTCGACTGAGCATGCTTTCCTATGCGGGATCCAAGTTCACCGCAATTGATGTTGTCTTGTTTGGATCTGTAGGGTGGACCTGGATCTTCTTCGAGTCCTGAGCTGTATCGAAAGCCTGATCTGGCAGGGATCGTCCAACGTCGGGTAGAACATTATGATCCGTTTCTCCTTTTAGCCTCTCATATTCCGCTGTCATGCCGAAGGTTTGCGCCATCCTATTGAATTCTCTGTCACATGTGTTGGCTACTTCAAAGCTCCCCTGCACCGTAATTGTTCCTTTGGGTCCTGGGATTTTTAACGTAAGATACGCGTAATGAGGTACTGCCATGAATTTTGCAAATGCTGGGCGCCCCAGGATTGCGTGGTATTGTGACGGCCAGTCCATAACTTCGAATTCCAGCTTCTCTCTGCGGTAGTTGCTGCTACTGCCAAAGCAGACATCGAGTTCTATTCTTCCCAAAGGGTAGTTTGCGGCTCCTGGTACTATTCCATGGAAGGAGCAATCTGTTGGCTTCAGACTCGACAGCGAGATGCACATTGCCTTTAGGGTTCTAGCATATATTAAGTTTATGCCACTCCCTGCATCCATGAACACTCTCCCGATGTCGTACCCTCCTATTTGCGCCTTTAAAACCATAGGCGAGTGGCCTGGCCTGGGAACTTTCCTCGGGTGGTCTGCTCTACTGAACTTAACTGGTTGATCTGACCACCGTAGGTACTCTGTGGTAGCTGGTGGTGACGATATTGCTAGGTTTACTTGCCTGGATATGCTCTTTTGCTCTTTCTTTGACTTCGGCACCGGTTGAATCATAGCTGATATGTAAACTTTTGACTCTAGGTGCCTTACTGGCATTTGCATTGGATATTCTTGACTTCTGTGTTTTTCTCCTTGCCACCCTCCTTGGCTTGAGCCCATGGCGCTTTGCAGCCTTAGAAATGTACTACAATCCTTCATCTGGTGATTTGAGACTCTTTTCCCATCAAGATATGCGTAGTGGATTCGACAAGGTCCGTATAGCATATCCTCGGCCGAAGGACCGGAGTATCTCGATTTTTCTACTCCTTTTGCCTGAAACCTCCTATTTTCATATCCTTCCTCTTCTTCTGCTACGTAGCCCGCGGCTACCTGATTTCGCCTTCCTTGGTTATCCCGGCTGCGGTGTTGTCTCCTCTGTCTACTTATTCTGTCGACTTCTGGTGAACGTCCTCTTTTGTTATTATATGCGTCCTCTCCATCAGCGAATTTGTTGGCTTGTTCCATTAGCTCAGCTACTGTCGTAGGTCTTGCTCTTCGATTTCTTCCACGAGATCTGAGCGACGAAGTCCGGCCGTGAAGGCGTCTATTGCTCGCTCGTCGGAGACGTCCTCTGCTGAGTTTTTGATTACACTCCAGCGTTGTATGTAACAACATAGAGTTTTGCCTTTCCTTTGCACACACGCCTTGACTTCCTCTAGTGATGCTGGGCGCTTGTATGTTGAGCGAAAATTTCTTGCGAATTGACTTTCGAGTTCTCCCCAACTTCCAATGGATTCGTTGGGTAGGGTATTCAACCAGGACCGTGCTGCGCCGGTGAGGTGTAGCTGCAAACTTTGCATTGCAGTCGCTTTTGTTCCCCCTCATATCTGTACTGCCTGCAAATAGTCCGATAACCATAGGGTAGGTTCTTGCGACCCGTCGTACTTATGCTGGTCATGTGGCAATTTGAATCCTTTGGGTACCCGCGTTTTGCGAACCCTGCGGGTAAAGCATAACGCGCCCATCTCTTTATCGTCGTCTTCATAATTCTCTTTCCTCCAGGCGTGGCGTGATTTATTTACTCGATCTTGCGCTATTATATTTCTTGCGTCCTCCTTCCTCTTATGTCGCATTTCCTCTTCTGATGACTCGCTATACTCGTTATCTTTGAAGTTGTATCTGAACTTCGCCTTTTGATTTTTCTTGTAGCTTGTCGACTTCGTCTCTGGGCCTTTTTCCCTGATCTTGCTTTCCACTATTCCGAGGCTTCGTATCGCGGCTCGGTGCATATCTTCTCGCGGATCCCCGGGTTCTGGCCTTGTAGTTAGTAAATACGCCTGTGCTGCTACTAACGCTGCTTCTGGCATTTCTTGTACAAAGTCATCTTCCTCCTCTTCTGGCTGTGGGGTAGGGCTCCTTGGGTACCTTTCTTCTCTGCTGCGTGCTGTCGCCCCCCTGTTGTGTTTTGGGTCTCCGCGCCTTTCTCTGCTGTACTCTGAATCTTCACTATAGTCTTCCCAGTATTCCTCCCTTGATATACTGTTATTGTCTTGAAAAACCATGTCTCTTTCCTCCCTTAGTTTCTTCCTGTGTTGGTATAATGCATACTGATATCCCATTAGAACTTCTCTTCTCGATCCTTCGGGTACTTCTGTACCATGATTGATAGCTGATTTGATCATTCTCCATTCGCCAGCCGAGACGTGTACTTTCTCCTTTTCCTTTTTGTTGTGATCTTTTATTTTGTCGACTTGCCTGTCGACCTTTTTACTTCCTTTGCTGTTGTTTTCTTCTTCTGCTTCAGTGATAATGACGCATAACTGATGTATTTTGGAGACGCCGCTGCTTCCCGCGGCGAAGTCCTTTGCGTTGTTGTGCTTTTGACACGCTCTTTCTTCTGAGTCGAAATTTTCCTGAATTTTGTCGCCTTCTGCGATTGGTGCTTTTTCTAAACTGACTGGCGAGTTTACCTCGCTGGAAGAGCCTTCTGATGATTCCAACGTTTCCTCTGTTTCGGGCTTGCTCGCCGACGGACCTGGTTTCGTCGAATCCGAGAGGCGAGATGAACCCGACGGCCCGATGAGGATGCTCAAACTTCTAATTGTGAACTCCATCTCTTGACTTCCGTCGAGTTCTGAACTGTTGTTGGCTAAAAGCGAAAAAGCCGTCGAATTCATGACTCCAATGCCCAAGGTCCCCACGGTCGGCGCCAATTGGCGAGGGGTTAACTCGACAAATGTCCTAGATGAAGGACTTAGGATCGGGGAGATAGGGCGTCAGATGAACTCGAAGGTAAAGTTAGTCGAAATAGGTGTGTGTCGAAAGTAAACTTGGGTGTTCAACCTGGCTTGCTTTCAATCTGCCCTACACCATCCCCTCCTGGCCCCTATATATAGGTGGCCAGGTCTCGAGGATCGGGTAGGGTCCGATACAGATTACAATATCGACATACGGTAAGAACTCGTATTCGACTGTCATTACAATTGGGTCTAGCTATACGGGCCTTAGGGGTACTCAACTAACGGGCTCTATTAACTATACCCTTGTCATCCATAGTGGACATTCGACGACGCATCTCAAAATAAAAAGTTATACAAATGGTAAATAAAAGAGATGTCGAGGTGTTCATTGTCTGCTTGTCCTGTCATTTTGATGTGGGCTTGTTCCATGTCATCGGGCATGGAGGTACCCTGTTGGTGGTTCTCGATGATACATGTATACTTACAATGACAAGAGCTTGCTTGGGACTCTAAGTAAAGTAGCATGAGGATTGGGTACTCGTATTCACGGGACACGAGGTTTTCAACTTATGATTTGTCAAGCATATGCAACATAAGTGTTCTCGCATTAACTTTAACCATTCAAGATGCTTATGATGGGGGCAATGAGAGCTCAAAGCCGGTAAGTACCATAATTTTTGAAGGTTTATAAAACTTGCAATCACTGCTTCCCTCCGCGAAGGGCCTTTCTTTTACTTTTATGTTGAGTCACCACCTTCTATCTTTATGCACCATTAAGAGAGCATAGTTGTCATTCTGAGTATAATGTGCATTGTCCCAAAGTTTTCATTGATTGATTCATATTGTTGGTTTCACTTATTCTTAAATTATTTGTATCTAGTCGCCCTCTTAAACTTGAAGGTGTCCTATGAATTTATGTTTTGCCTCTCCATGAAGGACAAGCTGAAAACCATTTGTATGTTTTTCCTTATGATTTGAACACACATTTGACTTTCATTGTTTCACTTTCATGATCTTTTGTTTGTGTTCATTTTCATGTTATAACATGGTTGCTAAGTTTCTTCTATCAAAATTATATCTTTCATGCCCATGTTTTAAGTTCTTTTGATCCCAGCGCACAACGCTTACATAGATGATCAAGATTGTGTAGATGCATGTCACCTTAAAAATTATTTCTTTTGTTATCACTTACCTACTCGAGGACGAGCAGGAGTTAAGCTTGGGGATGCTGATACATCTCAAACGTATCTATAATTTTTGATGCTCCATGCTTGTTTTTACACCATTTGCTTAGTGTTTCGTTACACTTCGTGGCACTTTTATGCATTTTCCGGAACTAACCTATTAACAAGTCGCCACAGTGCCAGTTCCCTATTTTCTGCTGTTTTTGTGTTTCAGAAAAGTTACACAGGAAATATTCTCAGAATTGGACAAAACCAAAGCCAGTCGCCCAGAATTTCACCGAAGCTTCTAGAGATCCGAAGAGGAGACGGAGTGGGGCCATGAGGGCCCCACACAATAGGGCGGCGTGGCCAGGGGCTGGGCCGCGCCCCCTATGTGTGAGGTCGCCTCGGTCCACTCCTGACAATGCCCCTTCGCCTATAAAGACCCCCCAATGGGAAAAACCTAAAGACCCGATCACTTTTCCAGAACACATCGCGATCCACCGCCGCCGTGGACCCAAAGATTGGGAGGGTCCAGAAGCTCTTCCCGGTACCCTGCTAGAGAGGGGAATCGCCACCGGAGGTCTTCTTCATCGCCATGCTTGCCTCCGGAGCGATGAGTGAGTAGTCTACCTTGGACTATCGGTCCATAGCAGTAGCTAGATGGTTATCTTCTCCACCATGTGCTTCATGTTTAGATCTCATGAGCTGCCTTACATAATTGAGATCACCGTTATGTAATTCTACATATTGTGTTTGTTGGGATCCGATGAATATTGGTGTTATGATTGAGTTGAAGTACTAAATTTTATCTTATGTTATCTCTATGTTGTTTATGATCTTGCATGCTCTCCGTTGTTAGTAGCTATCTTGGCCAAGTAGTTGCTAGTGACTCCAAGAGGGGGTATTTATGCTCGATAGTGGGTTCATGCCTCTATTTAATCTGGGGGAGTGACAGAAACCTCTAAGGTTGTAGATATGCTGTTGCTACTAGGGGGAAAACAACATTCATATGCTCAAGGGCATATGCTTTGTTTACATTACACACTTTGCTTAATGCAATTATCTGTTGTTCGCAACTTAATACTTGTGGAGTTCTCGGATTGATTCGCCACAAGTGGATTATTAGTCATAGACGTAGTTGGATGGCGGTCTATGTATCTTGTTGTAATGCCAGAGTAAATCTCATAGTGATCCTCTCGACATATGCATGTTGTCTTTATTCTATCAATTGCCCAACTGTAATTTGTTTACCCAGCATGTATTATTTTATCTTATGGAGAGACACCACTAGTGAACTGTGGACCCCGGTCCTATTTCCTTTATATTGCTATCACCTGTTTACTTTACTCGCACTATTTACTTTACTCGCATACTATTATCACTTTCCACTCGATACGCTCATACCCTTTGTTTCAATCAAACCGGTGAGATTGACAACCTCATCGTAAGTTGGGAACAAAGTATTTGGTTGTGTTGTGTGCAGGTTCCACGTTGCCGCTCGCAAAGCAAAGCTTGGACGAGGCACCCTATAAATTGTCCGGAGCTGTCGCAAGCTAGCGGGCATCACCTTCAGTCGTTTGTCTGCCTCCTACTGGATTGATAACCTTGGTTTCTTACTGAGGGAAAAACTTGCTGCTATATTCATCACACCTTTCTCTTGGGGTTTCCAACTGGCCGGTCATTTTTACATCATCAACTCGGCCCCATCACTGGTGACTATCCTGATGTGAGCTGCCTTGCCCATCTCGGCTACCTTGAGATATTTCTACCCGAGAGCTTTGGTGATAAGCTCAACCTCCTGATGATTATCTACAGTGGCCTGTTATTTTTGAATGCCACTTGGTAAATGTTATTTTGGCAAACTTGCAGTTTCTTTTTGGTTGCAGGTACCAAGAAAAGAAAAGAAGAAAGGAAAGAAAGAAGACTTTTAGTTTTCTTTTTAGAATTTGTAACTTGTAATCTTCCATTTCTTCTTTTGTAATTATCTTTGATTCATTCCAAGTTGTAATATTCTTTCATTCATGAATTATGTAAAGACAATGTAATATGTGTTGATGATCAATAAAGTTTAAGTTTTCTCAAACTTTATTGATGTTTATATTTCCATCTATTTCTTCTTTATTAATGTTTATCCTTTCTAAATGCGCCTTTTAATTCTAAGTTCAATCATTCAAATTCAAACTTGATTTAAGTCTTAGTTCAAATTCCAAAGCTTATAGCTAGGGTTTTAGTTGTTTAATTCATCACCTCTCACATCAATAGATCAAAAGAGATCATGTCCAAATCTTTTGCACTTCGAGAGTTCACCATTCCCCCTCAAAGAGAGATTCGATCACTCTTAGGTTTTAGTATCAAAAGCGCGAAAAAATCCTGTAATTTCTGATGCAATGCACAAAAGCCCTTCTAATCTACCCCAGAGTTGTCCTACGTCATGGGATGTTACACCGCCCTCCAGCGCCTATAAGATGTTGTCCGCCGCCGCGAAAACCCTAGGGACCCCACTTCCCATCTCTCTCTCTCTCGCTCTTCTCTGCAAGCACATCAAAACCCTAGCTCCAGCCAAGATCCGTCGCCATCGCTAGAGGCCGCCCGAAGTCCCGCCGTGATGCCCAGAGCTCCGCCTCGATGCCTAGGACCTTATGGAGGGATGAATCGAGGAGGGGAGGTCTCTATCGCTCGGAATCCGCCGTTTCCTTCCGCAGCACCTCACCGGAATTGGCAAAACCGTGCTCGTCTCTGTCAACAATCGACACCTCCGAGCAGTCGATTAGCTCCACGGTGAGCTTGCGCATCTTTGGAGCCCTCTATCGCATCGTTTGGACCCTCGTAGCTCACCAACGCCATAGGCCGCCGTGCTCCACTGCAGTTAAGCTCACCGGAGGAAGCTCCGGTGACCAAATAGTGGCGGCGTTTGCACCATCTTGCTCGCCCAGTACTTCTGAACCTAGTACCAGTAGCCGCACCTGCTAATTCGCGACGAAATCATCGAATTGGAGATTGATCTGTGAGCTTCTATGTTGATGACGTCACCTCCTGCCTAGTCATCGATTTTGACCTGGTCAATGCACTCATGGCAGCTGACTTGTCCCTGACCCCACTGGTCAGTGTCTAAGTCTATGTCATCTGTGGGTACAAAAAGTAATCCCAGTCAATTATCAATTCCAGAAAATAACCAATACTTAGAAAATTCATATCTAATCCATTTTAAATCAGAAAAATATAAATAATATACCAAAATGATCATAAAAACACAATCTATCTATTTCAATTATAATCTTGCATGCTTGTGTGAAATAATTTACAACCAAATTTGAAAACTTGTTTAAGTAGTATTTGAATCTTGAATTCAAACCCAACCATAATAATTCAAACCAAGTTTTCAAATACCAAATAAAAATTTGACTACTTCAATATTGTTATTCTAATTAATATTTTGTTATTATTAAATATTAATCCTAAAACTTTACTATTAGGATTTTAATCCCTAAAAATGATTTTTCTAAAACAAATTTAATATAGTAAAATTTGAGAAAAATCATAAACTTGTATCAGAGTTATTTCTTAACTCTAATATTGTTATTTCAACTATTGTTTCAGTAAAAGTTAAATTTAAAACTTCTAGGTCAATTTTAAATCATTAAAATTTGACTTAAATCCTAAAACTATTTTCTTAAATGATAAGAAATTAGGATAACTCTTAAATAAGCATCAACTTGAGTTTAGACTTTATTTTCAACTATAATCCACTAATTGAACATTGTTCACTTAAGATTCATATTCCATTATAAGTTGTACTTAATTCAAAGTGGTAACCATTTGAAGCTATGCTTCAAATCCTAACCAACTAATTAAGTGCTAATCACAACATGCTTCACTAAAACTCTTCCAATATTGTATAAACCTTAATTTGTTTCCTTGATGTGTACCACTTACTAACCATTCCTTGATTACAATAGAACTATGATAAACCCTAGAACACTAAACTTATCTATAGTACTTAAATTCACCTAGTAGTATGTTCTTCAAAAGTTATTCTTTCAAGATACCTTTAAAGTAATTATCAACCATTCTATTGAGACTTAACATCAATGATTCCTATTTGTGTGTTAAGATTGTTGTCAACCCTAAAACCAATTGGGTGATGATATAGTAGTATAAATTACTTCAACCTTGCATATCCATGATCAACCAATCGTTTGCTAATTATAAGATGCAACTTAAAGGTGTTACCTTCATGTCTTCACCATTAACCATCATTCCCTTGTAGCAAGGAATGATTATAAACCCTAAAAACAGTAGCTCTTGTTAAAGTCTTATTCTTTTAATAGCACCTGATAGTGATCTAACCTAAAAATGCTTAACAACCATGTTATGGTGTGATTTAAAAGTGCAACACATCATAAATAAATCACCATAACTCAATGATAACAAATCATCGGGGTTAGGTTACGCTTAGAGTAATGCATATCATACCTTATGCATATCATGCTGCATATTTCTAACATCATCCCTACCGGATGATGATTGCTATTTCATAATTGGGATTTCTTTCGTATCGAAGACCTTGACTCGCATAATCTTGCACTCAAAAAGGCAAGTTCACTCTTGCTCATATCTCTTGTTTAATTTTAGCAAATTACTTGCAAATATACCCGTGGTATTACTACTGCATCTGAAAGCAAAAGGTTCTCTTTTCATGATTAATATGACTAGCTGGTTATCGACCTGAGAGGTGGTAACCTAGGATGGCTGGCAAATGGAACCGTGGTATGATTGTTGTGGTGGAGGTTCCATTTGCACGGGAAGGTGAACCCTAGGACTTAACAACCAATGTCGCCAGTGATTCTAGCACCGTAAATAATGGTCAACCATGAGATCTGGAATGGGACGGAGAAGTCAGCTATATCTTTTCCCTCTCGCATGCCAACGGATCAGTAGCGAGGGTTGTCTTGCCTAGGCTACTATAGTGTAAAGGGGGGAATGTGTTTCCTGCCAGTCTGCCTATAGTATAGGGGGGACAGACTTGCTAATTGATCTATGATGGATTGTAAGAGTTATTCGGATCAGTCTACCCATATTGTATAGGAGCGGGCATCTAGGTCCGGAACAGTCTACCTATGGAAGCGTCCATAGTGTAAAGGGGAGGACCAGTGCGCCAATCAGTCTACATATGTGGTATAAGGGAGGATGGACTTACAAAAGGGTGGGTCTGCGGGGTCGCGGAGAAGAACAGTGATTGGATTGGATCTTAGACTGAGCCCCATACACAGGAAGTATGGACATGTAGGCCACTTGGATGTGCAACAAGGCTAAGATCTCTCATGGGTATAAGTGACCACCTCTGCAGAGTGTAAGAAAGTATCTGGATACTCCCTGTTCCAGGAAGGAGCTGCAAACTGCGGCAGGAAAGGAGCCCATCGAAGCTCTAATCAACCTGTGAAGGCTGACGGGCATAGTTCTTCTGAATAAAAGCAACCTCTTGAAGAAATATTTACGAAAACTTGCATTGCCAAACGACTCTTGGGTCTAAGGCTGTAGCTAGTGCATAAAACACCTTATCCCTTATATGAACTTGCTGGGTAATGCTCGTTACTCACCCCACTCCCTCTTAACCCTTGCTTAGATTGGAGGCAACACAAGGAGACAATCTTGAGACACTAAAGATGAAGATGAAGCCTTCTATCAATGTCAGAACTATCAATGAAGTCAACGACTACGCCAAGCTTGGTGAAAAACTAGAACAGGAGTAGAAGGGACCCAATTCCCTAATCCTAGAACCGAAGTAACCAGGGTAGTTCTGTAGCAAGCCAACTACATTAGTGAAGCTTTAGTTTAGTCTTCTAGTTGTTCTTTCTCGATTGTAATCGCCAGAACTAAACCTCTACCTATTGAGGAGGTTCTGAAGATCTTCTGTATGCTAAAAATTGTAATCCTATAGACATACCTTGGATCTGCGATGTTTCTGTTGTACCACTCTGATCGATGTAATACTAGTGAGACGGTGTTTCATTGGTGTTATGTCAACGACTTGCATACTACACATGCAGTGGTATGCTGGATCACCACATTTACCCTGCTGTCGTGCGAGCTGGTAGGGCTGCACTGCGGTCGCCGTGCATTGGCGTCCCATTCGACCTCCCTTTGTTGATGCGTTGTGTCTGCTTCGGGGCCAGCGTGCGAGTGTGCTAGGCATGCCGTTGTCCTACAACACCTGGACATGCAACACCTGGACAGGGTGGCGTCCCCAGGCTTGGAAACGCGGGCTTCTTCTTGGCCGATGGGATGGGGTTATTTTGATCATCAGAGCATGGAGTGCTGCACGTGCTTGTCATTTGGCGGTGCTCGGTGGAGGTCGACAGTGAGAACATGTGCTTGCACCGCCCTTGGATGACATGATGAAGTTCCGAGCTAAATATTTGCACTGACCTTGTTAGTGTCGGCATCGGCGGCGCTTGAGCATCGTCTACCTCCTTGGAGGCGCTGGTTGTAGAACTCCATCCACACCCTTGTGGTGGGTCTAGGCTCTCTAGGGAAAATCCCTAGCTCTGAGTTCCCGGGCGGGCGCCGGTGCCGGCTACCTCAGTACCACGTGACCTTCCTAGAGGCGTCGTCTTGGAGGCTTTATTTAGCTGCTGGCATGTGTTTCTCTCTTCTACAGGTTGGTGGATGTCGGGGCAGCGGGCCCGGGCAGATGTTTTGTGCGCCGAGGCGACGGCCTCGGGAACCATGATGGGCAACATCTTCATGAGGTGGGGAAAGTTTCTTAGCCTGGCTTGTGTGACAATCTTGTGTTGCTAGGGTGACAAGATTGTCGACTCGGTCGACGCGTCTTTGTGGAGGCAGTTTGACCTTTTAGGCCGAAGCGGCGGCCCCATATGTTGGTGTGGCGGTCATGGTCTGCCATTAGGCTTTATAATATTTATAGCAAGGTGAAATTTGGTTTCGAGGTATTACTAACGGATGTCGGATGCTACCCTGTCTCAATCCCCAGCCGGATCTTGGACAGCCATATTACACATGTACTACCTCTGTTCCAAAGTATAATATGGGAGTAATTCACTATATGACATAGAGCAGGAATATGGAACATTCATGCTGGCATCAGGAATTTGGTTCCCTTGGATCGCCACTGAAGCTGTGGATGATCCGCTTCGTCATCTTTTCACTGAGATGCTTCGTCTTCTCTGTACGCTGGCTTTAGTCTGACAGCCACATTGTCATGATCCGGCATGGCATGTTATTTCAACCAGAAGCGGTGCTCGATCCTCTTTCTAAAAAAAATCAGGTCAAGCATATTGCATACCCTTCTCTTTCTCACCTTCCAATTTGGCAACATCCGAAATTCCGAATTGCTCCTTTGCATGCTCAGCTGACAAACCAAAGAGAACATTCACCAAAAAGTAACTAAAACAGAAAATGGGCCAAAGCTAGTTATTGGAGATTCCAATATATGACGACAAAGTGACCATGTATGATTTCTGCAGGCAGTTAATGTGATTGACGCCACAAATACTAAATCACCATTCCATTGTCATACTCCCTCTGTCTCAGTTCTTAAGGCTTACACGTATATCTAGATCATTATTTTGACCAACATAATATAACTTATATACTACAAAATACATATCACTAAAAAGTTCAAACATTGTACTTTCTAATGGTATAATTTTTATGTTGTAAAATTTAGATTATGTTTGTCAAAATGATGACCTAGGTATACGTGCAAGACTTAGAAACTGGGACGGAGGGAGTACCATAAATTATCACAGCAGATCATCCATACATAATCACCACGCATACAAGATTCAATCACCAAACACAAAGTAACCTGGTCCATGTAGCTTAGAACAGCATATGGTGTCCACAGTAAGAATTACATTACTATATGGCAAAATCGACAGTATAACGCGACAATTATCAGATAACATAAACAGGTTTTGCATACCATATAGTTAGCTCATAATAGTTTACCAAGTGTACCTACTTGGTTTTACATACCATAAGCATAGTGGATGCGTAGGCCCTAGGCTATTATTTACCATAAATGATTTTCCGGGCCGCGTACTCATAGAGAGACTTTTCACACATTTCCGCTCCCAGAAAGAAACCTAAAGCAGCAGATGATATCGTGACCAGTACCATCAACCCTTTGCCTATGAGCCCCTCGAGGATGTTCTCCCTATCAAAAGGATGTGCATAATGCATGAATGTTAGGCCCGTTTCATTTGAGTACATTCATATAAGTTGTGGCGCCTCTAAATAATTACCTCTCAGCTTCAGCTTTAATTCTAGCTATCTCATCATCAATAATACTAGCCATCTTGCTATCTATCTCCACTCCCTCTTCCTCTAAAATTGCCAACATATGTTCAGCCTCAATCGTCTTCCTAGCAACATCAGGTCTAGCTCCATTGCGGGATCCACCCTGCTAGGATAAATAAGAGAAATAAAGTTGAGATGATGATGCATAAGCTACAACAGCAATCCATGTATGTTAGTGGATGCAAACGAGAGAGCATATGGCTTGCAATTGGCTAACAGAAGTCCTTTCAGAATCCATACTATCAAAATTTCAAAAATTCGACCACTTGTATGCCTAAAGCTATCAAGATTGACTGTATGGAATTTACATTACTAGAATTGTTTTCGGAAATGATTTAACAACAGCACAAGTTAGAACAACATTGATAGGATCTATAAAATAGGGTCCAAGCTATATTTCGCGAAACACAATAAAAGTCGCTAAGGAAAAACAAAACAGAAAGATGGAACACTCTCCCTCCCCCGAGAAAATTAAACGGCCATATATCATGGGATTAACTGTTCATCATATCTGTCTAGTACTCAATGTGGGGGTGCAGGGGCGCAGGGGCCATGGCCCATGAGCCATGGCACATCCACGGATCCACCCACCACAAATTTCTTCAGTAAAAAACTAATTATCACCACTTCCTTTCAAGCAGAAGTAACAAATTTAGCACATATCTCCACGACAGGCCTTCTCTGCTATCCGGCGTTATTGTGCATATTTAAGTGACATATTCACCATTATTGAATTAAATTACAGAAACCCTCTGCTAACAAAGGTCTGAACAAGGGAATTCCATTAAAACCCCTATCTTTTGTGATTTTTTTGGGGGGATCGAAGCATAGTACTTTGTTAGTATAGAAACTGTTTCATCGGGGCCTACTGGTGATAGACGATAAATTTCATCAGAACTGGGTAATCGGATAGCGGATTGCAGGCATCGTAGGCGGATCGATCGAAAGAGAGGGGAACAAAGGTCTAGGTACCTCCGCCAGCGGCGAATCACGGGGCCCGCATCCTGCCGAGGAGTGGTGGAGGGAGAGCGCAGCGCCATGCTGGCACCGGCACGCCGCAGGGCGTCGGCAAGGGTTTGGGTGCGCTTGCTTCCTCGGTTTGGGGCCTCGTCTTTGTTGCGGGTGGGGGAGCGAAAGCGCTAGGACTACCTTTTAGGCTAGCCATAGTGCTAGTATCATATGTAGTATCATGCAAACTAGGCCCACACAATTGCTGATGTGGCAGTTAATTAATGAAGAGAGAGGAGATTAGAGTATTATAGGTAGATACTATATCATAGCACATATTACGAGAAACATTAAGCTTAAGTAAATCTTATACACACATTTGTATTAAGATACTACAAAACAATAAATACAATGAGTATATGATACTACCTTATGATATCATGCATTATAGACATAGTATCATACACAAGTATTATATACATGATACTACTATATGATACTTGATACGTCTCCGACGTATCTATAATTTTTGATGCTCTATGCTTGTTTTTACACCATTTGCCCAATGTTTCGTTACACTTCGTGGCACTTTTATGCATTTTACGGAACTAACCTATTAATAAGTCGCCACAGTGCTAGTTCCCTGTTTTCTGCTGTTTTTGTGTTTCAGAAAAGCTACACAGGAAATATTTTCGGAATTGGACGAAACAAGTTCCTGAAGTCTTATTTTTCCCGGAAGCTTCCAGAGATCCGAAGAGGCGAAGGAGAGGGGCCACAGGCCAGCCTCACACTAGGCCGGCGCGGCCCAGGCCCTAGCCACGCCGCCTAGGTGTGAGGAGGCCTGGGGCCACTCCTGACGACGCCCCTTCGTCTATATAAAGCCTCGGGACGGAAAACCCTAAGGGAGTCGGCGAAATTTTCAGAACAGTTCCGTAGCGCCGCCGCCGTCGAAGCCAAATTTCGGGGGACAGAAGTCTCTGTTCCGGCACCCTGCCGGGACGGGGAAGTGCCCCCGGAGCCATCTCCATCGGTCTCCATCGCCGTCTCCGCCGTCTCCATCGACCTTGCTGCCATCTCCATCAACCTTGCTGTCTCCTATAATGAGGAGGGAGTAGTTCATCCCCGGGACTGAGGGCTCTACCGGTAGCTATGTGGTTCACCTCTCTCTCCCATGATGTGATCTTTATGTGATCGTGAGCTTTGTATCATGTTGAATAAGTAGATGTTACTCTTCTTCATTATGTATACTCTAGTGTGTTATTAAAGTAATCTATTCCTCCTGCCATGGTGTAACGGTGACAGTGCGTGCATCATGGTAGTACTTGGTCTAGGCTACGATTGTGATCTCTTATGGATTATGAGAATAATTATCACTATGATAGTATTGAAGTGATCTATTCCTCCTTTCATGGTGTAATGTTGATAGTGTGTGCACCGTGTTAGTACTTGGTCTAAGTTGCAATAATATCTATCTTAAGTTGTGATTTGATTTGGATATCTCTATGAGTGGTGTTTGTCAAGTACTTGATGAACTTTGAGGAGTGCTTCGTAGCCCTATGCAATGATTAGTGTTATTCAATAGGAGAGTAATTCAGAGTACCATAGTGAAGAGAAGTTATTTACTTGCTCAATTATGTTATATTTGTTGGGAGTGTGTCCACTAGTGAAAGTATGATCCCTAGGCCTTGTTTCCAAGCATTGCACACCGTTTACTTCCTGTTTTGTTACATGTTTGCTTGCAGCGATACTTATTCCATACTACATTTACTACTCATAATCATCTATACCACTTGTATTTCACTATCTCTTCGCCGAACTAGTGCACCTATACATCTAACAAGTGTATTGGGTGTGTTGGGGACACAAGAGACTTTCTGTATCGTAATTGCAGGGTTGTTTGAGAGGGATAGCTTTGATCTCTTCCTCCCTGAGTTCGATAAACCTTGGGTGATCCACTTAAGGGAAACTTGCTGCTGCTCTACAAACCTCTGCACTTGGAGGCCCAACACTGTCTACAAGAACAGAAGCGTGTGTAGACATCAAGCTCTTTTCTGGCGCCGTTGCCGGGGAGGTAAGGTAAAAGGTACTCGCATCCTCCTGTGTGAGTGCTCGAAGTTATTTCCTTTAGATTCTGCAATTACATCTTTTTGTTTCATGTTTTTATTTTCACTAGTTAGGCTTAATGGAAAACAACGAGTTCTTTAGTCTTTTTCCTGATTTTAGATTTGAAGAGAAAATTGAAAATCCTTTGGAGCTTATTTCGCATAGCAATGTTATTAGTATGAATGCTTTGAATACCGTTAATGCTAATGCTATAGAAAAGTCTAAGCTTGGGGAAGCTGGTTTTGTTAAGTATGATATTTTTAGTCCCCCAGCTTTAGTGGAGAAGGTCTGTTCTGATAATATTTTATCTCCCATATGTGATGTTTCTAGTGATGCTTGTGCTCCTCATCCTTTTAAAATACCTACGAAGATTGTTGAACATGTTAGGGATAACTGCTATTTAGGAGATGGAACTGTCCATCCTGGTGACCATTTGCTTTTTATACATGAATTATGCGAGTTGTTCCAGTGTGCAGGTATTTCAATGAACCAAGTTAAGAAGAAGCTATTCTCTTTTTCGCTGAAAGGCAGAGCTGAGGAATGGTATAAAACATTGAAGGATGGCCGATCTATTGATTGGGAGGTAATTGAACCTCTCTTTTATTCTAAATTCTATCCTTCTAGTCAGGTTTATAAAGATAGGAATTACATTTATAATTTTCATCCGCATGAGGGAGAAAGCATTGCCCAAGCTTGGGGAAGATTGAAGTTACTAATGCATAAATGTCCTATTCATGATCTTCCCCGTAACATTGTTATTAATAATTTTTATGCAAGGCTTTCAGGACATTACAAGGACTATCTAGATGCATGCTTTGATGGGTCTTTCACAAGCAAGGATGTCGACACCAAGTGGGGTCTGCTTGAGACAATTCAAAACAATATTGAAGGTTGGGATAGCGACAAAGGTAAAGGATCAGGTATGAATTACGAGTTTGATTGCATTAAGTCTTTCGCTGAAACTGCTAATTTTCAAGAGCTTAGTGCTAAATATGGTCTTGATCCTCAAATTATGGTTGATTGCTTTAAAGTCTTTGCTTCCCATATGAATGTCCCTAAAGGAAATGGGGACGTGTATCATGAACCTTTTAAGGACACTTGCATAGAAAGTGATATTGTTATTGATGATTGCAATAAACATGCTCAAGGTCCTATTTCTTATAAGCATGTTAATTTTTGTGGAGTACATAGACCTTGTGAACAGAGCTACAACAAGGAATATTATTGCATCACCCACGCAAATGAAGAAACCAGTATGTGGCTCAAGGATCTAGATGTGCTTGGTGAAAGGGTTTGTGAGCTTTATCCTTTTCTTTGTGAATTTTGCGGTGAAAAGGGTCACTTTAATTTTCAATGCCCAATTAATCGAACGAGTACCGCAAATTTGTATTGTGATGATAAGATTACTCTCAATCAGCATGATGAGCTTACCTTGTTTTTGAATTGTGAAGAGATATCTAGAAAGATTTCTTTGGTTGATATGAGAGATGCTGATATTAATAGTACCCTTCGTGGTTGTCGTCTCTATTGTGCTAAAGATTGCCTCGCAAATACTTACTTACAAGATCTTATAAAACATGATGTTTTGCCAAGCTATGACAGGACTAATAGATGTTTCAATCTTATTAATAAAGAGGAGGAATCCTCCAAAGTTTTCTTCTGTTGTTCCTGTCAGCAAACCAGATTATGTGGAGAAGATGCCCTTCAAGTCTCTCCCTGCTAAAGGAGAGAGTAAGAAGAGTATGAAGAAGAAGAAGAAGAGGAGGAGTAAGAGGCGAGAGGACACGGTATCTTCCCCTAAGCGTTATGATCCTGCTATAGATTATGATAATTCTGATTGGGATAATGTTCCGATGCCTATTACTTATGTTAGTGATCATGATTGGGAAAAGCACTCTACTTTTGATATTGAAAATCTTTTTGGTACCAATTCTAAGGTTAATAATTGTTGTACCATTAGTGCTATCCATGTTCCTTCTTATGATGATATGTTTGATGAATATGCTTTGCGACATAGTAGTTCTCTATCTCTTGATGATACTAAGCCTCTAATTTGAGTGAGGTAAGATTTGGGGATGTTGCTGTCCTGAAACAGTTTTCGGTGCTGCACCGTAAAAATTCGTGAAAATTATCTGTATATCTTTTGGACCTGCGATTTCTTGTGCATATGACCCATGTTATATCCAAACTTTCATTAGTTGAACACTTTTTGATTTGAGCAACAGAAAACCCTCTAAAAATTCGACCTTTGTCAGCTGTTCTGTTTTGACAGATTTCTGCCAATATTTGTGTTTGCCTGCTTTATCGCTTTCTTTTGAGTTCTTTTGATCACAAAACTTTTGGGGAAGTTGCTACAGTAGTATATGCTATATATGTGGTGATTTTAGGTTGAAACCTGATGCAAAAAGAGGTTGATTATATGTTATGCTACACTAATGTTGCTAATAGATTTGTGTTTAGTTTTGTATGAAGGAAGTTTTCAAGTGTAGGGATTGGAGAATGATGAGATGAGTTGACGAATGGACAAAAGCTCAAGCTTGGGGATGCCCATGCATCACCCCAAGAAATATCCAAGAAGTACAAGCGTTAAAGCTTGGGGATGCCCCCAAGGCACCCCTTCTTCATCGGTAAAAATCAGGTCACCTTTCAAGACACTATATTTTTATTGCTTCATGCACTATGTGTTTTTCTTGGAGCGTCAGTTGTTTTAGTTTTCTTAGTTAGTTTAGTTTTGTTTGCTGCAATAAATGGTTAGATCACATCATGTTTCTTTTGGAGGAGATGAACTCGCTTTTCATTTGCCAAGAACACTCTAGTTTTCACTCTTATCGTTCAACGAGTGTTCTCTTTTTCTGCTACTGCATTTAGCTTTCGATTTTCGCCTTGATTTGCGTTTAGATCTTGTTATATCTTTTCATCAAGGTGTATTTTTGCCTCTGGTCTTTATTGGTTTTTATCAAAAGAGGTGTCTTAAAAAATTTCAAATGGTGTTGGAAAAGAGAAAAAGCTTTATGCAAAAAAGTGGTACAAGAAGGAGCTTGTGAAGACCGCGGCTTAGGCTTTTTCATGTCATGCTTGATGTCTTTTTGATAGTATGCTTAGTGGTTTTGCTGTAGCATGACTTGTCTCAAATAACTGAGATTGCTTAATGAGCCTTTGAAAAAATCATGCGTTGTTTTAATTGTTTGGAAGCATTATTTTGGTTTTCTCCTTGATGCTTTATTTGGGTTGACTTGGCGCATGCTCACACATGTTAGATTCTTACAAAGTCGCCAATAGCCTCTATGATCATTTAGTTTTTGACTTTTGATGCCATCTTATGCTTCTTTTAATGTCGCTTTGTCACTTTGCATGATTATGGCAATTATTGCTCTCTTAGTTGGTCGCTCCCAGTCTTTTGCTAGCCCTCGCCTTGTACTGAGTATGAGCTCTACTCGTGCATCCAACTCCTAAAAGCCAAAGTTTTCCAAAGTGTCCACCATACATACCTACTAGCAATTTGCTATTCCAAGTAAATTTGACTTGCTTTTATTTTCTCTTCAAATTAAACTCTTACCAGTGTTATGCGAAATTCGGTCAGTAAAGCTCTCACGAACCGGAAGGCACACTTTACTTTTTCCTGTTCTTAAAAATTTGACATTGTGGTCTCTTATGTTGAGTTGTTATGCTTGCAAGTTGTAAGTTGGAGACTAGCCCAGCCATGCAGTCATGGGCAAGCTTTCAACATTGCACTTCTTATTTGAGTTGATATCGTGATCTTTTGTTTATGGATGCCCGCGGTGTGAAATGAATTGGGAATCTTGTGGGGATCATGGAGTTTTTATATGTGTTAGGGAAACGCCGGGCCGCTAATCTAAGCCATGCATAATTCATGGTGGAAATTTGCAGCATACCCATGGTGAACATTCGACGACGCATCTCACAATAAAAAGCCAAACAAAAGGCAAATAAAAGAGATGTCGAGGTGTTCATTGTCTGCTTGTCCTGTCATTTTGGTGTGGGCTTGTTCCATGTCATCGGGCACGGAGGTACCCCATTGGCGGTTCTCAATGATATGCATATATTTATAATAACAAGAGCCTTGCTTGGGACTCTAAGTAAATTAGCATGAGGTTTGGGTACTCGTATTCACGGGGCACGAGGTTTTCAACTTATGATTTGTCAAGCAAATGCATCATAATTGTTCTCGCATTAACTTTAACCATTCAAGATGCTTATGATGGGGGCAATGAGAGCTCAAAGCCGGTAAGTACCATAATTTTTGAAGGTTATAAAACTTGCAATCACTGCTTCCCTCTGCGAAGGGCCTTTCTTCTACTTTTATGTTGAGTCACCACCTTCTATCTTTATGCACCATTAAGAGAGCATAGTTGTCATTCTTAGTATAATGTGCATTGTCCCAAAGTTTTCATTGATTGATTCATATTGTTGGTTTCACTTGTTCTCAAATTATTTGTATCTAGTCGCCCTCTTAAACTTGAAGGTGTCCTATGCATTTATGTTTTGATCTCTTTGAAGGACAAGCTGAAAACCATTTGTATGTTTTTCCTTATGATTTGAACACACGTTTGACTTTCATTGTTTCATTTTCATGATCTTTTGTTTGTGTTCATTTGCATGTTTACAACATGGTTGCTAAGTTTCTTATTGTCATGATTATATCTTCATCCCCATGTTTTAAGTTCTTATGATCCCAGCTCACAAATGCTTACATATATGATCAAGATTGTGTAGGTGCATGTCACCTCAAAAATTATTCTTTGTTATCACTTACCTACTCGAGGACGAGCAGGAGTTAAGCTTGGGGATGCTTGATACGTCTTCGACGTATCTATAATTTTTGATGCTCCATGCTTGTTTTTACACCATTTGCCCAATGTTTCGTTACACTTCGTGGCACTTTTATGCATTTTCCGGAACTAACTTATTAATAAGTCGCCACAGTGCTAGTTCCCAGTTTTCTGCTGTTTTGTGTTTCAGAAAAGCTACACAGGAAATATTCTCGGAATTGGACGAAACAAGTTCCTGAAGTCTTATTTTTCCCGGAAGCTTCTAGAGATCCGAAGAGGCGAAGGAGAGGGGCCACAGGCCAGCCTCACACTAGGCCGGCGCGGCCCAGGCCCTGGCCGCGCCGCCTAGGTGTGAGGAGGCCTGGGGCCACTCCTGACGACGCCCCTTCGCCTATATAAAGCCTCGGGAAGGAAAACCCTAAGGGAGTCGGCGAAATTTCCAGAACAGTTCCGCAGCGCCGCCGCCGTCGAAGCCAAATTTCGGGGGACAAAAGTCTCTGTTTCGGCACCTTGCCGGGACGGGGAAGTGCCCCCGGAGCCATCTCCATCGGTCTCCATCGCCGTCTCCGCCGTCTCCATCGACCTTGCTGCCATCTCCATCAACCTTGCTGTCTCCTATGATGAGGAGGGAGTAGTTCATCCCCGGGGCCGAGGGCTCTACCGGTAGCTATGTGGTTCACCTCTCTCTCCCATGATGTGATCTTTATGTGATCGTGAGCTTTGTATCATGTTGAATAAGTAGATGTTACTCTTCTTCATTATGTGTACTCTAGTGTGTTATTAAAATAATCTATTCCTCCTGCCATGGTGTAACGGTGACAGTGCATGCATCATGGTGGTACTTGGTCTAGGCTACGATTGTGATCTCTTATGGATTATGAGAATAATTATCACTATGATAGTATTGAAGTGATCTATTCCTCCTTTCATGGTGTAATGTTGACAGTGTGTGCACCGTGTTAGTACTTGGTCTAAGTTGCAATAATATCTATCTTGAGTTGTGATTTGATTTGGATATCTCTATGAGTGGTGTTTGTCAAGTACTTGATGAACTTTGAGGAGTGCTTCGTAGCCCTACGCAATGATTAGTGTTATTCAATAGGAGAGTAATTCAGAGTACCATAGTGAAGAGAAGTTATTTACTTGCTCAATTATGTTATATTTGTTGGGAGTGTGTCCACTAGTGAAAGTATGATCCCTAGGCCATGTTTCCAAGCATTGCACACCGTTTACTTCCTGTTTTGTTACATGTTTGCTTGCAGCGATACTTATTCCATACTATATTTACTACTCATAATCATCTATACCACTTGTATTTCACTATCTCTTTGCCGAACTAGTGCACCTATACATCTGACAAGTGTATTGGGTATGTTGGGGACACAAGAGACTTTCTGTATCATAATTGCAGGGTTGTTTGAGAGGGATAGCTTTGACCTCTTCCTCCCTGAGTTCGATAAACCTTGGGTGATCCACTTAAGCGAAACTTGCTACTGCTCTACAAACCTCTGCACTTGGAGGCCCAACACTGTCTACAAGAACAGAAGCATGTGTAGACATCAATACTCCCCACTATGAGCAGCCTTAGGGCATCTCGAGCCGGCGGACGTATCGGTGGCTAGGGTGCGATTGGTAGCCTGTATTTTTTTTACTCCCTGGCCGCCGCAGGCATTGGCGGGCCTGGATCGTATCAAACAGGCTAAAACCAATGTTGGTATTTTGTTTGGTGGCTTGGGTCGCAGCCAGAGAGCCAAAAGACACATGTTGATTGGATGCTCGCTGTTTTTGTTGCTGTGCGAGCAAAGCACAACGCCTGCTGTTTGCTTGCCGTTTGAATGACACTCGCACTAAGATGTGCTCACCACTTTCAAATATTGGTGAGCTTACCTTCCAACGGTAGCATTACAACACATAGTAATCACAACATTAGGCACAAATCACTGCATAACAAAGCAAGCACACGCTGATAATATACCATAGCATACTTAACTATAGGCAGTTTAAACTGACTGCACACTAGGGGAACACTCCCCTGACACAAAATAGGGTTCACACATGACCCATCAAGGCATAATTACACCAGGGGAACACTCCCCTGGCACAAAACAAGTGTTTTCATCACCCGTCAGCACTAACTACACTAGTTCTTAACATTACCTGGGACGCTAGATCACTTCGCCACCGTCAGGCCATGGCGCTTGCACTTTATCACCGGCAGGACGGAGGAGGTGGCTTGGATCAGGGTGAACTAGAAGCAGTTCACGTCGATCTCGAAGACGAGGACATCGTCCTTCCGCAGAGTGAGCCTCCTCACCATGTCCTCCTAGCCCCGCATGAAGAACAGCTTGCCCTGGAACCACTCCATGTGGACGCAATACTCGTAGAACTCGCCGTGGCACAGCGGGATGGTGGCACCTGCCTGGGCTGTGATCTTCAGCATCCTGGACACCTCCTAGGCTATGGCAGGAGGGATGACAAGGATGACAAGGTCGCACTCCCTGAGCTGGACGTAGAAGCGCCGAGGCACCGGGATGACCTCGTGATGTCCCAGGCGAGGTTTACGGCCAGACATCGACCTGCCCTCCCGCTCCCTAAGATAGGCGACCGCCGCAGGAACTTCTGGGCGCGCATCGATGTAGGGGTTCTCGGGGAGCTTGTCCTCCACTTCCACTGTCCGGTGCACGTAGCCATTGACTAAGGCATCCCAGTCCTATACACGATGAGAGCAGATTGATCCCACATCAACAACAATGTCTAACAACAATTTGTATCAAGCAATGTCAACAGCAATGTCTAACAACAATTTGCACCAATGGCTAACAGCAATTTGTACCAAGCAATGTCTAACACCAATGGCTAATTTGCACCAATGTCTACCAAGGTAATTTGCACCAATGGCTAATTTGTACCAAGCAATGTCTACCAAGGTAATTTGCACCAATGTCTACCAAGCTACCAATGTCTACCAAGGTAATTTGCACCAATGTCTACCAAGCTACCAATGTCTAACAACAATTTGTAGCAAGCAATGTCTACCAAGGTAACACCAATGGCTAATTTGCACCAATTGGCTAATTTGCACCAATGTCTACCAAGCTACCAAGCTAGCAATGTCTAACAGAATTTGTACCAATGTCTACCAATGTCAAATCATCGATCCTATCAAATGTGTACTGCTAGGCGTGCATGTGAACTCGTCGATCGGGATTGAAGCCATGGGGATGTAAAACGGCGATGGGAAGCCATCTAGTACTAGTCGACCTCAAAAAACCCTAGTCAATCTAGGATTCAAGCCATGGGGACAGGAGAACTTACCGCGGGGGGGGGGGGGGGTGCAGGAAAGACCTGCTGGCGCCTTGGAGGGGGAGTAGCCAACGCCGGAGATGGGGCCGGTGTAGGCGCGATGGCTGGCAACGGTGGTGGCGCCATCGGTTCGATCTGCACCCCGCTCGACGGAAGCGGGTATGGGGCGAAGCGGGATAGCTCAGCCCTCCTCCTTTGAGAAGGGTGAACCACCGTCGCCGTCTCCCAGCTGCCGCCGGGGGCACCCGCATTGATCTCCGCCAGTCGGCGAGGATCAATGGGCAGGAGGGGATCAAATCTCAGAGGCGGCGGCGGCTCGAATCTGCCCGTTGGCAGATCCGCCGCTCGATCTCCCTCAGCGGCAGCGGCGGCTGTCGATGCTCTTGTGGGCGCGCGCGCACGCATTGTCGCGTACGGGCAATGGCCGTCTGAGCGCCAGCTCTGCGGGCGGTCCAATCGGCGCTGCCGCCCTGACCAGGTCTTCCGGGTCGCAGTCGATGATGATGAGGGTCCTCGCCGGAGGCCGCAGGACCAGAGAGGAAGGTGAAGAAGGCGAAGGAGGCGAAGGCGCAGGTGATGCGTCCATGGGTGAGAGCGGTTGATGGGACGTGAGAGGAGCGGTGACTGCACTGAGACTGGGGACAGTGTAGTTATGCCGCGTCTCCCGCAATTTCTCCACGCGTTCGACTGGGGGAGATTTCGAGGCATCTTTTGCCTATGCCCAGCCTGGCTCTGGGGAAACCTCCGATTCGGGCGTTTCCACTGGGCCTATGCGAGGGGTGCTTTAACACGCGCGTTGGCCTGCACCGAGGGGTGTTGTGGGCATCCAAACGGGCCGCTATCTTCTCCCCAGGGCCTGGTCCAACTGCTCACAGGCTACCAAACGCTCCCCTAGCGGTGCGACGTATCTGGACGGACGCGTCCGGCTCGACCCATCTCGGACCCAAATTTGAAGCGAGTTTGCGTCGCCCCGGACAGCGCGTGTCCTCCCGCATCCGCCCAATTATTTGGCGATCCCTCCCGTCAGATGCATACCTCTCCCTCTAAAATCCTTCCTTAAAAATTGAGCGGTGGTAGCGGAAGCGCAAGCGATGGATCCCGCCACCAGTGCAGCCGTTACGCCTACTGCCGGCAGCGGGCTGAAGAAGTATCCCAAGGTGAGGAAGGCGGCAAAGGATCTGACGCCGGAATGAGCCGGATAAGCGCGCCGGCCGGAGAGTAGCCGTGCGAAACCGCCAGAACGCGGCCCGACTCGACGAGGAGCGCCGGCAAGAGACCGAGCGGTTCCTCGCCGCTCAAGCTTTGGCCAACAGCGAGGAGCTAGCGGGGAAGGCCGCCATGCGCACCGTCATAATGATGAAGCAGGAGGCCATCAACGTGGCGTTCGGCGGCATCGCTTCATTGCCTCTGTCGTGTGCCGTCGATGGCGCCTTGTCGACGAGCTCGGTCTTGTCGACACCGAGTGGTCGCCCTCCTGCGCTTGAGCTCAACACGCCTGTCGCGCATGCTCCTGCGCTGGGCGCCCACGGTTGGGGCGGCGTCCCGCTCTCCCGATTCGGCGACCTCCGCCCCCCGTCGGGGTCGGTAGGGCCAGGCATCGACCTCAACCGCACACCGTCGACAGGGTGCGGCACCCCGGTAGGCTTGAAGAAGCCTTGTCGCATGTCTACTGCTGACATGCCAAGGGCAGTCAACCTGTTTGATGAAATTTTGGGTCACGCTGGGGCATCCACCGAAGAGGTAATGGCTCATCCCACTTGTCAATAGCCATTGCCGGTGGGCTAGAGCATTAATGGGCGATGCGCGTGCAGGCTTTCATGGGGGTCGACGGCGAGGCCATCATGAATGACATGATCAACGACGAGGACGACTACACCCAGGTCGAGGGCTACTACATTGATGCTGAGCATTTGTTTCCACCCAACGACATGCCCACGCAGGAGGAGATGACGGCCGCGGCATTGGCCGCAACACTTGTTGGGTGCTTTCCCGAAGTCAAGAGGATCAGCCAAAGGATGGCGAGCTACACGCTGGCAGAAGACAAGGTCCTTTGCGAAGCTTGGTTGGAGATATCAACCGACCCCATTTGCGATGCCGAGCAAAAGAGATTCAACTATTGGAGGAAGGTGGGCAAATTCTTCCACGAGCGGAGACAGATTTGTGAGAAACCATTCCAAAGTGATCAGAATGATCTCTCGCTTTCCAAGAGATGGGGAACCATCCATACCGAGTGGATCATTTGAAAAGATCCAAAAAGGCAAATTAGCGGCCTCGCGCCGGTTGACTTGGTAAAACCTTTTTCCTTTCTTCTCGTTCATTTTGGCCTATGCATGACGCCATTGTTCATTGCCGAGTGTAGATCCTCAAGTCTTTGGAGCACTTCAAGGCGGCGTACGACAACAAGGCCTTCACATTGAGCCATTGTTGGTCCATCCTCGAGGACTTCAAAAAAATGGGAAGATAGCTTTGCCCTTTGGCAAGAGCTGGACAACAAGAAGGGCAGAGGCAACGGTAATGCCTCGACGGGCGATGTCACCGACGTTGATGGCAAGGGGCCAGCTGGCTCGGGCCTGCCAGGTGGTGTCTGGCAGCGCCAGCCTCCAGGCCACAAGGCTACCAAGGCCGACATCGCCCGGCAGGACGGCTCCTTGGTGTTCCATGAAACCTTCAAGGAGCTCATGACCAAGAAGGAAGAGACCACTGCCGAGAGGGAGGAGCGGCGGCGTAGAGACAAGGAGGCCACCACCAAGAGCTTTGTTGATCTCCAAGAGCGGTCTGTTACCGCTGACGAGGCCATTGCCAAGGCTAGGCTGCTGGAGGCCGTGGCCAAGACAAAGGCACTGGAAGCCGAGGCCAAGGCAAGGCTCTTGGATGCCGAGGCGAGGACCAAGCTCTTGGAGACCGAGGCCACAACCAAGCTCCTCGAGGCCCAAGCCATGCTCGTGGCCGAGGAGACCAAGATCATGCTCACCGACTTGGAGACCATCTCCGACCCCGCCCGACAGGAATGGTTGGAGAACAGGCAGAAGACGATCCGGACACGCCAGGCTTGAGTGCCCGGCAATGGCGACGGCGATGGCGATGGCAAGGGCAGACAAGAGTGCATCATTCGTCAACTTGTAATTTTTTTTGGAGATGTTGTAGATATTGCCTCATTTTGCACAATTCGGATGAGATGGCCACTGGTGGGCATTGCCAGGATGGCAATGGCATATGTTTGCCACTTATTTGCTTGCAAATTATTTGTATTTTTCGAGTTTTTGGTTGTGCCAATCTGTTCAAACTGGCCAGCGCTGGCCAGTTTGCTAAAACTGACAAAAATAGCCAGCGCGGGCAGGATGCGTCGCACCGCTGCGCACACCGGCTAGGCAGATCGGACCGCGATGCAAATTGTGTCCTACCCTCGATTCAAACGGACCAAGACAGACCGTTTGCATCGGTAGAATGCGTCGATCCGCTGGAGATGCCCTTAGCCCTTGGTGGACAGTAACCATGGGCTGGCTGTCCGGTATCTCGGGCCTGCGTCACCCCAACAACGACAAAAGAACGTGAGCCCAGGTGTTCCAGGGCCAACACCACAACAGAAACCCAAAATCCTCCTCTTAATAAAATGGAAAACTAACCTAAAAATATTAAAATGGAAAACTGAAACTAAAAAAACTTTAAAGGGAAACTTGTTCTAAAAATACATATTAAATCTAAAAACACCCTAAAAAATTTTAAGGGAAAATTCTATAGAAAAAACTGTAAGGCCCTCTTGATATGCCGATTTAATATTGCATGCCAATAAATTTACTGCCATGTATTATTGCACCCACAAGAAACCAGCGAAGAAAAATACCCGACCAAATATCTGTTTGGATAGAACTCCAATTCTTCTTGAGTCCAAACCTACACAGGAAAATGCTCCACTCGGTGGTGACAAGGTATAACGCGGGGTGCTCCGGTATATGTCTCCGAACTTCCAGACAACACGAGGAAGGTCAGCGGCGTAGTCGAGCCGCAGGGAGATGGTATTGTCCTATACCTACCACTACAAAAAAATACCCATCTATCACGAGATGGTCCGCCGAGTGTGGTAGAAGACCCCCTCCTACCATGATTTTTGGACGGTTTCGTGGTAGACAGAAACACTTTTTCTCGTTTTTTTGCGGCCCTTTACTACCACATATTTCAGAAAAAACGTGGTAGATAGTGCTCCGTGAATGGTATATGTTGTTTTTTCAATGACATGCCCATTTTAACTTCTGAAGGCTGTCACGATGTTAGTGTCTCTAGCAGATTTATTATTTCCGGTCGTGCGACCTAGTTGACGTTGCTCCATGCAGTCGTTATGGTATGGTTCTCTGGTCCTCGGTATCAGCCTCTATGTTCGATTATTTGAAACCTCGTTGTTGGCTACTTGAATTTGCACCTTGCTAACGTTTGAGGGCCACTAGGTTGGTTGGGTCCCCCATGTCACCATCTCTGCATAAGAAATTTGTGCTTTTTTAATTCTTAATTCCCTTTGATTATTACATAATTTAATTTTAATTTTAAACCATCCCATTAAATTCGAAAATGTCAAGGTTGACGGACCTTGCAGATAGGTGGGTCATGGATGTCAACCTCTCCGTACAAAAAATGTGTGCTATCTTAATTTTTTGTTCCCTTTGCTAGCTACTTGACTTTTATTTACGAATCCTCCCATTAAATTTGAACTTGTTAAATTTAAGTACATAGCTGACTGGTGGGCCCCCATATCATCCTCTCTGCACAAGAAACTTGTGTAATATTAGATAATTTCTTGCACATGATTGTTGTCTACTTGCAGGGCCGGATTTGGGCCTATGCGACCCTGTGCGGCGGCCAAGGGCCCATATAGGAGGGTGCTCATAATTTTATATATCCTTCTACATATATTACTATACATCTAAAAAACTGCAAGGCCCGGCCCAGCATGTACCCTGCTAGCTGCATTGCCGACTCGACTCCTCGCGGTTCTCATAGCCGACCGCTGTCGTAACCTCGCCGATTGCCCCTGTCTCCAGCCTTACGGCCCATGCCGCTAACTTAGGGCCCATATACATTAGACTTAGGATCCATGCCGCTAACTTGGCCAAGGGCCCTGCCCAACATAGATCTGGCCCTATCTACTTGACTTTTATTTCCTAATCCACACGTTAAAATTTACCTAGTTAAGGTTGAGGGACGTTGCAGACATGTGGGTCCCTAATGTCAGGCTATCTATAAAAGGAACATGTGATTTGTTGGATTATTATTCCACTTGGTTGCTAGCTAGTTGACTTTTTTCAAACCTGGCAGTTAAACTTTAGTAACTTGATAACAATTGAGGATGTTGCTGAAGGGTGGGTCCCTGGTGTTAGCCTCTTGGTAGAATAAGCATGTGATTTGTTGGATTATTTGTTCCCTTTAATTGTTGGTTACTTGACTTTTTTTACTCACATGTAAACTTTAACTTGTTAAAGTCGTTGACGCTAATAGGTGGGTCCTCATGTCTGCTTCTCTGCACAAGAAGAAGCGTGTGCTATTTTAGATTATTTGTTACCCATGATGTTGGCTACTTATAGCTTTTACTTTTGAACCAGACCTTTAAAATTTGAACTTCTTAAGGTCGAGGGACGTTGGAGATGGGTAGGTGCTTGATGCTAGCCTCTCTTTATAGTGATGTTGTTCCATGAAAAATAATATGTGCGTAAAAATAGAATTCGAACCCGAGACCTATATAGAGAGCGACTGATTGAAATGGTTGTCATGATAAGTGATGGGTTCGTAGCATGGAAAACAAAAAAATTCCTACGCATGAACACAAAACTAGCCAAGATCATCTACGAGATGAAAGTAACAATTAACTAACCCTCAAAGAACGGAAGCGGGATTTACGTTCCCGCACAAACATTTTCGTTGAAGACGTACGTAGTCGATCACTTGACGATCTCAAGATCATGTAGATGCACATAGTCGATCACTTGCTCCGATCTCAAGATCGCGTACAAGGCGCCACAACCGGCAGCGCCTCCGTACTCGGTCACACGTACGATTTGGTGACGTCCTCCATGCCCTCGGTCCAGCAGGGAAGCGGAAGTAGGGATCCGCCAGAAATCCTCCTCCTCCACTCTAAGTGTTGGTGGATAACAATTTCGGCAGTGCTTCGCTTAAGCAACAACCATGGTGAAGCAACAAGGTAGGGAATGAAAAGAACTAAGTGTGTGTGAGAGAGGGAGGATGGCCACCTTTATATAGGAGAAGGGAGGGCAGCAGCCCCTAGCCTTTTTTCCTTCTTCATGGTGGTGGTAACCTCCCTCTTCATGGAGGTAACCCCCTCATCAAATGAGTAACTCCCCTTTTAATTTGCATGACATTCATACCAATTAAAAACCACACTTATGGAATTAATAAAACATTTTTATTTATTTAATATTTGTTAATTCAATCAATTAACAAACATTAACATTTACCCCTTGAGTCATTTTGATATATCGAAACAGTTTCGGTGCTTTTCTGAAACAACCCCTATGTTGTCTAGTAATTCAGTCGGAGTTCCAAATCCACTCAAAACGTGTCAGCGAACCTTAAGTGTGTCACCCTACGGTTCATGAATAACGTGGACATGATCGAGACTCCTCTCCGATCAATAATCATCAACGGGATCTAGAAATCCACGACGACTCTCACTTACTCAATGATGAATCTAGTGATCGTGTGAATCATTAACGAATGTAGTTAATTCCTTTTGTCTCGCGATATTATTACTTGTCCGAGATCCGATCATTTGGTATTAACCATACCTAGTTCGATCTCGTTCCCAACAAGTCTCTTTACTCGTTCCATGATAAGGCATTCCTGTTACCTAGTCACATGCTTGCAAGCGGTGTCAATGCAATATCACCAAGAGGGCCCAGAGAATATCTTCCCGTCACCGGGTCGGACAAATTCCACTCTTGATCCATGAGCCTCAACTAATACTTTCAGAATACCCAAATCAACCTTTATAATCACTCTGCTACGGAGTGACGTTTGATATCATCAAAGTACCCTTCTGGTATAAGTGATTAATATGATCTTGTGGTCTAAGGATTAGAACTACTTAGTATGAGTTTGATATAGCAATGAAACTTAATGACTTGATCGTATTGCTATTCGTACTATGGGTGTGAGTGTTCATCACATAATTCTTCCGATGATATGACCCGTTATTAACAGCATACAATGTTCATGATCAGGAAACCTTGATCATCGGTTAATCCAAGAGAGGCTTTACTAGGAACGTTTTATTTGTTTATTAAACACACAAGTGATAAATAAACATTTATCATAAACATGGAATATGATAATAATCACTTTATTATTGCCTCTCGGGCATATTCCCTTCAGTCTTTCACTTGCAGTAGAGTCAATAATCTAGTTGATACTTGCGTATATAACACTTATGGCATTCACGTGTTATCCATATGTGTTGCATGTGGTAAAACTGATCTTCAGATCTGACACTTTCAGTTTTGTGTGTATTTGCATGTCTTTGCGTCTCTATGCATCACTCATTCTCAAATAAGATAGTTGGGTATAAATTTGGTCCTTTGGTGACACCTTAGTTCCTTTAGCTAAAACCATGTTGACACTATTGTCACACAATAGATTTTCATAGTAATAGCCCGCTTGGAACTACACCTAGTTTGATAACAAACTTCTTGACACAAATGCCCTCCTTTGCTACTTCTAAAGCAGCCATATACTCAACCTTTGTTGTAGAATCCGTCACAATGTCTTAACTTTGGAACTCATCCAAATCCATTGTGGAACTTTCTTTCATTACATTGTGCTACCTTAACACATAGCTAAAATTGAGATAAACTTAATTTGTATCTTGTGACAATATTAGTATCAATGTAACACTTTACAATAAACTATGTGTCACCTCTTCATACATAATATATATATCCTTAGTTCTTCCAAAGCACATAAGGATATCCTTACTATTGTTGACAAGGGTATAGCTATTAAGGCCCATTATCTTAGTGCCCCTAGGGCCCATTTGGGTTATTGTCCAACGAGAGTTAGGCCCAAACATAGATATAGCCAAAATACGAGATAATATCGTATACAAACATTGTAATTTATATTGAACCCGACCGGATCCTCGAGACCTGGCCACCTATATATAGGGGCCAGGAGAGGCCGGCCAGGGACAGATTGAGATTGAGCCTATTGTCTACCAGCTTATTCTCAACACGCATCAAGTTTCGGCTTGTTTGTCTGAACCTTTACCTTTGAGTTCATCCGACGACCTTTCCCCCGATCCTAAGTCTTTCATCTAGGACATTTGCCGAGTTAACCCTCATCAATTGGCGCCGACCGTGGGGAACTTGGGCATTGGAACCATGAATTTGACGGCTTTTTTCTTTCATCCAATAGCAACCCGGAAGTCGATGGAAACCAGATCACCTTCAGAGCCATAGATTTTCAACCTCATCCGTCAACCCTTAATCCGGTCTTCGCAAGCTTAGATCAGGAGATGGATCTGACGATCGGGAGCCTCAACTTTCGCGTCAGGTCCCTGGTAACGATTTTCCTCTCAGATCCAACAAGATCGGGTCCGTCGGCAGAAAAAATGCATCCGCGGCGATATCAGAATCATCGGTTGGCTCTTTGATACGTCTCAAACGTATCTATAATTTTTGATGCTCCATGCTTGTTCTTACACCATTTGCTTAGTGTTTTGTTACACTTCGTGGCGTTTTTATGCATTTTCCAGAACTAACCTATTAACAAGATGCCACAGTGCCAGTTCCCTATTTTCTGCTATTTTTGTGTTTCAGAAAAGTTACACAGGAAATATTCTTGGAATTAGACGAAACAAAAGCCGAACCTCCTAATATTTACCAAAGCTTTCAGAAGTCCGAAGAGGAGACGAGGGGGGCCACGGGCCGACCACACCATAGGGCGGCGTGGCCAGCCACTGGTCCGCGCCCCCTATGGGTGAGGCCGCCCTGGTCCACTTCTGACGCTACCCATTCGCCTATAAAGAACCCCCGACGGAAAAAACCTAAACAACCGATCAATTTTCTAGAAGCACATCGCGATCCGCCGCCGTCGTCGACCCGAGATCGGGAGGGTCTAGAAGCTCTTCCCGGCACCCTGCCGGAGAGGGGAATCGCCACCGGAGGTCTTCTTCATCGCCATGCTTGCCTCCGGCGTGATGAGTGAGTAGTCTACCTTGGACTATGGGTCCACAGCAGTAGCTAGATGGTTGCCTTCTCCACCATGTGCTTCATGTTTAGATCTCGTGAGCTGCCTTACATGATCGAGATCATCGTTATGTAATTCTACATGTTGTGTTTGTTGGGATCCGATGAATATTGGTGTTATGTTAAGTTGATGTTCTGAATTTTATCTTATGTTATCTCTATGTTGTTTATGATCTTGCCTGCTCTCCGTTGTTAGTAGCTATCTTGGCCAAGTAGATACTAGTGACTCCAAGAGGGGGTATTTATGCTCGATAGTTGGGTTCATGCCTCTATTTAATCTGGGGGAGTGACAGAAACCTCTAAGGTTGTAGATGTGCTGTTACCACTAGGGAGAAAACAACATTCTTGTGTCCAAGGACATTTGTTTTGTTTACATTACACACTTTGCTTAAGGCAGTTATCTGTTGTTTGCAACTTAATACTCGAGGGGTGTTCGGACGATATCCCCGCGAGTGGATTATTAGTCATAGATGCAGTTAGATGGCGGTCTATGTATTTTGTTGTAATGCCCAGAGTAAATCTCATAGTGATCCTTGTGACATATGCATGCTATTTTTATTTTATCAATTGCCCAACTGTAATTTGTTTACCCAGCATGTCGTTATTTATCTTATGGAGAGACACCACTAGTGAACTGTGGACCCCGGTCCAATTTCCTTTACATTGCTATTACTGTTTACTTTTACTCGCACTATTTACTTTCTCGCATATTATTATTGCTTTCCACTCGATACGCTCAATCCTTTGTTTATAGCAAACCGGTGAGATTGACAACCTCATCGTAAGTTGGGAGCAAAGTTCTTGGTTGTGTTGTGTGCAGGTTCCATGTTGGTGCTAGTGCAAAGCAAAGCCCTGGACGAGGCACCTTATAAATCTTCCGGAGCTGTCGCGAAGCTAGCAGGCATCACCTTCTGAAGTTTGCCTTTTTCCTACTAGTTCGATAAACCTCGGTTTCTTACTGAGGGAAAACTAGCTACTACGCTCATCATACCTTCCTCTTGGGGTTCCCAACTGGGTGGTTATCTGCCCGCATCAAGACACTTTTTCTGGCGCTGACGAGGGTTAAACTCGACAAATGTCCTAGATGAAGGACTTAGGATTGGGGAGACAGGGCGTCGGATGAACTCGAAGGTAAACTCAGTCAAACATGGTGGCTATGAAAGTAAACATGGGTGTAGAACCTGGCTTGCTTTCAATCTGGCCTCCACCGTCCCCCCCTGGCCCCTATATATAGGTGGCCAGGTCTCGAGGATCGGGTAGGGTCCGATACAGATTACAATATCGACATACGGTAAGAACTCGTATTTCGACTAGTATTACAATTGGGCCTAGCTTAACGGGCCTCAGGGGTACTCAACTGACAGGCTCTACTATCTATACCCTTGTCAGTAGCCCTCGAGATTCTACCAGAATTGCAGATTCGGGTTGAATCTCTAATCTTTAAATCTTTGACTTGATCAATTCTTCGACTTCTTCATATCTTCAGATCTTCGACTTGGTCTGTCGACTGATTTTCATTATAGTACCTCGCAAGGGGTTTTAATGAATCAAACCTGACAACTCTGACGGATCAAGAGGCCAGTTAACTGCCGGAACAGATACTTGTCACCTACTTCAAATTCAACCCCCTTGGACTTGAATTGGGGAAACCGGTCAAATCCATTCTTTTGCCGCATTTAGGACTTACAAAGAATGAATCCCAGTGGTTCTCAGGGTACCCAGTGCATCCACCAGGATTTTTCTTCGCGTCGTAGACACGGATACATGCCAGCAGAGCGCATCTATGTGCGTATACCGGGCCACACTGGACGGATCCTGGGGTCTTACCTTTGTAATATATTTCAATCACGGCATTCGAGTTTTGTCACGATGACAGAAATCGAGAATCATATGCCGCAGCCTTGTTTGACTGTTCCAGCCTCCAAAATATTCGGGTTATATAACCATGATTTATAAAAACCTCGCTCCCGATGGGAGTAACGTCATTTATGAATTCTTTCTTCACCTTCCTTGCTCCTACTTCATGAATAAACATCATCGGGTGCGCGCCCAGCGCTCCCGATGGGAGTAGCCCCCGAGGCTATAGTCGAAAATTCATTTTTTCGAGTATATGCTCAAATATAGTGTGCTCCATCTTTATACTTCAACTCGAAATAATTTGATAATAATATCGTCGGGGGCGTGCTCAGCGCTCCCGATGGTAGTAGCCCCCGAGGCTATAGTCAAATGTTTTTTGGATATACTCTCCAAAATTGACTCCTGTATTGTCGGCGCCAATCGTTTTTCTCTTCTTTCTTGTCATTCTTTATCGACAAATCGCCATATTCAATATTTGTCGAGTATACGTATCTGTCGAGTATACCGTTGGTCTTGTATCTTCTTCATGACATTAGTGGCCAAATTTCCCTATACGTCACATAAACTGAGCGCGAACCATTTCGTGGGTAGCGCGGTAATTTTGTATTTTCCCTGCCCGTTAGTGGGCTGCCGCTTCCTCTCCTTACGCCACGTGTTAGCCCATGTTCCTTCACCGAGAATGTATATTAGGGGAGAGTGGGGATTGGTACTATTTACCAGCTCTTTGTCTCCGCCGCCGCCACCATTGTCAATCTCTGCGCCCTATTCTTCTCCTGCATAGCCCCCGAGTGCAGATTCGTAGATGCGCGTGAAGCACTTGGCGGCAAAGAACAAGATGACCAAGGGTAAAGCAAACTCCGCAACGAGCTGGGTGCCCTCTACTCTCACGCAGAAGGAGTTGGATAAGGCCAAGGCGTACAATCTCATTTCCGACAAGGATTCCATCATCTTCCCTACCACCGAACGGATCCCCAAGCCCTCGAGCGGCTACCGGGTGATGTTCCTTGCTTTCCTTCTCCGCAGACTCTCTCTTCTTGCCCACGAATTCCTTCGTGGGCTTCTTTATGTTTACGGTGTGCAGCTTCACCAGGTCACACCAAATTCTATCCTCCACATTGACTGTTTTGTGACCCTTTGCGAATCGTTTCTGGGTGTCGAACCCTATTTTCTGCTTTGGAGGTCCATCTTTCAGCTCCGCCCTAACGTTTGTTTATCACATAAGCCTGAACTGGGCGGGGCTGTCGTCTCTGTGCGTGCCGAAGCTCAATATTTAGAATTTTCCATGTCTGCATCAGTCCAAGGTTGGAGGACCAAATGGTTCTACATCAAAGACCATAAAGCCTCCTCCCAAGATGAGTACGGCCTAGCCCCTTTTGATGCCTCCAAAGAATTGAAGAAATTGGCATCATGGGATTCGCCTCCCACAGATGCCGAGATGAAGGAAATCGCACCACTGCTGGACCGCATCCAAGCTCTTAAAGGAGGTAGAGGAGGTGCTCTGCCGGGTATCCAACTCATGGCTTTTTTCGTACAACGTCGGGTTCAACCTCTGCAGCATCGTCTCTCCAAGCTTTGGAGTTACTCTGGCTTGGTGGATTCTTCTCGAGTTTCTGGAAATCTAATTGAGAAGCAAGATGTCGACAAGCAAGTCAGGAATCTCACCAAACTCACCAAGGATCACGCAGTTGCGGACTTGGCCGCCCATTATTTCGACTCCGAGCACCCTTTGCCCGAGGTATGTTTTCTTTGTGTTCTCCACTTTCGTGTTTCCCATCATCTTCCTGCTGTCATTTGGCATGTCTCGATGATTTTACTGACTTACTTCTTTTGCAGGATCATCAGTTCCTTGTTTCACGCCCTCCCCTTCCAGAGGAGGGGCCTCTTCCGGTGGAGCTGGCTTCTGCTATTTTCGAAGCCCCCGAGGCTGAAGAAAATCAGGATGGAGATGATGTCGAAATATTGGAAGATGAGACGAGCTCGATGACGTCACCTCCTCCTGCACTTTCTGAAGATCTTGTTGTCGATAAGAAAAGGAAACGCGTCGAAGAGCTCACTTCTTTGAGTACCTCCATCCAGAGAACTGCGGCCGGTGAAACCCTTGTTCAAGAAGATGACCTAGAGCTGTTCGACTACATGGCATCGTAAATGTTCTATGTACTCTATGATTTTGTTGTGTTTGCTTTTTTCCTTTTTGAGTTGTACAAAACCTGCTTTCTTTTGCTTTCTTTGCAGTGATGATGAGGACCCGAAGAGGGATGCTACCACTGCTCCTTCTAGTGAGGATATAACTGCTGATGAACCTCCCATGCCAGAAGTCGAGCCGGCCGTGAAATCTCCGAAGGCCTCCAGAGCTCCTATCAAGAAAATTCCCGTGTCCCGGAGCACCAAACGGTCGAAAAAATCGAAGGAAGCCGATGTTTCCCTTGAAGGCCACGAGTCCATGGGCTCCCCTGATGATGTTAGTGATTGTGACTTATTTTCCTTGTGTCATCCATATACTTACGTGTTCTTCTTTGTTAAATATTGTCGAAAAAGTTTGCTGCCTTGGGCGCTGAGTGTGCTGAGTACTTGAAAGCTGCTAGAGCTTCCGAAGGTGAACTCCTTTTCCTACATTGCTTATCTTGCACGCTCTTCTTTGCTTGTTGCTTGACTTTTTCTTTCCTCCTTGTTGTCTTGCAGATGCTTTAGCGTCAGCCAATACGCGCATTTCTTCGCTGGAAGCTGAACTCAGCGTTGCTCGGAAAGCTTTTGATGCCGCGACTGCTGCCAAGGTCAGTGCTGAGAAGTCGAATAAATCAGCATTGGCCAAGGCAAAAAAAGCGGAGAAAGCCTTGGCTGATGCTAAAAAGGAGCACCTCCAGCGGGAGCAAGCTGTGGCTGAGCGGCTGAACACGATGTCTGCTACTGCTGGAGGTATATACTATATCTTTCTTCTTCTTCTGCTGTTGTTTTACTTGCTTTCTTTTACTCGCTGATATTTTCCTCTTCTGCTGCTTTCTGTTCCCTTGGTTCTACAGAACGCACCAAGGTGTCTTCGTCGACTTTGCAACCAGACAATGATCCTCTCATGGCTGCAGTTAGCTTACTTGAGGCAAATTGGATATCTGTCCAGGAAATCTTCGAGTTAGTTAACCGTGTTCTTACGCGGATTTTTGTCGGGTTATGGCCCAAGCAGAAGGTGGAGGTTCCAAACAATGATGTGAAGAAACTCGCCCAAGCCTTCGACACTACTGAAGACCCCATCCTTCAAATGAAAGGCCTTTCTTTGAAGCGAGGTGCCGAGGGGGCCATTGCATTTTCATATGCACATGGCGCAGAGTTGGACTGGGAGAAGGTTGGCTCTTCCCACGGCCGTACCCGCTCGGAGCTGAAGGCTTTCTTTGAGAAGGCGAAGAAGTTTTTGCCTGCCATCGTGGCGATGATTTCTCCTTCAGCGGCCTCTGCGGCTTCTTCTGCGCCAGCTTCTTCGATTCTAGCGACTAATGAATCTGCACCTCCTCCAACTACTGGTGCTGCTTCTGACACGCCTTCTTCTGCCACGGAGCGGTACGCTGAGGTGGCATAGACTTAGTCTTCCTGTTGTATTTTTATTCTCTTTTGTTGTAATGAACTTCCAGTTTATGCTTTGCCTGAGAACTTGTCAAAAGGCTTTTGTACTTGTTCGTAGATATCTTTTCTAATATGAAATGCTTGAATGATGTTCCTGAGACATGTCTTTTCTTCTGATTGACTTCAGCCTTTGCTTGCTGGTGAATCATCGGGTTATGATCGAGCTCCATCTTCTGATGATATATTCGCTTCGGGGATTTCCTCGCCTCCTTGACCTCCCTGTCGATGTGAGGAATATTCTTTCAGAGTTGTGGACCTTGAAAGCCGCCTATCCTTTATGAAACGCCAGGCACAAGTTGCTCTGGACAAGGCTAGTAAGTCCCATGATTTGATGAAGCAAGTGTCCAATCTTCAAGATGAAGTTTCAAGTCTAGTAGCGAGAATCACACATTTTGAGGAATGCGAATCTTTTCTGATTGGTATCGTCGAGTCTGTTTGCGAGATGCTGCTGTGTAAGTCCTTGGGGATCCTTTTCTCTTTGTTTTTCCTCTTGTCTTCTGTGTGCTAATTTTCGCTTGAACTGCAGGAACTTGCCTTGATCTTGTTGGCAAATCAAGTCGAGTTACTAAGTGGATTACTGCTCTTCAAAATGCTGCACAAGGAACCAAAAGCTTATGGTCCAATCTTTGTCGTTGTCGCACTATCGTGCTTCTTCAGGATCGTGCACAATACATCGGTGAAGCTGTTGATGGTTGTCGTAAGGCCCTGACAACCATGTACTCTGTCATGTTGCCTCGTAACCCTATGCCGAGGGATTTTAGACAGCTACTCGAAACTTTCCGGACGAGCCAGCGAGTCCATCTCCTTATAAAGATGAATTTGATTGCTGGTGCTAATTTCGCTCTTGGATGGATGCGAAAGTGGAATCCAAGACTTAATTTCAACCGCTTGTCTTAGAGTTTGCCTCCAGGATGAATTACGGTTGGTATTCACATGGATGCAACGCTGGAACCAGCGAGGAGAATTATCTCAAGGCTATTACAAGAGGACGCTAGGTTTTTCCAGGAGTATCATTACTTGAATCCTTTTGGTGTCGATGACTCAGAACCACCTGCACCGTGATTTCGATGTATATAGTTATTGTACCGCGAGAGTGCTTTTTCCCTGAGTTGTTACCTCAAGGGAAATTTTGGTATTCAAGATGTTCGGTTTGTTTTGGTGTTTGCCGCGTTTAGATATGTAAGCTCAGATATGTGGAACTTGTCTTTATTATACTTGTAATATAAGATACATGGGGTGACCCAAGAGATCCGGCCTGTGACCTGTGTTCTGGATCTAGAGGGCATTGCCCTAGGATAACTTGTGGCTTTTACAGCCTTTTTCTTCTACCCTACTTTGGTGCTCTCGACACTTATGCCCCCGTGGCCTTCTCTTCTTCCTTTGTAGGTTTGTCTTCTCCTGATGCTTCTACTCGTGGTTTCTTCATCTCTGGTTCCGCGGGACGTCCTCGGGTAACTTGTCGACTTCTGTAGTCGCGCTTTTCGCTTTCTCTTTGGGTTCTCCATAGTTGGCTATCATGCCAAAGTTTTGTGCCATCTTGTGGAACTCCTTGTCGCATAGGTCTGATACCTCAAAGCTTCCTTTTACTGTGATAATTCCTTTGGGTCCTGGCATTTTTAGTACCAGGTAGGTGTAGTGAGGTACTGCCATGAATCGCGAAAACGCGGGTCTTCCGAGGATCGCGTGATATTGTGATGGCCAGTCCATGACTTCAAAGTCGAGTTTTTCCCTTCTGTAGTTTTGCCAATTTCCGAAGCAAACGTTGAGTGCTATTCGACCAAGTGGATAGTTGGCACTCCCTGGGACTATTCCGTGAAAGGAGCAGTCAGTTGGCTTTAGGAACTCTAATGAAATGTGCATTGCCCATAGGGTTTTTGCGTAGATCAGGTTTATTCCGCTTCCCGCGTCCATGAATATTCTGTCAACATCGTATGTCCCTATTTGTGCTTTGAGTACCAAGGGCGTGTTTCCTGGCCGAGGTACTGTTATTGGGTGATCGTCCCTATTGAATTCTATGGGTTGCTCTGACCAATGTAGATATTCTGTTGTTGCTGGCGGTGAAGTTATTGCTAGGTTAACTTGTCGAGTTATGCTTTTCTCCTTTTTGTTCGACTTGGGTACTGGTTGTATCATTGCTGTGATGTGCCCTTTAGATGGAACATATCCTTCCTCGTCGTCGCGTCCCTGGTTTGATTGATCTTGATCCTTGGGAGTTCCACTATTTCCTTGTTGGGTTGCGGCGTGTTGCTTGTGTTCCCTCGTATCCCTAGCGTTTTGCCTCGGCTTGCTTGTTGAGTGCTGCTTCTTGTAGTTTCAAGAACGTAGTGCAATCTTTCATTGCGTGTCTGGATACTCGTTTCCCATCGACGAACGCAGAGTGGATATGACATGGCCCGTTGAGCATGTCTTCTGGCGATGGATTGTACTCTCTGGAGTCCCTTGGCGGAAATTTTTATACTCTTCTCTGCCATAGGTACGGTATCCCAAACTTTTGCGATCGTTGCCTTGGTAGCTGTTATCTTTGTGTCCTGCGCTACTTGACTTATGGGAGCCGTAATTGTCATAATACGGGACCTTCTCCTTTGACCTCCATATTTGTTTCCCCTATCATCTTCTGGTGATCGCGTGCGTTATTGTTGCACACATCTTCTCCATCTGCGAATCTGTTTGCCCCATCCATTAAATCTGATACTGTTTTTGGCTTGATTCTGCCCATCTCTTCGACTAGGTCTCCTCTTCGTAACCCGATTATGATTGCATCTATTGCTCTTTTTTCGTCCGAGACTTCGACTCCGAATTTTTTGATAAGACTCCACCTTTGGATATATGTTCTTAATGTCTCCCTGCGTTGCTGTACGCAGCTTTGACTTCTCTATGGATGCTGGCCGCTTGTATGTCGACTTGAAGTTACTTGTAAATTGTTTTGTTAGCTCCTCCCAGCTTCCAATTGTTTCTTTTTCTAATTTGCTTAGCCATGACCTTGCTGCTCCGGTGAGGTGTAATTGCAAACTTTGCATTACTGTTTCCTTGGTTCCTCCTAATAGTTTTACTTCTTGTAGATAATCTGAAAGCCATGACTGTGGCTCCTGGATCCATCATACTTTTGTTGATCATGGGGTAGTTTGAAACCTTTGGGTACTGGCGTGATGCGAACCCTACGGGTAAAGCATGGCGCCCCCATCTCCTTTTCATCGTCTTCGTAGTCATATGTTCTGTTGACAGTTCTGGATCGTCAGGTTCCTTTGTTCTTTGGACTATTGTATCGTCTAGGTGATGGCGTCCTAGATCGGCGACTTCTACTTCTGTGCCGAGGACTGCTGTGACGGCGTGGTGATCTAGGTTTGTGAGTTCCTTTGTTGCGATATGCCTCCTCCTCTTTTGCTGATAATTTGTTGCCTACCATTTTCAATCCATTTAGCGCTGCTCTGTGCATATGTTCCCTCGGTCTCCTGGATTTGGTCGTGTCGTATGCAGGTACGCTTGAGCTGCCACCAATGCTGCTTCCGGAGTTTTTGGGATAATATTTCCTTGCTCGTCGACCGATAGGAAGGACGAGCTGAGGTTTTTTCGAGATGCTTTGCCTTTCTGAGTACTCTAGATTCTCATACCTTGACCATGCCGACGATGCCTTCTATTTGTGTATGATGCATCACTACGTGCTCGTGCGAGCAGCGTCGCTTGCTGCATGGCTGAGTCCTTCATTTTCTGTATTTCAATCCTCTCCTTGCTAGTTGCTTCGCCTGCTGCCTTAGGGCGTACGGTACCCCAAAAGCATGTTTTGGCTAGAGTTTGTTGGTATTAGCGTGCGTGCTCCACGGCTGTGTTGATTGTTCTCCACTCTTCTTCTGATAGTCGAACTTTTATCCTCGTTGAGGGATTCAACGGTTTCTCCCTCTGCTAAGTGATTGCTCCTCTGTTTATATTTGCTGGATTAAGTACTGGGTTGTTGTTATCGTCGAGTTCTTCTGAGTTATCTTCTGCGATGGCGAGTATCTGATACCGATTGTCGAGCTTGCTGTTGTGACTTGAGAAGATCGAATTATCGTCTTCAGAAAGTTCTAGTCCCGTTTTCCAGAGTCTATTGATTGATCTGAGTTGTCATCGTGGTAGATTGTGAGATCTTCGAGTTGCACTTCTAAGTCAAAATTCTCCATGGTTTTGTCGCCTCCTGCGATTTTTCCTTCTTTTGCTTCTGCTAAGCTGACCGGCGAGTTTACCTCGCTAGAAGAGCCTTCTGATGATTCCGACATTGCTACTGTCTCAGGTTCACTTGCCGACGGATCCGTTTCATCGGATCTGAAAGGCGAATCGAACCTAATGATCCAACGCAAAGTTTAGACTTCTGATCGTCA